>CM034701.1:2654918-2670654 GCA_020142125.1 Phrynosoma platyrhinos
TTAAATGAATAAGTAGCATGCTTACTTTGGAAGAACTATGGAAGTTTTGTTTTTGTTTTTTGTATATTGGTAATATTTTGAAGAGATTGAGTATTCAAGATCAAGAAATGTATATAATGTATATAAAATGAAATATGGGGGGAAAAAAGATTTGTGTAGTGTAAATTTCCATATGTGGAGTTACAGATTAGTTGTGCTACTCTAACCTTGTGTTCAGTGACATGTCACTACTGAACCAAGACACCAAATGTGCAATTGAATGCATAACCAAAATGGTGTACATAGTGTACAATACACACCTATAGGCAATGCATAATGCACACCCATGTGAAAGACATGCCCATGTGCAATGCATACTACACATCCATGTACAATGCACATCCAAGCACAATGGCACTGTTATGTACAACTTGACTTCTGCAAACTTGACCTTACTGAAACTTCTGCAAAGGGAACTTATGCATGTATAAAGACACCAACAGGATTCTAATACTCAACTCTGGGATCCTTCCTAATCTCCAACTGTAGCCCTCCAGAGTTTCTGGAACAGTTCTTCTCCCAACTCTACTTGGAGAACCCTGGGATTTGCTCCTGGCAGTCTCCCATCCAAATGACCAACCAGGCCCAACCCTGTCTAGCTTCCAAACAACAGACTTGAACCAGGGATTCCTGTCTCATTTCTTTAAATATTTATATCCAGTCCTACAACCAAAGATCTCAGGGTGGCTTGCAATGAAATCACTTTAAAGCAATAAATGATAACAATAGTTTAAAAGGGCTGAAATATATTCAGCCACCTATCAATTTTAAAACAAGACAATTTGATAAGGGTTAAGACCATTTAAAATAACGCAACCATAAAATGTGCATCGCATGAGAAAAATCAATCCAGGCCAAAGAATTTACTAAGAAGCTCTACATGCCAAAATGATCCTGGTGTTGACACCATTCAGGCCTTCAAAGGGAAGTCATTCCACAACTAGGATGCCACCCCAAAGAAGGCCATCCCTCCTGCCTCCCACTTTGTATGGCTCCCATCAGTTGGACACAGAGGACAACCCTTCCAATGGACTTCAGTTTTCAGGAAGGCTTATATAGGGGGAGATAAACTCCCACAAGTATCAAGGTCCCAAGCCATTTAGGGCTTTAAATGTTGCCACCAGCACCTTGAATTCATACAGGAAGCATACTGACTGCCAATGTGACTCTTGCAGAACTGCTGAGACCACAGCAATGAGTTACAACCAACTCTGGTGAATAATACAACCCTCTAACATGCTCTGGAAGGCCTTTATTGATCTACAGACAGCCTCCTTAAACAACTACTAGCTTACAATAGGATACCTAACACAGATGGTAATACAGGGCAAGACCCTGCCACAAACCCAGAGGCCAACTCTGTCCCCACAGCTATTCTGGGAGCCACATTATAGGACAAATAACACTACCCACAACATCAGGGGTGCATTGACTTGCTCTTCCTCCAATATGATATATGCCATCCTAGGCCAGCAATGCCCCGCTACGCTCTACATTGGACAAAGAGGGCAGTCTCTACGGAAGAGGATTCATGGACACAAACCTGACATTAGGAATGGCAATACCCCAAAAACAATTGCAGAACATTTCAACCTTCCTGGACATACAGTAAGGGATTTGCAGGTTGTGATCCTTAAACAAGGAAAGTATGCAGCCCTTTGCAAATTTGGAGCAAGGATCATGATTTGCATCTTTTCATTTTTCCCATTCCCACTCTCATTCAGTACTTCATCCCAAGAAGTGGGTTTATATGCTCAAACCACTATGCCACACTGGCTCTACAGGCAAAATTAAACAGGCAGGTAATTTCCCTCCTGAATCAGGAAGCCCCCTTGCTGAGGACTTCTTTGTGAATGGCACGAGTTTCTCCTAATCCATCACACAACTTCTGCATCTCAAAAGATCCCAGAGAAGCCCAGCCTTTGTGCCATTTAACAATGCCCTTGTGCCATCCACAGCATTATTTGCACATCACACCATGACAACCCTGGGCTATCACAAATCCCCAGATCTGTCACTCTGCTCTGCCATGTCAAGAATACATATAATTTCCAATCCTGCCCCCAACACAAGGCAAGCTCCCAGTGCCCCCTCTACTTATGACTGCAGTCTGACCCTAAGCCCTGGCCAGCCTTCTTAATAACCTGCCAGCCTGTGAGCCTGATTGGTATCCTGGCACACAAGGGGCAGACCAGGAGGGCGATTACACCTGACCCACTGGAGGGTTCCTTGGTTGGCTTCCATTGCCTGGCTACAGCATGCATGATATTTTCTCACTCTCTCTCTCTGCAATTCTAACTCCTGATTCTGGAGAAAGAGCTCCGGTTTGAGAAAAGCTAGTCAAGAGACAATATGGAATTGTCTGCCCATTCTTGCAGAATCATGGACTTATACACTGAGATCCTACCTCAGGGTTGCACAGCTTAGATTTCGGCATGTGGAATTATGCATTAATAGAACAGTCAAAAATTGCCAAGATTCTATACCAAGCATAAATCTACACTCATGTAGGGCCTTTGCAGACTGCCAGAAATAGTGCAAATTGAGTCCACTTTAAGGGTTAGGATTAGTGCTAGGGAGTCATGGGAATTGTTTTTTCTTCTTCTTTCTTTCTGAGACATTGAGCCTTCTCTGTCAGAGAGCTCTGGTGCCACAATAAAATACAGTTCCCATGATCCCCTAACCCTAACCCTTAAAGTGGACTCAATTTGCTCTATTTCTGGCAGTCTGCAAAGGCCCGTAGTTAAGTGGTATGTAGAGGGCTCTTGTAGCACCTTTGAGACTAACTAAAGAAAGGCGCATGAGCTTTTGTAGACTTCAATCTATTTTCTCAGATGCATTTGGATCCCTTCTTTCTTTAGGTGCTACAAGAGCTCTCTACATACTGATTCTACAGACTAACATGGCTATATCTATGAACAGTTCATTGTTGGTTGTACTACAACACCCGTCTTCTCCCACTGTGCTCCTACCTGCATATCTGCAAGAGTGCTTGGTCTTGGTCCATTAGATCAGAGAATTAACTAAACGCACTGATGTTTTGCACAATCCAAGAATGCAGTTACCCAGTCACACTTCTGCAACACCACTTATGCAGCTGTGAATTAATGCACCAATTGCACCATAGCCCCAAAAGTCCAACCACATGCATAAGGGAACTTAATTAATAAGTGTGCATAAAGTACCAACAGGCTGCCAGCCAATATTTTTAACACAAAGAGGGAAAGGCACTGCTATTGTCATTTTGACAAACATTATCGTTCAAGATGGATAAAATGATCAAAGATCTGGAAACCAAGCCTTATGAGAAATGACTGGGGGAGCTGGGAATGTTCAGCTTGGAGAAGACTGAGCAAATGACATAACTTTTTTTAAATATCTGAAGGGATGCCATGTAGAAGATGGAGCCAGCTTGTCTTCTGTTGCTCCACAGACTAGAATACAATGGATTCAGATTAGAAGGGAAAGCGATCCCACCTGAATTTTAGGACATACCCTTCCTTACGTCCCTCCATCCATCTGTCCTTCCTTCCTTCCTTTGCTCCATAAAAGCTGTCCAGCAGTGGAACAGAGTGGAAAGTGGTGGACTCGATCTCTGGAGGTCTTTCAAGCAGATGGGCATCGTCAATGCTTTATGTGCATTTCTGCCTAGCAGCAGTGTGGTATAGTGGTTTGAACATTGGACTATGTTACTGGAGTGCAGGATTTGATTCCCCACCTGACCATGGATAGCCACTGGGTGACCTTGGCGGAGTCACACAATCTCAGCCCCAGAAAACCCCATAATAGATTAACCTTTGGGTCACAATAAGTCAGAAAGGACCTGAAGGCAAACAACAACAAAGGGGATTGGGTAGTTGGCCTAGACATCTTTCTGAATCCTTTCAAGCTCTACAGTCCTATGGGCATCTAAACAGTTCCTCCACTTTTGTGTCTTAATCAAACTTCATTTATCTAACCTAACACTCTTAAGTCACCCTTTACAAGCCTGTCCTCCCCAAATCAGCATGAGGACATGAAAGCAAGAGCAGTGGAAAGGAAAGATGCCATTAAACAACTGATACTTGAGCTCTAAATGTATTTTTAGCACTGGGGTTTAATGACTTGGAGGCAGTTTTAACTACAAGCCACAAAATCCACTGAAATGCACTTTCATTTAAAGAGGAAATCCCAACTTTGTAGCTGTGCAGTCCAATTACTAGGATTTTATTCCTTCCTATACGTAGCAGATAGATTAAAGCAGCTTAACAGAGGGAGGTAGACGTAGGAAGAGATAACACCAGAGATGCCAGGATTTCCATTTTGCAGAAAGCTGGGTTAACCCTGGCTCTGAGAAACTGGGATACGGCTTTGCAGGAGAATACCTTGGCGATAGGATAGGAAACAGGTGCATGCCTTGGCTTGAGAAAACTGGCAGCATGAAACTGGCGGCACAGCTTTGCATAAGAAATCCTGCAGCAAAATGGGACAGGTGTTGTTCTCCCCCCCCCAAAAAAAAAACATGTTTTAAGCCACATGATTGCTTTGATTTTAACTTAGGTTGCATCTGCACTGAAGAAACAATGCAGTTTGACCCTACTTTAACTGCCACGGCTTCATCCTAGAGAATCCCAGGATTTGTAGTTTTCTGAGGCACCAGTACTCTTTGGCAGAGAAGGCTAAATATCTTGTTGTTTTCGTTGTTGCATGCCTTCAAGTCATTTCCAACCTACGGAGACCCTAAGGTGAACCTATTGTGGGGTTTTCTTGGCACAATTTGTTCAGAGGAGGATTGCCATTGCCTTCCCCTGAGGCTGAGAGTGTATGGCTGGCAAAATAGAGATACGTCTCTTCGTATCATTTATTTAGGTATTTAATATCCTGCATGACTCCCAAATAAGATTCAAGCCAGCTTACAATAATTTAAGATACAGCTAAAACATTAATGTACATGAGTTTAAAAATGGAACTTAATATTGCTATTTATTCCTGCATGGCAGAATGGGGTTAGAATGGATGGCTCTTGGGATCTCTTCCAACTCATGATTCTATGATTCGATTATTACAAACATGCTGGGAACTCTTAAAGATATTTAAAATGGGGTTGAATTAGTAGTGGATTGAGCATTGGACTGTGACTCTGGAGACCAGGGTTCACTTCCCAGCTCAGCCATGAAACCCACTGGGTGACCCTGGGCAAGTGACATGCTCTCAGCCTCAGGGGAAGGGAATGGCAAACCTCCATTGAACAAATCTTGCCAAGAAAAAACTCATGATAGGGTTGTGTTAGGGTCCAATAGTTCGACAGTTGATGATGCTGCCTCAGAGAATGATGGAGTCTCCTTCTTTGGATGCTCTTTTTAAGCAGAGCCTGGATGGCCATCAGTCAAAAGGAGAGCTTGGATGGTGTCTTCCTGCCTGGCAGAAGAAAGGGGTTGGACTGGATAATAATAATAATAATAATAATAATAATAATAATAATAATAATAATAATAATAATAATAATAATTTTTATTTAATACCCCGCCCCTCTGAGCACAATCGGGGCGGCTTACATCGCCCTTGAGATCTTCTCCAGCTCCATGATTCTATGGAGAAGACAAGGTTAAAGGGTGATATGATATCCCTGTTTAAATATTTGAAGGAGTGTCATATTGAGGAGGGAGCAAGCTTGTTTTCTGCTGCTCCAGAGAACAGGATCTGAAACAATGGATGGAAGTTCCAGGAAAAGAGATTCCATTTAAACATTAGGAGGCACTTCCTGACAGTGAGAGCTGTTTGACAATGGAACACACTCCTTCCTCGGAGATTTTGGTGGAGTCTCCTTCTTTGGAGGTCTTTAAACAGAGGCTGGATGGCCACTGGTCACAGGGAGGACTTTGATTGTGAGTTCCCGCATGGCAGGAGGCTTTTAAACAGAGGCTAGATGAGGGAGTGCTTTGAAGGTGTCTTCTTGCATGGCAGAATGGGGTTAGAATGGATGGCCTTTGAGGGTCCCCTCCAACTCTAGGATTCTATGATTCTATCATCATCCAGGAAACCAGGGACAGCTCTGAGGATCTTCCATGGCATTCACCCTTTTGTAGGAAGCGGGGGGGGGGGGGGGGGGGGGGGGGGGGATGATTAATTTCTTGACAACAATGTAAAATGGTTCCCAGCTCTGACTGTCGCCCACGGTTCTTCCCTCCCCAGTGAATACTTAAGAAGCTTTTAAAACAAAAAGCAGGAGAGAGAGTGAGGGAGATTAGATTGGACCAGATGCCCTGGATTTTCTCTCTTTTTAATGACCACTTGGACACGCAAAGTTTGCCGTCACTTGGTGCTGTTTTCATTTATTTCTCCTTTTTGTTGCCCTGCTGGGAAATCAAGAAGGAACCAAGGCATCATGCAAGGACTAAGAGACATCACTTTCCTGTAGATGGAGATAAGAAGCTCCGCAATGTGAGCAGCCATGTTCAAAATTTGCTCCTACCAAAACTCACAGTCCTCTGAGCTTGTAAGGAAAAGGTGGGGGGGTCAAGGTTGGTTCCCATGTCAGTGGGTTGGTGAATCCACTCAGTGTTTTTGGCTTGAACTGTAAAGGAACCAACCAAGGTCATGCACCCTATTTCCCAAGTCTCTAGGTTTTGGGGCGTTCACACAGCATATATTTATTTGCTTATACAGGGAAAGCCAAGGGCTTCCAGATCGGGAAACACTGGAGCTGCTCTGGGTTTTATTCCAGATTTTGAAGGGAATAAGGTGCTGTACCTATTAGAGGGAAATGTTTCAGAACCTTGGATAGTTCCTTCAAGCTGGAGCTTGATTCTAGGCTGCATCAATAGGGAGTGTAGTGTCTCTAGGTAAAGGGAAGTAATAGTATCGCTCTATTCTGCTTTCGTCAGACCTCACCTGGAATAATCCTGTGACAAGTTCTGGGCAATAAATTCAAGAGGGATAAGGGAAAGCTGGAATGAGTCCAGAGTGTGGCAACCAAAATGGTGAAAGGTCTGGAAACCATTAAGCCCTACAAGGAGCAACGTACAGAGCTTGGTGTGTTTAGCCCAGGGAACAGAAGCATAAGAGGTGATATGGTAGGCTGAATCCATGGATAAAAAATCTCTGGATACAGGGAACTCACTGTACAACACATAGCATGTTCATTGCACAATTGACATGGAAGCTTCCAGCCTCCAGCCCACAGGGATCCTGCCAGCAGGATACTCCTTTGCTCTGCAATTCCTTTGGGCATCCACCTTAGCACCTACACCTAGATTGCTGACCAGGAGCGACTGACCAGGAGCACCTCTCTTGTCTGGATTACGTTTCTTTTCTTTTTCTTTTTTGCCCTCATCCAGTCCATTCCTGATGACAGACACTGGTTTAGGACCAGGACAGCCTCCTTGGATTGAGGTGGAACAGAGGACTAGAGTTGGGTGTCATCTGCATGTTGGTGGCATCGCACCCCAAAACTCTGGAAGACCTCTTTCAGCAGTTTCATGTCTATGTTGAATAGCATAGGGGACAACACAGAACCCTGAGAGACCCCCACAGGTCAATGGCCAGGAGGCTGAACAGGAGTCCCCCAGCACCGCCTTCTGTGTTCACCCCTCCAGGAAGAAACAGTCCCACTGTGAAACAGTACCTTCTAAAACAAGGAGCCCTGGTGGGTACTGCAGCTTCTTACAGCCGGAAGGTTGTGAGTTCGATCCTGCAAGGCTCCAGGGTGAACTCAGTCTTGCATCCTTCCTCCGTAGGTGGCTAAAATGCGTATCCAGCTTGTTGGGGGCAATTAGCTTACATACATTGTAAACCACTTAGGGACTGCTTAAATGCACTGATAAGTGGTATAGAAATGTACTTGCTATTGCTATTGCTATTGCTATTGCTACCTCGAAGTGCCATCCCAAAGAGGTGGCACAGAAAGATACCATGGTCAATTATATCAAAAATTACCAAGAAGTCCAATAGAACCAATGCTGCCCAGTTCCCTGCATGGGTCACCCATCAAGTTGACCAAGACTGTCTCTGTTCCACAGTCAGGCCTGAAACCAAACTGAAATGAATGTAGATAGTTCGTTTCATCCAGAACCCCCTGGAGTTGGAAAGCCACCACCTGCTCCATCACCTTGCCCCCAAATAGTAAGTTGGACAGGTTTTCTGGTCAATCTTCACCACTCACTCCAGTCTATGGACAAGTTAATGGCTGGCCCTCTCTAAATTCCAGTGCCTTTTTGTACTTCTTGAGTTGAACATTGCCATCTGTGAAACCGAAATGAGAATCCAAACAAAGCAATTTAACTTTTTTTAAAAACGAACAAAACTTAGCACCCTCGGCAGGTAAAAATAGCTTCACGACTCCTGGGGTTTCTCATCAGCCTTCCTGTTCCTTCTGAAACTTCTGCCTGTATTATTCATCTTGCTTTTAAAAGAACAGGGGGTGGGAAGAGAAGAGAAAAACAGAAAGGAAAAGAAACCTAAGTAAACAGCAAAATTGGTGGTTATATGAACTCCAGGAGTCTACAACCTTTCTTAACCCTCCCATTGGGTACCTAAATATAAAAATGCTCTTCATAATTACTACATCTTGCCTGATCTAGAAGTACAGTAGCTGCAATGCCACCGCTAGAGACACCCACCAGGTGTAATTTATCAAAAGGAAAGAGATCCACCCTCAGGAATGCAGCGGACCTAAAGTAACGGAGAGAAAAAGAAAATGAAGATCTCAGAAACACATTTCCAAACCAGTGGGTGGGCAAGGAGGGAGAGAAAGAGAGAGGAGCTAACATAACGGGAGAACAGATTTCATTTTTGAGGTATTCAAGTACGTATTTCCAATTTAATGGTTGGAAAAACTCTAGACCAAAGAAGAATTGATGGCGAGAGGAGGTTGACCCTAGAATGGACAAAGCCTGGGACATTAGAAGCATAAATTAATTGGACAATATTAAATCCAAGAAATTGGACACTAATTCACTAGCATACACACTAATGACTGTCATAATTCAATTCTTCATATTTTTATTCTCTGACCTGTTAATTAAAACATTAGTATTGGACTAGGCCATGGGATTTACAGAAATCGACATAGGTATATGTATGTGTACATGCAGGTAAACACACACACACACACACACAAGATATTGTGTAAGTTATATTATCAGAGATAGTTATATGAACGTTGCAGCAACAAGGGAGATAAAATGGGGGATAAAATTGATTTACTGAAACATTTCCGAGGTTGTTGAGAGGGAAGTAATGAGTGGTTATTGAACGAATGTAACTAAATAGATGTAAATATGTTTGTATGAGTATCAAGGTGATTGGGTAATGGCTGAGCAATGTACATGTTGTTGTTGTTGTTTTAAACATAATTATGATAAAGATACTTTTAAGATATTTTAAAGATACGTAAAAATAATAATTTGACAAGGAGGATGTGACTGTTGAACTTTAAAGGAGCACATTTTGTTACTGACACCTTCAAAAGGTTGCTTTTCTCCTTCTGATGTTCCCTTACTCCAACCTGGAACTGGTCCTCACAAGGACTACAAAGCCCATGATACGATTGTTGTCTGAGTACTATGGGAGCTGTCAGGTTGAGGATGGCAGTCCTAAAGCATGGCATCTCATGGCACAACCTCTTCCATTCATCAGGCCACTCATCTGCATTTCCCTTTCCTTTCCAACCCAAATAAAACAGACTCTTCCCTCTTCAGATACCTTGCTAAACGCTAATAAGGAGCAATTCATTTCCGTCAGAGGTCACTGACCTACTAAATCAATAGCAACAAACAGCCATCAGTGAATCAAGCGTGGAAAAATCTTAACTTGAAATTTTGGACCATCTCATATGTAGAATATTTTTCTGGTACAAAGGATTTACTGCATTCTTTCTACCTCCCCATTCCCAATTAGGAACAGCAGGCAACCAAGATCAATGGGGTAGCACTGGTTTTTCAGGCAGGATGCAGTCAGAATCTCAAATAAAACCAGCAGCAGCTGCAGTTTCAATGATCAGGTATCTAACAAGCTCATTTTACCTTAACTTTATACCTAAAAATAGCATGGGTAAGGCGAAAGTAGAAGAGGAGGAGGAGGAGGAAGAAGAGAGTAAACAGCAGAATGGGAAATGGTGGGGAGAGAATGGAGAGATGGCAAGAGAGGAAGAAACTGGGAATGGGACTGAAGAAAACTTCAATTAATTATCCAAGAGCCTACTAGCATTGTGTAATACATCAATGAGTTGCAAAGGGGTTCATTGCAGTTCATCCCAACTGACACTATAATGGATATTCATCCACTTATATTACATAGAAATCAGTCCAAAAGGTAACCAGGTAACAAAAAGGTAACATTATTATTATTATTATTATTATTATTATTATTATTATTATTATTACCACCAATGAGAGGGGGAAAAGTCACTGAACAGAGTCCACTCCTGCCTTGAAGAAAGTTTCCAAATGCTTTTCTTTCATAGAGGCCTATATGGCATTTCTGAGAGGGCCCAGAGTATTATATGATAATTGAATTTGATGTTGTTGTGTACCTTCAAGTCATTTTTGATCTATGGTGATCCTGAGGCAAACCTATCACAGGATTCCTGGGGCTAAGTGTTTGTGACATGCCCAAAGTCATCCAATGGGTTCCTATGGCCAAGGGGGAGAACTGAACCCCGGTCTCCAGGGCTGTCCCACACTGGCTCCCAACTGAACCCTGATCTCCAGAGTCACAGTCCAACACTCAAACCATTGCACCACACTGCCTACCTATCGAAGCCTCCTCTCTAGAGTTGTAGTCCAATGTGCAAACCACTACACCACACTGCCTCCCAATTGAAACCCGGTCTTCAGAGTCATAGCCCAATGCTCAAACCACTACACCACATTGCCTCCCAATAACTGGATATATGCCTGCACTGGCTTTTACTGTATATAATTGGATATTATCTATAGCATGTACATTTCTATATTGCTTATCAGTGAACTCAGCACACTCTAAGCGGTTTACAGTCTGTAAGCCAATTGCCCCCAACAAGCTGGGTATCATTTTATCGACTTACGAAAGGATGGAAGACTGAGTCAACCCTAGAGCCCTCTGGGATCGAACTCACAACCTTGTGGCTTCAGGACCGGCATTTAACTGCTGCACCACCAGGATTCCCTATTATTATAATTATTATATACAGTACACAATGTACAGTAAAATCCAGTCCAGACTTAATCAATAGAGGAGGAAGGGACAGATCTGGATGTTTTCAACTCACCTCTTCAGTGTTTGGTTCCATTTCCTCACAAGGCAGGGGGGAAATTTAGCCAAGATCCTACATCATACCGGTTGTGCAACACCACCCTTCTGTTGAATGCTGACATTATGCAACTAATTACAGATCTGCAGATATGTTTGCTGTTTCAACAACCCCCATGGATGCACACTTGCAAGCACATTTGCAGCCACCACGCAACTCTGTCAGTGCAGACTTACATTACAGTGCAGATGGATGGCACTGACAAATAGTTATGCCCCACCCAAGAACGTGCAACTGGATGTGCATCTGAGGAAGCAGGCTTCGTCTATGAAAGCTTATTCTTACACAACGTTCGTCTCAAAGGTGCTACAAGATCCCTTTGCATGTGCAACAGTTACACTTGGAGAATTCTACTAGCACAATAGGGAACTGAAAGTGGATGTTACACCATGACAAGAAAAATACACCCACAAGTGTAAGGAAACATACATGCTCAGAAAACACCCGAAGGTCCAAGTAAGATACAGTCATGCTGAAGGAAAAAGTAATTTCAAGCAGGGAAAATATTTTAGAAGCTTTAGAGTTATTAAACTCTTAGGAAGCTCAAGGGAAAAAATCAAATTAATCATTTCCAGAACCTTTTGACCCCATGTTTAACAAATTGACATTTTCTATTATTAATATACTAATGACCATAGCAATCTGAAATTTAAGGGTAAGGTTCACCATGAATAGTTTTTGCTTGGTGTTTGCTTGGTAGTTTTCCATTATGACTTAATGACTGCTGTTTGATGATAACCTAAAATATGTCTAGGGTGCTCCTGTGCTTTGCTATACATTGTTGTATGCCTTTGCTGGGTAGACTTTCCAAAATGGCTGCAAATAATACAGTGTGTGTTTGCTTCCAGGCCAGATTGCTCCAACAGAATGCAGACATCTGGACTGACATGTTGTTAAATGAACTGCTGTCATTAATTTATGAATGTCTCCATTCTTGAACCCAAATTGGGGGGGGGGGAGAGCAAACTTCTTCGATGGTAGACCCACTGAATTAATGGGAAATGCAGAGTCAGAAGTGCTAACTCACCCTTCAGCTATTGACCTGATGGGCTTACTCTACTTGGGGCGAACCAACAAGTCTGGGGCCCATTAGTGTTTTATTCATTTTTTGAATAATGCAAAGATTTACAAATCATGTGAAGGTATATGAATCTAGCAGATACAAACATCCTTATGGAAAACGTATTAGTATGTGACACAAGGATGTCCTAGGAACATCTCACTGAAAGCACTAGAGCGCCTTCATTCAGACGCACCTCCAGATAGACATCCAAATGAGACATTTAGAGCCCCACCCCACTGGCAGTAAAGCCATGATGGGATGAGGCATTCCAACATAGATCCAGTTTACAACATAGATCCTTATTTCAAAACACAAGGACATCGTGGATTTTGTTACTTTCTGAACAGGCATGCTCAGGGTGTGCTAAAGAAGAGAATCCTATGGAAATCAGGAGACAGATACCATACAATTATCTTCCTGATCATTGCAAACATTATGTGAATTCTGAAGCCAGAATCCTGTGCTGGCATATGGGTTATCACATAAGTGGCTACACCTTCTGGGACTTTGTGCCAGGAAGATATCCTGTTCATGGTGGATCAAATCCTCTTACTGTGGCATAAGCCTTTTGGCTCCCTAGGAGGACCTGTGAACAGTAGTGTCACTAAGGTTGGTGTAACCCCCAGATAAGCCCTCTGTCACCTCTAATCAACCTTTGATATTAGCTTGATGTAGCCACCGAGGTGCCTCGACATGAGAACAATAGCCTGGCCCAAATTGGAGATCTGGCAGACTCACACTAGCACACGTAGACAGGATAGGTCTTTTTGAGGCTGGAATCAGCATAATCTTTTCACACAGGTGTGTGATGGAAGGCAATGCATCTGGAGCTTGCCACAAGGCTGGGAATTAAAGTGTACTTCCCTCTGGAGATGGCACTGTTTGTTTGAAACATCTGGATTGATTGCACTGCCATTTCCCCCAAACTGTGGCTGTTCCTTCTCCTGGAAAAATTGATTGAACTCCTGGAAAGCTGCCTCAGGTCCTGTTTCTCCCTATAGAATCACAGAATCATAATACCTGTTTGGGGCAGTTCCAATTCAGTCTTGGCTGGAGAGAGAGACAGACACTCTGTCCATTGTCTCCCTTGACTCCTCAGCACAAGGTCCTGTCTGCATGTTGAGCCAGAATCATCCACTGCACACCCTCAACTGGAGCTCCATGTCTGAAACCTGTAATGTATTGCCCTACCCTCCAAATTGCTATCACCTACCATTTTTTATATTGTTAGCTCTTGTATGCATGTGTGAGTGAGAGTTTCTGAGTGAAAGCTGATTTCCCCTTCTAAATAAAACCAACTGATTTGGAACCTGCCTGTGAAGTTCTGGGTTCGGAACAGATATACATAAGCTAAAAGTCCCGGCTTTCAGTTAACCTAGCCCTCTCACTGCTTTCTGTTGAGCTAAATTAATTCCCCTGTATTAGTCAATATATGGGTGCCTTATTGTCACCCCCAGGCTCCTTGGAGCCACCAGGCCAATGGTCCTGCAGAAGTAGATCAAGACACTATGGAAGAGAAAGGCTCCAATCTACTTGCCCTTGACAGCTGGTGGACCAAAGCATACAAAGTGACTGTTTATGTCCCAGATTTTTCTGGTCTAACTGCCTTATTTGCAAATCCCAAATAAGTCCAGTCCCCATTTGGGAAAGGGAGAGGCCTCCAGGATTTTGCCATGGCATGCTAACTGGGGTCCAGCTGCTCCCATTGCCAACTTTGGATGAATGGAGAGTCCTGGTCTATTCCCAGAGAGGCACAGCGGTACACTCCAGACCAGAAGGCAGACATCCCACTTCTGAAGTGTCATCCAGTGCTGTGCGCCCCCCTAGAAATGCCCCTGCCTGGAAGCATGAGCCTTATTGGGGTTTGGAGAGTTGGATCAGCTCTTGAGTAACACAAGGGTGCAGAGTCGCAACATCCTTTGACTAAAAGCACAATCGAGTAGTTTCAGCAGTCTAATTTCCTGCTACACCAGTGAATAGGGATCTCAACCTGTAGTGAGAAAATTGGATCTTCCCTTGAGACTTCCCACATAAAAAGAAAACACAGTCAACAGATGGAACAAGCATGCTGAAAACAAAACATCGCATCGCCATCAAAGTTATAGTAGCATTGTTAGGCCACACTCCCATTTGAAGGGGAGAGTGGCGTTTTTGTGATTTTTGTGGCGCAGAACATAAGCTCCGACACTGATCGTTAAGTGTAATAATTAGATTGGTTTTGTGTTGCAATTTTAGCATTCAAACACAATTAGTCAGGAATGGATCTGCACCAACTGAATTGCAATGCTATTATCTTCCCTTGGTAGAAAAGCTTTCCCAAGACAGAAAAAAAACCCCACAGCTGGGATGACACCTTGAATGCCTGCAGTCTGCTGATAAAAACTTACTTGGAAAGAAAGAAAGAAAATGGTTTGGTTGAGCCATGGGAAGAAGGAAGACTGGCTTGGGGTGTTAATGCTACGCACTGGGAGGCAGTTGGCAAGAAATTCAAAACTAAATGCATTAATTGAATACATCTGAAGGATGGGGCTGTGGAGAGTCCATTTCAACTAAGGAGAACACTTGGAAAGTAAGTACCATCTCAGAATCAAAGAGTTGGAAAAGGCCTCAGAGAGCATTGATTCCAACCCCCATTCAATGCAGGAAATCCAGCTAAACCATCCCAGTATGCAGCTGTCTAGCCTCTTTCGGAAGATGTTCAGAGAGGAAGACCTCACCATCTCTACAGGCAATTGGTTCCATTGCTGAACCTCTCTCGCTATCAAGAAGTTCCTTCTAATGTTGAATTGAAACCTACCTTCCTGTAACTTCAAACCATTAGACCTAGATCTAGTTCAAGGGAAGTAATAGTGCCACTCTATTCTGCTTTGGTCAGACCTAATCTGGAATACTGTGACCAGTTCTGGGCATCACAATTCAAAAAGGATGTTGAGAAGCCGGAGCATGTTTATTGCCTGTTTAATAGGCAACCAAAATGGTGAAAGGTCTGGAAACCATGCCTCATGAGGAAAGATTAGAACTGGGTATGTTCAGCCAGGAAAAGAGAAGGTTAAGAGGCGATATGATAGCCCTGTTTAAATGTTTGAAGAGGTGTCATATTGAGGATGGAGCAAGCTTGTTTTCTTCTGCTCCAGAGACTAGGACTTTATCACATGGGGAAAATTGGGGGGGGGGGAGAATCGGGGGTTTAAAGAGCGATTATCCTGCACTTATGATTTTCACATAACATCGCTATTAAACAGGCAAGAAATAGCAACAAATCATTTTTGGGATTTCCCTATGAATAATTTATTGCTGTTTATTACCTGTTTAATACTATTACGTGTGAAAGGGATCTAGGAGTCCTAGTAGACCACAAGTTGAAC
>CM034701.1:2670754-2684861 GCA_020142125.1 Phrynosoma platyrhinos
CTATGAGGAACGACTTAGGGAACTGGGTATGTTTAGCCTGGAGAAAGTTAAGAGGTGACATGATAGCCCTGCTTAAGTATTTGAAGGGGTGTCATATTGAGGAGGGAACAAGCTTGTTTTCTGCTGATACAAAGAATAGGACTCAGAATAACAGATGCAAGCTCCAGGAAAAGAGATTCCACCTCAACATTAGGAGGACCTTCCTGACAGTGAGAGCTGTTTGACAGTGGAAGACTCTCCCTCTGAGATTTTGATGGGAGTCTCCTTCTTTGGAGGTTTTTAAACAGAGGCTGGATGGCCATCTGTCAGGGATGCTTTGATGCTTTGAGTTCCTGCATGGCCGAATGAAGTTGGACTAGATGGCCCTTGGGGTCTCTTCCAACTCTGTAATTCTATGTATAGCGACTGTCTGAAAATCTTAATGGGATAATTGCTGTTTAAACCCACAACTTTGCCCAATTTCCCCTGTGTGATAAAGTCCCCAGAGTAGTGAATTCAAACTACAGGAAAAGAGATTCCCCCTCATCATTAGGAGGAACTTCCTAACAGTAAGAGCTGTTTGACAGTGGAAGATAGTCCCTCGGAAAGGAGTGGAGTCTCCTTCTTTGGTGGTCTTTAAACAGAGGCTGGAACAGAGGTTCGACAGAGGAATGGACTGACTCAGACCATGGTGGACTCTCCTTCTTTGGATGTTATCACACGGGGAGTTGTGGGGAGAAAGTGGAAATAAACGGGACGAGCAGAAGACTTTAATTTACGGGATTTGTCCCGTTCCGCCTCGTCTGATAACTAAATTCGAATTTAAAAGGGGGTTAATTCGAACAAAAACCTGATCTTTTCAAATTCTCAAAAATCCCGAAAATGAAAAGATCAGGTTTTCGTTCGAATTAACCCCCTTTTAAATTCGAATTTAGTTATCAGACGAGGCGGAACGGGACAAATCCCGTAAATTAAAGTCTTCCGCTCGTCCGGTTTATTTCCACTTTCTCCCCACGACTCCCCATGTGATAACGTCCTTTGGTCTTTAAACAGAGGCTGGATGCTTTCATTGAGAGTCCCTGCATGGCAGAAATGGGATTGGACTAGATGGCCCTTGTGGACTCTTCCAAATCCATGATTCTATGACTGTATGACCTGTTCCTACCCTCTGGGACAGCAGAGAGCAAACCCACACGCTCTTCTCCAGGGCAGCCTTTGAGATATTTAAAGGGGACAACCTTCACCAAGCTGAATATTCCCAGCTCCTTCAACCTCTCCCCATCTGTTTTGTTCTCCATACCTCTTATCGCCCTTGTTGCCCTTCTCTGCATCTGTTCCAGTTTGTCTCTATCCTTCTTAAAATGAGTTGCCTCCAACTGGACACATTCCTCCAGATGAGGTCTGATCAGCACAAAATACAGTAAGTCTACTGCTTTTCAAGGATTATTTCGTCACTTTGCAACACATTGTGCAGGGGTAGCTGTGTTGGCCATTTAGCAAATTCAAACAAAAATCCACCCAACAGTGATGCCTTTATTAGGGGGGTTGCAGACTGCCAGAAATAGTGCAAATTGAGTCCACTTTTAGGGTTAGGGTTAGTGCTAGGGAGTCATGGGAATTGGTTTTTTTCTGAGACATTGAGCCTTCTCTGTCAGAGAGCTCTGGTGCCACAATAAACTACAGTTCCCATGATTCCCTAACCCTAACCCTAACCCTAAAAGTGGACTCAATTCACACTATTTCTGGCAGTCTGCAACCCCCCTTAGTGAACCAAAATGCACAATATACTTGTTGCAAGCTAATATACTAGTAAAGGTGTCATTGATTTTCAATATCTCTGGAGCAAGTTGAACAACTTGTGGAGCACCACGTATGGTTGGACTGCAACTCCCAGCAGCCCTGGGAGACATGATGAGAGTTTCAGCTTGCAGTACATGGTATTAGAATCAAAAGAGGGAGGTGATGGTCTCAAGAACAGGAATGTGATGAAAATTCACAAACACACATACACACAATCACTTTCTTGAAGACAGAGAGGGTCTCTCTGCTGAGAATCACCAGTCCCAAAAAGTAGCCTCCCCAAGCAAAAGCAAGGAATTGGAAATCCTGGTAGATCTTTCCAAGGCTTAGAAGGACTGGAAACCACCAAGACCTATGCAAGGTGGCTTAGGGATCTGGGTATGTTCAGCCTGAAGAAAAGAAGGTTAAGAAGAGGTGACAGGATAGTCAAGTTTAAATATCTGAAGGAATGCCATATTAAGAATGAAACAAGTTTGTTTCCTGCTACTCCAAAGAACAAGACATGGAAGAATGGATGCAAGCTAAAGAAAAAAAGATTCCACCTAAACATTAGGAGGAACTTCCTGACAGTAAGAGCTGTTCGACAGAGGAATGGACTGACTCAGACCATGGTGGAGTCTCCTTCTTTGCAGGTCTTTAAGCAGACCATCTGTCGGGGATGCTTTGATTGGGAGTTCCTGCATGGCAGAATGGGGTTGGACTGGATGGCCCTTGGGGTCTCTTCCAACTCTAGGATTCTATGATCCCATGAGTAACCGAATGGTCAAGATCCTACATCAGGATTTCATACCAAAGATGCTAACTGGGCGCTCCTTCCTCAAGACAGCGAAAGTGCGCCTTAAAAGCGGCGGGCGCACTTTCGCTGTCTTATCCTCCGCAGCGCGTCTGGTCGCTGCGGAGGGAGGTTGCCCCAGAAGCGCCGGACATGCGGAGGGCCGGCAGCTTCCTGGGCGACCTCAGGAAGAGGAAGGGGCGCCGAACGTGCGGCTGCCCCTCCTCTTCCGGGCCCGGAAGACGACCCAATTAGTCGTCTGCCGAGGCCCTAAGTTTCTTCTCAAAGGGAACAATGAATAATTTTAGCAGTTTTATTCCCACTGCAAGAAAGACTTTAATAAACACACAGTTTTTGAAGCCTATTCACAATTTGGGATGCACTCTGCACAAAATTAGCATGTGGTTGTTTTGCACAGAAAATAACATTTTCTGCACAAGAAACAGCATCCTCTGTGCAGACTCCTTTGTGCACAGAAATATTATTTTATGTACAGAAAATGCTGCTTTTCCCAGAAATTATCTCTGTGTGTGAATTTTGCGCAGAGAAAGTTCCAAACTGCAAACATTCTTATCGCTCCTGGATTCTTCTCATCAGAGTTTCTTGACACTTTTGAATATGTTTTTCTAACAATTTCGTAATATTTTCAAATATTCTTTCCCTCTCTATTGAATGGCAACATTGTGCAACTGAATCACGGCACTGAATGTGCAACCAAATGCATGATCCAATCCATTCACAATGTGTATCCATGCACACCTGCATGTACAACTGCACCAAAGGAACAAATCCACCTCTACAACTTCAGAGTAATTCAGATACTCTGCATCAAACAAATGTGCTCAATCCCTTCTGTAAGGGAACTTACTCATGCGTAATACATCAACACGATTCTGACCTATGAATTTTTCTTTCCAGTGCCACAACAAGTCAGCAAGCATTTTGCTTTTGGACAAGGCTTCTACAATTTGCAGGGGGTGGTGGTGGAAATACCCGCCTCTGCAGGAAAGAACTATCTTCCTTTCCTTTGTTAAACAAAGACCTCACACAGAGCAAGCACAGAAGGACTGCTTGATTGATGAAAAAGATTTGAAGAAGGCTCATTGATTGAAAAAGATCCAGGAGAAAGATTATAGTTCCGCGCAATCTGTCGTCACAGCTGCCATAATTCTGTGCATCTGTGCAACTGCACTATTTGCACAAAAGTCATTCATTCTCACGGACACAGAAGTCCTTAGCAAGAAGGGCAGGGACTATCTGAGCACATCACAGGTGAGGAGGTGACCTGTGTTTTCTTGACTTGTAAAGAAGAAGATTTACACCCCTGTCCAGCGTGAGCTTTGAGCACTGGACTATGATTCTGCAGACCAGGGTTCAAATCCCCTCTTGGTCATGTAAACCCACTGGATGACCTTGGGCAATTCACACTCTCTCAGCTTCAGGGGGATGGCAACGGCAAGCCCCATCTGAAGAAACTTGCCAAAACATTATAGCAGGGGTAGGCAACCTTTCCCCTTTAAGGGCCGAGGGACTTCAGCTCCCAGAATCCCAGGAGCTATTGGCCAACATGGGACTATTGGCCAACATGGCTGAGGCTTCTGGGAGCTGAAGTCCCTCGGCCCTTAAAGGGGAAAGGTTGCCTACCCCTGCATTATAGGTTCGCCATAAGTCAAAAACAACTGGAAAGTACACAACAACAATAACAACAACAACAACAAGCTGATGAAGGCTGGTAGTGCTGGTGTGAGTGGGACAGTGATCTGTTTTGGGCTTTAGACTGAACTTTCAAGGAGTCCTCCAAGCTATAGGATCTATTTGGGGCCATGATTCAGAATATAAGATGCCTCTCTTAAAGTATGGACTATAAATCTCAGAGCAGACCCACCGTATTGCAGACTCTAACAAGAAAAGTACAGATACCACCAGGGTCTATACAGAATCATAAAGCTAGAAGGAATCCCCAAGGGCATCTAGTCTAACCCTTCACCATGCAGGAATGCACAACTACAGCATCCTTTTGGACTCCTGTTGCCAAAAAAGGGAAGGGGAATGGCCTCTCCAAGAAACTATACAGCAGAGCAAGGCAGTTTTTAAAGAGGTTCTTGGGACCGACCACCTGCACTGTTTGTCATTTCAAAAACCCCATTTCATCAAAGGCATTCCCCTTTCCCCCTCTCCCAACACATGCAGCCTTAGTCCATATACACTCACTAGATTCATGGCCCAGAACCATGGAGAATATGACACTACACAGTGATGATTCCACATTAACTGCCCTGTTTCTGCCCTATGGAATCCTGGGATTTGCAGTTGGGGGGTGGGCTCTAGAACTCTTGGACAGAGAGCTCTAGTGCCTCCCTGAACTGCAAATCCCAAGATCCCACAGGATGCACCAATGGCAGTTAAAGTAGAATCATAGCACTGTAACTGTATATAGTGTGGAAAAAAAACCTGGAAAGCTGAGTTTAAAGACTCTTTTATGCTACACAATTATAGCCCTATAATCATATATAAGTCTTATAACTGTGTCTTGTGAAAGAGTCCCTCTTGGCAGCCTGCACAAACATACATATTTTTATCCAACATCAGCATTTAGTTCAAGAGTGCAGGAGAGGCAGGGTGACCATAAACGCCAAGGAGGACAAGGCACCCCAAAATGTAAGACACAAACCTCTGCAGGCTGGCCCTTTGGGGTAGAGCTGGGGTGGGGCAGCCGAACGCCAGCTGCCCCAATCCCATGCCAACGCTGTCCTGATGCCGCGCACCATTATGCATGGCACACGCCATAAGGATGTCCTCCCAGTGCAGCGTTCTGACATGCTGCGCCGAAAAGGGCGAGGAAGAGCCGTGTGCCAGCCCTTGGGGCAGCCTTTTGCCGCTCTTTTCAGGGTGGCAAAAGTGAGGATCAGGGCCACGGCATGGGGTTGCCACGGCCCCGATCCGCCACTTCCCAGGGCGTCCCAGAGCTGCCTGTCTGCAGAGGCCCTAAGAAAAATACAGGACATTACAAAATAAAAGCTAAAATCGCTAACATAAATATAAATTCACTTCATATACTTTATTTTATTATGGACTCAACTGTTTTTGCTAATGAATTTATCTTTGTTAAAATGCCCTCTTAGCTTGCAATATACATATAAAACTCTGAGCAAGATAAAAGCTTAACATTTTACTTTACTAGCAACAAACCCTTGAACTGAATCTTCATTAAAATTATTGCTTTCATTTGTCCATTGTGCTGAAATTAAGGGGGAAAATTCAACATTTGCACTCTATCCTGAAGGAGGCCATTGCCTAATACGTTTGCTGTCTTAGTTCCCTGCCGAGAAACAAATGCACCCTGAGCTCTAGGTGCGAGTCTTCTCTGCTGCGGCTCCTAGGAAAAAAGAACTTCAGAAGGATCCTGTCCCTCTATTTGCAGTGAGAACCGGCTGCCAAGTAGATGCATTTCTCAAAGGAGGAACAGCAAACATGGTGTTACTCAATGGGCATCTTAGTCAGGCTCCAAATGGAGGACATTGTGGAATTCCTCCTGGAGAGAAGGTTGAAATGTAGGACATGTCCTGGGAAAGGGGGATATTTGGTCACCCTGAGTCGTACACCCAGAGCCATTGTGCATGCAGGTGTGTGCGGGCACAATACTGGGCATGTGCATGCCAATATCAAGGTGACCATATGTCATAACCACAAAAAAGGGCAAGGGATTGCAAAATGTAGGACATTCAAGAAAAGTGTAGGACATTACAAAATAAAAACTCAAAACACGAATATAAATTAATGCTTCTTTGTTATGCTTAAAATGGAGGACATTTTGGAATTCCTCTTGGACAGAAGGCTGAAATTTAGGACATGTTCTGGAAAAGGAGGTCATCTGGTCACACTGCCCACTATCCATGTCCATACCATTGTGCATTCACTCACAAAGTACACCCTTCCCATCTTTGGAGGTTTGGTTCTGGGGGGGGTGCCTGTGGATGGGAAAAAAACATGGGAGCACAAGCCCATATTAGTCAATAGGTGCACATGTCTGTCCATGTGCCACCATTGACTAATATGGGGTGGTGTGATCAATGGGAGCTCCAATCCACAGATGGCTACCCGAACGATATGGCAGACCCACTGTACATTCAGTTGTGTGTCTAGGTTCACAACATCACCATTCAACACCTGGGTTGTGTAGCACAATTAATGCACAATCCCACCCACAGAGCTAGACCATGCAACCCCAATGTAGGATCTCCACCATGGTTTCCTAGAGTTGTCTTCTCAGCCAGTGAGCTCTCATTGCAGTTCCGTGTTTGCAGTCTTTATTTAGGCCTTGCGTAAGCAGATTCTTATTTTAAACATTAAACCTCCAGAGTTCCAGAATCGGATCCCATTGAACTCCGCAGGAAAGAACAGCGTTCCTTAAAATAATCCCAATGTGATGCTCTCTGTTCTAATGTGATAGCAATTGAGGCGGAGGGAGGTAGAGGCGTGGAATGACATCTCAGAACTGATTTCCCTGGAAAATATGTACAGTTAAAGCACTTCAGATTGCCGCAGCTCCGCAAAGCAATTTTGTTCACAATGTGCTATAAAAAGCCGAGACGTCGCCGCTTTTTCAATGTTCATTTAAAGACCTCGAACCGAGGTGCCATGAGGGTGTCTTTGCCTCGTCTTCTCTCTTAATTAACACGCCAAGGGTAAGGCTTCCCTGAAATGGAGGTCCCACTGAAACATTATTATTGTTATTGTTATTGTCATTATTTTGGAAATAGCATTAATGTGAAGTCGTAGGCTTTCATGGCCAGCATCCATAGTGTTTTGTGGGTTTTTTGGGCTGTGCGGCCATGTTCTAGAAGAGTTTCTTTCTGACGTTTTGCCAGCATCTGTAGCTGGCATCTACGTGGAACCCACAAAAAACTAATAGCATTAATGTTTCAAACACATTCCTTCCTTTTTGATATCCACTCCTGGTCTTTGCATTTCCATCAGAACTCTGCTATGTTGCAGTGGTTCTGCCAGTTTATTTCAGATATTGGGGAGATTGTTAAGTGGGGTAGTCATGTAGTTGCTTGGTGTGGAGGATGGTGGTAGTGTGCAGCTTGGTAGATTGCTTTTGTTAGTTTGGTCTTGGATCAAGGGGTTTGGCTGTGGATAGTGTAAGGAATGTGGGACAGCAAGGAGATGGGTGATAGCAGGCTGTGCTTGGGTTAGTATGGGGAAAGGGGGGGGTAGATGGTGAGAGTGCTTAGTTTGTGGGAATAGTGGGTGGAGAGCTGTAGTTCGCACCAGAAACTAGGGAGAAGAGTTGTGGCTTTGGGGTTTTAATCTATTGTTCAAGCTTTGGGGGCCAGTTCTAGCTTAAACGCTGAATGGTGAATTTCTGTCTTTGTGACTTCAATAAAGTTTTGTTCTGTTTCAACCACCTGACCTTTCTTGATGCACAAGGGAGCTGAATTTGCAGTCCTCTCTGTGACCTGGTACGATGCAAGGGCATTTGGATCCAGGTGATTCCATAACTCCAAAGGAGCAGAAGGATCTTGCAGAAGATGTGTCAGGAGCATCTGCTGGAACAGCAGAGTCCGATGGCTTGGGAGCCTGTCCTAAAGCGCTTCAACCGCCAGGATGGTCTGCTTGGAGAAGGATGTGTGGAGCCATCGGCTCCAACCAAAAGGTGTGAGAGATGCACAGCTGGTAGAGTCTCTGCCTGGGATGTCGGTGTGGCAGACCCATTGGACCCAGATCCCTGGGAAGGGAAGGACTATGGTGAGCAGGTCCTACAAATGCATGAAGACCTGCAGAAAATGCAAAACATGCTGGCATACGTAGTAAGAGCCTTGGGCAGCCTGGCAGCCAGGGGGTTCAATTGCCAGAGGAGCAGCATTTGTGACACCAGTGGGGCAACCAGAGCCCCCGCCAGCTCAACCTCCCCAGGAACCCCCAACCGGAAGATCCCAGGACCCTTTAGCTCAGAAACTGGGGGTGAAGTTTGATGGCCATCCCCAACAGCTGTCTGGTTTTTTGTCCTAAGTGGCGGACCACATGCATGAATGGGAAGCATCCTTTCCCAATGAGGCGGCCAAAGTGAGTTTTGTCACTAACCACTTGGAGGGAGAAGCTGTAGACTGGTTAGTCCAGGTTTTTGATAGTGGTGCCGCTGAGCTTCAGAATCGGCAGACCTTTATGCTGGCACTTTCGGCTAGATTCGAGGACCCCTTCCGAGCCGAACAAGTCCGCACCAAGTTGATTACCTTGGCCCAAGGATTGCGGTCTGTTTCAGAATATGCCATGGAATTTCAGAGCTTGAAAGCTCAGGTTCCAAAGTGGCCTGAACCTATCAAGGTCTAGTATTTTAAAGATGGTCTACGTCCAGAATTGCTGGAGTAGTCTCTTATACGGGACAAACCCACCATGGTGCATGAGTGGATTCGACTGGCAGGGGAGGAGCTGAATTTGCACATCCTAATAATTTCCTAGTTTATGCAGCTGTTTAGAGTAAATATTAGCTGCTAGAGAAAACAACCAAGGAGCAAGAAAGCCTGGCCAATGGATACTTCCTTGCATCTAACAAGAAGCCAAAAACAGACCCATGCAGTAATAGTCACCTTTGCTGGCAGGACGGATAAGGAGAATATTAATTAATTAAGTCATTCATTCATTAATTTAAAATCTTTATGTTATTGTTGTGGTGTGCCTTCAAGTCATTTCCGACTTATGGCAACCCTAAGGCAAACCTTTCATGGGATTTTCCTGGCAAGATTTGTTCATAGAGGGTTTCCCCCGGCCTTCCTCTGAGGCTGAAAGAGTCTGACTTGCCCAAGGTCACCCAGGGGGGTTCTACGAATGAGTGAGCATTCGAACTGTGGTCTCCAAAATTGTAGTCCAACATTCAAACCATTATGTCACACTAACTCTCTTTTTACCCCGCTCTATATCAAGGGACCTCAGGGTGACTTGCAAAGAGCATTAGAACAGATTAAACAGATTTTAAAAATAGTAAGATTATTTAAATAAGCTATAAGCACATTAAATCATGTAATGAGTTAAAAACTGATTTTAAAAAATTAGAAGTTTAAAAAACTAAATAAATCAGTTGTTGGGTTAGAATCCTAGAATTGGAAGAGGCCAGAAAGGCCATCCAGTCCAACCCAAAGGCTTTGGTAGACAGCTACGGTAGGTTTTAACTTGGCACCTAAATGAAGTGAGTGTTGGCACCAGGCGGGTCTCCAGAGGGAAGGCATCCCACAGATGGAGTGCCATGGCTGAGAAGGCCCTGCTCCCATCTCCTGACACAATTTATTGATCTCTCTGGTGGGACACAGAGGAGGACCACCCCAGCAGACCTTAGTCCAGGGGTAGGCAACCTTTTTGAGCTCGGGGCCGGGTTGCTGTCCCTCAGACAATTGGCGGGCCGAAGCAAAATAATAAAATAATAAAAATAATAAAAATAAAATAAAATTTAAAAATATGCATGCACACTCTCTCAGCCCCAGAAAAGCCATGATGGCAAAACCCTTGTGGAGATTTTGCCAAGAAAACCCCAAGAACAAGTAATAACAACAATAATCAATATCATCATGGCGGGGGGGCAGGACCGGCCTGGGGCCAGTTCAAAGGCCTCATGGGGCCGCATCCGGCCCCCGGGCCGCAGGTTGCCTACCCCTGCCTTAGTCCTTGGGGGTCACAGATGAGGAGAGAAAAACCACCTTGGTGGACTGAAACAAGAACCAACAAATCCAGTTCCTCCAGTTTGTCAGATCAGTTAAATTATTTTGAACAAGTCAACTCCTCTCTCCCCCCTCTTATTTTGCCCTCATATTATTAATATAAAGAGCTTTATTTAGGAATAACAGTAACTACCTCTACTACTACTTTGTTGTTGTATGCCTTCAAGTCATTTCTGAATATGGTGACTCTCAGGAGAAGTTATCATGGGGTTTTCTTGGCAAGGTTTGTTTGGGGGCCCGGGGAGGAGGTATCATTGCCTTCTGAGGCCAAAAAAGTGTGACTTGCCCAAGGTTACCCAGTGGGTATCCATGGCTGAGTAAGGGTTCAAACCCTGGTCTCCAGAGTCGCAGTCGAATACCCAAAACACTACATCTTGGCCCCTCTTCCTACTCCTGCTACTGTTATTACATTGGCACTAACCAAGATGAAAACCAAGCCCTTTGTAGAATGGTTGAGGGACACTTGGGTATGAATGGAGAAGTTTCAAAGGGATGCGATACAGCCATCTTCAAACAGCCAGAAGGCTATCACACAGAAGATGGGGCAATCTTGCTTTCTGTTTGCTTGCTTACTTGTTTTTTCATTTAACATGGCACTTTCCCCCAAGCACAGGATTCAAAAGGAGTCACAACCATTTAAAGCAAAGTAAAACCAAAGTGACTAACAACCATGAATAATAATTTTAAAAAATTCAGGGGTAGCTGTGTTGGCCATTTAACAATTTTTTTAAAAAAATCCACCAAACAGTGATACCTTTATTGGCCAACCAAAATGCACAATATGCTTGTTGCAAGCTTTTGAAGCTCCATGGGCTTCTTCTTTATCAGGCAAGATGTTACAAACCAAACAGGAAAAAAAGCAATTGGAGATGTTATACTGCATTGTAGCTGCAACAGGGAACCAGGAAAAATAGCCTGTGGACTGGGAACTTCAACCAAGGTAAAAGATTTTTCTTCTTCTTAAATTTGGACTGAATTCGCATGTTTTACCTCTACATCCATCAAAATATTCCTGATGCAAACACATGGAGACTTCTTGAAGAATCCATTGTTCTCTGCCACAAAGAGGCCTGTGACCTCACAGGAATGGAGACAGATTGGGTTGCAAAAGAGGGGTCCCTGTTGAGATGCAAATGGATTTTAAATTTCCTGGACTTTGCAAATCCCCCTATAGCCACATCATGGCCAGAAGGAGGAGGAGGATCCTGCCTACAAAAGATATTCTCCCTCTCCACCATCTTTAACTCATGACTGAAAAAATATGTAGGCATCTGGCTAACATCTCTAATTGCTTTTTCTCCTGTTTGGTTTGTAACATCTTGCCTGATGAAGAAGAAGCCCATGGAGCTTCGAAAGCTTGCAACAAATATATTGTGCATTTTGGCAGGACAAAAAAGGTATCAATAATGAACCATGAATAATAGTCTTTGAAAACTGATTTTTCTCAAAGTCATGAAAAAAATCATAAAATTATGTGTTCTCTCTTAAGAGAACAGAACTTAGGCAGATTTATATCATTAGTATATAAAGTATGTACTTAGAATCATAGAACCGTGGAGTTGGAAGAGACCACAAGGGCCATCTAGTCCAACCCCATTCTGCCATGCAGGAAGTCAGAATCAAAGCATACCTGACAGATGGCCATCCAGCCTCTGTTTGAAGACCTCCAAAAAAGGAGACTCCACCAAAATCTCCATTGAGGGAGTGTGTTCCACTGTCGAACAGCTCTTACTGTCAGGAAGTTCTTCTTAATGTTGAGCTGGAATCTCTTTTCCTGGAGCTGGCATCCATTGCTCTAGGTCCTATTCTCTGGAGGAGCAGAAAACAAGCTTGCTCCCTCCTCAATATGACATCCTTTCAAATACTTAAGCAAGGCTACTTGTGAACATATTCATCTGTATGTAATAACAGAATTTTAAAAGTCAATTAAGATATCAGGTTAACTGACTGAAGAATCAAAGAATCACAGAATCCTAAAGTTGGGAGACACCACAAGGGCCATCCAGTCCAACTCCATTCTGCCATACAAGAAGACACACAACTAAAGCACGCCTGAGAGATGCCCATCCAACCTCTGCTTAAAGACCTCCAAAGAAGCAGAGTCCACCATCATGTGAGGTAGGCATCAATTTTAAAACTTTTCAATTCAACATTTAAGTAAGGCTGCTGCTACACTGCAGAATCAATACAGTTTGACACTGCATTAACTGCCATGGCTCCATCCTATGGACAGTGATGTATTTAAGTCCGTTTTTCCAAGTCTGTAGTCAAGTCCCAAGTCAAGCTTCAAGCCCTTTGCCAGATACTTCCAAGTCAAGTCTCAAGTCTGGGAGCCAACTTTAACAGTGGGCTTGAGGTCTACTCAGCAGCCTGTCTCTGCCGCATATCAGAGGAACCCTGAAAACTGGCTTTAGAAGTATCATCCTCCCACCTCAAGCAGCCCATTGCCTAACATATTTGCTGTCCTGTTCCCCTTTGAGAAACAAACCTGCTACTGCTCCTTAGGTCCTAGGAAAAAGAACTGTAGAACGATCCATCCTATCCCCTTATTTGCACCAAAGACAGGCTGCGGAGCCGACCTCAGGGCTGGCTTCCTAACCCAGGAATATCAAGTCAGTCACTAAAATAATACAAGTCGTAAGTCAACTCGAGTCAGACTGTCATTTATGTGGAGTTGAGTCCAAGCCAAGTCATTGAAGCAACCTGAGTCCAACCTGAGTCCAAGTCAATCGACTCAAGTCTACATCACTGCCTACAGAATGCTGGGCTATGTAGGCTAAATATCTCAGAAAACTACAAATACCAGGATTCCATAGTATTGAGCTGTGGCAGTTGAAGTGGTGTCAAACTGCATTAATTCTGCAGTTCAGATATATCCAAGGTTACTGCTGATTAAATGAGTGACAGAATTGTTTTTAAAAATTATTTTTGTTTCCTTGTTTTAAGGAGCCAGTTTCAGCTCAGGAATGAGAAGAAAAAAAAACCTTCTCCCATAGAGATGAAGTCTATTGTCTAATTGACGTAATGTTCTTGAGTGGGAATGGCCAAGGGAAGATCACCACTCCCAGATGCATTTCACTGCAACTCTCCAAGTCCCTAGTCCTCACCATTTTAACTCTCTGCTAACAAAGAGAATACAGACGGCCTCGCAGATTCAAAAGAGAGAGACTGAAAGTGGCATTTTTTCCTATTTAGAATCACTCCTGGGTTGTGCTGCTCTAAATCCGTCGCCTTAATGTTCACTTAATGCTTTTGTGTGTTTAATTATGTCCGTCTCCTGGGACTTGCCCCAGGCAAGGAAGATGGCAGCCGCAGAAGAGTTTGCTCCAATGATTTGTGGCATTGTTCTGGCTCCACTGGGCCCAGCTGACATACATGCAAATCCCACCTGGAGCTCAGTAATGGCTCAAGGAGGACTCTTTCCAGCACAGGAAAGGCCTGGCATGGATTCTGTGCAATTATAAGATAAAGGTATGTCAATACAGGAATGGAGGGTGGGGGGCAGAATCTGTGTTTTCAGCTGGCATTAGCAGCATTTCAGATATCAGAAAATCCTAATCTCGAAAGATACCCCAAGGGCCATCCATCCCAACCTCCTCCTGCCATGCACAACCCAAGACCTCTTGACAGATGGCCATCCAAGTCTCTACTTAAAAACGCCAAAGATGGAGACTCCACCACACTCTGAGGCAGCAGCGTCTTCCACAGTCAAACAGCTCTTACCTTCAGGAAGGTCTTCCTAATGTTGAGCTGCAATCTTTTTCCCTGTAGCTTGAATCCATGTCCTACTCTCTGCAGCATCAGAAAACAAGCTTGCTCCATCCTCAATATGACACCCCTTCAA
>CM034701.1:2684961-2704211 GCA_020142125.1 Phrynosoma platyrhinos
CTGCAAAGGCCCATTATTACAGAAAGAGACAGAGACTTAAATTGTCTTATTGCAATATTCAATCATAATTGAATAACTGCAATATTCAATTATGCCTGGCCGCATGGAACCCAGAAAGACATACAAATGCATACAGATGTGCGCTGCATGTGGTGTGTGTGCTTTGGAAGCTTATTTACAATTATTTGTGCATTCTGTTGCCTCATTTGCACAACACTGCCATTCAACACAAGGGTGATGAGTCCTCATATGGAGATTCAGGCCATGCAATCCTAATGTAGGATCATGGCCAGAGGGTCTAGTTTTGTTGAGACCAATGAACTGATTTAGGCCAAGGGGTGGGAATCAATCCATCAATCCATCAATCGCCAATCCATCAAAATGGCTCAGCCATCCGTATTGGACTTCTTGGCGTGCTTTCTCTACCCTGCCTCTTAGTAGGAGACTCCCGATGCCTTGATGTTGAAGTGGTGGGAAAGGAAAGTTGCATAGGTCTGCAGCCCCACTCTGTGCATGGAGACCTCTTTGCCTAATGAGAATGTTGCAAGAGACAAACAGCTTCACAGAGGCTTACAACCATGAAGTTAATGGTGCGACAGATCCCCAAGTTAGCAGAGGGGTATTCTTTATTACAAGGGGAGTGCTGCAACCTTCGAAAGCGACCATGGAGGAAAGAAAGAAATCAATGCAAGCATGTTTCTCATTTCTCACAACATTATTTTTTATCTTCCTCTACAGATGCCTCTCAACACCATTATCTGGCAATTCCACTTTCCACACAGACTGAAGAAAAGGAGAGGAAAATAAAATGCTGGTTTTTTTCCTGTCACGTAGACATTTCACCACTGATTTTTCTCAACGTAAATCTGGAGAGAGGTAACAAATCCTGCCTATCAAATCTAGCAACATTTCTTTCCATCCCTAGGAAGAATCAAGAGACTGCTGGGGAGACAGGGACATACTAAGAATGGAGCTGGGGACAACGTTCACTCTTTTTCTGCCATTTTGTAGGCTCAACACAAATAGGGGTGTCAGGAGCTGAGTCTTTCAGCTTGCCTGCTATGGGTAACAGGGACCAGTTTTGCCTGCCATTGTTAAGGGCTTTGCTTGCTTACAATGTTATATGGTACTAATATTGGATGATGGGACACATAGTCCTAAGCAAATTGCTAAACCCATGGTGGCTAAAGAGCGGAAGGGAAGGGAAGGGAAGGGAAGGGAAGAGAGACTGTGCAGGTAGCTCCAAGGTGTCAAATTCAGCAGGACTCCAAGTGCAGAAAAACAGACCTCAGTAGTTCAAACTCAGAAAACTTTTATTAAGAAATTATAGAACCAATCCACTGACTTTCATTGTCAGAACTAACCAACAAACATTACAATTGCCTAATTAAATCACACACAATTTCAAACTTTAGGTAGGCTTAATTCTTATTCTTTATAATGAATAAACACTTTTCTCTTCCCGTTCCCAGTCACTCCTTTTTCTTTGTGGTTAGAGCCAGATGCTTCCACACAAATGACCTCAAGGAAGCTCCCCTGCTTTCCTATATTATCTCAACCCGCATGTCTCAGCTCACCTTTCCAAACCCTACCATCACTACTATATATCCCATCACCACATAACCCAATGTATTATGGCAGGGCAAAAGCATATGCAACTCCTGACCCAAGATCAGTCTCCTGAGAATGGATGGAATGGGGGGAAAGGAGAGAAAAGGGGAAAGCAAGCCTGTTGGATTTTATGGGTGAATCAGCCCACTCACAATTGGAATTATTGTATGGGGCGGACAGGTGTTTTGTTTTTTTAAAGTTCAGGAACTAATTTTGCTGTATATGAAGAAGGGAAGATTCTGGTTGCAGACCTGGAGATTTGAAGCAACAGTATATATTTAAGGGTACTTTTGAGAAAATATTTACAGTACTCTGAGCATTCGTATTCTTAGATTGGAGAAATGGGAAGTCAATCTTGTTTGTATTTGTTGTATTATTTAGATTGTGTTGATCATGAGTACAGTGTTATCGTTTTATATTTATAGTTTTAAATGGGATGGAATTGGAGAGATAGGGGTAGCTTTGTTCTTTTTGGGTTAGGTTGGTAGTGTGGAGGGTTAGAGATTTAGGGACTCTATAGATGGCCCTTTGCGCCGTCTTGGAGGCAGGGAAGTCACGCCGGCCACCCCACCTCTCCCCGAGGACATTTTGATGGCGTGTGCCGTTACGCATGGCACACGCCATCAGAACGTCCTCCCGGCACAGCATCTTGACACACTGTGCAGGTAGAGACGCAGAAGAGTCACACAGTGACTCCTGGGGCGCCCTATTTGCCAGTTCTGAAAAGAGTGGCATTTTGCCACTCTTTTCCGGGCCGGCAAATGGGATAATTGCATGCTACCACATGCAGTGGCCCCAATCCTCTGCTTCCTGGGGTGGCCCAGGGCCACCCATCTGCATCCCCCCCTTAGATGCTATGTGTGTACTGAATGTTTTTATTTTCATTTTTGTATGTATTTTTTAAAAAAAATAGTAAAAATATATTAAAATAATTATTCTATGGTTTCTTTGTGGGTTTTTTCGGGCTGTGTGGCCATGTTCTAGAAGAGTTTCTTCTAGATGCTGGCCATGAAAGCCTACGACTTCACAATTATTCTATGCTTACACCATGTTAATGCTGGTTTCTTAATCCTGACAACATATATCTGCTGGAAACATCTTTGGTTTCCTGGTTGACTATCAAGGCTTGAATTTCTGAAGTAAAGTAACCTTTTATACCACAAGGGAACTCCTAGCCAGTGATCATCACCAGAAAGAAAAAGTCCACTCTCTATCTCTGCAAAGTGAAAGGGAAGGAGAACTCCCTAGAAACAATGGTCAAGATACTCCATCTGCATTGCATAGCATAAACCCTGCATGCAAAGCCATGCACAGGTTGTACTGTGTAATTCTTCTCTTTCACAGTATTGAGGTCCAACTGAACACATAAACAGGGGCATAAATGAGGGCGCTGCCCAATACCCAATATGAATCCTCCCCTCTCCCCTGAAATTTTCATTCATTCCCACATTTCTAGCATTGCAGAGAGCAAGTCATGGGAAATCAATGGACGTTTCTATTTGCTGTGTTCACCTTCCTTCCGCCACTTTGTCTGATCCTTTTCTTTGGTTGCCTAAACTCTTCTTTCTAAATGCTCAACTGAAATTTGATGATCTGGCAATGCTTGAAAGTTTAAGAACTGAAGGGAAATTTCCCTGAGAGTTAGAATTCTTATCGAAGAGGTGTGATGCCCTAAATTTCTCCTCTCTGTAGGTGTACCCTTATGCATACCCAAATGTGTAACTGAATGCAAAACTGAATGCAAGTGTTCATCTATGTACAATAGCACTGCATGCACAACTCTGTTTCTCCACCAGAAGCATTATTTTTTCCACCAGACAAAAATGTCCCACAGCTTCTGCAGCACAACTTATCCACATAACACTGCGATCTAACAACTTCCCCATCTCCCCACCAAATTCCATGGACATCACCCAGTCCCAGGGTTTCTCTTCCTGGGGAGGTGATTTATCTATAGAAATTAGTTGCCATTCCTCTTGTCCTGAACAGTTTAGGAGAATAATAAGATGTACAAAATAATATAGACCATTAAAATCCACTTTTCCAGTCCCAGCCTGAATTCTGGACAAATCAGTGAGAAAGATGAGAAGCAAGGTTTGGGGAATGAGAGGTGGAGAGAGAGCGGGGAGAGAAAACCAAGAAGAAAACAAGAGAATAAAAATCATTCTTCCCAGTGTATGCAAGAAATTATAATCACGGGATGGCGCAATGTTTTACAGCACAACATGATCTGTCAAATCCCAAAGGCACACTCCGCCATTTCATATGTTCTAGGAGATTTATCTTCTTGTAGGAGTAAGCATACTTGAACACACTCTTTGCACTGTCCAAGAAGTCCATGACTTATTTCACCAAGCTTGACTTTCTTCCAACCCCACGACCTTCCAGAGTAACTGGCAAAAGGCATTAATATATCAGCATAATCGGCTAGCGTGTGACTGTGATATGAAAGATGAAGATTACCTCGCGCTTCAAGAAACCCGTCCAAGATAAAGGTTGGCTTGGGAAGCTAATTTCCAAGAAGGAAGATACCCAAGAGCCCACTCTACGGAAGATGGAAAGGTCGTGATGGGAGAGGAATGCATTGCAAAGTACTTATGGGAAAGGGGGAATTATTATCTGTGGGACATGATAGGCTCGGGATTCTCAACTGTCAGCATGAGATCAAGTTTCTGAAAGCAAATGTCACTGGCTCGCTTGCCAGAAAGTTATCCCAGAAAGATAACACAGTCAGTTCCTCTGTTTGTACACAGCCGTTCTGGAGTTTTCTATTTTGCTAGCATGTTGCTGATGCTGTTGTGTGCCTTCAAGTCATTTCCCACTTTACAGGTGGCCCTATCATTGGCTTTCTTGGTAAGATTTTTTTCAGAGGAGGTTTGCCCTTGCCTTCCTCTGAGGTTGAGAGAGAATGACTTCCTCAAGGTCACCCAGTGGGTTTCATGGCTGAGCTGTGAATCAAACCCTGGGCTCCAGAGTTATAGTTCAACACTCAAACCACTACGTCACGCTGCCATGCATGCCTTCATGACCAACTTTGATAATTCTAAACCTAACTGTAGGATCTCCTGTGAGGATTAAGGATTATTTACTAGAACTTGAACTCACATCTATTACTGTGCAATTATTGTCCCATTTTTTCATAACTTCTTCAGTACAGTATTCCAGCACAAACCCCACTCTGGAAAAAAGGCAGAATAAAAATGATGATGATGATGATGATGAACTGTTGTATTGCTTGTCAGCGGTTATCACTGTATTTTTTTCATGTTTTGGTTCTTCTTAGTAGCAGGTTGAGTCTCCCTTATAGCCTGAAAGTAATTTTCTATATAATAATCTAAATGATTTTATGCATAAAACAAACTCTGTTATTGTTTTCTTTTGGTCTTTTTTTGGGGGGGGGGCATCTTTCTGGTTGGGAGACACTTATTTCATGTATGAGTCTTTCTCATGACCACAGATCTATTCCTCCCAAGACATAGTGTTCTTATTTATTTATTTATTGGATGTATATCCCAACTTTGCCTATTATGTTGAGCAACTAAAGAAGGCAGAAGCCAGATATTTTACTAATATATGTATAACATTCTTGTTCATCAATATTGCTTTGCTTAGACCTCACCAGGGATACTGTTTCCAGTTCTGGGCACCTCAATTTAGCTGGAGCGTGTCCAAAGGAGGGCAACCAAAATGGTGGAAGGTCTGGAAACCACTAAGCCCCATGAGGAATGGCTCAGTATGTTTAGCCATGTTGGTTCCTACCAAAGCCTAATGAAGACAAAAAATAAACCTTTTAGTGCTGCTGGAGAGGGATTAACATCTGACCACGACACAGACTCTACAACCCATTGTCCTTGTGATAGTGGTCCCCCTCCACTACAAGACCACCACATCTTTTCAGAACAAAGCCCACCAGTATTTCACTACTTAGCACCCAGCTAACCCCACTGAATCCCATTTTCAGAGAAAGGCGTGATGTAAATCCAATAAATACATAAATAAATAAATAACCCAAGAAACAGTGTAGTGTAGTAATTTGAGCATCGAATTATGACTCTGGTAGGACCCAGTGTAGAATTGTGGTTTGAGAGATTGACTATGACTCTTGAGACCAGGGTTCACATCCCCACTCAGCCATGGAAACCCACTCAGGGACCTTGGGCAAGTCACACACTCTCAGCCTCAGAAAACCCTGTAATAGGTTCATTTTATGATTTCAGTAAGTCAAAAATGACCTGAAGGCACAGCTACTACTTGTTGCTGTTGCGTGTCTTCAAGTCATTTCTGACTTATGGCAACCCTAAGGCAAACCTATCATGTGGTTTTCTTGGTAAGATTTATTCAGAAGAGATTTGCTGTTGCCTTCCTCTGAGGTTGAGAGCATGTGACTTGCCTAAGATCACCCATGGGTTTCATGGCTGAGCTGGGAACTGAACCCTGGTCTCAAGAGTCGTAGGCTAGCATTCAAACCACTAAGTCATGCTGGGTCTCCAACTACTAGTAGTATAGTACTACTATATCTATGATTCTATACTAGTATTACTAGTATGACTCTGGAGGCCAAGGTTCAAATCCCCATTCAACCATCAAAACATTGGTTAAATGACACTCTCTCAACCTCAGAGGAAGGCAAAGGAAGGCCCCCTCTGAAATAATCTTGCCAAGCTAGGTTTGCCTTACACCCTAAGATGGAAACTACTTTGAAGGCACACAAAAACATCAACTGCAAAATTTTCCCCCAAAATCCAGGTGGCCTTACTGTCTCCACCCCGCCATACATCTTTACAGGATATAAATGAAATATGTAACATAAAAACAAGAAAAAAATATATCAGGCACCTTCACAGCCATGGAAACAACCCCAAAGCCAGGCTGCTACCAGAACAAAATAAACATATCACGAGTCTGTATTTTCATTCCTCTGTGGCAGACAAATCCAAAACATGAAGGAAATTAAGAGAGAGAGAGAGGAGATGTGAATATATTGGAACCTAACTGAGTAGAAGAATGGGATAAAATCCAAATGGATCCCTTCCCAGATTTATTGACAAGACATTAAACATCTCAGACCGCAACGCAGAGGAAGAGAGCTGGCAGAAAGCACTAGACTGAATACAACACACTAAATACTGGGAAATTGATAAATTAAGATTATTTGACGTTTTGAATAGAACGTTGTGGCTGCTTTGGCTCTTTGCATTATATAGTAGTCCTCAGGTGGGTGTAGATGGGCTAGTTTTTGCCCATTGGACCCTACAGGACCTAAACAGACTCCTAAAAATGCCCAGACACAAAACAAAACCCATCTGGAAGCGGTTGGAGGTTCTAGGACCCACCCAAAGTAGATCTAAATCCCCAGACCTTCAACTTCACCTCCTCGACCATACAACCAGGATACATACAGTCCCAATGAAGTCAAATATCTGCAGGCAAGAGAGGATCACCTTTTTGCAGTACTAGATATCTTCCTTTTCCAGGACATGTCCTACATTTCCACCTTCTGTCCAGGAGGAACTCCAAAAGGTCTTCCGTTTGGAGCATGACAAAGAAGCATGAATTTATATTTATATTAAAGTTTTTAACTTTCATTTGGTAATACCCTGCATATTCTTCATGTAGACATTTTGTGGTGTCTTGTCTTCCTTTGTGGTTAGGACATCTGGTCACCCTTTTTTCCAAGTATGGCGGCAAGCCACCTTCAAGAGATGGGTCTTGGAAATGATCAAGAACAGGTAGATGATAAACTACTTACAGTTCCCTCCTCATCTTCCTGTGGTCTCACCTACATCAAGGAAAGCACTCCTTTCTCAATCAGGCCATAGCCCACCTTCTCAACATTTGAGTGACTGAGCTATGCCAAAAGTTCTTGGGGGGGGTCCTACTTCATTTTCCTTATAGTGTCAAAGAAAGATGTCAAACAGAGTGTTGTTGTGGATCTAAAAAGGGTGAATGACAGTGTGAGGGCAAGAAGGTTCAGGATGAAATCCCTCAGGTCTATCCTACGCTTCCTCCATCAAAGGGACTTCCTTCCTCTCATCCTTGGATCTCCAGGAGGCATAGCTTCATATCTCAGTTCATGTCAGACGTAGGTAATTCCATTCCTTTCTTCTGTTGTCCTCTTGGCTATGCGACTGGATAAGGAACTAGATGGTTGTTCTTCCACAGGAGGAGGCAGCTTGAACCTTACTGGTCTTTCTGATTTTTAAAAAATGGGTCATTTTTTAATGTTACACAGTGCAGGGAGACAACGAATCAACTCTCATTTACCCCATCCTTGTTTTTGCCCAGAGAAAAAGAGCAGTCTAGAGCAGGGGTAGGCAACCTAAGGCCCAGGGGCCGGATGCGGCCCCCCGAGGCCTTTGGACCAGCCCCAGGCCGGTCCTGCCGCCGCCACCGCCCCCCGCCATGATGATATTGATTATTGTTGTTATTACTTGTCCTTGGGGTTTTCTTGGCAAAAACTCCACAGGGGTTTTGCCATGGCTTTTCTGGGGCTGAGAGAGTGTGCATGCATATTTTTAAAAAATATTTATTTATTTATTTATTTATTTATTTATTTATTTATGGTGCTTCGGCCCCCCAATTGTCTGAGGGACAACAACCCGGCCCCCGGCTCAAAAAGGTTGCCTACCCCTGGTCTAGAGAATCTGAAGAAACTTGGATGGATAGAGATGGGAGGTGGGGAAAATAATCAAAATTATTCCCCCCAAAATGATTGAAAAATATGTGTTGTTTTTATGTTTTGGAAGACCCTGATGAGGAAATTTCTAGATTGACAAGAAATTTCACAGATTAGGAAATAATTTGCAACCACTTTTTATGGACAAAAATAGCCTTCTATGCATAAGAAACAGCATTTTTGGCACACACAAAAAAAAAAAACATTTTCTGAACCAAAAATAGAAATTTTGCTCATGATAAATCTTGAACCATGAACAGTCTTCGAAAAATGCAGAATTTTTGCAGAATTTCTCCCAGTGGGAAAAAATTGCTAAAATTGCCTATCTCCATTGAGAATAAAACAAACAAACAAATGAACAGACAGGCAAACTTTGTTTCTGCAACCTTAAACTAAATGTGGACATTCTGCATAGGACAATAATGTCCACTTCCATCTGGTAACCTCCATATGTCACCAACAGAGAGAGAGCCAACATGGCAGAATGGTTTGAATGTTGGACAATGACTCTAGAGCAGAGTTTGATTTCCAGGTCAGCCACAAAACCCACTGGGTAACCTTGGGCAAGTCACACTCTCTCAGCCTTAGAGGATAGCAATGGCAAACTCCCTCTGAAGAAATTGGCCAAAAAAGCCCCACGATAGGTTAGAATCATAGAGTTGGAAGAAATCACAAAGGCATTCCTGTCCAACCCCCTGCCATGCAGGAACTCTCAATCAAAGCATCACTGACAGATTACCATCCAGCCTCTATTTACAAACCTCAAAGGAAGGAGACTCCACCACTTTCCAAGGGAGCATCTTCCATTGTCGAACAGCTCTTACTGTCAAGGAGTTCCTCCTAATGTTGAGCTGGAATCTCTTTTCCTGTAGCTTGCACCCATTGCTCCATGTTCTAGTCTCTGGAGCAGCATCCATCCTCAATGTGACACCCCTTCACAAATTTAAACAGGGCTATCATATCACCTCTTAACTGTCTCTTCTCCAGGATAAACATACCCAGCACCCTAAGTCTCTCCTCATAGGGCCTTACGGTTTCCAGATCCTTTACCATTTTGGTTGCCCTCCTTTGGACATGATCCAGCTTTTCAACATCCTTTTTGAATTGTGGTGCCCAAAACTGGACACAGGATTATTCCAGGTGAGGCCTGACCAAAGCAGAATAGAGTGGCACTATTGCTTTTCTTGATCTAGACGCTATATTTCTACTGATGCAGACTAAAATTGCATTGGCCTTTTTAGCTGCTGCATCACACTGTTGACTCATGTTCAACTTGTGGTCCACCTGGATTCCTAGCTCCCTTTCACACGTAAGTGTGTTAAGCCAGGTGTCCACCATCCTATATCTATGCATTTCATTTTTCTGCCCTAGGTGCAGTACCTTATATTTCTCTGTGTTGAAATTCATTTTGTTAGCTTTGGCTCAGCTTTCTAATCTATTCAGGTTTGCCTTAAGGTTGCCATAAATTGGAAATGACTTGAACAACAACAAATGTCACCCATGGGATTTCAACTGCAGACCCTGGGAAGCCTCACATATACTTCTCTGTTGCAGAATTTTCCACATTCATGAACTCCACAGCATAAACACAAACTCTGAAGGCAAGAGTGGTCTTCCCTTCCATGAAAATACCAGAATTTTCTGCCAAAACTTGGGTTGGCTGGGAGCTACATTATCCCAAAGAGGGGAAATCCAGTAGAAGTCATCTTTTCAGACCATTTTAGCCTCGAGTGGCCGTTGTGTATTCTTTCAACTTGGCCCATCAACAAGACTCTTCCATGCAAGTCACCAATGATGGATTAGATATTGCTGCCCTTTCCTCCAGCTGCACTTAATTCAGCCTTAGTCTTAGCTCAGAGGAGGGCTAGTTAATAGACAACAAGTGGCTACTTGGACATTTAATATGGTTTACTGCAGATTAAGCTGCATGCATTAAATGCACACCCTCAAATTAATCTGGATTAATTATGTAGACTTCACTTTCTCACCAGGAGGAGACTTCCCCTAGATGAAACTCATTTATATTTCAACATAGCAACCATAGTATTATCTAATACACTGCACAGGAGCTGGCATGGTATAATGGCTTGAATATTGGACTAGGACTCTGGAGAGCAGGGTTCAAATCCCCACTCAGCCAGGGAATCCAACTGGCCGGCCTTGGGCAAGTCACACTCTTTTGGCCTCAAAGAAAGACAATGGCAAACCTCCTCTGAAGAAATTCTGTCAAGAAAAACCCATGATAGATTTACCTTAAGATTGGCATAATTTGGAAATGACTTGAAGGCACACAACGATAGCAACTGGAGTTCAGATATAAAATTCTGTTCCCATATAAATGTGTGTGTGCATGTACCTTCAAGTTGCCTGTCAATTTGCAACAACCCCATAAATTTTTCTTTGGGTTTTCCTAGGCAAGGAAGACTTAGAGGTGGTTCTCCCAGTTGCTTCATCTGAAATAGAGCCTCCAGCACCTGGTATTCATTGGTGGTCTCCCATCCAAGTATTCACTACAGCTGGCCCTGCTTAGATTCCAAGATCAGACAGGATCTGGTACCTTTAGAGTATATAGCCCAATAATCTGGTGGGTGGGTGCCTTCAAGCAGTCTATCAACTTATGGTGACCCTATTAATTTCATAACGTTTTCTTAGGCAAGGAAGACTCAGAGGTGGCTTTGCCAGTTCCTTCCTCTGAAAGACAGCCTAAAGCACCTCGTATTCATTGCTATTCTCCCATCTAAGGACTAGCCAGGACTGGCCCTGCTTAGCTTCCAAGATCAGATGAAATCTGGTTCTTTAGAGCAGGGGTAGGCAACCTAAGGCCCGGGGGCCGGATGCGGCCCCAAGAGGCCTTTGGACCGGCCCCAGGCTAGTCCTGCCGCCGCCGCCGCCGCCCCCCTGCCTGCCATGATGATATTGATTATTGTTGTTATTACTTGTTCTTGGGGTTTTCTTGGCAAAATCTCCGCAGGGGTTTTGCCATGGCTTTTCTGGGGCTGAGAGAGTGTGCATGCATATTTTTTTAAATTTTTTATTTTTATTAATTAATTTATTTTTGGTGCTTCGGCCCCCCAATTGTCTGAGGGACAGCAACCCGGCCCCCAGCTCAAAAAGGTTGCCTACCCCTGCTTTAGAGTATGTAGGCCCTCACGTCACCTTCTGACTTATGGAGACCCCATTAATCTCATAGGATTTTCTCAGGCAAGGAATATTCAGTGGTAGTTTTGCCAGTTCTTTCCTTTGAAATATAGCCTACAGCACCTAGTATTCATTGGCGATCTCCCATCCAAGCAAAAGAATGTAAATACCTTCTGAAACTGATCAAAATCTATAATGGCCAAGGTATGTCCTGGCCAAAAGGAGATCACAAAATCATAGGAAGAAGCCAAACTTGCCTTTGCTAAGCCTCTATAGAAACAATTTTGTATTTATTTATTATTATTATTTCTTAGATTTATATTCCACCTTTCTCCCAAAATGGGATTCAAGGTGGCTTATAATAATTTAATAATACTATGGCAAGTAAAGAGCTTTCTCCAGGTACATAGGCAAGGAGAAAATAACACAATGGAATAGGATTTTTTTTCTCTTTCAAATATGTAGTCCTTTCAAATAACTACTAGTCCACAGCAAGACCAATACAAAAAAATAATAATTTATCAATAAAAGTATATATTTTCCAAGTCCTGAGCCTCACTGCAAGACGCAGCATACCTTCTTGTTGGAAATGCATACGTTTTTGAGGTTTTCATTGCATTTTGGAGAAAGAACATAAAGAGAAACGATATTTGCTTTATAAAAAATGTGAATGGGCTTCAAGCTAAAATGCTCAGTCAGAAAATACGGGCAAATACGCTTTAGCCAATGGAGAAAATATGTCTAAAAATGTTTACCTTATGGAAAATGTGGGAAACGTATGTACCTTAGGGAAAATGCCAAAAATAAAAAAAGGTGGTGGCACAAATTTCCAAGTAGAAAGAGAGAAAAATAGCCTTGATCCTATAGATTCATTGGAGTTCATCTATGAGCAGATGCACCAATTGACAGAAGATTCAGTGGGTCTACCGTAGCTAGACCTATAAAGAAGCCAGCGAGGTTTGAGAATTGGACTATGACTCTGGCGAACCATTGTTTATAATCCTTCTCAGCCACGGAAACCCACTGGGTAACCTTGGGCAAGCCACACTCTCTCAGCTTCAGAGGAAGGTGATGACAAACCTCCTTTGAACAAATCTTGCAGAGCAAAACCCATGGCATGTTAGGTCACCATAAGTCTGAAATGACTTGAAGGCACACAACAAGAAGGCTTATATGAAAGACCATATTCTCGCCCATGAGCCTGACCACGTTTTGAGATCTTCTGGGAAGCCCTTGCTCTTCATCCCATCCACCATCTTCACAGGTATATCTGATGAGAACGTCAAGCTCTAAAACCAGAACAACAATTGCAATGAATTAGAGCAAGGAGGGGCAATATCATGGGGGCAACCACCTCATGGACTACACCACCCCAATAGCAAGCCCAAACCCCTCTGTTGTCCTATGTCAGGGGTGGGCAACCTTTCCCCTTTAAGGGCTGAGGGACTTCAGCTCCCAGAAGCCTCAGCCATGTTGGCCAATAGTCCCATGTTGGCCAATAGCTCCTGGGATTCTGGGAGCTGAAGTCCCTCGGCCCTTAAAGGGGAAAGGTTGCCAACCCCTGCCCTATGTGGTCCCTTTCAAAAAGGTGTCTGGAAGTGACATTGCATCATCGCATGTTGACATTTTGAAGAGAAAACAGGCATTTGTGGGTAGTAAGGGGTTCTGGTGTGCTTGTGGGAATGGGGTGGGAGTGATTGTTGGACTTTCTGTTTGGTTTGGGGGCAAAGACTGCCCAAAAATGGCACCCCAAAATGGGGTAAGAGCTTTGAGGAACTTTTGGGGGGCTTCAGGGGGCAGAGAAATGGGATCCTGGGCCTATACTATGCCCATCCCAGAAGCAGAGAGCCACCTGTAGTTTTTGCTAGCCCCCGATCAAGTTTTTAATCTTCTTCCATGTCTACATCTCTCTGTCTTCATCAGCTGCATCTACACTGCAAAATTAATACAGTTTGGCACCGCTTTAACTGTCATGGCTCCATGCTACAGAATTATAGGATTTGTAGTTTTGTGAGCTACTTAGCCTTCTCTTCAGGTGCCACAACAGACTACAAATCCCAGGATTCCATAGGATGGAGCCATGGCAGTTAAAGTGGGGTCAAACTGCATTAATCCTGCAGTGTAGCAGCAGCCTCTGCTCTAGAGATAAGAAGGAAAGAGTCATCATCCATTCCGGAAGTGTCTTTTTTGGGATGAAGAGCATAAAGCAACCTAGATTTGGATCCCAACAGAATTCCACTGCTCCAAGTTTGACCTTCTAGTTTCAGATTCAGAATCTGTTACTTGATGTCAATTTCTCCCCTTTGAAAAATTCGAGATAAACCATGCCATTAGCAGTCAGCACCATTTTCCACCACAAGGCCTACGGCTTGAAAGATAAGTAGAGTCTTTGCCAAGGAAAGTGCGCTGTGGTGATCATTATGATATTTAAGTGTTTCATCATGCCTGCCCATTCTTCCTGAAATAGCAACACATTTTGCATTTGCCGATAATGAACCCCTTTTATGCCATTCATTACAACAGCCACCTTAGCTACGCAACAACCGTGTTTGCGCCTAGTTTTATAAGATGACAGGAGGTCCGTGACTTGGCTAAAAATGGGAGGATTGAAGATCTGGGGCTTCTGAATCACACCCTCTCCTCCTATTTTCTCAGTAATCCAAGCACAGAATAGACAGACATCTACAAGACCAAGGATGCCAATTAGATGCCATGTCTGATGTCAGGACTGTGGCCCTTGACCAAAGAAACTACAAAGGAAGATTGGAAAGAGAAATAGATGAGTTGGAATCTATCCACAAATTCCAGTCACTCAACAGTGGGTTGAACAGAGACAAAGGCTTCCTAGCACACTACACACATTATAACACTGGTTAACACCCCGGACTCACAAAGATGCTCTTGGCCAGTTCATCATATCTCCTTTCAGGTTCCCAGCCTGCACTGAGCACATTCCCAAAATCACTCCACCATTATGATTGTCGTCCATCCACTCTGACCTTAGGCAATATCATTCCTCCTGCCTTTGTCCCTCAAAGACCATTGTTAAAGCTGAACTTGTGACTTCATCACCAGACCCACAAGTTTTGCATTTTTATGGCTATAGTTAGATTATAAAGGTCCTTCCTGGGCATCAGCCCACACCATGTTTATGTTACAACTTCTTTCATTCAGTCTCAAAAGTACTACAAGATCCCTTTGCATGCTGGTATTCCAGACTGACATGACTATGTCTCTGAAGAAAGAGAGAGCGAGAGAGAGAGAGAGAATTTTATGTTCCTAAGATAATTTCAAGTCACAGGTACAATAAATAAATGAAGAATGGGAAGTAAAAGCCCCCGAAAACCATGGGGAGGCATGCTGTTAAGGACATACAGGGTACATGCATTACGTGTGGTAATTCATTTGTGATGTGGTGCAGGAGAGAGAATGCTGAGGATCCCATGGACAGCCAAAAAGACAAACAAATGGGTCCATGACTCATGGGAAAAGACAAAAATGCTGGAAAGGTGGAGAGATGCAGAAAGAGAGGAAGACCACATACTAGATGGATGGACTCTTTTAAGGATCTCACGGTCATGAATTTGCAGGACCTAAGCAAAGCAATGGAAGATAGGGAGTCTTGGAGATGTCTCATCCGTGGGATCACTATGAGACAAGATCAACTCAAGGGCAGTTAACAACAACATTGTGCCCATATGTCTCTTTTTAGATGGGTTGCAGTGGGGTGGGGGCTATTCTTTAGCCCTTTTGATCCCAAACCAAAAGCTCCACCCTGGAAGCTGACAAACCCTGGAAGATGCCACTGTTTCTGTTGCAGCAGCTGCAGCTATTTATGGTGAGGAAGGGAGGAAGGGGAAAGGCAATGTAAATAAAGAAGAAATGGCTGGCCTAGGTTCAGATAGGGAAAGAAATGAGGATGCACCCATCTGTCATCAACCCACCCCCCATTTCTTTTCCCCCTCCAAGCCAGGACCAGTGGGATCTTCATCTGAATTGCCTCCTCTGCCTCCATCTCACCACGAAGCAGCAGAAGTTCTGCCTGGACAAGAAGGAAGATATGTGAATGGAGCATTGCCACAGCCTCACCGTAACATCCCAACAAAGCCAATGATGTTAGAGACCACCAGACATTTAGGTTACAATCCACAAGAGAGTCCAGGATGCTTCCTCTGGCCTGCACCCAGAGTTTGCACTGACTGCTCCTTCAAAAAAATCCCAAAACAACAGGTTAAGTGACTCTGCAATGCACAAAAAATGCATCTTTCTTTGCTGTTCTTATGAAAGAATAGGTTATTATTCCAGGTTCTATTCCTCCTTGGTTCCCTTCCTTTCTGAACTTTTTGAAACCCCTTTCAACTCCTTGTTTTATGAATATTTGAGGGTGACACCTTTAAATGCCAGATCTGAAAAAGCATTTTCATGTCTCTAAAAAAAAGGTTGTTGAAAGAACATGAGGCTGACATGCAGTGTGGTCCATTTATTACAAGCAGTCAGAAATGATTTCTTTAAAATTACACAGTTTTAAGGAATATAATATTTGCACAGACTCTTGAGAATTCATACCTCTGCCTATTTGTTTCATGGATTAAGGCTTTAGATGATGTAAACCTAAAGCAATTGACACGGGAGGCACATTTTGCTGCAGATGAAATTCACACACCAGCTCTGAAATCCTTTCTGGTTTTGACCTAAACATCCCCCAAATTCTTACGAACCATTTCAGTTTCACATCCAGTCTGAGATCCTACATCTGGGTTTAGACAACCCAGACAAGGGACCTCAGACTGGATGTGAAATGGAATGCATAAGCATACAGATGAGGAATGACGTGTTCATTATGCTCCAAAACTAGATAACATGGCACAACTAAACCAAGAAGGGCCAGAATAGTAATAGTACCACTCTATCCAGCTTTGCTCAGACCTCACCTGGAATACTGTATCCTATTCTGGGCCCTACAATTCAAGACGGATGTTGACAAGCTGGAGCTGATCCAGAGGGAGGGCTACCAAAATGGTGAAGGGTCGGGAAACCACCAAGACCTGTGAAGAGCGGCTGAAGAGGATGGGTGGATTTAGCCTGCGGAAGAGATGGTTAAGAGGGACATGATAGCCATATTTAAATATTTGAAGGGATGCCATACTGCCGATGGAGCAAACTTGTTGCTCCAGAGACTGGGACATGGAACAACGGATTCAAGCTCCAGGAAAAGAGATTCCACCTCAACATTAGGAGGAACTTCCTGATGGTAAGAGCTATTTGACAGTGGAAGATACTCCCTCAGAGAATGGTGGAGTCTCCTTCTTTGGAGGGTTTTAAGCAGAGGCTGGATGGCCATCTGTCCCAGGGAGGGTTGTATCTTTCTGCATGAGAAGGAGCTTGGATTGGATTGTCCTTGAGCCTCTTTCAACTCTATGAGCCTAGGAGCTGTAGTCACACTGCTAACCGGGGCTGACTACAGAATACACACAACTCCCTTCTTGCAGCAGCTGACGGTCCATTCCTGGGAACAATTCAAAGTGCTGGTTTTGGCCTATGAAGTCCCATAGGGCTCAGGCCTAGGCTATTTGAAGGACAGTATTATCCTTTACCAACCTGTCCCGATGATGAAATCTACATCATCTGTCCCGATGATGAAATCTTCTCTCCATCCCACCACCTTTACAGGTACATCTGGTGGGAACACAGGAGAGAACGGGGCCTTCTTGGTGGCTGCCCCTGGACTCTGGAACTCCCTTCCCAGAGAGGTTAGATGGGTACGCTGCCTATTCTCTTTCCTTCAATTTTCTTTCCTTGAAAGTCCTTGAGCTGAGGACTTTCTGTTTCAACAGGCCTTTGAGGGCTGATCGGTTAGGTAGGATAATGTACAGTTGGCCCCACATTTTTGCAGGGGACCTTCCTGCAAAAACAAGAGACTCACCAATATTCAGTCCCCACAGGCTTGAATGGGGGGCGCTTCACGGGGGGGGGCATTGATTTTAATGGAGGTCATCCCTCCGTGAATATGCAAAACCATGGACTTGAAGTCCATGAGAACAGAGGGCCAACTGTATTCAGTTTTATATTTGTTGTCTGTTGCATTGTGTTGTTGTTTATGGTTTATGTTTTTAATTGGTTTCAATTTTTTGACAGTTTAATCATGTTGTAACGTTTGCAGTTTGTGAATTTTAACTCCATTTTTACAAAAATCTGTTGTAAATGGCTTTGAACCCCAAACTGGGGAAAAGGTGGGATAACAAATACTATGTAACTGAATGCCAAACCCAAAGTGTACCCATGCTCAATGGTCAATGCAGTACAACGCATGATGCCATGGCACCACAGCTGCAAGTCCATTTCTGCTGCCTTGACTCGGCAAAATTCTAGAGAAGAGTGAAACTTTATAAAAAAAAATACTGGCAGCTTTTTCAGGGAATTCAAATGAATTTCAACAAAGATAAATGTTAAAGCAGAAAAAACCATCCAAGACAGCTTCCAACAAGATGAAAGCATGATGCATCTAAAAACCTGATGATAAAAAAGCCAAACTATTAAAAAAAAAAGCTACCCTATGGAAACACCATTAATTTAAAACAGTATAAAATCATTTGAAAATGCAATCACAAGGATAGAAATAACTGTCTACACCCCATTAAATGCCCCTTCTGCACAACAGTTGCCTACCAAATCCTTGTGTGTGTGTTTTTTAAAAAAAAAGGGGGGGGTCTTTAGCTTCTGACAGAAGGTGAGAAGACAGGAAACCCGTCTAACCTTCCATGGAAGAAAATTCAATTCAAAAATTCCTGTGGCATCACTAGGGCTGGTGTCACCCATTGCGGTAACTCATAGTATCACCCACCACCACCATTGACTTCCTCCCATACCACACCATACAGAATCCTTTGCAATGGTTTTGTTTGTGGTTTTTGTTTTTTTTTGCACTAATGTTATTCACAAACAGTAGCTCTTGTATATCACTCAATGCAATGGCAATAGTTCTCACATAAACAACTGGCAAAATTAAAACTAGACCTTTAAATTACAATATCATACCTATATCCTACACATCATTTCCATGTGTAGTCGTCCCTTTCGATTCATGACGGATCCGTTCTGGACCCCTGTGCAAATTGGAAAAATCGCGAATATTGGGGTCCCGTTTATTTCAATGGCTGCACACTCCTGCACACGGCCCTGCACGGACGCGCCATAGGCGCATGCACCATTTTGTTCCCTCCGCACTCACTGTCTGCGAAGAGTGAAACCGCAGACCCCAAGTCTGAGAATGGGGAGGGCCGCCTGTATATAGTTTCATGTGCTTAAAGTGAAAAATTGATAAGAGGTTCAACAGTAATATTATAGGATTACAAACAGGGAAAGATTCACACAAGTAGATCAACAATATAAAAAATTCAAAGATCTTCAAACAAATATCAAGACAAAATCAATTAAAAGGAGGACACGAGTGTACAAAGCAGAGGCTGGATGGCCATCTGTCGGGGGTGCTTTGATTGGGAGTTCCTGCATGGCAGGGGGTTGGACTGGATGGCCCTTGGGGTCTCTTCCAAATCTATGATTCTATGATTCTATTCTAAAGATAATCCAACGAAGTAAGTGACAAGTCGGTATGCTTGATGAGATGTAAGATTGAAAGGTATAAATTAGAAGAACGACCTGCCGGACGAGATCCGTCTTTTAACATCCTTAGACAGCTTTTAAAAGGCTGTCAAGACGGATCTCTTCCGGCAGGCCTTTCCAGACTAGCGACCCCCACCTCAGATATAAACAGCCGTACCAATGACGATCCTCTCGTGGCCCCATCGATTAGATGGTGAGGATCGTG
>CM034701.1:2795952-2807317 GCA_020142125.1 Phrynosoma platyrhinos
TCCCTTCTCTTCTTCAAGCTGGCCTTTCCAGAAGCATGCTTCAAGTTGAGTCTCCATAATCCAGAATTCCAAAATCCAAAATTGTCCACATGGGTGGCTGAGATAGCTACACCATTGCTTTGTGATGGTTCAGTATACACAACCTTTGTTTCTTGCACAAAATTATTTCAAAATATCGTGTATAAAAATTACCTTTAGGCTATGTGTATAAAGTGCATACGAAACAAAAATGAATGTTCACATTTAGACTTGTGTCCCATCTCCAAGATATCTCATGTAGATGCAAATACAAAATCCTAAATTTGAAACACTTGTGGTCCCAAACATTTTGGATAATAAGGGAGACTCAACCTGTATTTCTTGGATTTCTTAATCCTCATTTCCCTGTGACCTCTAGTTAGGACCTGAGACACAGATCAGAAACTCTGTTACCGTTCACTCCAAGACTGCTATGTGGAGATAGAACAAGGCCTTGGCTACCTTCTCCTCTGCAATGCGTTGGGGTCATTATGGCTTGACTCTCACCACCGGCTGATGCACTAATGAACATCCCTGGTTCCTCTACTTGCTCCGTCTCTCTTCAGACTAGACCAGGCCTGCAAACTTCAATCGCTCTTTGACTGAAGCCAGGCAGGCGCAGCCTTTAATGCCTAACAAGGAAGGTGCCATTTCTCAAGAAAGCCCTTGAGAGGGGCAACTGTAGTCATAGTAACACAAAGTTAGAACCGTATTCCACAAGTCAGTGTACTGGAGGAAGCAGTTCTTAACAGCTAGTCCATTAAAGAGAGAGAGAGAGAGGCCCAAAGCAGCCATTTTGTTACTAGGCAGGCATTACAAGAAGTTAAAGTATCTTTCTTCCAGTCTAAGAGGGTCAAAACATACGTCCTGGGAACATGCATGTCCAATTCTTCAAACACTTTCCGTTCAGTCACACAGTTCCTTCAAAGTGCAAAGAATGCTCAGTCACACTCAAAAATGAAGTCTGCTTTATGTCCCTTCTGATGACCAATCACAAAACAAAATTTAGCTAGTATGCAACATGCAGAATGAGGCAAGCCTGTGCTAAAACAAACAGACATGTGTTCCCTCTCAAAGGAGCTCTGTTTCTAGTGGCATTGCCTATTTCTGCCCTGACTATACCTTCCTGAAATCTCTACACTGCAGAAAGCTCAGCCAACTGATAAGTGCATAAACACATCACTTTCTCTTCTGGCAAGCCAGTAGTACAGAACACCAAGATTGAAAGGTGTTAAAAATGGCCTCATCTCTGATACTGTTGACCATTCTAATCCAATGTACCATTTCTGTCTTTTATTTTTCCATCTATGAAAGAGATAAGGATGTAATTCTCCAGTGCATTTCTTCTTGAAGGAAGCAATTAGCCATTTTCTCCCCCCTGCAAAAACCAAATTATATTTGAAGCTTATTTGCAATTTGGAACATATACTGTGCAAAATTTGAACATGGAGGTTCTGCACAGACAACAGCATTTTCTGTGCAGGAAGCAACATTTTCTACACAGAAATAATATTTTCTGAACAGAAAATTATGTTTTCTGCATAAAACAGCTGTGTGCAAATTTTGCACAGAATAAGTCTTGAAATGTGAAAATATCAGCCTAGGATTCCTCTCTTCAGAGTTTCTCGACACTTGAAAAACATGATTTCCAACCATTTGGGGGATATTTTCAGATATCTTTTCTATCCTGAGAAAGATAGCTTGTTTAGCAATTATGGCCTCATCTGCGCTGCACAATTCATGCAGTTTGACACCACTTTAACTGCCATGGCTCATTGCTATGGGATGCTGGGATTTGTAGTTTTGTGAGATCACTAGCCTTCTTCCTCAGAGAACTCTGGTGCAAAACCAAACTACAAATCCCAGGAATCCCTAGCACAGTTAAAGTAGTGTCAAACTGCATTATTTCATCAGTTCAGATGAGACCAGACACATCTTTTCTTATTTTTGCCATCTCCCAAAACTGTAAGCAATTGGATTTAGGACCAATTCCACCATTTATTTGTCATGTTTGAGGTTGGCAGCTGCAAGGAATTGTCACACCCCGGGCCAGGCACTGTTCTTGGCTGTCGAGTGACATTTGGTTCAGAGGATCACAAATTACCTAGTCCCTTGGGCCGATTGCCTTCATCACATCCCAGAGCAAAATTCTGTATGCAGGAGAGCTGCTCAGCCTCCATCTGGTTGGCCCGCTGGCCCATAAAAGGAAACTTACACCTTTCTCATCAGGTTTTCAAATGAAGATTGAATGCACTGAGGCACAGCAGGGACAGAGAAACTGGCCGGCCTCAGTTTGGAAAGCTCAGGATTTCCCTTGCCATTTTCCAGTGATGGGCCATATGTGGGCCATTAAATGTAGAGCCAGGATATCCATCACATTCACTGATGATTTCAACAGCACTAAAAAGTGAAGGCATTTTGTACAATTTCTGTGCATGCATGTGTTCATTTTGTATTCATCAAGGCTGGGCCCTGTGTTGCTGTGAGATTGGGCCAGGAATAGGCAATGAGGCAAGTGGATTAGGACAAGAGTTTGGAAAAGCTCCAAATTACCATGGCCACTGGGAGGTCCTGAGAAATAAAGGTACTGTTAAGGTACTTTTGTAATGCCATCCTGTTCTCCATTGACCAAATGTCACCTGATTCCCGTGTCCAGTTCTCGGCACCACAGTTCAAGAAGAGTATTCTCAAGTTGGAATATGTTGAGAAGGTGATGAAGATGGTCAAAGGCCTGGACGTTTCCAAGCCCTATGAAGGATGACCAACAGAGCTGGGTATGTTTAGTCTGGAGAAGAGAAGACAGAAAGCTGATATGAAGTTGCTTTTTGTTAGATACCCTCGAGTCAAGATCCGCACCCTTTCGTATAGCTCTATTGCTGTTGTTGTTGTTAGCTCTCCTTGAGTCAACCTTGACTCATGAAAATCCCATGGGTACATCTCCAAGACTCCATATCCTACACTACTCTGCTCAGGTCTTGCAAATCCATACCCATGACCTCCTTAATAGAGTCTATCCATCTTGCATGCAGCCTTCCTCTCTTTCTATTGCCTTCTACCTCCCCCAGCATCGTCTTTTCCAATGAGTTCTGCCTTTTCATGATGTGGCCAAAGTAATACAGCCTCAATTTAATCATTTTGGCTTCCAGGGCTTGATCTGTACAAGATCCCATCTGTTTATCTTTTTGGCCACCCATAGGATTCTCAGTACTCTTTTCCAGCACCACATTTCATATGAGTTGATATAACTGCACAGAAAAGTGAAAGAGAAAATTGCACAGCCTTCTCATTGTTGTTTTATCTATTGTTGCATTGCTGCATTGTTACAACTCGTTGTGGCATTATTCTTTGTAATGGGTTTCTCAACAGTCAGAAAACCATTTTCTCAACCAGAGAATGGATAACCCTGAATATTCTTTCCAGGCCTAGCTGTTGAATGCATTTTAAGCAGTTTTAATTTTTGCTGTTCTGTCCTGACCCCAGGCAACTGGGGGAGGTGGGTAGGAAACTGAAGAAGAGTACTTTCACTGAGAAGTTTTCTGAGACAAATGTCATGCGTTTTCATTACGTTAAAAGCCTAGGAAGCAAATGCAAAAACTGAAGAGGGTTAAATAGGATTAAATGCATTCTTTTCCTTCATAAATCTCTGCTGAATAATTGAATTCAAAGACAGAGGGATAGAGAGAGAGAAAAGGGGGAGGGAGTGTTGATACACAGTATTTTTCTCAGGATTACTTTCAAACAGGAGAGTTGTTGGTATTTAGATCAAGGCCTCTTGTAAACCACACCACCTGAGCACTGAAACACTACCTCTTAGCAATGCCAGGTATGGGGTTCACTAATAACTACCCATTGATTTCACAGATGTATATCCCATTATTTTATGCCAATATTTTCTTTTTATATATATAATATTTTATTAGCAGGTTTTGTTGTTAACTGCCCTCTAGTTGACCTCGATCCATGGCGGCCCTATGGATGAGACACCTCCAAGAAGACCCTCTGTCCTCCACTGCTCTGTTTAATTCTTGCAACCCCTTAGTCCTCATAGTGACCTCCTTCATAGAGTCCCTCCAGGTTTCCAATTTGATCTGCTCTAGGATCCATTTGTTTGTCCTTTTGGCTGTCCATGGGATCCTCAGCACTCTTCTCCAGCCCCACATTCTCTTAAATGCATTGATTTCCCTCCTATCTTCTTTCTTCACTGTCCAGCTCTCACATCCATCCATGGTAATTGGGAATACAATGGCTTGTATGATTCTGACTTTTGTCCTGAGTTGTATGTCTTTGCATTTTAGGATCTTTTCTAGTTCTTTCATAGCAACCCTCCCCATCCTTAGTCTTCTTCTGATTTCCTGAGTGCAGTCCCCATTTCTATCAATGTTTGTCCCAGATATGGGAAGTCTTTTACTATTTCTATTTCTTCATTGTCTAGGCTGAAATTGTGAAGGTCCTTGGATAAGAACAGATAAGATGAAAGGATGCAGCTTGTCTGACTCCTTTGCCAATTGGGAACCATTCTGTTTCCCTGTCGTCTGTTCTGACAGGAGCCTCTTGTCCTGAGTTCAGATTCCTCCTCATCAGGACTATCAGATGTGCTGGCACTCCCATGGCTTTAAGGCGTTCCATAGCCTTTCATGATCTATGCAGTTAAAGGCCTTGCTATAGTCTATAAAGCACATGCTGATTTTCTTTTGGAATTTCCTGGTGCGCTCCATTAGCCATCATATGTTTTCAATGTGATCCCTAGTGCCTCTTCCTTTCCTGAACCCTGCTTGGACCTCTGGGATTTCTCTCTGCATGTGTGGTTGGAGCCTATGTTGCAGAATTTTGAGCATGATTTTGCTTGCATGGGAGATTAGTGCTATGGTTCCGTACTTGCTGCAGTCTCTTGTGTCTCCCTTTTTGTGGATGGGGATGTATATTGATCGCTTCCAATATGTTGGCCATCATTTTGTTTTCCTTATTTGTTGAAATATGTTGGTCAGCATTAAAGTTGACATATTCAATGTGGATTGCAGCAGTTCAGTTAGCAAGTAAGCAAAAGAAAAAACAACACATAAAAATACACAGAAGACAACCCTCAGTCACATACATCCTTATTCCATTCACAACTCTTACTTAACATTGACTTCCACCCTAGCAGGTCTTGTGCTTATGGAGATTCCAATCTTGGCTACATGCTTTAGTTCTCCCCCTGCTGAGCCTAAAATATCTCAAGAAGATGCCATCTTCTCTGAAGATGCCAGCCACAGATGCTGGCGAAATGTCAGAAGGAAACTCTTCTAGAACATGGCCACACAGCCCGAAAAACCCACAAAAAACTAAAGCCTACGACTTCATATCTCAAGATATGGTCCAAGATTTCTTTATAAGGTCAAAGTCGCTTCTTCTGCACTGGGGTGGGAGGGTGTCCCTCAGGGCTACAAGCCTTCAGACAGCCCAGTTTATATTATTTTTATATCAAATGGAGGGAGATTGCAAGTAGGTGTGTTCTTGGGACAACAATATATTGTAGCTATATAAATGTCTTTAATAAAAATGAGGATATATTGAAAGCTAAAAATGTGACAAGGGTCTGTACAAGTACGTAATTAATCCCTCCTGAACAAATCTTGCTGAGAAAACCCCATGACAGATTTGCCTTGGGGTTGCCATAAGTCGGAAATGACTTGAAGGCACACAACAACAAAACATTAATGATATTTTAGCTCCTTTAATGCTAGTTACTTTAATAATGCTGCGTGGGTGTGGGAGCTAGTTTTGTAGGAACTACAGAGTTTTTGCTTTCAAAACTCATCACTCAGAGATTATGCAAAGGGCTTTATATTTGACAATTCCTATTAATACTCTTAACCTTCTATCAGACAAAGTAGAGTAGATTCTTTTTTTTTATGCATGGAAATTGCAAAATCAGGATCAGTTTTCTCTTTCCCCCCTTCCCCTTCCCCTCTTCCTCTTGGATGATATGTACATAACTTTACACTCACAGAGTTACATGTTGGTTTTGCAACAACACCTCATGGGTCAGTTTGGATGCCAAATGAACATGCACGTCTACAGGAGCAATGTACAGTATACCTCAGTGGGTGCCAATTTTCTCTGTGCAAGCATCCATACACCATGTCCAACCATGTGTACCTCTCCTGCCACAACCCTGAATTGAACAGAGTAATTCTGCATCAGACAAAAATATCCCTCCCTTTCTGTAGGGGAAAATATGCAGGTGGGAGAAAACAATACATGACTGAATACACAGGCATTAAATCCAGAGTGTGAAGAATTCAACACTCAGAGCCCTGACCTTGGATGGATAAATTTACCACTTCTGCTGTATCCCACAACAGATTTTGTGGAATGCAGCCAAACATGAAGGGGTTTATGATTATGAAGAAAAATTGTGAATTTGGGTACCAAGGTTTTTTTTCAGAAACAGCATTTTCTTCCATCTCTGTGTCAGCTGTTCAAGGGAATACCTTGAAAGGACTGGGAGACCTTGGTGTGTTTTCTGTCTCCTCCCAATTTCCCCCAACTCAGCAAAATGGCTGGTGGAGTGAGGTGATTCCGTAGTGAATTTCAATGGCAAACAAGAGCAGGAGAAAAACAACAGGAGCTGAAGAGAGCAGAAAGGGCACCCTGACTTTGAGGCGGTGTAATGCTAGTGTCTTTGGCATTGTGAGATCACCAGACAGCTTCACCTGACCCCTGGGGACTCTGGGAAGGGAGTGATCACATTATGTTGTATTTCCTTGAAGAAGGAATAGTTTTGGTTACTCACCTTGAGATAGTTTTGGCTACTCACCTTGGGATGAGATAGACTATAAACCTGACAAGCAAACAATTGGTTTGGACTTATGGCTGAGGTCCAACAGCAGGGCTCCACAGCTTGTGGAGCTACTTATTAACTGTGCTACACAACCCTTGTGTGGAGTGGCAACATTGCACAACTGAATGAAGACACCAAATGCGATGTGCATAAGTGTGCATTATGTGCAACAGCACCACATATGCAACTCTGCTTCCACAACCTTGAACTGAACGTAGTCCTTCTGCATCACACAAAGGTGTCCAACAGCTTTCGGGGGGGGGGGGGATTGCATATATCAACAAGATTCACCCCTGTTTTTAACAAAGTATGTTATCCTTAAATATCTGAAGGGTTCCTACCATGCAGAAGATGGAGCAAACGTCCTTTCTGGTGCTCCAAAAATCCAAACAACAAGGTTCAAACAATTAAAGAGAAGAAACTTATTAAACATTAAAAAGACCTTCCCAGTGGTAAGAGATGTTTGCAGTGTACTGCACTGGATTGGAAGATGGTGGACTTTCCTTCTTTACAGGACTATAAACAGAGATTGGATGCCAAACTTTGAGGGACACCTTGCTAATGGTAAGAGCTACTCAACGGTGGAATAGGCTACTTCAGAAGCAGCTAAACCCTCCTATCTAAACTCTGCTACTGGGGCTATCTAAATAAAGTTTGGGGGTTGTCCACACATGCCAAAGAAAATGTCCTCCCTTGTCCTCCTAGTGAGCTATCTGGACAACATAGGGCCCAATCCCCAGTTCTGGTGTGAGCTGTCCAAATGACAGTTAATCATTTGCACCAAAAGTCTTACTATAATGAATCTACAAAGTTGGAGCAGGTTCAGAGAAGGGCAGTGAAGACGATAATGTCAGGACCAGTGAACTCAGCTCCCAATAACCAAGAAAAAAAAACTCACTGTGATAGAAAACCAAAAGATGTTTATTTCTAGAATTGAGACAGAGTCACCTGCCCAGAGTTTGTGTCAGAACTGGGGTTCCTTCCCTGAACCATAGCATAAGAATACAAGTTATCCAACATCCGTTCCTTGGACCCCTTTGATCCTGATCAAAGCCACTTTTCATGTCCCCCTTTCCTTCTTTCCCATATTTATCATTCAATCACCCTTAAGGATGGGAGGAAGGCATCCCCCCCTTTGCAAGCCAAACCCTCTTGCAGGAAAGCCAGGGTCATAAACCCTAAATCTTCATCCTGTTACCATCTGCCTCTTTGTTTGTTCCCATGCCCATAGCACCCAAACGATTAATATTCAATACATTTCAATATTCCCCATATCCATCCTTCCAATAACTCATCAAATTATCACAGTGTTATATCGTTACATCATCATGCCATCATATCATAACACATCATGACAGAACCATACACATGGGTCTGACAGATAAGAGGAATGGAGAGAGAGAGAGCAATATATCTGAGAAAAGGTTGAAGGAGCTGGGCCTGTTCAGTTTGGCAAAGAGAAGACTAAGGGGGAGACATGATCATACTCTTTATGTATCTGAAGGGCTGCCACAGAGAGGAGGGGGAAGGTCTGTTCTCTGCTGCCCCAGAGGGAAGGACCGGGTCCAATGGCTTTAACTTATAGGAAGGTAGATTTCAATTCAACATTAGAAGGAACTTCTTGGTAGTGAGAGTGGTTTAGCAATGGAACTGACTGCTTAGAGAGGTAATGGGGTCTCCTTCTCTGGAGGTCTTCAAAAGGAGTCTTGACAGTGATCTTCTCTGGGGTTGCTCTAGCTCAGGGGTAGGCAACCTTTCCCCTTTAAGGGCTGAGGGACTTCAGCTCCCAGAAGCCTCAGCCATGTTGGCCAATAGTCCCAGGTTGGCCAATAGCTCCTGGGATTCTGGGAGCTGAAGTCCCTCGGCCCTTAAAGGGGAAAGGTTGCCTACCCCTTCTAGCTGGAGACCCTGCACTGAGCAGAGCGTTGGGCCTGATGACCTCTGGGGTACCCTTTCAACTCTACGATTCTATGATTCTGTAAGTCTGCAAGTGGTAGGCCTGAGTTGTTGATGACCAGGGAGCTCTTAGAGGTCTCTCATCCATAAGCTGAAATTGTCTTGGTGACACATGACTAAAAGAGCAACCAATTTATTTAACAACCTGCTTTTCTTAATACTTAACCAGAGGCAGCTCACATGAATTAAAAGAGAAGACAGATTAAAAACAGTCATTACAACTGCAACATTTAAAAAACAATTCAATAAGCCATCCTATTAAAATGGCATTGCTTTATAATTTAAAAGATAATAATAATGGGACTAAAAGTCCAGCACCTGAAGCTGATATTTCACAGGTATCCAGCGTACAGCATGTAGGAAGGAATCCATACAAACAAGAGAATAACTCAGAGTAGCATGAAAGATTTTCTGCATTTTGGCTTTGTCATCAATCAAAATGGAGGCTGCTGTCAAGAAATCAGAAGAAGGCTAAGTCTGGGAAGAGCAGTTATGAAGGAACTAGATGAGATCCTGAAATGTAAAAACAGATCATTAAATACCAAAATCAGGATCATCCATGCCACTGTATTTCACATTTCTATGTATAGTTGTGAAAGCTGGATATTGAAGAAAGGTAATAGGAAGTAAATAAACGTATCTGAAATGTGGGGCTGGAGGAGATTCTGCAGATATCGTGGATTGCTAAAAAGACAAACTAATGGGTCGTAGAAAAGATCAAATCTAAATTCTACCTGGAAGTGAGATGACTAAACTGGGACTGTTGTACTTTGGCCACATCATGGACCTTATCACACGCTGGCCACGAAGAGAAAAGAAACCAAAATAAGAATAAATTCAGTTCTATACCGAAATGAACTGAAAAGTTTCACAATACGTATTGTGTGATCATATGTATTTTGCCTGCGCGGCCATTGCGCAATAATTCCGAAAGCTCGCTTGTACTTCCCCTATAAACCGAATGTCAAAAGATCTCAATTCGTTACGGATTAGCTCTGGGTTCTGTCGAGTTTCGCTGCAACGTTGTGTGGAAACACGGGGAACTAATACGGATTAGCTCCGGGTTTTGTCGAGTTTTGGTGCAACGTCGTGTGGAAACACGGGGAACTAATACGGATTAGCTATGGATACCCTTTGGATTAGGTCTGCTTTAGACCCCGTGTGATAAGGTCCCATGAGAAGGCATGAATCATTGGAAAAGAAAGCAATAGTTGGCAAAGTAGAAGGCAGTAGTAACAGAGGAAGAGAGTCAAGTAATCCATAATGGCTGCTCTGAGATTAAGAGATGATATGATAGCCTTGTTTAAATATTTGAAGGGGTGTCATATTGAGGAGGGAGCAAGCTTGTTTTCTGGTGCTCCAGAGAATAGGACCTGGAGCAATGGATATAAGCTGCAGGAAAAGAGATTCCACCTCAACTTTAGGAAGAACCTCCTGACAGTAAGAGCTGTCTGACAGCTCCTTCTTTGGAGGTCTATAAACAGAGGCTGGATGGCCCACTGTCACAGGGAGTGTTTGGATTGTGTGACCCTGCATGAAAAAATGGGGTTGGATTGGATGGCCCTTTGGGGTCTCTTCCTACTCTATGATTCTATGATTCTATGCAAGACATGAACAGAATGGTTGATGACAGGGTGACAGGGAGGTCTCCATAAGTTGAAACTGACTTGTTGACAAATAACAATAAATATGCATTCTGTTTGGATGAAGTGGCATATTTAAAATGTGGAGCTAAATGCCACAGAAAGTCCCAAAAACCACATAAAAAGACAAGAAATCAAGCCTGGACTCTCCTTAAAAGCCAAAATGACTAAATTGAGGCTATCATACTTCAACCATATCACAAGGTGACATGACTTATTGGAAAGACAATCATGCTAAATTAAATGGAAGGCAGTAGGAAAAGATGAAGACTCAACGAATGAGAGACCTCTATGAGCCCTGGTTATCAACCGCCATGATCAGGTCAGCCGTGGAAAATGGGACATATGTAAATGGTATATAGAAAGAAAATGTTTTCTGTATTATGAGGAAAGATAGTAAACATAATAGATTTAATTTAGAGAGGAGGAATATTATGTATAAGTTAATTGACTGTAGCCAGGGAAGAGCAAGAAGTCCATTTGTAATGGGTGGTGGGAAAAGAGATATACTATTGTTCACTGGATTTGTTTTGTTTTTTTCATATGTGGTTAATTCTTGTCAATTGTTTTTTTGACATTCAAACACTAAATGTAGTATGAAAATTTAATAAAAAAATATTAATGGGGGAAAACTCAGGGCAGCCATAACTTTCTTGATTGAATCAATCCATATGCAGTGCAGTCATCCTCTCTTCCTACTGCCCTTTGCTTTGTTGAATATTGCTGTTATTTCCAATGATTCAAGTAATTTCATGATATGCCCAAAGTACAATAGCCTCAGTTCAATAATTTCCACATTTAGTGGCTTCTATTATTTTGGCTTCTGTTTGTTAAATAAATACAGTTGGCCCTCCATATTCATGGATTCTTTATCCATGGTTTCCATGGCTTGAAAATATTCAAATATATAAATTCCAAAAAAAAC
>CM034701.1:2815704-2828996 GCA_020142125.1 Phrynosoma platyrhinos
TAACCATGTGATAAGCTTGTAGGAAACTGGCAATATTACCTCTGTGTATTCATTGCTCTATAAAAACCCTGCAAAGTTCATGGGGTAACCATAAATCCACAGATGGCTTGAATGCACACGCACACACATACCCATTCTCCCTGAACTTTGGAAAAGTTGTGTTGGGCATTTATAATCTCCCAACCTCCATGGCGAAAGGTGATGCTGGCTGAGGGATTCTGGGAGCTGCAATCCCAAGAAGTAATTTCTCAAACCTCTACTTCTCTCTGATAATGCTATCTCTCAGTGTCCTTTATCCCATAGATGTATGCCTTCAAAATCCAGTTTCTTGAAAGGAGAGAAATAATCTCTCTCTCTTTCACGTCCCTCCTCTCGCTTTTTATATATGCAGTATCTATGGAATTAGAAATATCAACCGCCCTCAAAAGCAACAGAATGGAAATTTTACTCCTGTGATTCTTCTTTCCTTTCCATTTTCAAACCAGCAGCTATTCCCTCTGGGAATCCGGCATTCAGCAGTGTTAATATCGGCACTCATTTTCTCTGTTTTCAGAGATGAGTTCATTCTAATATATTAATGGGATTCTCTATCAAATAACCAGAGTTTGCAGCAGCCAGGAGATAAAGAGGTAACTCTTTCTCTCCTCTTAACAATCCTGGAAAAAACTCAAAGGCAGCAAGTTGCTTCCAGTGGATTGGATGTGTGTGTAGGGGAAGACAGAATGGGCTCAGGGACAGGAGTTGGGGATGGAGGCCGGGGGAACTCCAGAGGGCATCCAGAGGAGCCAGTGATCAAGGCTTGGTACGTTCAGCCTGGAGAAGAGACAACTAGGAGGTGAAATAATACAACTATCTTCAAAAAGTCTCAAAAGGTGTCAGGCAGATGGGAGATGTTCAACACTAAAATAAAGTTGCTCAGAAGATGATGATCTCATTATGTATCCTTTGATAGTATATGCCTTTATTTGTTTGAGTTCCATATATTCCTAACAATAATATCTGTTCTCCTTTCCATGTTATCTGAACTCCAATATAGTGACCCTTGGGGTCGTTCATTATTTCTTTAGCATGAAAGTTTTTAGAAATGTATATCACCACCCCATTCTTTCTGTTTTTACTGGCTGATATATAACTTTCTCCTAATTGTTTTGTTTTTTAATAGTCTAATTTCTGTCTTTTTAATATGAGTTTCTTGGAGACACAATATTTGACATTTTTCCTTCTCTAAGGGGGGTTGCAGACTGCCAGAAATAGTGCAAATTGAGTCCACTTTAAGGGTTAAGGTTAATGCTAGGGAATCATGGGAATTGTTTTTTTTTCTGAGACATTGAGCCTTCTCTGTCAGAGAGCTCTGGTGCCACAATAAACTACAGTTCCCATGATTCCCTAACCCTAACCCTAACCCTAAAATTGGACTCAATTTGCACTATTTCTGGCAGTCTGCAACCCCCCTGTAGTGAAAAATCCTTTTTCCTCTTAGTTTTAGCATTTAAGCCTTTTACATTCAAAGTTAAAATTCTCATTTGTTAATAAAGTTTTCCAGATCCCCATTCAGCCACTGGGGCTGCTGCCACATTGCAAAAATTAAAGTAGTTTGACATTGCTTTAAGTTTTAATTTTTAAATTTTTAGATTGTAAGTCTGAGGCCAGAGAAGTGTCATATATATATATATATATATATATATATATATATATGCTGCTCTGAGAGCCTTTGTGGCTGAAGAGTGGGGTATAAATACTCCAAATAATAAATAAATACATAAATAAATGCTTTAACTGCTATGGATCATTGCTATGGAATCCTGGGACTTCTAGTTTGTTGTGGAGTCAAGGTTTTCTGACAGAGAAGGCTGCATATCTCACAAGACTACAAAATTCCGTAGCACCAGCCATGGCAGTTAAAGTGTTGTCAAATGGCACTAATTCTGTAGTGTAGATGCAGCCTATGTGACCTTGGGCAATTTGCAGAGTCTCAGCCTCAGAGGAAGGCAAAGACAAACCCTCTCTGAACAAATTTTGCCAAGACAACCCTGTGATAGGTTCACCTATCTAAATAATAATAATGATAATGATAATAATATAAATATATTTTACCTGTTAGGAATTTATTTCTGTTATAACTATTTGACAAAAACTCAAAAATAGAAAAAGAGCATGGAAAGATTGTCTGATTTATGATATTGGCAGCTAGATTAGTCAGTGCAAAGTATTAGACGAATCCCCAGATATTGAATATTGATTAATGGTGTTGATGGTGGGCGGGGAGGGGGGGAATGATGGAAATTTGGCAGATGGAGAAACTGATGCATCTGATTAGGGAAAAATCTATAAATGGTTTCTTTGAAAAGGAGAAATTATTTATAAAATATGTACAACAGACAGGGGGGATACAATAGTATTAGGTTTTAGTAAAGGTAAAGGGTAAAGAATAGTGTGTTGTTGGCTGAAAGCTAAGGTCACAGTTTGTGGATTAGAAAAATTAAGGGGGATTTTTCTTCCTGATGTTGAGGTGGAATCTCTTTTCCTGGAGTTACTCCAGGTCTTATAGTCTCGGGAGCAGCAGAAAACACACTTGCTCCATCTTCAGTATGACATCCCTTCAAATATTTAAGCATGACTGCCATTTCACCCATTAACCTTCTTTTCTCCAGGATAAACATTTCCAGCTCCCTAAGTTGTTCCTCATAGGGCTTCATGGTTTCCAGACCCTTCACTATTTTGGTGGCCCTCCTCTGGACATGCTCCAGTTTCTCAACATCCTTCTTGAATTGTGGTACCCAGAACTGGACCCAGGATTATTCCAGGTGATGCCTGACCAAAGCAGAATAGAGTGGCACAATGACTTCTTTCAATTTAGACACATTTGGGTTTGGGTGCAATTTTATGGTGATTTATACTAATTTTTTTTTAAAAAATGTTTGAGGTCAGGAGCCTCAAAAGTAGGCTGACAGGGCTGCATGTGCCCCCTGGCCCACACTTTTCCCCACTCATGATTTAGAGCAGGGGTCGGCAACCTATGGCCCATGGGCCGCACCCGGCCCGCTGACCCCCGCCGCCTGGCTCCTGCTGACCCCCGCCGCTGCCGCCGCGTGTTCCCACCACCGTGCTGCCATGCACATCACAGCCACCATTTTGGCAAACAAAATGGTGGCCATGACACGCATGGAGGCAGCAGCAGCGCCGGCGGCAGCGCATGGCGCCATTTCCCCTCCGGCCTGCCAGAAGACCTGGGGACCAGCGACCGGCCCCAGGTAAGGTAACGTTGCCGACCCCTGATTTAGAGTATCCACACATTACAGCAGACCCTTTCCCTCCTCTTCACAAATCCATTGAATCCTCCAGACACCCACAAGTTCATTCTAAACAAAGAATCCAGAAATTGCACTCAATGTGACCTGACTCTTGACTAGAGTAGACCCATGGAATCAAGGAGATTTACATAAGTATTGACTCATCATTCAGCAGTTGATTCTATGCTGTAGAAATGGTGCAGTTGGACACCACTTTAAGTGCTGTAGCTCCATCCTACTGAATCCTGGGATTTGTAGGTTTACAAGGTCTTTAGCCTTCTCTGCCAAAGAGTGCTGGTACCTGACAAAACTACAAATCCCTGGATTCTGTAGAATGGAGCCATGGCAAGTAAAGTGATGTCAAACTGCATTATTTCTATAGTGTAAGTGCACCCTCAATAGACTGCCTCTCATTAATAACCTCCAACTGTTCTGCTTTGGCAGAGTCAGTCCCAATTAATCCTCTGTAATCCCACTTTTCCAGCTGTTTTTAAAAGGTCCCAGCTTTTCTATCCTCTTCCCCCTTTCTGTCTTTATCCCCACTCAACTCACTTTACATTCAATGAATTCAATCAGTTTAATTCAGCAGGAAAAAGAGGAGATGAGGGGCCAAAAAACTGCCCTTGCCAGTCAGCTAAGGCAAACATAAACTGCTGTAGCCTCTCATATCTTGTGTATTCTTCCTCATTAATAACTTTTGCCACCTTGTCCACCATTAAATACACAGAGGAATGAATTTAGCTCAATAGCAAGTTGAGAGAGGACTTAGGGTAATGCTAAAAAGCTGGGGTCTAATCTATGTATAGCAGTTCCTAACCAAAAAACTAAATAATAATAATAATAATAATAATAATAATAATAATAATAATAATAATAATAATAATAATAATTTATTTGTATTTCCCGCCTCTCCCTACGGATCGAGGCAGGAGTACAAAGATAAAACGTACAAAATGTACAGTAGTACAATCAATAAAAAAGAAAAAACATAACAATAAAACCACAACAGTAATAAAAAGAACAATAATAAACAATAAACCCAACAGTAAAAACAGTAAAATAAAAATAAAGACTGCAGATTAAAAATAAGTTTATTTGTAACAGGAAAAGGGAAATCACCTTTCAGTCAAAGACATCCACTCACGCACACAAGATGTAAAGATAGTAGCTGATAGCGTTTCCATGGGGTTTAGGAACAGGCGATGCTTTACTGGATTCAGGAATGAAGCTCTGATTAGGGGGTGCAATGCATGAGTCTGGTGCAGCAAACAGCCTGAACCTGCCAAGGAGTCAAGGGAGAAACAGACAGAGTGGCTGTCTGAACTCAGTAAAGGTAAAGGTATTCTCCATTTAAAAGGTTGTCAAGTCATGTCTGACCGTCAGGAGCAGTGCTCATCTCCGTTCCTAAGCTAAAGAGCCAACATTGTCAGAGACTATTCTGTGATCCTGGGGCCAGCATGACTGCACTGAACACTGTTTACCTTCCCACCTAAGTGGTACCTATTGATCTACTTGCATTTACATGCTTTCATCGATTGCGATGCAGAGGGGCGGGGTATAAATAAATAAAACTTATTATTATTATTACATGCTTTCATCGATTGCGATGCAGAGGGGCGGGGTATAAATAAATAAAACTTATTATTATTATTATTATTATTATTATTTCAAAATGCAAGGTTGGCAGGAGCTGGGACTAGTGACAGGGCTCACCATGCGGCACATGGACCAAAATGGGACTTCCCCCAAATGGGCACATTTATAGGAGGAAACGTGTCCTGATGCAGTTTCTCAGAAGTTTTAGTGGATTGGTTTTTTGTGGGTTTTTTGGGCTGTGTGGCCATGTTCTAGAAGAGTTTCTTTCTGACGTTTCGCCAGCATCTGTGGCTAGCATCTTCAGAGAAAACTTTATTTGTTTTCTCTGAAGATGCTAGCCACAGTTGCTGGCGAAACTTCAGAAAGAAACTCTTCTAGAACATGGCCACACAGACCGAAAAACCCACAAAAAACTATGGATGCCGGCCATGAAAGCCTACAACTCCACTTTTAGTGGATTATTCCAGGAGGGAGAATGGCCAGAGATGTTGAGACGCTGGAGTGTGTCCAGAGGAGGGCAACCAAAATGGTGAAGGGTTTGGAAACCATAAAACCCTATGAGGAGAGACTTAGGAAGCTGGGTATGTTAAGCCTGGAGAAGAGAAGGTTAAGGGGTGATATGACAACCATATTTAAATGCAATTGAAGGGATGTCATATTGAGGAGGGAGCAAGCTTGTTTTCTGCTGCTCCAGATAAGACATAGAGCACTGGATTCAAATTACAGGAAAAGAGATTCCACCTAAACATTAGGAAGAACCTTTTGACAATAAGAGATGTTTGACAGGGGAAGATGCTGCCCCAGAGGGTGGTGGAGTCTCCTTCTTTGGAGAGTTTCAAACAGAGGCTGGACGGGTACCTGTCTCAGGTGAGCTTTGCTTGTGTGTTCCTGCATGGCAGAATGGGGTTGGATTGGATGACCCTTGGGGTCTCTTTCAACTCAATGATTCCATGATTCTATGAATGAAAATGACTGGACAATAAAACACAAATATCTTACACAAAGAGATATCATCTCCAGTTGGCAGTGCTCTTTGATTTCCATCATTCTGGCCTGTACCTGGTGCATTGCTCTCCTGTGGCAAGAGACTGTGCAGATTCCAGCCTTAAAGGGCCTATCCTGTCTATCTTCACTACCATTTCCAAGCAAAGCCTACTTGATCTTCTTATTTGGGTAGGCTATTGGGGTGCCTTCAGTGGCTACGTGACCAAACATGCCTTTTAATATTAAATTGATATCAAAGATCACCTGGGGTGAAGGAGTGTTAGTCCATGGGCTAACAAGGTCCTACAAGTTCAGACTAATCCATCAGACTGAGGCCTCTGTGTTCGAAACCATGCACAGGTCTGCCCACTGTAACACATTGCCTCTCACCTTGGACGCATGCCTCATCAGAGAGAACTCAGCAAAGCAGAACAGCATGAACTGCACTCTTTCAATCACAGGCTTTCCATCCCAAAAAGAAAGGCAAAGATAATGTGCTGCCATGGGGGGGGGGGGAATATATTTCCTTCTGTATTCATAAGAGTAGTTCTTTGTAGATTAAAGATATTCTTTGTCTCATGGATAAGTTTCACGCTACTTAAGAGAGACTAAGCTGGGATACATTTCATTAGCAGCTTCCATGCTTGTCATGCTCTTGCCTGCTCTTCATAACCTTTTCTTTTAACACTAATTGCCTTTGGTGTGTGTGTATATATATATATATATATATATATATATATATATATATATATATATATATATATATATATATATATATATATATATATATATATATTTAAAAAATCAAGTTACATATGGAGTGTGCTCCTATCCTGAAATACTCAAATTCACAGAGGCTTGGACCCTTTTATATATTTTTCTTTCATTAAAAATGATAGTTAAGATCTTACAGTGGGATCGCATAGTTTAAGTCTCTGCACACAGAGTTACAAGGGGTTGTGATGAATGGTGGCAATGAGCAATTGAAATAAAATGCTAAATGTGCAAACGAATGTATACAGCCTAATATGCAATGCATGTGCATATGCATGTATAATGCAAAATGTGCATCTACTACATGCGCAGCTCTGTTTCCACAACCTTCAATGGAATGAGTCCATTCTGCATCCATGCAAAAGCTGAATCCATGGGCATTGGCACTGCATGCACAACTCTGCTTCCACAACCTTGAAATAAATGCAGCCATTTCAAAAATGTTCAATCCCTTCTACTAGGAAACTACACCATGAGGGTTCTGACCAGTCTGTTATAGGATTTCATGTTACCGCTTTAGAGCAGGGGTTGGCAACCTACGGCCTGTGGGCTGGGTCCGCCCCCCCGAGGCCTTTGGACCGGCCCCTGCCGACCCCCGCCACTGCCGTGTGCGCTGCCGCCGCGCCGCTGCCGCGTATGTCACGGCAGCCATTTTGTTTTCCAAATTGGCAGCCGTGACTCATTTGTGCATGCACAGTACTCCTGCGCCTGCGCAAATGAGTCGCGGCCGCCATTTTGGCAAACAAAATGGCGGCCACGACGCGCGTGGTGGCAGCAGTTGACAACGGCAGTGGGAGCCGTGCGCGCATGCATAAGTGCACACACCGCCATTTCCTCCCCCCTCCTGGGCCTGGGAACCAGCGACCGACCCCAGGTACGTTAACGTTGCCAACCCCTGCTTGAGAGGATCAGATTTTTGGCATTCATTTCAGCTTACTGGTGCTGACACCAAAGTTTATCATCATGTTGCCATGAATGCACTTGGTCTCATCTCATTCCTGAAGCTAAACAGGGTCTGGCCCGGTTACTGCCTGGATGAGAGATCATCAGGAGTGAAAACAGGTGGGAGGATCCTCGCCAATTTAAGATAGTTTGTTTTTATTTGAGTACCCAACTTTTGGGGGACAATTAGCTTACACTTTGTAAACTGCTTTGTACACTGATCAGTGGTATAGAAATGTACTTGCTATTGCTATTGCTATTGCTAAGATACACAGATGACATTGTACCACTAGCAGAAAACAGCAAAGCCTTGGAACATCTATTAAGGAAAGTCCAAGAAGTGCCAAAGTGCAAAAGCAGGGTTACAGCTGAATGTTAAGCAAACAAAAATAAGGACCACAGATAATTCACATAACTTTAAAGTAGACAATGAAGACATTGAAACAATTAAAGTTTTTCTATACTTTGGCTGAGTCATACATCAAATTGGAGACTACAGTCAAGAAGTTAGAAGAAGACAAAGGGCCTCTATATATGGCCCTTTTTGGGCGGCTCTGGACTGCCCCTGCTAGCAGTGGATTGAGGCCACAGCAACCCCACGCTATGGCCCCAATCCTCTCTTTTGCTGCCCCCAAGAGTGGCAAAATGCCGCTCCTTTTACAGGTGGCAAAAGGCCTCCCTAAGAGCCGGCACCACAGCTCTTCCATGCCCTTTTGGCGCAGCATGTCTACACACTGCGCCAGGAGGGTGTCCTGGCGCCACGCGCTGTGCATACGGGTGCGTGGCATCAGGACGGCATCAGGATGGGGTTGAGGTGACCGGCGTGTGGCTGCCCTACCCCAACTCCATCCCCAGGTCGACCCTTTAGGCCAGTCTGCAATGCCCCAAAGTCTTGGAAGGGCAGCTATGAAGGAACTGGACAAAATCCTGAAGTGTCAAGATATATAACTGAATACTAAAGTTAGGATTGACCGTGCCATCATATTTCCAATTTCTATGTATGGTTGTGAAAGCTGGGTACTGAAGAAATGTGGTGTTGGAGAAGAGTTCCACAAATACAGTGGACTAAAAAAAGACAAATAAATGGGTCCAAGAGCAAACGTTCAAGAGCAAAGATCAAGACTGAACTCTCCCTAGAAGCTAAAATGACTAAACCGAGCCTGTCATACAATACTTTGGGTATATTGTGAGAAGACATGACATGGGAAAAGATAATGATTCTTGGTAAGATAGAAGGCAATAGAAAAAGAGGAAGGCCACATTACTCAATCAAGGAAACTGCCCTGAGTTTGGAAGATCTGAATAGTGCTGTTGATAACAGGGAAACTTTGAGGTCTCCCATTTATGCAGTCACCATAAGCTGAAGTTATTATCACAGCCGTGAAGAACACCATGAAAGAATCTTGCCTGAATCTCCAGAGAGCCATTGCCAACCAGAGCTAACCCTGGCCAGACCTATTCCATCTGTGATCTGAGGTGGCTCTTCTCCATGGAGAGGAGCTGTAGTTTAGTGGCAGAGCAAAGACTGTTTCAGGTGCTCCCCAGCATCTTCAGGGGAAAAGAGCTGAAACCCTGTGGAGCTGCTGCTACCCATCAGACTTACCAATACTGGGACAGATGAACCCAGGAACTCCCAAAATCATAGAATCTAAGAGCTGGAAGGGACTCTGAAGGCTATCTAGTCCAACCCTCTGCTGTGTAGGATTATACAACTAAGCACCCTGGACAGATGGCCATCCAATCTCTGTTTAAAGACCTCCAAAGATGGAGATTCCACCACTCTCCAAGGAAGTTCATTCAACTGCTAAGCAGCTCTTATAATAAAAGCAAATGTTCTTCCTTAATGTTAGGGGTAGAATCTCTTATCTTGCAATTTGGATCTGCTGGTTCTCATTCTAGTCTCCAGAGAAGCAGAAAATATTCTGGGTTCATCTTCTCCATGACATCCTTTCAGCTGAACCTTTTAAACAAATCATGTCACCTCTGTCTTTTCTTCTCCAGGCTCAACAAATCCAGCTTCCAAATAGTGCAAATTGAGTCTACTTTAAGGGTTAGGGTTAGCGCTAGGGAATCATGGAATTGTATTTTTTTTTTCTGAGACATTGAGCCTTCTCTGTCAGAGAGCTCTGGTGCCACAATAAACTACAGTTCCCATGATTCCCTAGCACTGAGCCAGGGCAGTTAAAGTGGACTCAATTTGCACTATTTCTGCAGTCTGCAAAGGTTATAAGTCACTCCTCATAAGACTTGTTTTCCAGACTTTTGATCATCTCGTTGCCAAAATTTTGGGATGCCGAAATTCAAGAGCTATATTGACAAGCTGGAGCATGTCCAGAGGAGGGTAAGCAAAATGGTGAAAGGTCTGGAAACCAACAAGCCCTATGAGGAGTGACTTGGAGCTGGATATGTTTAGCCTGGAGAAGAGAAGAGAAGATTAAAGGGTGACATGATAGCCCTGTTTAACTATTTGTGAGGTTGTCATACTGAAGACGGAGCAAGCTTGCTTTCTGCTGTTCAGGAGAGTAGAAAATAAATCAATAATTCAGGTCACAAGAAAAGGGATTCCACCAAAACACTAGGAAGAATTTCCTGACAACAAGAGCAGTTTGATAGGAGAATACACTGCCTTGGAGAGTGGTAGAGTCTCCTTTTTTGGAGGTTTTTAAACAGAGGCTGAATGGTTGTCTTTTGCAGAGAGGGCTTTAATGTTTTTTTCCCGCATGGCAGAAGCAGGCTGGACCGGGTGGCCCTTGGGATCTCTTCCAACTCTCCAGTTCTATGATGCTATAAAAGAATCCTGCTTGAACCCCAGCCTCCAGTCGGAATTGGCATTACAGCACTAGATGGAGCAAGAGGCTCCTATTTCCATTTTTGAACTCTGCATCACACTGACTTTCATGGTACCTTCTTCACTTCAACCTAACCATGCGCTCCTTCCTGTTTAGTTTATAAAGCAACACCAACTTTCCAGGACAGGTCTCTGCCCCAAAGGACATCCAACCTAAAACCTTCACTTACAAGAGAAATCATATCACTGAGTGCCAGTGATGGGCTGCATGTGTTCACAGTCCTCTCTGTTGTACCAAGATTTCACCTTCATCCTTTTTATTACCTTTCAGGCATAGTGCATTTAAATTGCATTATTCTCAGCAGCTGATGTAGCAATTTCTTCCTGAAAATGATTGAGTTTGCCCTAGAAAGCTTTATTCCTTATTAGCCTTGGCTTTCCGTTGTCTTCCTCCCAAACACCACAGAACTAGGTATTAATAAGTTAACAATTACATTGAATCCTATGGTTCCTGTAATTCTGACTCGAGAGCCATGGGAAAGACTGCATTTCCCCCTCTGAGGTCATGCACAGCTTTAAACAGGGATGGATGGGGCAAACTGACAGCATGTGGGGCTACAATGGCTCCTAGCTCCAAGGTGCATGCATGCTCACTCTGGTATAAGAATAGACTGTTTCGTCAGTTGCTGGAGAGCATGAGACTTGGAGCTCAAGTTATCTGAAAGCAGATAAAAGGAAAGGTTTCTTCATGCACTATTTGGTTAAACTGTGGGACTCTCTGCCACAAGATACAGCGATGGCTGCCAACTTGGATGGTTTTAAAAGGGAATTGGATGGATCCACAGAGATTGGAGCCAGCAATGGCTACTAGTCAGGATGGCTATATATTCCCTCTGAATCAGACGTGTGTGTGTGTGTCTGTTGATTTATGGAGACCCCATGGATTTCATAGGGTTTTACTTGTCTAAGCAAGGACTATTCAGAGGTGGTTTTGCCAGCTCCTTCCTGTGAAATGCATCTAAACGAAAGCACCAGATCCCATCTGATCTTGGAAGCCAAGCAAAGTCAGCATCAGTGAGTCCTTGGAAGGGAGCATTGACCGTCTCCCATCCAAGTACTAACTAATGTTGACCTTGCTTAGCTTCCAAGATCAGATGGGATCTGGTGCATTTGGGGGTTTTAGGCTCTACATCTGTAAGCAGCTGGAGAGTGCAGCACCGAGGCCGAGAGCCTATATATCAAGCTTGCACAGCTGTCATTAAAAGGAAGGAAGTTTTATAAGAGGATGGATTCGGTTGACATGGGCAAATCATCCAATTATGCTAACCTTTTTTGGCCTGTTATGGTAACTTTCTTAGCTCTTTTCTCTCAGAAACCCCTGAAGGTCCTTCTGATGCTAAGGCTCCAGTGTGCATAACTTGGCATCTGACTATGCCCATCATTGCCACATAGAATAATAGGATCTTAGAGTTGGAAGAGAGCCCCAGGGCCGTCCTGTCTAATTCCCTTTTGCCATGCAGGAAGACACCATCAAAACCCTACTGACAAAATATATGATGGCCAAATTATACATAGAATTATAGAGTGAACATAACAGAAGACATAGAGGAGACAGGCTTTGCAATAAAACAAGATATAACACCTTAGAACAGGCAGTTCAAGGAAGTAAGGAGTGTGGTGTGATTGTTAGGTTGTTTGTAAATATAGGAATGTTATATGTGTAAGTGTGTTTGATAGAAAAGAGGAAATTTTTATATTACGTTTTTTTTTAGATACTCTTTTATGTATAAAATGAAATAAACAGATTAAAAAAAAAAACACCTCCTGACAAACGGCCATCAAACCTCGACTTAAAAACCTCTAAAGAAGGAGACTCCATGGCTCACTTAGGAAACAGCGTCTTCCACTGTCAAACTGCTCTTACCATCAGAAGGTTCTTCCTAAATGGTAAATGGTGAAAGGTCTGGAAACCACCAAGTCCTATGAGGGGTGGCTAAGGGATCTACGTGTGTTTAGCCTGGAGAAGACAAGGTTAAGGTGACATATTTTTAATATTGTTAGCCGCCCCGATTTTTCTCAGAGGGGCGGGGTATAAATAATAATAATAATAATAATAATAATAATAATAATAATAATAATAATAATAATAATAATAATAATAATGATGATGTTCAACAATGGGTGAAAAGGTCTATGTTCCACCCAGCCTTCTGTCATCCTCTTTGGATGGCACAGACCATTAGGTCTGAGCTGGGATCAAGCCTGGATCCAGCTAACTGGATTCAGATCTGGTGGATATGGCCCAATCCCATGGCACAGGATTATTAATGAGGGTCAAAATAACCCATTGTTTGCCATGGAGTTTTTTCAGAAACTCCATAGCAAACCCCAGCTGATCAGGCGTCCCACGCATCCATTACCTTACTCCTCTGTTGCTGCTAATGAGAAGCTCCCTGTCACCACTTCTGACATGGAAACAGGGCGCCTGGCCATGTGGCTGTAGCCAGGTGACCCATTTCCATGTCAAACACAGCAATAGGGGGTTTCAAATTCTCACTAGCCGCAATGGAGGAGTAAGGTCAGGGGCACACGGCGGTAGTGGATCCATGGCATGGGGACAAGCAGGCATGTAAACACCTGCCCATCCCTGCACCAACCTGGCCACAATAGCACAGGCTTAGCCTGTCTTGTCCTGGCCTGTCTGCTCAGGGTCTAAGCGGGACATTATTGCCCCATTTGAATATTTGAAGGGAATTCATATTGAAGATGGAGCAAGCTTGTTTTCTTTTGCTCCAGAGAATAGGACCCAGAGCAATGGATTCAAGCTGCCGGAAAAGAGATTCCATCTCAACATTAGGAGGAACTTCTTGACAAAGGATGTTATCACACGTGGGCCAGAAAGCGATAATAAAGTGGAA
>CM034701.1:2887525-2897675 GCA_020142125.1 Phrynosoma platyrhinos
CTTCATCCAAATCATTGATAAAGATGTTGAATAGCTCTGGGCCCAGGAGAGAACCCCACTGGACACCCTAGTGGTCACTTCTCTCCAGGATGAAGAAGAAGAGCTTTGGGTTCGGTCAGTCAACCAGTTACTAATCCACCTAATAGTTGTATTGTTACTCTAGCCCATATTTTACTATCTTGTTTGCAAGAATATCATGGGTGACCTTGTCAAAAGCCTTACTGAAATCAAGATATGCTATGTCTATCGCATTCTCTTCATCTAGCAAGCTGGTAATTTTACCAAAAAAAGAGATCAGATGAGTCTGGCATGACTTATTTTTGAGAAACCGACATTGAGTTTGAGTTATTATGGCATTCCTTTCTAAATGTTCACAGACTCTCTGTTTAATAAACTGTTCTAAAATCTTTCCCAGTAATGATGTCTGACTAACTGGACGACAGTTGTTGAGATCCTCTTTTTTCCCCTTTTTGAAGATGGGGACAATGTTTGCTCTCCTCCAGTCTGCTGGGACTTCTCCTGTTCTCCACAATCCTCCCCTGGGCATCTGCACATTTGCAAGCCAGGCAACAATTATCCCTTTGAACCATCAGTAATTGTTTACACTAGCACTATACCTCCCATCATTCCCATTAAAGTGCAATAATACATGCTATATGTGTTATGTATACAGTGGGCCCTTGGGATCCATTGGGGTTTGGTTCTAGAATCCCCCATGAATACCAAAATCCATGGATGCTCAAGTCCATTATATGCAATGAGGTAGTACAATGGCATCCCTTACAATAAAATGGAAAAATCAAGGGTGTCTTTCTGGAATTTAAATATTTCCAAGCTTTAGATTCTTGAATCCATGGATAAAGAATCCATGGATACATAGGGCTGACTGAAATATGTAACAGCTACACCCATCCTATGGCAAAATATGCCAGATTTTGACATATATTCTTGTTGATTCGGCCTAGAATTGCATTGGTTCTTTTTAGTCACACATCACACTTTTGATTCATGCTTAGTGTGTGGCCTACTAAGACCGCTAGGTCCTTTGCTCATTGACTGTTTTTAGGCCACTTATTCTACATTTGTGCATTACATTCTGTATCATCTAATGCAAGTGTGGCCAAAGGCTGGAGCACAGACCATTTGCTACCCCCAGGGCCATTCTGGTGGCCCCAAGATGACTTCGAGGGGATGTGGAGGCCATTTCTACTACATTTGGAAGTCCCCTCCTCCACCCAGGGGTGAAAAGTGACTTCGTTTTTCAAATTTGTGTGTTTTTTTGGGGGGGTTGCTCCCCAAAAACTGTGGAGTGGAGGGCATTATCGCCATATTTCAGGGCCCCTGGGCCAATTCATAGAATTCAGAATTTAGACCCAGAAGAGGTCTTTTTTGGAAACAGGATGGGGCTTCTGCTTACTTCCTTTTGCTATAAAAAGGTCCATCATGGGCCTAATGTGTCCCAGGAACATCCAAAAACATGTTGAAAATGCCCTACATCCTCTAGAAGGCATTTGGACCACAAAATTTATTTGCAAAAGTGGGCACAGGAGGGTGCATCCCAAGGTCTCCTGGAGGACTAAAGTGGCCTCTTTGCTTTCATCAGTTGCCACCATCAGTTGTCTACTGAAACTACTCTGGCTAGGGCTAACTATTGGATTTGGATCAGTATGTCTACATCACAGATATTGGTTTTCAATCAGATAAATGCAATAGAATTTTTTTTTTAATATATGAATAATTAACAAAATGCATTAGCCTTTTCCTAGTAACTTTCTTGTCTCTGGAATATATTCCAGAGGAGGATCTTTCCTTCTGTCGCCCTGGCTGCAGCCCATAAGCCCAGCTCAAACCATTTTTGCAAGGGGACTCTTTCCTATCTGTTAACACAGCCACCATGGGAAATGTCCATTTCAGGAGTAACCGAGCAGCCCGAAATGGCTGCATATAACCATAATGTTGGCACAGCGGCTGAAACAACAACCCTGTTAAGGAATGGCATCTGCCCAGCCCGTCATGCATGTAATGTCTGGTTAGCATTGACAAGTCCTCTGTGATTTACTCTCTTTGTAATGTATGGGTGGCAGGATGCCACTCCAACGGAAGGAGAATCACTCATCTGCCTTGAATATCAAGTGGAAGAGATAACACACTCGGCTGAGCAGGCTGACTCCACATGAATTTTGATGCCAATGCCTAGTGGAAATCCTCTCACTAAACAATGGAGTGAAACTAGAAGGAAAGGATGATTCTTGGAGAACAAATTTGCACTTGACACATAAGGCTTCTGGGTAAAAACCAGGTTAAGGGAAGCAGGGGTCATCCATATACCTTGAAGAGGTAGCCAATGATGCCACTAATCAAAAGATCCCCGTGTTTTAACCTTTTGAGCCCAAAGCTCCTTTGCTGTTGTTCTTGTTGTGCACTTTCAAGTCAACTTTCGCTTATGGAGACCCCACCATAGCATTCTGGGGACAAATTTTATTCAGGGGGCATACGCCATTGCCTTCCCCGAACATAGCCCTAGAGCACATGATATTGCTTTACAGTTCTGCATTCAAAAACTAACCAGGACTGACCCTGATTAGTTTCCAAGATTAGGATCTGTTTGGTGTCTTCAGGGTCTTTAGGCCATATTTGTTGTTGTTGTGTGCCTTCAAGTCGTTTCCAACTTTTTTGGCAACCGTAAAGGTTTTCTTGGCACGTTTCTTCAGAGGGAGTTTGCCACTAACATTCTCTGAGGCTGAGAGCATGACTTGAACAAGGTCACCCAGTGGGTTTACATGACCAAGCTAGGATTCGAACCCTGGTCTCCAGAGTCATAATCCAATGCTCAAACCACTACGCCACACTGGCTCTCTATCATAACATTTGAAGGGACCCCAAGGGCTGTTAACCTCAGAAGATGATGGGTTCTCCTTCATTGGAGCTTTTCATGAAGACATCGGATGGCCACTCAGCAGGGATGCTTTAGCTGTGGATTCTCTCATGGGCAGGAGGCAGGAAGAGATGACCTTTAGGATCCCTTCCAATTGTACAATTCTATAACCCAGCAGACACAGACTACTAGAGTAGCCAACTTGACTACTGGATGGGGCACTTGTAACTTTAACCCTGAGCTATGATCATTTTCTGTGTAGGAGATAAGATTCCTGTATAAAAATATACTTTTCTATGTATAAAATTCTGTTTCCCACACAAACAAATTCTGTTTTCTGTGTTAAAAAAAAAAATCTGTTTTCTGTGCAAAAAATATTCTGTTTTCTATGCAAATCACCCATGTGCATGTTTTCTGCATAAGAAACACCTTTTTTTGTGCAGGAAATAATATTTCTACATAGTAGTATCATTTTCTACACAGAAAATGCAGTTATCTATGCAGAAAATGCTGTTTTCTGTGCAAAAACATGACATTGTGAGGATTTTTGCACAGAATAAGTCCTGAAATGCTAAGATTATTACCAGTGTAGGATGCTTTTCATCAGGGCTTCTCAACATGATTTCTGAAGATTTTGGAGTCCTTTCACATATTCTTGTTACCCTTAAAGAATTGTTTTTGCTATAAATAATTTCCAACTTAATAGTGACCCTAACGGAAACCTATCACAGGGTTGTCTGGGGCTGAGAGTTTGTGACTCAACCAAAGTCACCCAGTGAGTCAAACCCTGATCTTCAAAGTTGTAGTCCAGTGCTCAAACCATGACACCATGCTTGCTTTGAAAGAAAACACATTCTTTTTCCAAGACACACAATAAAAAGGTCCCCTGTCCTATAGGACTTTGAACAAGGAGAACACTTTTGGAGATTTTCCCCATTTCTCCAGGACGGATGATCAAAGTCAGGAGGATTTACAACCTGAAAGACTTTTGAAACTGCTGCCACTCAATTCTGTTGCATGGCTTCTACTTCTTATTATAGGTCGATAAAAGGAGATCTATTTTTCACATTCTATCCTGACATTCCTGACCACTTGTTACTGAGGGGCTATGCAAACAGGCAAAAAGTGGTGCTTTGAAGGTAACTTGTAGGCATGGCATTTAGATGACACACACCTAAAAGTCACCAGGAAAGCACCCTCTAGCCGTCATATGCCTAAAAAAGCCGCTCCAAAAAGGTGAAGATGCATCTTTGGCGAAGATGCACACCTTCACATGTGCGTATGTATGCAGTGACACCGGTGCACCAGAAAACGGCTGTACCGCCGCACATGCGGTGGAAATTGATGCGGCAATTCAGAGCATGTGCCCTATGATACATTTAAAATGCCCTATGCTTCCAGGTGTGGATGCACCAGCTCAGGTGGACTTGGATATTAGAACCCTAACCCTAACCTTAATTGTAACCCTACACATGCACCCTAGCAACTGTCCTCTGTTATGACAATAAATGCATTCTGTCAGATGTACGCTTGCTGTCAGCAGGCACAGCAGTTTGCATGAAAGAGGCTTTTGTGACCTCTCCTGTGCAGGTGTGCAGGTGTGCATAAAACCTGCACACCACTTCCTGGCATGATTGGGGCAGGTGCACAGGGATGCCAAACTTCACTCACCTTTGTACACAGAGAGTGATCGACTGTATACTAGCCTATAACAGGTCCTGTGCAGGTGTGCAGAGATGTGCTCCTGCACATGTGTGCATGAGTTTGAGAGAACAAAAAAATTAAAGCAGCCGCTGCCGGCCCATGAAGTTGCTCTGTCTCCGTTTACGGCGTTCTCGGGGCTGGCGATGCAGTTGCTGGGGCTTCAATACAGCCTCAGAAAAGCTGTATTGACAGCATCAAGGGGAGACTGTGGCAACCACAACAGGTAAGACAGGGATGGGAACCATACAGGCCTGCAGATGTTGTTGAACATCAACTCTTGTCAGCTCCAAGAGCCAGCATAACTAAGGATTCTGGCAGCTACACTCCAACAAAATATAGAAAGTTCATATGATTGCCAGTCTTGATCTAAATCCAATTGCTCATACGCCCCCCAAAGTGTGGTTGTATTGAATCATAGGTAAAGGTAAAGGTATTCCCCATTGAAAAGGTTGTCAAGTCGTGTCCGACTGTACTGGGTGGTGCTCATATCCCTTACTAAGCCAAAGAGCCAGCATTGTCTGAGGATTGCTCTGGTGGCCATGTGGCCAGCATGACTCCATTGAATGCTGTTACCTTCCCACCAAAGTGGTACCTATTCATCTACTTGCATTTGCATGCTATTCAACTGCTAGGCTGGCAGAAGCTGGGACTAGTGATGGGAGCTCACCCCATCATGCAACACCTGGGCCTCCAAATGCCAGCCTGCCAATCTTGCAATCAACAGAGTCAGCGTCTTAAGGGACCCCAAGGGATCCAATCCTTTGCCATGCAGGAACTCACAATCAAAGCACCCCGACAGATGGCCATCCAGCCTCTCTTTAAAAACCTCCAAAGAAGGAGGCTTCACCAGTCTCTGAGGCAGCTGCATATTCTAGTTTGCTGAATTGTAAAGCAACACCTGTATCAAGTTTCATTGATTCAATTAGTGAAGTGTGGCAGGGTTAGATCTGAGTATCAAGAAGCCAAAAAGTAATAACTACAGAGGATTTACATAACTTTCAAGTGAGTAACTATGACATTCAAATAGATAAAGATTTCCTATACCTTAAGTCGGTCATTAACCAAAATGGAAATTGTAGTCAAGAAATCGAAAGACAACCAAGGCTTGGAATTCAAAGATATAGCCGTGCTATTCTGTAGAATAAGTATGCAGGGAGATTTTGTAGCACCTTTGAGACTAATTGAAATAAAGAATTTGGCAGCATGAGCTTTCATAGACTCCAGTGTACTCCCCCAGACACTTTTGGACTTGGAATAACAGCCATAAAAGAATTAGATAAGATCCTAAAGTGTAAAGACAGATAATTAAATGCCAAAGCCAGGGCCATCCAGACTATTGGATTCCCATTTTTGTTGTATTCTATGTATTTCTATGTATTCACGTGATTAAGACCTCTTTGCAACAAGAGGAAGTTTCAACACACCTTTTCTGAAAAAACCTTCCCTGAATTTTACTATGCTGGATAACTGTAGGCCAGTCTTCAACATTCCCTTATGGGGCAAGGTACTAGAGCGTCTGGTGGCTTCTCAAGTCCAGGGGTTCCTGTATGAGATGGATTATCTAGATCTATTTCATTCTGTTTTCAGATCTGGTTTTGGGAAAGAGATAGCTTGGAATCATAGAGTTGGAAGAGACCTCACGGGCCATCTAATCCAACCCCATTCTGCCATGCGGGAACACACAATTCAAGCCCTCCCAGAGACAGATAGCCATCCAGCCTCTGGTTAAAAACCTCCAAAGAAGGAAACTCCACCACTCTCTGAGCGAGTGTCTTCTGCTGAATCCATTGTTCCAAGTCCTATTCTCTGGAGCAGCAGAAAACAAGCTTGCTCCCTCCTCAATATGACATCCCTTCAAAACCTTAAACAAGGCTATCATATCACCTCTTAATCGTCTCTTCTCCAGCCGAAACATACCCAGCTCCCTAAGTTTCTCCTCATAGGGCTTTATGGTTTCCAAACCCTTCACCATTTTATTCACCTTCCTTGGGACACGCTCCAGCTTGTCAACATCCTTTTTGAATTGTGGTGCCCAGAACTGAACACAGGATTATTCCAGGTGAGGCCTGAGCAAAGCAAAATAGAGTGGTATAATTACTTCCCTTGATCTAGACACTATATTTGCATTGATGCAGCCTAGAATTGCATTGGCTTTTTTAGCTGCCGCATCACACTGTTGACTCATGTTCAACTTGGACTCCTAGGTGTCCCCCATCCTATACTAGCATTTCATTCTTTTCTGCCTAAGTGCAGTACCTTACATTTCTCCATGTTGAAGTTCATTTTGTTAGTTTTGGCTCAGCTTTCTAATCTATTAAGGTCATTTTTGCATTTTCATCTTGTCCTCTGGGATATTAGATACTCCTCCTTATTTGGTGTCATCTGCAAATGTGATAATCATCCCCTCTATTCCTTCATCAAAGTCATTCCATGGTTGCTTTGGGGGATGACCTATGTGGGGAACTGGACAGGGAGAGTGTGTCTTGGTTGGTTCTGCTGGACCTCTGAGAGACTTTTGATACCATCGACCATGGTCTCCATCTCAGGGGGGAAGCAGACCAGGGCGTCCAGGACGCCCTGGGACGGTGCGCCGTGGGACTGCGGCATCCGCACCGCGGCGCACCGGCGGCATTCCTGAAAGGAGCGCTAAATTGGCACTCCTTTCAGAAGTCAGGGAAAGTGCGCCCTAAAAGCGTAGGGCACACTTTCCCTGACTTTTCCGCCACAGCATGTGCGGACGCTGCGGCGGGAGGTTGTTCCCGGAGCGCCGGCCATCTGGAGGGCCAGCAGCTCCGAGGGCAACCGCGGGAGGAGGAAGGGGCGCCAATCGTGTGGCTGCCACTCCTCTTCCCTGCCTCGGAGATGACTTTATTAGTCGCCTGTCGAGGCCCTCAGTCACTTCTCTGGGATTGGGCTCAGGGACACTGTTTTAGTTTGGTTCCAGTTCTTCTTGGCGGGGCAGCCCCGGGAAGTGGTACTGGGGAATTTCTGCTTGACTTCATGACCATTGGCCTATGGGCCCCTCGGGGTTCAGTCTTGTCCCCTATGCTATTTAACATCTATTATGAAACCACTGGGAAATGTTGTCCAGAGTTTGGGGGTCAAGTGTCACTAGTAAAGTAGAAGGCAGTAGGAAAAGAGGAAGATTGCATTACAGGTGAATTTATTCAATCAAGGAAACCTGATCTGCCCTGAGTTTGCAAGACCTGAGCAGGGCCAGGGATGACCAGGGATCTTGAAGGTCTCTCATTACAGGGTCACCATAAATTGAAATTGACTTGTCAGCAAAGAAGAAAAAGAAGAGGAGGGGGGGGTCATCAATTGGTTTTAGACCAGTTGTGGGATTCATGTAACCCTCTCATTGTTACTAGAGGACAACTCCCAGCAGCCTTAGTTGGAACAGCCAAGGGTGCGGGATGCTGGGAGTTGCAGCTGAACAACATCAAGAAGGCTGCACGATTCCTACCTGGATTTAATGTATGATCACAGAGATTAAGAGAACTATAAATTAAAGAACATCTTGAATTGTGCCAAATCACTTCAACAGAAATTGGAGAAAACACCCTCGTTTCCATCCCAGTGCTGTTGGCACTTCGAAAGAACAAGAGCAGAAGCTGTAACTTTTGTATCTGTTTTGTTCAGATTTAGATGATTTCCCCTATTTTTGCCAAGAATTTGACAGTGACACTTTGTTCTGTGGTTCAGCCAGAGCAACAACAAAGACCCCAAACATTTGCTTCTTCTTGGCATCTTCTTCTGGCAGGTTTCCCCTCACTTTTATTTTTTCATTTCATTTCATTTCTTCCCTTTTATCCCACTGATATCACCTCAGACTGAATTCTGGGGAACAAAACCCAGCCTCCTCCTTTGCATGAAGGTGGCAGGAACTCATTAGTGTCATTCAAATAAATTGGTGTGAAATGTGATCATCCCAAGAAGCATATTTATTTACACTTGCAAATCAGAAATAAATACAGTCGGGGGGCTAGGAAACAACAATTAGGGAATACATCTGCTGGGATTCAGAGGGATGTTGTTCACCTTCAGTGACACATGAAGGGAGTTTCTAGTGCTGGGATGGAGGCGTAATTGAATCCTGGAGAGGCACAACAACAGAGGTGGTAGCGCTTGCTAAGTGCAGACTTCGTTCTGCAAAAGAAGACCCCCAAAGGAGATGTATTCCACTGTCGAACAGCTCTTACCATCAGGAAGTTCTTCCTAATGTTTAGATGGAATCTCTTTTCTTGCATTTTGCATCCATTGCTGCGGGTCCTATTCTGTGAAGCAGCAGAAAACAAGCTTGCTTCATCTTTTGCATGGCATCCTTTTAGGTATTTAAAGAAAGCTATCATGCCGCCTCTCAGCCCTCTTTTCTTCAAGCCAAACATATCCAACTACTCTTTTTCTAGTGCAAAAGAAAGTATGTTTAGTTGGATATGTTTAGCTTGAAGGAAAGAGGACTGGCAAGTGGTATGATACTTTATATTGTATTGAGGTGAGACATTTCATGGGCCACCCCAAGATTGTGGAATGACTAGTCGGAAGAGAGACAACAGCTAGAGCAGCTGTCGGAATATAAAACACATTTGAAGACCTACCTCTTCAGGCAGGCCTAACCAGGTAGTTTTAATCATGAATTTTAAACATTAATTTTATATTTAATTGTTTTATGCATTTTAATATAAATATTGTGTAGAGATGCATTTTTAATAATATGTGTATTTTATGTAATGATTGTGGTTTTTAACTATGCTGTAACCTGACTCGAGCCGCGAGGAGAGCCAGGTAAGAAATAAATTATTATTATTATTATTATATGTACTTATCAGTTTTAACTTATAAAAGGTATAGATGATATCCAAATCATCTACCCTTACATAAGGTAAAAATGATATCCAAATATACACATATAGTGAGATTAAAATGAATAGATAGATATGTAGAGAGATCTTGTAGCACCCTTGAGACTAACTGAAAGGAAGAAGTTGGCAGCATGAGCTTTCTTAGAGTTCAATCTACTTGTTCAGATGCATTTGGTGGAGTGGAAGCCAGAGACAGACCTATATATGCCACTAGTATGTGAGAATGTCAATTCAAATTACAAAATCTTTGTGTATGGAAATGAAGCTACAGGTCCTGTTTTAATGATGGTCATTTGTAAACCAGCCTTTGTGCATGGAGTTGAAGTGGCAAACCCAGTTTGACAATGAAACTAGCCTGTGGTGAGGGGAATAAATGAATGTAGGACTCCCCCCCCCCTCCAAAGGATGGGGTCAGATAGTGTTGAAGTGTGTGTAGTCAGTCAGGAAGCCATTGTCCTTGTTCAATCCATTGCTGAGGGACTGTAGTTTATGGATGAGTTCCAATTCTGCTGTTTCTCTTTCCAATCTACCTTTGTAGTTCTTTTGTTCTGAGGTCTGAGTTGGAATGCCCAGGGAGATTGAAATGTTCTGCCACTGGTTTTTGTGTATTCCCATTCCTAATGTCTCATTTATGTCCATTTATCCTCTGGCGCAGGGACTAGCCTGTTTGTCCAATGTAGAATGCTAAAGGGCATTGCTGACACAGTAT
>CM034701.1:2947673-2959265 GCA_020142125.1 Phrynosoma platyrhinos
TGACTCAAACGCCGTGGCGAGTGCGGTCGCCGCAGCGTGAGGTCAACCCGGAAGCCCCGGCCGTGCAGATGGCCAGCGCTTCCAGGGGCGACCTCAGGAAGAGGAAGGGGCACCGAACGTGCGGCTGCCCCTCCTCTTCCAGGCCCGGAAGACGACCCAATTAGTCGTCTGCCAAGGCCCATAATCTCTACCCCAGGGTAAAAGACCCAGCTCCCTAAACTGCCCTTCATATGGCAGAAGGGGATTGGACTGGATGGCCCTTGTGGTCTCTTCCAACTCTATGGTTCTATGATTCATATGTCGTGGTTTCCAGACCTTTTACCATTTTGGTCGCTCTTCTCTGGACACGTTCCAGGTCATAGTCCTGCTGGGTTCCTGCCATGCTTGCTAGACATTTTTGTTGTAATTGATCTGTTTTGTAGACAGAATCACAGAACCATAGAGTTGGAAGAGACCTCAAAGGCCACCCAGTCCAACCATCTGACATCTGGACTAAATGATGGGTTATGTCATATCTTTGGTGTTGCTGGGTGGACAGGAAGGTTTTCTTCTCTTGTAGTTGGGTAATGAACGTATGTAAAGGGGAGGTGAGATGCACCGGAAGCTGTCAAGCTGAGTCCTCAGGAAATGTCTGGTACAGAGAGAGAGACAACAGGGCTGTCCTGGGAAGAGGGATGTTTTGGCTGAGGAACAAATGGGGGTTGAGTGGCGAAAGGGCCATCTGGTGACCCTCTGAATGAGAGCTCCCCAAGACACACGTCATCAGCAGCTCCTACAGACTCAGGCCAGCTATTTTGGTTTCCCATATTCTATTAGCCAAGATTATGCATTGGGATAGCATGGCACAAATCTCTGCATATGGACATATTCAGAAATAGTGCTGCACAACTCTTGGGTTGAATGGCAATGTTCAGCAAGTGAAGTACTATTACCCATTTCAGCAACAACCAACAGACAGCATGACCAGGTGGTTTGAGTGTTGGACTATGACTCTGATGAACAGGGTTTGAATCCTGGCTCAGCCATGGAAACCCACTGGGTGACCTTAGGCAAGTCACATTCTCTCAGCCTCAGAGGGAGGCACTGGCAAAATCTCCTTGAAGAAATCTTGCCAAGAAAACCCCATGATAGGGTCACCATAATTTGGAAATGACTTGAAGGCACACAACATTACACACACACACACACACACACACACAGAAAGAGAGAGAGAGAGTGACACATAGGTTGAGAATGCACAGCCACATGCTCACTAGTACTATACATGCAACCCCAATTCTACAACCTTAAATTGAATGCAGGCATTAGATGCTGGACAAAAATGTCCAGATACTTCCATAGGGGTACTTATGCATATACAATACACCAACAAGGCTTGTGCAAGACTTGAGCAGGGCAGTTGATGACAGGGGCTCTTGGAGATCTTGCCTTCATAGGATAGTTATAGGTGGAAGTCAGCTTGACAACAGGCAACAACAGAGGGCGAGTTTACACTGTAAAAATAATGCAGTTTGACACCACTTTAAATGCTGTAGCTCCATCCTATGGAATCCTGGGATCTGTAGTTTGACAAGGTCTTTAGGCTTCTCTGCCAAACAGGGCTGGAGCCTCACAAAACTCCAAATCCTTGGATTCTGTAGGATTCTGTAGGGTGGAACCAGGGCAGTTAAAGCAGCATTATTTCTACAATGTAGATGCACCTAAAGACACCAACAGAATTCTGGTTGCAATATTATAGTTGAGACATCTACAGTTAAGCGGCACATGCCAACTTGTTAAGTAAATTACAACACTGTGCAACTAAATGCACAATGTGCATTGACACACAATTTGAAATTCAGTTGTCCCTCTGCATCCACAGATTCAACTATTCACAGCCTGATATATATATAATCCAAAAAGCAAAAATTGATTGAGCCATTCTATATAAGGGACACCATTTTACTATCCCATAGGATACAATGGGACTTGAGCATCCATGGATTGTAGTATCCTAGAACCAAACCCCAGCAGAGAGTAGGGTCCACTGTATGCACAAAGTGTGATGTGTTTTTTGTACCAATGAACAATTTGCATCTATGCACAATGATAGTACATAGCAAACCTTGCTTCTGCAACCTTGAACTGAACATGTCTCATTGAACACTAGACAATAGCTTCCACTGGTGAACTTATTCAAACACACGACACCAACAGGATGTCAGCCTGGAATCTTATTGACATCTTACTTATGGTTCCTACATAAATATATACTTGAAGCCTGACTATTGTACTCTAACAATACATGTGTATGAGTGGATTGTTATTTGTGAACACTCCTACTAAAATAACCCAGGCTTTTCTGTTTTGAATGTTCAGCTGGATATAAAGTTTTATTCTGTTCACTATGATTGTATTATTTATTGCTCTTTTTTAAAATATATATATATATATATATATACTGGCTTGTTTTTAAATCTTTTATGCACATACCATCCTGAAATCTATTTTTGGATAAAGGGTGAAGCTTATAAATACTTAATCCTTGCTAGTTAAAGGATTAATCCTTGTTGACATTGGGTCCTACTAGCCTGAACATGAGCAAAATTGGTCTGGCAGATCTGAAGAGCTTCAATGAGGGGACTTAAGTTGGAAAGTAATCTAGCAAAACATAATTATCCTTAGGTTATTTTTTTGCAGAAAGACCATCTAAATCTCCTGCAGTTGAAACCCTATGCACTGGGGATGGGCAATTGTGGGTGAACACGACAAACTCCCCCCCCACCAAACCTCCACAGGCCAGTGACAGAGAAAGAAAGCCCAAATGCCTCAAATTTCCACTATAATCTCTCTCAAAATGGTGGTAGGAAATGATGTTCTGTTGCCATTTTGAGATAGTCTGCAGAGGAAAACATAGGTGTTTGAGGGTACAAGTTGAGTCTCCCTTACCTGAAGTTCCAAAATATGAAATTTCAAAATGTGAAATTTCCCAACCCAAAGATAGCCCTTGAAACAGGGAATCCAGATGCTATGCCAGATGCAACTCCCAAGAGTAGTGTGTACTCAGTCCTGTCTCCTTGCAAAGGTGCAGGCACCAAGACAAATACAAAGTTGGAAAGAGAGAGAAAGAACCACCTTCAATAGCCAGCCTTCATGGCTCAAGCACACAGATCATAACAAATGGTCCTGTACACAATTTCACTTGTGGTCTGGAGTTCTGGGGATTCTTTCCCAACTTCTGCACCCAAAGGTGTGGTAACTGCATTTAGTACCTTTAAGATACTGGGGTTGCCCGTATTCTCCACCAATTTTGTTACCCAAAATTCTGGGGTCTCAGGAGGGCACCCACAAATTAAGATGTTTAGGGGAATTTTAATACCACAAATAAAATTATATTTTGGCTGGGGCAACAGTCAGCTTTGGGATCGTAACCCTTTGTATATCAATTCCAAATTGCACAGATCACCACAGGCAATTCCAAATAAGTTTTGTAGTAAAAAAATAAGCAACACGCACACAAGCACACACTCATGCAGGTGGTAGAATGGGAAAATTGGAGGCTTTACTAATTATAATGCAGTATAAATCCTAATTCATGGTTCCAATCGATGGGTGTCTGGAACAGAGATGGCTCAATAGCCACCTCGACAAGTTGGGTGGCCAGCTTATTGAGGAGTCTGGTAGAATGAATAGAGGTTTTCCCCAGTCCCAAACTAGACCAAATTGCTATTGTCTGGGTGGTAGGATATATACTCAAAATCATATCATGGGGCAGTAATCTCAGAATGAATGGATTAACTCACTGCTAAAAGGTTTTCCAAGAGAGAAGAATGGTTGGGACATGGAGTAAATGCTTGGACAATTGCAATGAATGTCTCAGACAAAGGGAATAATCTACTTTTAGAGGAGTGTCCTTTGTCTGTGTATGCACAGCCATCTTCTTTAGCCAGGATCTCATCATTGCCCTCCTTACACAAAAGGGATTATGCCTTGGGTGATCTCATTGTGGTGGGTACCTTTGCTTACTCCCTCGCTAGAGTCAACTGGATTTCCAAAAACAGTATGGCCAGGTCACCCACCCCAGCATCCCTTTAATATTAAATGTATATGAGGGGTGATCCCCTGATATTAAATGCATATGAGGGGTGATTACCTTGGAGCAACTGGATTTCCAAAAACAGTATGGCCAGGTCACCCACCCCAGCATCCCTTTAATATTAAATGCATATGAGGGGTGATCCCCTGATATTAAATGCATATGAGGGGTGATTACCTTGGGGTAACACCAGTCTCCCAGAATCCTAGTCCTGCACTCAAACTGCTATACCATACTGGCTCTCTGCACAGTGTTCCGGTTCACTAACAAGGCAGAATTGCACAATTGTCCTAAAACGCCATGAGCATAAAGTTACTCTATCAGCTATTCTTCACCTCACTAAGAAATGACAACATTGAACAAAACCAATGCACATGCAATCAGAGCTGAAAACATTTGAAGGAGGCAGTGGGTTTCCTATGGAACTGCACAGCCCAAGAACAGGAAAACTGAAAGAAAACTAGAATTCCTCCTGAGGGCATCACAAATGATCTGTTTGTTTTCTTTTGTGGATGATGTAATAGCAGGGGTGTTTTTAAAAGCAATGGAGCAAATGCAAAGAAGAACCAGCACAAGGCACTAAAGTTGTTGCCACACTGCAGAATGAATGCAGTTTGATATTGCTTTAACTGCCATGACTCAACCCTATGAAAATCCTAAGATTTGTAGTTTGTTCTGGCACCAGAGCTTCCTGTCAAGGAAGGTTAAATAGCTCACAAAACTACAAATCTCAGAATTCCATGGCATTGAGCCACAGCAATTGAAGTGGTGTCAAACCACATAAAGTCTGCAGTGTCAGACACTAATGCTTGCAAAATCCAGGTTTCCAAGTGAATATACATTCAATGCATTGTCAAAAGGCCATCAGAGTTCAAATCCTCAGAGGGAGGATTAGGTAGGATTAAACAGAGGGCATGTGTTTAATGGATGAAGGGCCCAACTGGTTCACTTCTTCACTTCCTAGATGATCTCTCTCCTGTGGGGAAATAGTGTATGATTCTCTCCTCTCTGCTACATATAGTTTGCATTGCTTGATGCAAATGTGCTACGTAGGGAAGAAAAGAAGAACCATTACCCAGAATCCTGCTGATGTCTGTTGTTGCTGTTGTGCACTTTCACGTCATTTCCAACTTATGGTAACTCTAAGGTGCCTATCATGGGGGTTTCTTGGCAAGATTTGTTCAAAGAGGTTTACCATTGCCTTCCCCTGAGGCTGAGAGCATGTGACTTGCCCAAGGTCACCCAGTGGGTTTCATGTCTGAGCTGGGAATCGAACCTTGGTCTCCAAAACTATAGTCCAACGCTCAAACCACTACACCACGCTGGCTCCTGTTGATGTCTTACACATGCATAGGTTCCCCTACTGAAGCAGGTCTACACTTTTGTCTGCTGTGCAATGTCTGAATTCAATTCAAGGTTGAAGAAGCATAGTTGCACTTGTGGTGCTGTTGCAAATCTCAGCTGAAGAGCATCTGTCTGCCCTTCCTGAACATGTGATCATACATTTGGTTGCATCTTTGGTTGCCCATTCAGTTGTGCATTTGCTTGTATATTTCATTGCATTTTCAGTTGCCTATCCATTTGTGCATTTGACTGCACATTTAGTTGTACATTTAGTTGTGCACTGGCTATATATTTAATTGTTTGTCCAGACCGGCACTTGACTGCATATTTAGTGACCCATTCAGTTGCTATTCGGTGGCATATTCAGTTGTGCATGCAGCTCCCTGTTCCATCAACCATCCAGTTGTACATTTGGCTGCTGTCCATACTGTTAAGCATTTGGTTGTATATTCCACCGCACATCCAGCTACGCATTTGATTGTGCATAGGTTGCTTATTAAGTTGCCCAGTTGGTTCTGCATTTGGTTGCATTTTTGGCTGCCATTCAGTTGTGATTTACTTGCATTTTCAGTTATGGATTCAGCTGCCCATTTGATAGCCCATACAATTATGAGTCTGGCTGCATGTTCACTTGTTACTCAGTTACTCATTTAGTTGTACAATATGGTCATTCAACTCATAGGATGAGTTGTTGTTTTCTTTGCCTTAATGTAATGCTTGTGGCCCAATTACGTGAGTCCTCTCTGTTCACTTTTCCCCCTGATGTGTGTGCGCAAACACTTGGTTTTGGAGGTTTTCTGCAGCTGATTTTTAATCCCTTGACCTTTCTCTCCTCTTCTGAGATCTGTTTTGCTGTGTCCTTCATTAATCACCCAGATATTGCCAATTACAGGATGAAGACATGTTGATGGAAGGCTCATAGAATTGTGAAGTCTAGCCCAGAGCATGGAAAGTTACATTTGTGGAAAAGTGGTACATTACTTTTTTTACTCATTACTCAAAATAGTTTCCAAGGTGCTGCAAATCACAGTGCTAGAAAACTTGTAGATTTTGTTGACCGACTGAACCCAAAGAGTGCTCAGCAATGGCTCCTCTTCATCCTCAAAAGAAGTGACCAGTGGGGTGCCATAGGGTTCTTTCTTGAACCCAGGGCTATTCAACACCTTTATCAATGATTTCGATGATGAAACAGAGGGCAGGCTTATCACATTTGTAGATGACACCAAATTAAGAGGGCTGGCTAATACTTCAGAGTCAGAATTCAAAATGACCTTCATAGATCTTCGCAGAAAGCTGGGACAAAACTAACAAGTTGACTTTCAACAGGGAGAAATATGAGGTACTACATCTAGGTAGGAAAAAATTAAGCCCACAAATATAGGATGGGAAATGACTGGAAAGCAATGACTGGACAGCAATATAACTGAAAAGGAATGAGGGGTCTTGGGGGGGTTGCAGACTGCCAGAAATAGTGCAAATTGAGTCCACTTTTAAGGTTAGGGTTAGGGTTGGGGAATCATGGGAACTGTATTTTATTGTGGCACCAGAGCTCTCTGACAGAGAAGGCTCAATGTCTCAGGAAAAAAACAATTCCCATGATTCCCTAGCACTAACCCTAACCCTAAAAGTGGACTCAATTTGCACTATTTCTGGCAGTCTGCAACCCCCCTTAGTAGACCACAAGCTAAACATGAGTAAACAGCCTGATGCAGCAGCAAAGAAAGCCAATGCAATTCTTGGCTGCATCAATAAGATTACAGTGTCTAGATCAAGGGAAGTAATCCTATCACTGCATTTTGCTTTGGCTAAGCCTCACCTGAAATATTGGGCCTTGGCAGATGGCTAATTGCGCCGTCTCCAAGGCAGGGAAGAGGGGGGCAGCCGCACGCCGGCGCTCCGAGGGCAACCTCCCGCCGCAGTGTCCGCACACGCTGTGGCGGATAAGTCAGTGAAAGTGTGCCCCATGCTTTTGGGGCGCACTTTCACTGACTTGTGAAAGGAGTGCTGATTTAGCGCTCCTTTCAGGGGCACCGATGGGGCGCCGTGGTGAGGATGCCTCGGTCCCGCGGCGCACCGTCCCGCGGCGCCCCAGAGCCTCTCGTCTGCTTCCCCACATTGTGTCCAGTTCTGGACACCACAATTCAAGAGGGATTCTGATAAAGTGCAGAAAAGAGTGACAAAAAAGTAGATCAAAGGTCTGGAAACCAAGTCTTATGAGGAACAACCTAGGGACATAGGAATGTTTAACTCGGAGAAGAGAAGATGCAGAGATGACATGACTAGTAAATTTAAATAATGTAGAGGATGGAGCCATCTAGTTTTCTGCTGCTCCACAGGTTAGAACATGAGACTTTGGATTTAAACATCTGTATCAAATAATGGGCTGCTGTTACATTACAGGGAGCCATGAAAGAGACAGATACACATTGAGGTCAGTGGACAATGGGGCTGATGCACAAAAGGCCCAATGCAAAACAGGATTTATACACAGTGGGACCAATGCGTATTGGAACACTGAATGAAGAATGCTGATGTGCATCAGGACACTTTTGTCACCATCCCATTATGCATCTTTGTAACTCACTAACTGGGTTTTTTAGACCCTCTGCTACATAGCTAAGGATCCATAAAGCTATGTAATGGAGTCTGGGATACAGCAATCTGGCAACTTGTTATTGCAAGAGCTGTTTGTCAGTGGAAGGGACTGCCTCAAAGGATGGTGGACGTTTCTTCTTTGGAAGTCCTTAAACAGATGTCAGGTGAGTATCTTTCAGGGGTGCTTTACTTGTGCATTCCTGCATGGCAGGGGGTTGGACTACATGGCCCTTGTGGTCCCTTGCAACTCTAATATTCTAGTTTGGACTCAAAGTATGGCTCAGGGTGTCATTATATCCATTTGTCATTGAAGTAACTTCCCAAGCTTTCTCTTTAAGCCTTTTCCATTGTCCTGAGAGTGCTTCAATAAAAGTAACTGGTTTAGCGGGAAAGGAAGCTGTTAGTTAAAAGAGCCCCTTTTTGAAAGGGCAACGACAAATCCTCTAAAGGATATCTGGAAGCAAAATTGAAAAGTTTACAATGTACTTTAGAATTAGGCCTTTTCCAGAGGTTAATGTAGTCTTTGTAAGAGAAAGTGGTACAACGTGAGTATAATCTCCTCCTTTTTGCTAAAAGGCTGGGCGTTTTCCTCTGATGTTTCAGAGAAGAGATGAATGCTCGTGTTGTGGCTTGAGTTGTTGGCGTTATTAAGAGACATGTATTTTCACATCAAGTCCTTAATGGCCTCCTTCTGGCCCAGGGAAAGGAGAGCTCACAGAGGCCAGCGCTTGGGAGCAACGGAGCAGGAATGCAAGAAGAGGATTGCTGCCCAGAACTCATTCCCTCCATCATTAGCTTCCTCCTTTAATGAGACTTTCCAGGGTTTTCAGCAGCAAGGCCATCCAGGGAGGCAATAGCTGGTACTAAAATGAAGGAGCAAAGGCTCATGTCTGTCAGGGCCAGGGGTCTGCTGGGTGTTGCATTAATCCTCCCATTGGAATTTGGAGGGCCCAGCTCTATTAAAAAAAATGATTTGTCTCCCCAAAATGCCCAGCCACCCCCCGACTAGAGGGTGAGGGGAGATTGTCATCTTCTTGTTAGGCCCACTTGCACCGTTTAAGGCCCAAGAGAGGCCATTTGAACAACAGGAAGAGCATTTCCCAACACACGCCAGGAAACCAACTGGAAAGTGCAAGAGCACTGCAGGAGCATTCAATGCATATTGGAAGTGTCCAATGCTCATGAGGAGTGGTCAGTGTGCAGCACACATGCCCAATGCACATCAGAGGTACCCAGTGCTCATGAGGAGTGCCCAGCGTGCAACACGAGTGCACAATACACATCAGAAATGTTCAGTGTGCATGAGAGCCCTCCTGCCAGTGTCCAGATGCATATCTTTGCAATTCACTAACAGGTTTTCATCGCTTTTCTGAAATGTGGCTAGAAATGTGTAAAGTTACAAAACATAGACCATGATGTAGGATCTCAGCCAATAACAACAGCAGCAGCAGCAGAATGAAAACATTAGGGATATTTTGGTTGGACCAATTTAATGGGGCAGAAAGGCATTCTGAGGATCCATTTAGATTGTAGAAAAGTTGCAGTTGCCACGGCTCCACCTGACAGAATCCTGTAGTATTCATAATTTGGTGGGACACCATCACTCTTGGCAATGAAAACTAAAGACCTTGTAAAATTACAAAGCCCAGGATAACCATAGGATGGAGTTACAGCACTGAAAGTGTCTCAGACTACATCATTTCCATAGTGTAGATGTATCCTGATAATGTAACCAGACCCACAGGAGAGCATCCCCATGGCCATTCTATCTCTTGCAGGTATATTCCAAAATGACTGACTTTACAGACCTTAACCAGAATCATCTACCATGATCTACATTACATAACTTTACATATACTCAGCTGCATAGTAAAGGCACCAAGAAAACCTGTTAGTAAATTGCAAAGATGCGTAATGGGACACCACCAAGTCTCCAAATGCAAGCTCTAGCAATGCACATCAGCACTCCCTAGCACAGTCGGACCAAAGCACAATGGGATCAATGCAGATCGCTCCTAAGGTTCATCAGTCTGAATGCCTATTGGTCACTTTTTTGGCTCTCTTATGTAGTAACATAAAGCAACCCTGAATGGGATATGGACTTGATGGAACTACAATTCTAATTCCTGTAAACTTTGCATGGCCACTGACAGAGACATAAGTCCCCGATAGGTTTCCAGTCTACATTAAGCAAGAGAGGAACTCTTTACAACACTATACAACAGCAGTTTTGCTATCTCCACTATACACTATACCAGGGGTAGGCAACCTTTCCCCTTTAAGGGCCGAAGGACTTCAGCTCCCAGAATCCCAGGAGCTATTGGCCAACATGGGACTATTGGCCAACATGGCTGAGGCTTCTGGGAGCTGAAGTCCCTCGGCCCTTAAAGGGGAAAGGTTGCCTACCCCTGCACTATACAGACCTTACCTGGAATCCTAGGCACCACAATTCAAGAAGGACGTGCACAAGCTGGGGCATCTCCAGAGGAGGGCAACCAAAACCATGAAGGTTCTGGAAACCATCAAGCCCTATAAGGAGAGACCTAGGGAGCTGGGTATGTTTAGCCTGGAGAAGAGACGGTTAAGAGGTGATATGATAGCTGTGTTTAAATACTTGAAGGAATGTCATATTGAGGAGGGAGCTAGCTTGTTTTCTGCTGCTCTAGAGAACAGGACACAGAACAACGGATTCAAGTACAGGAAAAGAGATTCTGCCTCAGCATTAGGAGGAACTTCAACAGTGGATCACACTCCCTTGGAGTGTAGTGGAGTCTCCTTCTTTGGAGCATTTTAAACAGAGGCTGGATGGCCACCTGTTGGGAGGGCATTGATAGTGTTTTCCTGCATGGCAGAAGTGGGATGGAGTGGATGGTCCTTGGGGGTCTCTTCCAACTCTAGGATTCTAGGATTCTAGGATTCTATGATACACAGCAGCAGTTTTGTTATCTTCATTACACAATGCAAATGCCTGAAGATTTACATGGGAAAAACTATCAGATCTCCCAAGAAACCCACATGAGATCACCTCTGTAAAATAACAAGCAATAAAACAGGTGCTCCTTTAATGAGTTATTTCTTGCAACACCATCATCCTGCAACACGCCTCAGACTTTGGGTGCAGAAATGACAATTACTATTGATGAGAGTTTTCTGTTAAGAAAAGAAGTAGAGTGAATTTAAAAAATTAAAATCTTTGGTCCCCAGAGGCCTAACTAAGGATGTTGACCTCCTCCTACTCTTGTATATTCTCTCTGAGTTTTCCAACACTCCCCTTTCTTTCAGCCCAGTTACATCAAAGTGTCCTTTAATGTTATCTAACAACCCTTTTTTTCCTGACCATCTGCTGACATTTTTGAAAACACTTTCATCCCTCATTCTCATGTTTTCTTTTTGTTCAGTCAAAGATGCAAGGGTTTCAGCTCCAGAAATTTCTAAACTTACATTGCAGAGAGATCTATGCAGGCCATAGGATTTGTACAAACATAATAATGGCTTCATACACTATAATATTCTGTATTGTTGTTGTTGTTTTTAATATTTATTACGACCATTCGGTCAGCACAAGATTACAATAAAAC
>CM034701.1:2959365-2970178 GCA_020142125.1 Phrynosoma platyrhinos
TTCAAATGCATTGATGTTACTATATGGACCCAATTGAGCTCCATAGAGGAGTATTGTTTTATTATGCATTTGTATGTTGCCCCCTTTTATGAGTTTATACCAATGAAGCTAAAGGTAAAGATGCAGTGGAGGGAGCCATAAACACCACCTTGAGGTTTGTATTCGAGAGAAGAAAGATGGAACGTAAACATAACTCATAAGCAAATGGATGAATACTAGTAGTCATGGAGAAATCGTTAGATATTTTTGATCCATATCTCTTTCACATCACTTCATGTTTTCTGCCCCATTTCTGCTCTAATTTGCACATTTTAAAAAGAAATTTTGCATGTCAAATTTGCATTTCAATATGTATTGACACACTTGCTTCTGAATGCTCCCCCCCTCTAAATATGTTCTTCTAAATTCTATGCCTTTTCAAATATCTACATTTTTAATATTTTCTTCTCTGGGAATGGAACTGGAAAATTGAAGAGCTATAAAAACCAGTGGATAAATACATCATGATCTGTATCTTAATTAAGGGGGTGTAGAGCAAGTTGTTGTCATCTTCAGATGATGATGATGATGATGATGATGATGATAGCATCCTGTAAAGCAGCTACTTATAAGGTTGTAAACTGGAAAATGATGGGATGAGCTCCTGTCACTAGTCCCAGCTTCTGCCAACCTAGCAGTTCAAAGCATGCAAATGCAAGTAGAGAAATAGGTACCACTTTGATGGGAAGGTAAACAGCATTCTGTGCAGTCATGCTGGCCATAGGATCACAGAGTAGTCTCTGACAGTGCTGGCTCTTTGGCTTAGGAATGGAGATGAACACTGTCCCCTACGGTCAGACACGACTTGACAATCTTGTCAACAGGGAATACCTTTACCTTTACTTTAACTTTAAGCTGGACTTACCATTGACTGCTAGGGATCCCCCCATTCCAACTGCCATCGCTCTGGCCTTAGAGGGAACCCCAGAGGAAGCTGAAAGTCCTTTCCTCCATCTTAACTGCTACCACCCTGGCCTCAGAAAGAGAGAAGATTTTTTAAAAGGTCATTTTAGTCACATTTTTCCACTTTCATGAAGGCCCTCCACTCCTAACCCCAGCAGATATGGATGGCCTACTGTACTGGTTTGTATAGGCAAATAGGGTTTTTCAGATAGTCTGGACATATGTTACGTAGGGCTTTAAAAGTCAAAAATGAAGGCTTTGGGTGGCCAGTGTCCCCAAAGCTTGTATTCCAATTACCTGTAATACTTCAAAGCCAAGCAGCCCATCGTTCTTAATACTTAGACATGCAAGAGGAACTTTGGCTTCATTCCTTCACATGCATTCACAATCTCTTTTGCTGACTAGGTAAATATAAATATGCAAAAAAGCTGGGGCCATCATGTGTTGGTGAGGGGGGAATCATGCAAGCTACAAAAGAGAGAAAAGTAAAGCACTGCATTCAGATGTTAATTTCTTCTTTAGAAAGCAGTAGTATTCAGGAACCCATTAGCCCCAGCGGCAGGCGCTCAAAGAACCAGCCTGAAATCCTGCCTGTCAATGGAGTGACAAGCAGAAGGTCTCTGGCTCCTGCATATTGCATGAGCAAAGTATGCAAGGGCCCAATTCGGCTATCATAAATGATTCACGCTCGACCACGGTGCTTTCCGCTGCCACTCTCCACGCCATAAGGTGTTTGCTATATTTGGCATCTCAGACGTTTACCTGCCAGCAAGCCGTAAAAAGTGCCAGCCCTGGGAGCAATTGCAGAACCTACATCGGGGTGGAAAGAAGATCTGGCAATATTTGGGGAAATGGTCAGAAAATATGTTTTCAGACTTTTCACCATTTTGGTTGCCCTCCTCTGGACATGCTCCAGATTGTCAATATCCTTCCTCTTTAATCATTTATGATGTGGGGCTCAGTTTAGGAATCTGAAAAATCCATTCTCTACATTTTGTATGTGCCTCAAAATTAGTACATTCAACCAAGCTGGATACGTCATCACACAAGCAAACCAAGTCTGCTGAACATTTTTAGCCTTGGGTGGGGAGGGGGGGATATTCCCATGCCAGCTTCTTCCCCTTTTAAATCCATTTTGCTGGATTGTGGGAAGCATGAATTCATTTATAGAAACCTGTGGCACCATTGTTTGAGATGTAGCATCAAAATGTCATCAGTAATAATCACATGGGCCAACACAATCAGATTGCATAGCATTGAGGGCAATGAAGAACTAAAATGGTACAGTAGCATTCCCTATGGCCTTTCAGAGAGGCCTGTAAGGAGAATCTGTTCTTCGTTGTTGTTGTTAGCTGCCCTTGAGTCGTCCTTGACCCATGGTAACCCTGTGGATGAGACATCTCCAAGCCCTCCGTCCTTCACTGCTCTGCTAAGGTCCTGCAACTCCAGGCCAATGTCTTCCCTGATCGAGTCTGTCCATCTGGCAAGCAGTCTTCTCTCTTTCTACTCCCCTCCAGCTTTCCTAGTATTAATGTCTTTTCCAATGGATCATGTCTTCTCATGATACAGTCAAAATACAATAGTCTGTGTTTAGTCATCTTGGCATCCAGGTTGATTTGCAATACAACCAATTGTGTGTGTGTGTGTGTGTGTGTGTGTGTGTGTGTGTGTGTGTGTGTGTGTGTGTGTGTGGCTTTTTAGCCATCCATAGTATCTGCAGAACTCTCCCCCAATACCATATCTCAAATGAATTAATCAGCTTTCCCTCCATGCAGCTTTCACATCCATACATGTTGTTGTTAACTGTCCTCGAGTCAACTTTGATGCATGGTGATCCCATGAGTGGGACATCTTCAAGGTCCCTTGTCTTCCACCTCTCTGCTCAGGGCCATGGCCTCCTTCTCCTCCTTGACTGTATCTGTCCATCCTAGTACTGTATGTAGCTTCCCTTCTTTCTGCTGCTCTTCACCTTTCCTAGCATTGTTGTTTTTTCCATTGAATCGTGTCTTCTTATGATATGCCCCAAATACCACAGGCTCAGCTTGATCATCCTGGCTTACAGGGAGATCTCAGGCTTGATCTACTCTAGGACCCAATTATTTTACTTTCTAGCGATCCATGGTATTCTCAGCACTCTTCACTACTTAATGATGGAAAATACAATAGTCTGGACAATCCTTACTTTTTTGTTTGGTTATATATCTTTACATTTGAGGATCTTGTCTAGTTCCTTCATGGCTGCCCTTCCCATTCTTAGTCTTCATCTGATTTCTTCACTGCAGTCTCCATTCTGACCAATGATTGATCCAAGGTATGGGAAGAATATCCAGTTACAAATTGGATGACAACCCATGTAGTTTTCAGCACCTAGCTTCAGGAAAAGTCTTGAATGGGTAGATTAAGACAGGAGCCTGATTTCTTTAGTGGAAGAAAATGCTGGATCTTTTGCTCATAGGAACATGCCTATGAAACTGATACAATAGCAAGCAATTCCAAGGGCTATTCAAGTGGGGTGAATAACAATTGACTTGTGCTATTGTCCTGTCAAAAAGAGAGGCTGAGATGAAAAGCTGGATGTAAAAAATCCCTCAGACTTCTACAATTTTTAGGGATGGAAATCTTTTGACAATGTCATCCTAGCAATGCAAGAAAGAATGATTTCTGTAGATTTCTACCCACCGTAGGAGAAAACAAAAAATTTTGTGCCATATCCTCCCCATACTTGAGCATCCCAAAGTGTCCTGAATAACATTTTTTGCACAGAAACACACACACACACACACACACACAAAGTAGGGTATCTGTGCAAAAAGGGGAAAACATATTTCTGCACAGTAAAATCCCCCAGAACACTTCAGGATGTTTGAATACTGGAAGAAAACTGCAGGCAAGTGTTACTCCTCTATAATCACCCCAACAAGGTTTCTTTTTATATATATATACTTTTTATTGTAATTTCCATATATTTCACAAACAAAGTTTCCAAAATGCTTGGAAGACTATTTTTTTTTCCAGCTGGGAAATGAATAACAGACTATTCATTCCATACCTAGCATTTACTTGCATTTTCTGTTTTTAAACTCCTTATTGCTGAACTCTCTGTGCCAGACTCCAAGAAAAAGAACAGATACCTTTGCAAGAAAAGTCGAAATACTACTGAAGTGGTGGGTTTTGCATGCCTATTCAGGGAGACCAATACCAAGGAAGTCGTTTCACCTCCACTCAAGTGAAAAAGAACATGTAGGCTTGGTTTTGGTGGCAATATAAAAAGTTGTGTAGGCCTTCAAAGCAAGAGTTTCCTCCATGGGTCCATTTCTGTGGTATAAGCACCTTTCTCATTCCAGCCTTTGTGTGCCAACTCTGATCGAGCCAGCCAAGTTGTTCCATTTTGAAATGGGAATTACCTGATGGGCCATTTAGCACCTGGCGCCATTTCTCAATGCCAAGAGCAGAAATGAGGTTCTTTTCTGCAGCAGCATTCTGGGGGACAATGAATGCCGTGTTGATAGAAGTGGAATCTGCCTTCACCGCCAGGTGGGAATATCCTTAAAGCACGTATTTGCTGTTAACATCCTTTCCTTCTTCTTCTTTTTCTTTACAAACCTTCTGGACTCCTGTTCTTGATAAACATTTGTCCTCTCCCTCAGAGCACGTTGGTGGATGCTTCACCGGTTGCAAAAACAGAAGGCGTGGGATGCACTAGAAACCACTGGGTTGATACTTTTCTAATGCCTCTGCTGCACTTTCTCTGGCTAAAAATCTTCATATTTGCAGAAGATGTCAACGGCTGCATCAGCACTGCAGAATAAATCCAATTTAACATTGCTTTAACTGCCATACCTCAATGCTATGGAATCCTGGGATTTGTTGTTTTGTGAGATATTTTGCCTTCTCTGTCTGAGAGCTCTGGGGCCACAACAAACTTCAAATCCCAGGATTCTATAGGCTGGAGCCATGCCAGTTAAAGCAGTGCCAAACTGCATTTTTTTTTCTCTTTTTAAAAAGTCTTTTCATTCATTTTCCAAGCACAATATCAATACAATTTGTATTCACATCAGTGATGCTACAATACCATATTAATCAAGTTGTCTTAAACAAATTGTCATTATGAATCTTCCATTATCCAATATAGAAGCATCTGTGACTGTACATTATCGCACGACGTCGTGTCTGTCCAGTAGTTAGTCTGTAGTCCATCCATTGCCAGAGTGGATTTTTCATTGGCAAGCAAAATCCATCAATGCATCCCAATTACACTATTTTTCCACTGTTAATGGATGTGTGATAAATTCCTCCTGAAGCAATTCCAATATACAGGCAGTCATATGGTGCAAGTGGCTGTGATTTTGCTCCTTTCACCTTCTCTCCATCGCTATTCCCAAGCAGGTTCTTTATCTGTCTCTTTTTCCCCATTTTCTTTTCTTCATTTTTACCTAATGGACTGCCATAATTGAACAATTGCACTAAAAAGAAAAATAAACACAGACCAGAAGGCATGCTGGGAAGGGCATGGGTAGGGAGGTGGAACTATGGAGGCATACAGAGTCTGGGAATAAAGTAGCACCAAGGCAATTTGGAATGGCTGTGTGACAATGACTATCCTCAAGCCACTTTGTTTGCATTTCCTAGGCTGTATCCACACTGCAGAAATAATCTGGTTGGACTGCCAGGGCTCAATGCTATGGGATTCTGGGAATGGCAGTTTGTTGGGACCCCAGAGCAAAGCAAAGTTCTTAGGAAGAACTTCTTGACTCTAAGATCCATTTGACATAGGAATAGACTTCCTTGGAGGGTGGTGGACTCTCCTTCTTTGAAGGTCTCTAAAGAGAGGTTGGACAGCCATTTCTCAGGAGTGTTTTAGTCATGTATTTCATCATGGCGAGAGGTTGGACTGTACAGTCCTCGAAATCCCTTGCAAACCTTTGCTGTTCTGTGCCTTTAAGTCATTTTTACCTTAAGGCAACCCTAAAGCAAACCTATCACAGGGTGTTCTTGGCTATATTTGTTGAGGGGGGTGCTTGCTATTGCCTTCCTCTGAGACTGAGAGAGTGTGAGTTGCCCAAGGTCACCCACTGGTTTTCCATGGCCGAGCATAGTTCGAACCCTGCTCTCCAGGGTACATTTTATAATCCAGTGCTCAAACCACTATGCCACTCTGGCTCCTGTAGAAGATGGAGCCAGCTTGTTTTCTGCTGCTGCAAAAACTAGTACATTGAATAATAGATTCAAATTACAAGAGATTCCACCTAAACATTAGGGAGTGTTGGAGTATTAGCCTCAATGCTTGTGTGCAGTTCTATGTTTTCCTTGAGAAGGGGGTGCTTTACACAGGAACACTGATGTATATCTCCATGGTCATTTTGTTAGTGTTGCTTGCAAAGAGGTCACTTTCCATATCCTTCCTCTTTCTGGGGGTTTCTTCCTCAGGTTTTATGATTCTTTGTTTGATAGCGCACTTTCCTCTCTGCTTTTCCCAAGCATGGATGCAGAAACCATGCTTTGCTCCTAAAGATGTTTTTCTTCTTACTTGCACACATGGAGGTCAGCTATCTAGGGACCTCTGTACCAAAGCGTGTGGTAGTTTTCTCTACTGAGTAGTTATTTTTGTAAAACCTAGATGTGACAATAAAGTAAGTTTTCTTTTTACCTACCTAGGTATCCTGTTTATTTACCAGAAGCTCAGATCTAGCTATTTTACCAAATACCTGTGGAGGACACATTTGTTGCTGTTCTGCTGCTGAACTGATTTAGCCACAAATAACCAAAACTATAAATCCTATCAGGGAGAACATCTTGAGCGTACGTACAAGGTGTTTTGCAAAGGAATGGACTCCCTCAGAAGGTGGTGGATTTTCCATCTTTTGAAGTCTTTGAGCAGAGTTTGGATGGGTGCCTTTCAGGGGAACTCTCTTTCCAACTCTGACAAATCTCCAAATCTAGGATTTTCTGTGGACACGTAGCATCCTTCTCTGCCCATCTGCAGGGCTGAGGATGCACAGAGACTCCAGAGAGTGGGCTAGCAGCTCCCTCTTTTGGCAACATGGCAAAGAGATTAAGGCCGCTGGGTGTCCAGGCTTGTCAATGTCCTCGTACCAGCTAGAGATGCACAGTGTTTTACAAGCTGACACAATTGCTGCTTGACAAGTCGAGATGCAAAGCTTTTAAAGCTTATTGCAAAGATGAGAGTGGAAATAAGGTTCCTGAACATCTGCTCAGCTTGGCATTGCCCTCCCATTCACCTCAAACATTCTTGCCCTCATCTGCTATGGAGCAATGCATTATATATATATATATGCACAGACACATTTGCAGCCATAGTGGAAGAGATGTCTTGGCAATGTTTACATTAATTGTGATAAAGATAGGTAAGACCCACTCCGCCAAAGAAGGAATACATTCATCTTAGGACAGAAGTGGGCAACTGTGTGGGGGGCCAGTGGCCACTTCGGCCCCCAACGCTCCCCTGGGCTGCACTTCCCTCAACGCAAGCCTAAATGCCTCTGTTGTTTATCACAGTCCTTCTCAAAATGGCAACAGTCACTAGTTTGAGAGGAAGTGATATTTTGGGGGTGGGATTCTGGGGTGCATGTGAGAATGGGTGACGATAATTTGACTGTTTTCATACATTTGGTGGGGTTTTTGCATGGTGTGTCTATTTAGGCAAGCCTTTGAATTTTAATTATGGATCTGAGGTGTGTGTGTAAAGCAGTGTGCTGTATGTGTGGGAGTGTGCTGAAACTAAAATATCTTCTAAGTATTTCTAGCTGTATTTAATCAGGATTAAAATATTAATATATTAATATAAATAATATTAGAGTCATCCCTCCACATTTGCAGCTTTGACTTTTGCAGATTTGATTAATTTGTTCTCTGTAGGAATTTCTAGATCCTCCAGCACAACTTTGCTAGAAGATGACCACAGAGTTGCACTGGGAGATTTGGAGATTGCTAGAGAAAACACTTCTCTAGATTTTGCAGGTCCTCCAGCATGGTTCTGTGGTCAAACTATGGCAGATGTCAACCATAAGAGTTGCACTGGAAGACCTAGGAAGGTGTTCTCTCAGGTAAAAACACAGTGGTTTTTTATTTGCAGTTTTTCCACATTCATGGGGGTTTGTGCCCCTAACCTCAGTGAATGTGGAAGGCCCATTGTAATCATCATCATCATCATCATCATCATCATCATCATCATCACATGGCTAGCTGCCTCTTCTGACCACAGAACATTTTGTTGCAGACAGTTGCCATGGCATGCAAACAGAGGGCTCCAGATTTTACTGGAAGGTCCAGAGTAACATGTAAGTTTTTGAAATTCCTATTAAGGCTACTAAACATCAGTCCCTTGGAGTGTGGTGGAGTCTCCTTCCTTGGAGGTCTTTAAACAGAGGCTGGATGGCCATCTGTTGGGGATGCTTTGATTGGGAGTTCCTGCATGGCAGGGGGTTGGACTGGATGGCCCTTGGGGTCTCTTCCAATGCTATGATGTAGAACATGCCGGATGTCATCCAGATTGCCCACATCAGAACCAGGGTTTGGAACACGTGTTGTCCAAACAGGAGAATGCCAGAGCAGGGAGGAAATGGGCCTTTGGGGCAGAGCAGACAAGGCTGAAGTGGTCCTTGCTTTTGTTCCTTGTGCAATCCTTTGCTTGTGGGAGAGGGCTGGTTAGGTCCTCCTTCAGCACCCAGATCACCAGCTCTGCAGAACTCCATCACTTGGCATGGCTGACTGGATTTTAAGGTGGGTTTGGTAGGCACTTATAATCATGGCAATGATACCACAATTCTAATTTGAATAGAAAATAGCTATGTGGTTGACCGTCTTAACTAGCTAGACATTGGAAGTGACTAGCAGAATGCTAGACTGCATTTATAAATACTCAACTCAAGTTTGAAGTTACTTGTTGTTTCTTGTTAACTGCTCTTGAGTCAACCTTGTAATATGTTATACGGGTTTTATTTTAAGCCGCTTGGATTGTCTGTCAATAAGCGGGATATAAATAAATTTTATTATTATTATTATTATTATTATTATTATTATTATTATTATTATTATTAACCTTGACTCATGGTGACTCATGGTGACCCTGCGGATGAGGCATCTCCAAGACCCCTATCTCCCACTGCTCTGCTTAGCTCCTGCAGATCCAGACCCATGACCTCCTTGATTGAGTCTATCCATCTGGCCTGCAGTCTTCTTCTCTTTCTACTGCCTTCTACCTTCCCCAGCATTACTGTCCTTCCTAATGAGTCTTTCCTTCTCACGATGTGGCCAAAGTATGACAGCCTCAAATTAATCATCTTGGCTTCCAGGAAGAGTTCAGGCTTGATCTACTCAAGGACCCATTGGTTTGTCTTTTGGCCATCCACAGTATCCTCAGTACTCTTCTCCAGAAACACATTTCAAATGAGTTGATTTTCCTCTTTTCTGCTTTCTTCACAGCTCTCACATCCATAGATAGCGATGGGGAATATGATGACCTGTATGATTCTAACTTTAATGCTTAGTTATATATCTTTACACTTAGGAGCTTATCTAGTTCTTTCATAGCTGACCTTCCCATTCTTAGTCTTCTTCTGATTTCTTGACTACAGTCTCCATTCTGGTCAATATTTGATCCAAGGCACAAGAAATATGTGACTATTTTGATTTCCTCATTGTCTAAGTGAAATTTATGTAGATCCTCCATGGTCATTATTTTTGTTTTCTCTTTGTTCATCGGTAAGCCTGCCTTTGCACTTTCTTCTTTAACCAAAGTTACTACAATGCTAGACCTTGAGGATTGAAGGAAAATGTCATTGGCATGGTACAATTCTTATTTTTCTTTTTTTTGGGGGGGGGGGAGAGACAATGCCTCTATTTTACCTCCCCTTCCTCTGTAGTTACACCGCTGCCTCCAAGTGAATCGTATCCAGCTGTGAACACAATGGTAGCCTTCCATTTATACTTCTCAAGTTGTCTCCCAGGACCTGTCATTATGAACATGATAGAGAGTTAGTGACATTAGAAAGAAATATGTTTGCAAAAATAAATAAATAAATAAATAAATGCCACACGCAATCTATTGCTGGCTTCTACAGAGACTGAGGAGTGCCTTTTGTAAATGTTACCAATTAATTTTGCACTCAGCAGCGTTTTTCAGAAAGCAGCATTTGAAAAAGCACTGCTAAGAAATTCATTAACTTTACAGTATCGCTGGACGGATTCCAAATGACTTGTTACACCACAAGAACATGGCAAATAAATATAGAGTAGCCCCAGATGATTGAAAAAAAGAACATCTCCCCCCCCCCCCCCCCCCCCCCCCCCCGCAGTTCGGAAAGTTTTATAGATTTGATTTCATTATTTCTTTAAAAAAATACAAAACCAAAAGAAATATTATTGAGACCAAAAACACTTGGGTAATGTGTGGAATGATTCCAATGATTAATATAGAAGAGGAAACATTACCTGCTTTCAAATTAGTAATTATAGTTGTATTGTCACGAATAGGCAGTAGGTAGCTGACACCATTATGCATTTAATCTGCAAAAACACTCAACGGGGCAAAGGAAGGAGACAGCAATCCTTCAGATAGCATTTTCTTTCTAATGCTCTTTGAGATCTGTGGGGCAGCAAGTCTTCTCGTCCCCCATGGCGGTGGTTCTCACAGCTTTGATGTCTTCGACTCTCAGTCCCAGAATCCCTGACCGTTAGCCAAGCCGGCTCAAGCTTATGGGAGTGGACATCCAAAACTCTGGGGAGACCAACCTTTGAACAGCATTGCACAAGATATGTCACTTTTGACATAGATGCCAAGTCAATGGACATCAAGGAAACGAAGTGGACTAGAAGAAGGTTGGACACCCGGGAATGCCTTGGGCCGGCTGAA
>CM034701.1:3005043-3018795 GCA_020142125.1 Phrynosoma platyrhinos
CAGGACCTGAGCAGAGCAGTGGAGGAGAGGGAGTCTTGGAGACATCTCATCCATGGGTTGCCATGAGTCCAACTGCAGAGCAGTTAACAATAACAACAAGAAGGTGATACAGGTCTTTCAGATCTTTACAGTGGTTGGTTAGTGCTAATGTGGGAACGCGATAAATCTGCTTGCCAAAGATTGGTTTCCAAGGGTTCAAAGCTTTCTCTCAGAAGATTCCTTTTGTTATATATGCAGTAGTGAGGACACTTAATACATGTAGTGTGGCAAGAAAGCATTGCCCTTGTTCATACCGCTGCTAATGGATTGGAATTTGTTCAATATTTTCTCTTTCTCGTCTTCCTTTGGAGTTTCCTTGTTCAAGAACCACAACCTGTAGATCAGTTACTGTGTGTCCAGATGGTTGAGATGTTCTGCAACTGGTCTTGGGGTATTGCCATTTCTAATTCAGATTCATGTCCATTAACCGTCTTATGTAGAGACTGTCCTGTTTGTCCAACATAAAGGGTAGAAGGTAGAGGGGCATTACTGGATTGGTCTTTGACTCCTCCAGACTTTCTGCATCCTCCTTTGTCTGTGCTGCCCCATGTTCATTACCTTTCCTAATTCAAAACATGCCCCCTACACTGTTTAATAATGATAATTTTAAAACCTCATGAGTTTTTCATTTCCATTTTTAAAAAAATGGGGTGGGCATAATTTGGGAATCTCAGAGGGTGCCATGTGCCAGATATTGCTCCCAGACCCTCTTCAGTTGCCCAGCTATGTTTAAAGTGATATAAAGAGGAGTGTTTTTTTAAAAAAAATGTGCACAAAATGGACATATATCAGAAGGAAATACACAAAGCATGGACTTATCTCCATGACAAAGAAGGGAGGGAGGTCCAGACCGGGGTCCCTTCACACAACACAGTTATAGTGCTATGATTCTACTTCAGTTGCCATGACTACATCCTGTAGAAACCTGGGACTTGTAGTTTGGGAAGGCACAAAAGGAGCTTTCTGGATGAGAATTCTAAGTACCACTGCCCAAACTGCAAATCCTTGGGTTTTAGAGGATCTCCTTATATATATCCTATAGACAGAGGGGTCCGCTGGTAGGGGCAATGCTTTGTGTGAGGAACAGGAGCAGCACCTTCTCAGCTCAGAGGCCTGATTTCATTAAGGTCCCAAGAAAACCCCATAGGACGTTACCACATGGGGAGTCGTGGGGCGAAAGTGGAAATAAATCGGACGAGCGGAAGACTAATTTACAGGATTTGCCCTCTTCCGCCTCGTCTGATAACTAAATTCAAATTTAAAAGGGGGTTAATTTGAACAAAAACCTGATCTTTTCATTTCCTCAAAAATCCCGAAAATGAAAAGATCAGATTTTCGTTCGAATTAACCCCCTTTTAAATTCGAATTTAGTTATCAGACGAAGCGGAACCAGACAAATCCCATAAATTAAAGACTTCCACTCGTCCGGTTTATTTCCACTTTCTCCCCATGACTCCCCGTGTGATAACGTCCATAGAGTCGCCATAAGTTGGAAACAAGTCGAAGGCACACAACACTCACAAAAATGTGGCTGTTCATTCAAGCCTTTGGGCCCCAATGCCTTATCACAGAATGCAAAAGCACATGATGCTTTAAAGCTGTTTTAATCTTCTAAACCCAATCGAGCTTGTTAATAGTATTTAATTTTATTTCAGTCTCTTTAAATTATTTCCTTGTTTTATATGATTTTGAGTTGAATGGCAGTCCAGGGGGTCTTTTTGATCCCACCTCTGCCACCAATATGTCACAGGATGGCAACTATCCCACCAGTTTGCTGCCTAATCTGTAACACAACACTCGAATTCAGTTCTCACCTCTAATGTCTCCTACACTAGAACTCTCTCTAGATGCTATCCCTCTGGGTCTTCAAACCTCCCCACAGCTTGTCACCAATTACTCATTGACAACCACACACCCACACTCTGATGTGCCAAACCTAGAAGACTTTTCTCTCTGTTGGTAGCATTTTGAATATATTTCTTTAAGTGCTTCAGATAACTGCTTGTTGAACAAACAAAAATACTTTATTTACAAATCAGACTGAATACAGTATCTTTCTTAGTGGATGGCACTCAAGATGGATACAATGTATAAATTAGTCACCCCTCCAACTCCAAGGATTTGAAATCCGCAGGCTTGAAAATCCGCGGAGGGGCAACCACCATTAGTATGAATGGGGTGCACACCTGCGGAGGCACGGCCCATTCAAGCCAATGGGGCTTGACTATACACAACCCCCATAACTCACGGGGAGGTATCCAGAACGGATCCCCCGTGAGTTACGAGGGATGATTGTAGTTACACAGTTTAACAGTTTCTTTTGCTTATCTTTGCAATTGTTTCTGTATAACCTTAAAAATGTTCCTTTACAGTCTAAGTTCTCACAGAACATTTATCTATCTTCTGTATCTTTTAATCCTTCTGGTTATCTGTGACTCCACTAGTCACCAAGCACTATATCTCCCACAGGAAATTACCACAACAATTTAATTAAGAACTTTCCTTGTCCCTATCTTGGGAACCTAAATACCCTTTCCAACTGCTCCTCACAGCAGCCTATCCTAGCCTCATTGGCTCTTAACTCCTCAGGGTACAATCAGCATCTCTCTCTGTCTTGGTGCATAAACTCCCTTCTAACTGCACCTCATAGCAATCCTCCTCAGCTGCTAAACCCCTCAGGGTAAAATAAAACTTTCTTAACTAACTCCAAACACTGCTCTGTCCCTCTATTTATATTAACTCCTGGGAGCAGCCCCCACCTTTTCTCGGCTCAGCTCCCATGGGCTGTTGCCTGTGGTCTCTCCACAAAGTCTATGCACAATATCTTTTGAGAAAGTTGGGAGAAACTTTCATCCCTGAGCCAAGGCAAAATTTCTTTCTCCAAGACTTCTCTTTGGGGATCATTTCCTGTTCTGTATCCCCAAGCATCCTTCAGGGGAAATGGTCTGAAGGCATGGATAAGATGTCAATTCTTATGCAGATAATATCAGAATTATGCACAGTTTATTTCTAATTATTCTCTCTTTTCTCCTGCAATGTTATTATATCTCCAGGCTATGAGGTTTTGTTCCCCTCGCCCTCTCACAAATGCTTAAAGACTCCCAGAATCTGAACTATTAATGATGGTTTGGGAGTTTTCGCTGAGCAGAAAAAGTTCTTCCACAGCTGGATGGAGTTTTGCTAAGCTGCTTCTCTGTTCAGTTGATCTTCATTTTGTCTTATGGAATCATAGAATCACAGAATCATAGAGTTGGAAGAGGCCCCAAGAGCCATCCAGTCTAACCCCATTCTGCCATGCAGGAACTCAAAATCAAAGCTTCCTCGACAGATGGCCATCCAGCTTCTGTTTAAAAACCTCCAAAGAAGGAGACTCCACCAAAATTTCCAAGGGGCTGTGTTCCACTGTCAAACAGCTCTCATTGTCAGGAAGTCCCTCCGGTCCTCTGGGAGGAATCTATTACTGCCTCAAAAAACGAGGCTGGTGTCGACCTCCCAGAGGGCATTCTCTGTAGTTGCCCCCAAACTGTGGAACGGCCTGCCGGAGGAGATCCGTCAATTGTCATCACTTGACAGCTTCAAGAAAGCTGTCAAGACGGATCTCTTCCGACAGGCCTTCCCAGATTAATTCACCAGCCTGGCTCCAGAGTCTTTTTTTCCCTCCGAGATGTCCCCCCTCTGTGACGGGGTTCCTTCTTGAGCCAGCATTTGACATCTGCCGCACTTTTTGTTTTTGGTTTGTTTTTATGTATTATTTGTTTTTAATGGAGGAATTTACCTCCTTATATTGTGCTTTTTTAACTTGTATCAGGGTTTAATAATTTTTTAAGGGGGGGAGGGTGGAGGTAATTGTTCTTAACTGTTTCTGGAAATTTTATGATGTAAGCCGCCCCGATTGTGCACAGAGGGGCGGGGTATTAAATAAAAATTATTATTATTATTATTATTATTAATGTTGAGCTGGAATCTCTTTTCCTGTAGCTTGCACCCATTGTTCCATGTCGTATTCTCTAGAACAGCAGAAAACAAGCTCAAACCATCCTCAATATGACATCCCTTCAAATATTTAAACAGGGCTATCATATCACCTCTTAACCATCCCTTCTCCAGGCTAAACATACCCAGTTCCCTAAGTCTTGATTTTCCCCAAGTGACTAAAACTTTGAAAAGGCTCCAGGGAAACTTGAATTTTAAAGTTTGCTGGCCATTAGGGTTGTGAATATTAATATCAAAAAAGGGGGACCGGGTGTGTGCTGGATGTAAAAAGGAATGTAAGTTGAAAAAGTTTAATGTGTTTAGTTAAAACATGGGTGGGTAACTCTTGAAGTCTAGGGAGCCATCTTGTTCCCAAAGAGATCATAGAGGGCTTCAGCCCCCTCCAAGATGCACCCCACACAAAAACCAATGATTTTACTGCTAAGCATGGAGAAAATATACTCCCACTTCCTTAGAGCACCCACATCCTCTTTTCAATACATTTTCCAGCTGCCCAAGCCACATTCGTCTTTAACAACTGAAAATGACTGGGAAGTCAGTTCCAGTCCACTTCCTTTTTAAAAAAAAAAATCCTTTCCTGGGTCTAAAGTGGCAACAGTCCAACATACTTTCTAGAGAACATTTGAGGACAATTTACTATATCCCTGAGAGCCACAAAAACAGCCTTAGGCAATGTATCCAGCTGGTGTGGCAGCAATGTGTCCACTCTTGAATTAATCATTCATAAGCTTTACAAAATCTAATTCAAATACATTGATATAGAAAGATGGGGGGAAATAAGTATTGCACTGTCAAATTGCTGATTGAGGTTTTGACTTACAGTTAATCATTTGCACTAAAAGGCTTATGACAATGAATCAAAAAAATTGGACTGGGTTCAGAGAAGGGTAACTAAGATAATAAAAGATGTGGACAGCAATACAGATGAAGAAAGGTTGAAGGAGCTGGGCATGTTCAGCTTGGTGAAGAGAAGACTGAGGGGGGACATGGTGGCTCTCTTGAAATATCTCAAGGGCTTCCACAAAGAGGAGAGGGCAAGTTTGCTCTCTGCTGCCCCAGAGGGTAGGGCCAGGTCTAATGGTTTGAAGTTACAGGAGAGTGTATTTTGGCTGAACATGAGAAGGAACTTCTTGACAGTGAGAGTGGTTCAGCAATGGAACCAATTGCCTACACAGCTGGTGGGGTCTCCTTCTCCAGACATCTTCCTAAAGAGGCTGGACAGCTACTTTCTGGAGATGCTCTAGATGGAAATCCTGCATCGAGCAGGGTGCTGGACCTAACAGTCTCTGGAGGTCTCTTCCAACTCTGTGATTCTACAATTCAATTTTCTCTTGTGGAAAAAAGTGTCCATGCATATAGTTAAACATCAGGGAGAAAGATTTATTGTTGCTCTTTCCCTGATCGGTTAGATGAGAGCATAATGTATGGTGGAATTTGTGTAGATGAGACATGACAAAGAGGTCCAAGAATGCTCTTTGTGTGTCCAGGTAAAATTCATCCTGTGATGTCCCTGTCATAGGATTTTCTTAGCAAGATTTATTTAGAGGAAGTTTGTCATCAGGTTCCTCTAAGACTGAGAGCATGATTTGTCCAAGTTCACCCACTATGTTTCCATTGCAAAATGGGATTAGACTGGGTGGTCCATGTGGCCCCTTCCAACTCTATGATTCTATGAACCACATTTTTACTTTGCTCTTGTGTCAAGCTGGAGAGAGAAGGAAAGAGCTGCATGAAATCTTGAAAACCCCATTTCTCACCCAGCCTGCTCATACCCATCCTTGTGCTTTTCCTTTCTCCTTCCTCTGTTATCTCATCTCTTCCATCCCCACTTTCTTTCATTTACTGATCCCCAAATGATCCCAGCAAAAGTCACAAGGTTAAGAGCATAGGAATTCACTTTCTTGGGACAGATCACATGCTCTATGGGGTTGAACTCACAGAAAGAATTAGCCATGGAATTAATTAAACCATCATACTCTAATCTGAACAAAATAATCAAGGATACCTGTAGCTATTTGCACTTATTAACAGAAACAGCTGGGAAGTGTAAAATTTGTCAGTCTTGTCATATCTTTGATTAATTAATACCTTCATTTTGGATTTAAATGGATGCTGAAAGTCCAACTTAATCAATTAAGTTAAAAATAAATTTAATTAAGTTGCCCTTTCTCATTAGAAAATTTCTAATGTAATTGATTTTAATTACTTAGTTCCCATTGCAGGTACTAAGGTTGAAAATATTCACTCTTTTCATTCTCACATGTGAGAATGGGGGGCGGGGGGAATCGAGATTTCTCCACTGCATATGTCTATTTATTTATTTATTTTCATGGATCCTAAAGCAAAAGCCTGAACTATCACTAAAAGTAGATGACTAAACTGAGGCCGCCATACTTTGGACATATCATGGGACAACATACCTCATTGGAAAACACAATAACGCTTGCAAAAGTGGAAGGCAGCCTGAAAAGAGGGCAATCATACTGCTACTGGATGGATTTGATCCACAGTTACCCTGAGTTTGCAAGACCTGAGCAAGGCAGTGGGTGACCTGGGCTTCTCTACATGATTAAAACACTCCACATGCTATTCAAGAGAGAAGTGACTTGAGGGGTGCTGCAGGATTCTGTCCTGGGCCCAGGGCTATTCAACATCTTTATCAATGACCTGGATGAAGGAATAGAGAGCTTGCCCATCAAATTTGCAGATGACACTAAATTAGGAGGAACAGCTAATACCCCAGAAGAGTGGATCAAAATTCAAAATGACCTCAGTAGATTAGAAGCTGGGCCAAATCTAACAAAATGAATTTCAACAGGAAAAAAAATGTAAGGTACTGCACTTGAGCAGTAAAAATGGAATGTACAGAAATAGGATGGAGGACACACAGCTTGACAACAGTACATGAAAACCAGATCTAAGTATTCTAGTAGACCACAAGTTGAACATGGGTCAACAGTGTGATGCAGCAGCTAGAAAAACCAATACGATTCTAGGCTGCTTCGGTAGAAGTATAGATCAAGGGAAGTAATAATTCCACTCTATTCTGCTTTGGTCAGGCCTCATCTGGAATACTGTGTCTAGTTTTGGGCACAACAATCCAAGAAGGATATGGAGAAGCTGGAGCATGTCCAGAGGAGGGCAACCAAAATGGTGGAATGGCTGGAAACGACCAAACCTATGAAGAGCAGTTGAGAAAGCTGGGTAGGTTTAGCCTGGGGAACAGACAATTAAGACAGGATATGATAGCCCTATTTAAGTGTTTGAAGGGGTGTCATATTGAGGATGGAGCAAGCTTGTTTTCTGCTGCTCCAGAGAATAGGAAATATGGAGCAATGGATGAAAGCTACAGGAAAAGAGATTCCACCTCAACATTAGAAAGAACTTCCTGATGGTAAGAACTGTTCGATGGCGGAAGATGCTTCCTCAGTGAGTGGTGGAGTGTCATTTTACACAGAGGCTGGAAGGCCATCTGTCACAAGGAGTGCTTTAATTGCGTCTTCCTGCATGGCAGAAGTTGGGGTAGATGAACTGGATAGCCCTTGGGGTCCAACTGTATGTTTCTATGATCCCACCATAAGTGAGTAATTTGAGCTTTTTGAGTAGAGGGGAAAACTTTGCAGAAATTCTGCAGAAAAAGACTTCAGGGATTTTATCTGAGTATCTGTGAGTATCTGCAAGGGTGCGCATTATCGAACATGTGGCCATCCGCTTACTCTGAATGGATGTGAATGGCTGCCCATTTTCAGCAGAGGGAGAAAGAACAAATGCAGGTTTTTACAGGAGAGTGAAGACAATTAAATGTAGGTGTGAATGTTCAAAGATCTGCAGCAATTTGCATAATACGCTTATATGTAGACTAGCCCCTAGTCTCACGGAGATCTCTCATTCAGAGAGTCACCATAAGTCAAAGGTAGCAGCAAACAAAAACAGTATGTTGCAGGAATCTTGGAAGCTGCCCATGCTCCGCACACACTGAATGCTCTCTGCTGGTGGGAGGCAGTTCATCCCCTTCTGAATGCAAGGGTGCGCAATAACCTCACCATAACAGGGGACCAAAGTCCTAATTATTTCTATCAGATCAGCAATGGTTTATGTCCCTTTGAATAGCTGGATGCATCTCCTTCCCTCTGGCCCAGTCCAGAAATAAATTAAGACATTTAATAGGGAGCAAACAACAAACTGTTTAAGGACCTGCCCCACTATAAAGAAAATCACAATATATTCTCCTGCCAATAATACCTTCCCCTTCTCCCCCCAGCCCAGCTTTTGAGGTGGCACTTGGGAAACGGGGAGGGAATGATTTCAGCATTAAAATCTATTTCTTGCCCATTCAATATTTGCACTTAGCATCAACCCCATAAATCCCACAGAGAGCTGGGAGCTGTGCTGTAGAGAAATGTCATCTTTCTGATGAGATGTCACCTGGCAGTCATTTTGCTTTATCCCTAATGTTCAAAGGTTAAGGATCTTCATACAGACGCCAGACAGTTCAGCTTCTGAAGCAGCTCTCTTGCTTTCAAAGGGCCATCAACAAAAGAAAAGGGGACAAACTGAATTCCCAGAGGCACAGAGAGGACCTCCAATAGAGGTACTTAAAGGAGCATCTCTCCTTACACAGGCCTGATCTGAGGTCTGCTGGGTGGGCTTCATGCCAAAGGAAGCTGGTTGTTTTAGGATAGGAAGCCAATGAAGGCCCCAATGGGTGGAAGGGATGTCAGATTTATTAGACAGCAGGTATTTCTGAGGCTGCATCTGCACTGAAGAAATAATACCATTTGACACCACTTTAACTGAGATGGCTCAATGTGATGGAATTGTGGGATTTATAGTTATGTGAGATATTTAGCCTTCCCCATCCGAGACCTCTGAAGACCCAAAAAATGACAAATCCTAGGAATTCCACAGCATTGAGCCATGATAGTTAAAGTGCTGTCAAACTGCTTTAATTTTGCAGTGCAGATACAACCTTACACATATTGAATAAAGTCTTGTGATGGATCCTCTCTCCAGGCTGCCACTCCAGCCCCAAACGTTGTGCTCCTGTTTCTTACATCGTCCTTTTAACCCTCCAGATCACTCCTGGTTTAGGTACTTGGGCCTCCCCGTGATCCCTATTATGAACAAGTGGCTGTATTGATCAGTTTGTTCATTCTGGTCTCCTTATCAATGAAATGGAACAATTGCTGAAAATAAAACAATTATAGAAACAGAAATTTCCCCAAGTTTATCTTCTCAGATAATTGCAGAAAATAGAGCAAGTAAAGATTTATTGTATAACAAGTGAATTAAAGAATAAATCCTTGCACAAGTACCCTCATTCACTAATCCCATCCTCTTATCCAGATCTTCACCCTGCCTGTGAAGTTTATCACACAGGGAAAATTGGAAGTTTAAATGGGTCAGAACCCGTGGTTATCCAGCGCATTAGGCACAATTTCACAAATGGTTTTCACATGACCCTGTGCGCAAACCGCTTAGAATCCGAACTGAAAGTGAAATGAATCAAGGAATAGTCATTTTTGGGAAAATACTGCATTTTCATTTCCATTTCATTCATGAATTTGCTTTCATTGCACAATTGCTGTAGTGTGAAAGCCATTTGCAGGATTCTCCCCATTTTTGTGCTTGTTGCCAGATTTTCCCATGGTTCCTTAGGGACAATAGCCAAGGCTCTTAAAGGATCATCTTCTCAGGCAAAGGCAGAGACACACAAACACACAAGAGAAAATGCTTGCTTCTTCCTCCTGTGCCTCTCTGTGTGTGAATGTCTCTCCTCCTCTAGCCAGGGCTCTTAAAAGAGCAGCTGATGCAAGCCAGAGAGAATGAATGAATGAATGAATGAATGAATGAATGAATGAATGAATGAATGGCTTCAGGTCTGAGCCAGCAGCGATCACCAAACTGTCCCCTTTAAGGGATTTTGGACTTCAGCTCCCAGAAACCCAGACTATTGGCCAAAGGGGACAGTCTTCCCTCCTCCTGGCTCAGACCAGGTGGCAAGCATTGAATCATAGAATCATAGAATCATAGAGGTGGAAGAGACCACAAGGGCCATCCAGCCCAACCCCCTGCCATGCAGGAACTCCAAATCAAGGCATCCCTGACAGATGGCCATCCAGGCTCTGTTTAAAGACAGCCTCCAAAGAAGGAGACTCCACCAAAATCTCCAAGGGAGTGTGTTCCACTGTCGAACAACATTCACTGTCAGGAAGTTCCTCCTAATGTATGGGCGTACTCTCTTTTCCTGTTGCATGCATCCATGTTCTAGTCTCTGGAGCAGCAGAAAACAAGCTTGCTCCATTCTCAATGTGACACCCTTTCAAATGTTTAAACAGGGCTATTATATCCCCTCTTAACCGTCTCTTCTCTAGTCTAAACATACTCAGTTTCCTAAGTCGTTCCTCATAGGGCTTGGTTTCCAGACCCTTCACCATTTTAGTTGCCCTCCTTTGGACACGCTCCAGTTTCTCCACATCCTTTTTGAATTGTGGTGCCCAGAACTGTACACAGTATTCCAGATAAGGCCTGACCAAAGCAGAATACGGTGGCACTATTACTTCCCTTGATATAGATGCTATACTTCTATTAATGCAGCCTAAAATCGCATGGCCTTTTTAGCTGCCGCATCACACTGTTGACTCATGTTCCACTTGTGGTCCACTAGGACTCCTAGATCCTTTTCACACTTAATCTCGTTAAGCCAGGTGTCCCCCATCTTATATCTATGCATTTCATTTTTTTGCCCTAAGTGCAATTGAGTCCCATTCTGGGAGAAATAGATCGAGTTGCTGATCAGCCAAGTGCAAAAAGCAAGAGAAGGTGTACTCCAAGGATGAGGGAGGTGAAGCATACGGAGGAGGAGGGAGTAAGAAGGAAGGAAGAGTGAGTGGTTAGAGCAGTTACTCTCTTCTCTCTCTCTCTGCCCCTGTCAAGGTCCATGTGTGAAAATCATTTGCGTATTTGCTTGCTTTTGCGGGATGCACGCGCTTTAATCGTTATCAGGATGGAAGCACATTTGGTCCTGTCATGTGAAAACCATTCCCACATTTGCAGGCAAGTGTGGGTTAATCTCAGATTTTGTACAGCAGTGGTCCCCAACCCCCGGTTCGTGGCCCGGTACCGGTCTGCAGAACAAATGGTACCGGGCCACCCTGCTACTGCGTCTTCTGTGCAGTGGTGGCGGCGGGTCCTGCAACTTTTGCGAGTCCTGCAAGTCCCGATAATAAGCGCAGGGACAGGACTCCTGCGTCTGCCGACGTGCCCCAGCCCAGCTGATCAGCGTGGGGGCAGGGCTTCTGTGCGCGGCTTTAGTGAATGATGAGTGACGTCCCTGACGCTGTTCAGAGGAGCCAGCAGGGGGTGGTGGGCAAGGGATGGTGAGCAGGAGATGATGGGCAGGGGACGATGGACAGGGGAGTGTTGGCCCGCAGCAGCACCCACTCTGCCGGTGTTCTGGATTAAAGTCATGGCAAAATACCCTGAGATTGCCACCATAGCACTTAAATCCCTATTGCCATTTCCCACTTCCTATCTTTGTGAAGCGGGGTTTTCTGCAGTGACTGCAACCAAAACAAAACAAAGGAATAAACTGGACATAAGCAAGACACTTCGGGTGTCATTGTTTCCTATTATCCCCAGATGGAACCGTCTCGTTGCAGAGAAACAAGCTCAGGGTTCTCATTGATTTAGCGTTCTAGTCACTAGAATCCAGAGAGTTAAAATGTTAAATTAAGTTAATTTTGTTGTAACTGTATTTTATTTTGATGCCATGTTTAAATACAATTAAATTAAAATTGTTTATATTTGAGATTGTTTTGATTTAATAATCAACGCGACGCCGCAACCCCCCCCCCCCCCCCCCGTGGGCCACGGAAAAATTATCAAACGTTGACCGGTCCACGGCAATAAAAAGGTTGGGGACCACTGTCGTACAGGATAACAGCACTTTGCATGTGAAAACCATTTTCACAATTGTGAGCTAATCCCAGGTCCTTACCATTTTAACCTTCCAATTTTTCTCTGTGTGATAAACTCCCTTGACTGCCCTAACTCTATTCCATCTTTGCCCCCCTACATCTTTAGCAAACAAGCCAATAGTCTGCATCCTTTCTTCCCCCACAGGCCTCCCTTCACACCATTCCCTAACCTGTGCTTGGCGGGCTCTAACCAGGCTTGCCCAGACTCTCTCTTCACAAATCTCAACCTAAAGCAAGACCTACTTTAAGCAAATCCCCCAGAGCAACTCAGGTCTCCAGTCAGCTGTTGGAATCCCAAAGAAGCGACAGAGGAGAGACACTCGAAGCCAGTGGTGTACAGTACTTTGCCAGGTCTTCTGCTCTGCACCAAGCCCTCTTAGGGCAACTCTTCAGCAGGCTTTATAGACAGAAGCCCCTCTGGACTATGGGCACCCTTGCCTTCTCTATTGACAATAACTGTTGCCTTCTGGACATGTGCTTCTGCTTAATGGTGCCTTTGTCTAATGCTTTCATATAAAGTAGCTAACTAACAGTGCTTATTCTGATATCTACATGTCTGATTATCTATGTTTATGTCTAACGGTATGCAAAAGGATCTTGTAGGACCTTTGAGACTAGCTGAAAGAAAGAGGTTGGTATGCCCAGGAACTTTTATAGACTTCAGCCCACTTCTTCAGATGCATATTGCTCATGCCACCAACTTCTTTCTTTCAGTTAGGGAGGTTGCAGACTGCCAAAAATAGTGCAAATTGAGTCCACTTTTAGGGTTAGGGTTAGGGAATCATGGGAACTGTATTTTATTGTGGCACCAGAGCTCTCTGACAGAGAAGGCTCAATGTCTCAGAAAAAAAACAATTCCCATGATTAGGTTTTTTGTGGGGGTTTTTCTCTTCGGGCTTTGTGGCCATGTTCTAGAAGAGTTTCTTTCTGACGTTTTGCCAGCATCTGTGGCTAGCATCTTCAGAGAAAATTTTTCTGGTTTTCAGGTTTTCTGGTTTTCAGGTTTTCTGGTTTTCAGGTTTTCTCTGAAGATGCTAGCCACAGATGCTGGTGAAACGTCAGAAAGAAACTCTTCTAGAACATGGCCACACAGCCCGAAGAAAAAAACCACAAAAAACCTATGGATGCCGGCCATGAAAGCCTACGGCTTCATAATTCCCATGATTCCCTAGCACTAATCCTAACCCTAAAAGTGGGCTCAATTTGCACTATTTCTGGCAGTCTGCAACCCCCCTTAGTCTCAAAGCTGCTACAAGATCCTTTTGCATAGTGATTTTACAGACTAACACAGCTATATCTTTGTATATCTAACAGGTTAGGGATCCATCTTTATAAGTAGGTGGTCTGGGCCAAATAAACTGGCCTCACCACTGTCCTCTCGGTGGGGAGTCTGGACAGTGAACAACCCAATCTCAGACATGAGTCTGGCATGAACAGTCCGGGTGACGTCTAGCACATTCAGTGCCAAACCTGGGGTATATCCCTCTTGAAATGTTGTAAAATAAGCCCTTGTTTGCTCTGGGTCTTTCTGGAAGATCTGAGCCCTTTGTTCCAATGCCAGGCGGCTATTTAAAATGCACCCTGCTATGCCACCTGGCATTGCCACTGCTGGTGAGAGTTCTCATTCTGAAGTCTGAACAAGGTGCCCAGCCAAGTGATCAACATTGGGCACCTCGTTCTGACCTCAGAAGCAAGCAATTTAATGTGGCAAATGGTGGCACCAGGTTGCAAAGCAGGACAT
>CM034701.1:3044114-3055997 GCA_020142125.1 Phrynosoma platyrhinos
AAGGTTGCCTACCCCTGATCTAGATCCATTTCAAACTGGCTTTAGGATTGCCTTGACCGATGACCTCCGTTTGAGCATCGACAGGGGGAGTGTGACCCTGTTGGTGCTTCTAGACCTCTCAGCAGCTTTTGACATGATAGATCATAGCATCCTCTTAGACCACCTGAGTGGGTTAGGAATTGGAGGCACTATGTTGCAGTGGTTCTGTTCCTTCCTCTCGGGTAGATCCTAGAAGCTTGGGGACAGATGCGCTTCAAAAAAGGAGTTCACTTGCGGTGTCCTGCAAGGTGCCATTCTGTTCCTGATGTTGTTTAACATCTATATGAAGCCACTGGGAGAGATAATCCAGAGATATGGGGCTATGTGTTATCAGTATGCTGATGACACCCAGATCTATCTCTCCATGTCTTGGTCATCGGCCTCGGCTCCCAATGGCATCTCTCCTCTCAATGACTGTCTTAAGGGAGTAATGGACTGGATGAGGAAAAACAGATTGAGGTTGAATCCAGACAAAACAGAGGTGCTCACAGTAGCGGCTTCGAAACCAGGAATAGGGATACAACCTCCAGCCCTGGACAGGATCACGCTCTCCGCGAAGGACTCTGTTGCAGTCTGAGGGTGCTCCTGGACCTGTTGTTTCTGATGACCAATCAGGGAAATGCAATGGTCAGGAGTGCCTGCTATCAGCTTCGGCTGATTCACCAGCTGCGCCCTTTCCTGGAAGTAAGGGACCTCGAGACTGTTGTGCATGCATCTTGACTTCTGCAATGCACTCTACATGGGGCTACCCTCGTGCTTGACCCAGAAATTGCAATTAGTACAGAATATGGCAGCCAGATTGGTTTCTGGAACATCAAGAAGAGACCATATAACACCGGTATTAAAGTCTCTCCACTGGCTGCCTATTAGTTTCTGAGCCCAATATAAGGTGTCTGTTATTACCTTTAAAGTCCTAAATGTCTTGGGTCCAACCTATCTTCAGGACCGCTTCCTCCCATACAATCCACCCCATGCACTCCGGTCCTCTGGGAGGAATTTGCTGCAGCCGATAAAAACAAGGCTGTCTGCAACCTCCCAGAGGGCCTTTTCGGTGATTCTTCCCAGAATATGGCATGGCCTGCTGGACGAGATCCATCAGATTGCAACCTTAAGCAGCTTTAAAAAGGCTGTTAAGACAGATTTCTTCCGGCAGGCCTTCCCCGACTAGATTTACCGGTCTCAGGAGTCTCCTCATCATTTCCTCTCCCACCTCAGCTGCATTTGCTATTTGGTTTGTGATTGTTTTGTTTATTTTTTAGGAGTGATATTTTGATGTTTTAATTAATAGGTTTTAATGCTGATATTGGTTTATTTTCTTTTTAAGGGGTGGGAGGGTTTCAGAATTTTTTGAGTTGTATTTTAATATATTGTATGGAATTTTAACTGCTGTAAGCTGCCCCTCTGGGTAATTCTTTTTGTCACCTCCAGACCATGCATGCTCACTATCTTACAAACACACTGCCGGTGACCGCCGGCTGCCTGGATGCCATCCCATTGGATGAATGGCCTGCTGAAAGGCCACACAGTTGCACCTGTGATCTTCCACTGGTACAGGGAACCAGATCATTGGATTGCCCAGTAAAACACTGGCAATGCACAATCATGCCCCCTTATGCCCTGTTCATCCCATGCCCCCTCTTGAACTGTCTGGTTTGTGTATGATGTAATTACATCCATCAGAGGTGGCAAAATTTCACTTTTTTACATTACCACCCCAACCGCTCTGTCCTTTTTAAATGTGCAACTGCACCTGTGCATTTATATGCAGTTTTGGGGTTAGGGTTAGGGTTAGGATGGATCACTCCTTCAAAACTGCTCTGGTTTATATGCAGGGTTGAAGATGCACATTTTCTAAGCTAAGTTAAAATATCCTGGGTTCTTTTTGCTCTGGTGTTTCATCCCAGATCACAGCTTCAATCCAGTTTCCATCCACTTTGAAGGCATGCATCACCTAAATGCCCCACCTTCAAAGCAGCTTGAAACTGCTTTATTTGGCCCATGTGTTTCTAGGTGGTCTTAGCTGTGCATGCTTATGTACAATGTCAGATGCATGTGAAACACACATGCATACGTATACTCTTCTGATTTGAAGCTATAATGGGTCTTTTGTTTGGAACTGGAGAGCACCATAAAACACTCAGCTGTCTTTCCCTTCCACAGTTAACAAGGAAGGATGGCCTCAAAGCCCTCCCAACAGATGTCCATCCAGCCTCTCTTTAAAAATCTCCCAAGAAGGACACACTGTCAAACAGCTCTAAATGTCAGGAAGTTCTTCCTAATGTTGAGGTGGAATCTCTTTTCCTGTAGCTTGAATCCATTTATTTTGTGTCCTAGTCTCTGGAGCAGCAGAAAACAAGCTTGTTTCATCTTCAATCTGACACCTCTTCAAGTATTTGAACATGGCCATCATATTACCCCTTTACATTTTCTTCCCTAGACTAAATATACCCAGGTCCCTAAGCTGCTCCTCATAGGGCTTGGTGGTTTCCAGACCTTTCACCCTTTTTGTTGTTTCACATTCCAGTTTGTCAACTCCTTTCTTGAATTGTGGTTTCTGCCTGTTATACCAGACCATTGTTTCAAGCTGGTTGATTCCTTATGGCCCCGTCCCCTGGATCATGACTGGTGAAAACCTCAACCAAGGAGGCCAGCTCTTTTCTGGGACAGGCAAAGACCCTAATTTTGTGTGGCTTGGTTAATGACAACTTCCATCTATCCCCTTCCTGCTCAGGTTGGAAACTTATCCATCTATATTCCAGGAAGGATGCTAGATATACTTTGTTCTCTTCAAGCTCCCACCCTTTCCTGCCTCACAGAACTATTTTCCATGTATACACACACACTCATACAAAGAAAATAGTTAGGTTTTGGTTAATTTATTTGCCTCAAACTCCTGGGTGAAGAATTTATTAAAAAGTTATTTGGATGACACAGTTGTGACTGCAGCTCTGTAATCAGGCGCCAGCCACCATTCAGCCATGTAATAACCAGACGCCAACACATCTGCCTTCCTGAGCATATTGATAAGGAGCTGGGTGAATGGCACTTAGTTACCTTGATTAGTTTTATTGCCTCTAATTGACTGAGTTTCTAGACCCACGTTGTGGCTGTGCTGTGTGTCAACTGCGGGGGTCAGGTTCACCTTTTATGCCTCAGAGAACTCTGGCTTACTTACCAAAGCCCTGTTTCGCTTTCCCTGACATCTCCAGGTAAGGCCCAGGAAGGATGCTTGTATTTTTGATCTCATTTTTTGCTATCAAGTCAACTTCAACTTATGGTGACCCTATGAATGTGAGACCTCCAAGAGGCCCGGTAATAGGCAGCCCTGCTCAGGTCTTGCAAACACAGAGAAGCCAAGGCTCCCTTGGTTGAGTCTATCCACATATAATGGGTCTTCCTCTTTCCTTACTGCCCTCTCCCTTGTCAAGCACGATTCTATTTTCTAATGAGTCATATCATAGAATCATGGAACCACAGAGTTGGAAGGGACCCCATGGGCTATCTAGTCAAGTCCCCTGCTCAATGCAGGATCTCCAGCTAGAGCATCCCCACCAGGTAGGTGTCCAGCTCTTTTTGAAGTCATCCAGGGAAGGAGATCTCACCACCTCTCTAGGCAATTGGTTCCATTGCTGAACCACTATTACTATCAAGAGGTTCCTTCTAATGTTCAATCAAAAACTACCCTCCTGTAACTTAAAACCCTTTGGAGCAGCAGAGAACAAACTGTATGGCAGTCCTTGAAGGCAGTCACATCACCCCTCAGTCTTCTCTTCGCCAAGCTGAACATACCCAGCTCCTTCAACCTCTCCCCATTTGGTTTGTTCTTCCTACCTCTTATCATCCTCGTTGCCCTTCTCTGTCTATATCCTTCTTAAAATGAGGCATCCAGAACTGGACACAGGACTCCAAATGAGGCCTGGCCAGTGCAGAATGTAGTGGGACTATTATTTCCCTTGTCTCGGAAATTATGCTTCTATTAATGCAGGGTAAAATATTATTCACCTTCTTTGCTGCAGCATCACACTGCTGGCCTATGCACAACTTATAGTCAACAATAATCCCAAGGTCCTTTTTAGATGTACTACTCCGGAGCCAAGGATCTCTCATCCATGTCTTCTTATGATACATTCAAACTACAACAGCCTCAGTTTAGGCATCTGTGGTTTTATTTAAGTTTAACTCATCCATTTTATATACGATCATGTTTTTATGTCTATAGCTTAGTGGCAGCAACCCTTCTTTTTTTCTTGCTGATGATCTCAGGTTGAATTTCTTTAGTTAGAACCACGAGGACTGGAGAGTTCATTCTTAGAGGAATAATTTTATTTCAGAGCTCCTGATTTGTGTGCAGGTCCCAAGTTCAAGCTCAGATGTGTCCAGATTTGTTGTAATTTACTATCAAGTTGAGTTCAACATATTGTGGCCCTATGAATCAGAAACCACCAAGAGGTCTTTGCAAAAGAGAATGAGAAGGGCAGAGTCCATTTTCCATGGGCTTTCTCTGGGCTCTTTGTATAGTGTCTGTATTGAGTTTGCATAGTTTTTCTAAACCTTCTTGAAGCCCTCTCCAGGAATAAAAAAAAATAACAGAGTCTTGAATCATGTTGTTAGCCCCAGCTGACTTGGGGTGTGTCTAAACTGTAGAAATAATTCAGTTTCACATTCCTTTAACTGCCATGGCTCCACTCTGGATAAACCTTGTATTTTTAGATGTGTGGGGGACAAGGATTTTTTGGCAGAGAAGGCTAATCACATTGCAAAACTGCATATCCCAGGATTCCATAGAATGGACCTACTGCACTTATAGTGGTGTCAAAATGCATCATTTCTATAGTGTAGATGCATGGTTTAGTGGTTTGAGTGCTGGACAAGGACTCTGGAGACCAGGTTTCAAATTCCAGCCCAGCCATGGTAACCCACTAGGTGACCTTGGGCAAATCACATGCTCTCAGCTTCAGAGGATAGTCATGGCAACCCCCCCTCCTCAAAGAAACTTGCAAAGAAAACCCCATGAAAACACCTTAGAGTTTCTATAAGTTGGAAACAACTTGAAGGCAAACAACTTGAAGACATCACCACAACCACAGCAACAACGATGCACCCATAGACCCACTGGATCAATTGAGCTTCCCTATGTGTTGATTCACTATTCAGCAAGTGATTCAATGGGCCTAACCAATAGGATTAAGACCAGTATTGGCCAAGATCCTACAACAGAGGGAACAATGCCAGCATGACGGTGACATCAGGGTGGAGTCGGGGTGGCCGGCATGTGGTTGGCCCTTTTGACCAGTCTTCACCCCCAGGTTGGCCCTTTTGACCAGTCTGCACAAGCCCACTGTTCATCTACTTTTTATCCTGATACCTCCTTCTGCACTATACAATTATAGCACTATGGTTCCACTTGAACTGCCATGGCAATGTCCTAGGGAATCCTGGGATTTCCAGTGTAGAGCTCTAGTGCCTCGCAAACCTCAAATCTGAAGAATCCATAGGATGCACCCATGACAGTTAAAGTAGATCCACAGTGCTAGGATGAAGTTGGGTGAAAGGAGTGCTGACAACTTGGTCTACCCAGGAGCCACACTGTGTATTTGGCCCCGGCTGTGGTGCCCATTCTGCGATGCAACCGCTGCAGTGTTAATCCATTCCTTTCAGTCCCACAAAGGCAAATTTCCTCTCGGAAGCTCCTGAAGTGGAGAGTGCACTTTTTTTTAATGGTTTTAATGAACATTAACTTCCAACTTAATGCATCACAGGCTGCAGTCATATTGTTCAGGAACTGAAGTAAATGAGATAAATTGGAGCTATCATTAGTAATGTTCTGCTTAAATAAGTTAGGAGAGAACCAGGTGCTCTACCTTGAATCGTCTCCCTAGAGCTTCAACTCTAGGATGGCACAGAGTTAACGTTGCATTCTGGGTAACGGTCTGCTCTTATTCACTTGCAAGGAAGGAGCAAATTTCGCAAACTGAGGCCAAAGTGGACACTTCCTGCACTGTTACACTAGACTTTTTTGACCTCTTTGAAAACTGGAGAAATTTCATAGGGACAGAAGGCTACAAAGAACTAGGTTAGATGGTCTGTGATTTAACCTTTTGCTGCAAATAGAATACCTTCCATCATTATAGAGGTGAACACTGGGACACACATGTGGCCAAGCAACACCAGAGTGTGGTCCAGATGGCAAAAGGTATTAATAAGGGAGAACACACAAGCGAGGAAAGACTGCAGGAGTTTGTTTTTGCCTCACTCGACTGGAAAGGGCATACTTATGCTTCTCTTCTCTCCTCCTCTCCTCCTAGGGGTTAATGGAGTGCAAAATAGTTTTGCACTTTTAACTCAATTTGCAGCAGCTGAAGTCAGCTGAGGACAAAAGAGAACAAATGGAAGGATGAGAGAGAAACTGGGATCTACTCTACAATGCAAGGGTAATGCAGTTTGACACTGCTTTAACTACCATGGCTAAATGCTATGGAATTCTGGGATTTATACCTTTGTGAGATAGTTACCCTTCTCTGACAGAAAGCTCTGAAGCCACAAAAGCAGTGGGAAAGTGATGTGATGGGATTAAGTGGGAATGTCCCTGGTTTTTAAATCAATCAATCAATCAATCAGTCAATACTCATGTGATTAGTGGATTAGAGGAAAAGGATGAAAAGATGTCGGATGGCCAAGTATACAAACTAAGAAGGAGCTTCTTTGTCAGAGGCTTTGTTAAGTGAAGTATGCTTATATATACAAAAGTCAGCATTTTCACTACTTTCCAGCTGCTTGCTTTATGAAGTAAGCTGAATATAAGTCAACAGTGTGATGCAGCAGCTAAAAAGCCAAGGCGATTTTAGGCTGCATCAGTAGAAGTATAGCATCTAGATCAAGAGAAGTAATAGTGCCACTCTATTGTGCTTTGGTCAGGCCCCACCTGGAATACTGTGTCCAGTTCTCAGCACCACAATTCAAAAAGGATGTGGAGAAACTGGAGCGTGTCCAAAGGAGGGCAACTAAAATGGTGAAGGGTCTGGAAACCATGTCCTATAAGAAGCATCTGAGGGAGATGGGTATGTTTAGCCTGGAGAAGAGACAGTTAAGAGGTGATATGATAGCCCTGTTTAAATATTTGAAGGGGTGTCATATTGAGGAGGGAGCAAGCGTGTTTTCTGCTGCTCCAGAGAATAGGAAATGGAGCAATGGATGCAAGCCCCAGGAAAAGAGATTCCACCTCAACTTTAGGAAGAACTTCCTAGCAGCAAAGAGCTGTTTGACAATGGAAGACACTCCCTTGGAGATTGTGGTGGAGTCTCCTTCTTTGGAGGTCTTTAAACAGAGGCTGGATGGCCATCTATCAGGGATCCTTGGATTGTGTATTCCTGCATGGCAGAATGGGTTTGGACTGGATGGCCCTTGAGGTCTTTTCCAATTCTAGGATTCTATGAGTGTCCTCCTCAACAGAGTTTCCCATATCAGTTACCATGGGTTGTGTCAGGAGTGAGCAACTACATATGGGCCAGGAGCAAGTCTGCCCAAATGAGCCACACACACCCAGAGCAAGGGCAAATACCTCAATTTTCCTCTGCAGTCCTTCTCAAAATGGAGACAGGAAGTAACATTGTAGTCACCATTTTGAGAGGGACTGCGGAGAAAAATTGAGGTATTTGATAACTGACTATTCCTGACACAATCCATAGTAACTGATGTGGAATTACATCCCATCACTGTTTGTCCCATCACTTCCCTTCCCCATTTTGACAAGGACCACAAAACAAATGGAGGTAGTGGGAGTCAGTATGGGGTCCTGCTGTGCTTGTCAGGTAGGATGAAAGTATTTTCACATGTTTTTTTATGGGCTTTCTGGCTAGTTTGCATTCCAAAAAAAATAATCTAAAATACACAGTGGTTTTATTTATTTATTTATTTATTTATTTATTTTTACTATTGGGAAGACTGGAGACCTTTGGGGCAATTAATACAGGGATCATATGCAGCTAACTCTGAGATATATGAATGAAGAAAGAGTGCAAAAAAGAAGTTTCATTTTAAAAGATATATTTGGAGGATTGATTTTGACAGAAATTAGTGGTAGCCTTGTCCAACATTTGCTTCAAAAGTCGCTTTAGGTGAAATTTCAGCAGCATCTCAAGTGCTAGAAAAGCTCAGCCTAGGTCTCAGAGACAGAAGCTTCCCTAGAAACCAACCCCCTGAGAATTGCCCGCAGCCATTATCTTGCTCCACACAAAAGTTGTAATGCTGGCAGGCAGTTGTCCCTCAAGGGCTTTTCCTCAAGGACAGGGGGAAAAAAACACAATTGAAAGGCACTTTGTGGAAAGCAATTCTGCCGGGAGGAAAAGAAGAGTGACAGAACTCTTTTCCCTGCCATTCTTGGGGGGCACGCATATGTGCTTTTCAAGATGACCCACAAACAGTCGACAGGAGTAACAAACAATGGCAGGGAAGTGCGAAAGTGGGGCTTGAACATGGAACAAGCAGCCGCCACTTCCAGCAGTGCATTGCAACCTTGAGAAATTTTTAGTTGTTGTTAAAGAAACATTTCAGATCATGATGAATACAGACAAGTGAATGAAGCATCCCCGGCTGAACTCTGTGTGTGCTTTCTTCCTGGATTTCCCTTTGCCTCTCTTTTTTAACCAGATGAGGACAGGTTCTTGGCTACAGTGTTACCTGAATTGAAGGAGGTCCCAAGAGGGCACCCACAAATTGTATTCAATGGGGAAATTGATTGAGCGCAATAGGAAGCAGCGAGAGGGCTTTGGTAACAGAAAGCCAAGATCTTAAGCCTTTGTATACCAGCTCCAAACCCAAAGAACGTCAGACACAGGTTCCAAATTAGTTTAGTTTATCTATTAAAAGGGGAATCAACACACAAGCTAAGCATTCCGACACACACAAGAACTATATAAAAAGGTAGTAGTGGATAGCAAACTAAAGGATTGCAGTGGACAATGTTTACCAGTTCCAGAAAGCTGGGAGTTGGATGTGACTCATTCTGCTTGCTGTGCAGTACTGAGGGGCAAAGTTAAAATCTGACAGAGTTTCTGCCTTATTGCAACTGGACCAAATTGCTATTGTTCAGACACATGTATTTATAGCAAGGAATGGGTCCTGGGGCAGTGTTTCAGGAGTTGAATGACTTTTCCAAAAGTGAAATGACTTTCCCATGGGAGAAAAATGGAATGAAATATGCAAGAACAACTGGGCAATTGTCCTGAATGTCCCCAAGTCAAAAAGAGTTTTATTCCCAGAAGGAAACTCCCTTTGTCTGTGGTATGCAAGCAATTTCCAGGCTCATCTCCCAACATCACACTCCTTAGTGTAGGGATTATGCCAATTTAGATCACAAGTGATCTCATCTCAGCTAAGTGCTTTGGCTTCTCCCATACTGAGCCATCAGATTTCCTAATATGGTATGGTTGGTTTTCTGCTCTGGAGATCACTCTTTTGGCTACCTGCCTAAAACATCCCTTTTTAATATTAATTTGATATCAAGGGTCAGAGAGGAGTGGTTGAGGGCTGGGTCCTGGGGGTAACAATGGCCTGAGGAGCTGAGTAAATACTTTCAAGTCTAGAAATCTTCCCTGAAATTTCAGGCTGAGATCCCACCTTGGGGTTGTAGAGAGTCAATCTCTATATGCAGAGTGATATATGAATTGTGCAGCCCAGCCATTTGTTGAATGGCAAAATTGCACAACAGAAATCAAGGTAACCAAAATGTGCAACCAAATGTATAACCACAGGCACATATGCATCAATTCCCAATACCATGGCACTGCATGTACAACTCGGCTTCCACAACCTTAAACTAAATGCAGACATTCCACATCAGACAAAAATGTCAAATTCAATAGATGAGCTTACATGGGTATAAGACATCAACTGGCCTCTGGCCCCATTTTTGTTTTAGAGGAAAACACTCAGAGACAGCATCTTCCATTCTCAAAAGGCTCTTTCTGTCAGTATGTTCTTCCTAATATTTAGGTGGAATCTCTTTTCCTGTAGATTCAGTCCATTGTTCAGTGTCATAGGCTTGCTCCATCCTGAATATAACATCCCTTCAAATATTTAAACATGGCTATCAAGTCACCTCTTAACCTTCTCTTCCCTATGCTAAACATACCCAGCTCTCTAAACCACTCCTCATAGGGGCTGGTGCTTTCAAGACCTTTCATCATGTTGGTCGTCCTCCTCTGACACACTCCAGCTTGTCGACATCCTTCTTGAATTGTGGTGCCCAGAATTGTGGGCACAGTATTCCAGGTGAGGTCCGACCAAAGCAGAATAGAGTAGCACTATGACTTCCCTCAATCAACACTATACTCCTCTAGATGAAGCCTGGGATCACACTGGCTTTTTTAGCTGCTGCATCACACTGTTGACTTATGTTTAGCGTGAGGTCTACTAACGCTCTTAGATTCCTTTCACATGAACTGCTGAAAAGGCAGGTGGCCTTCATTAGATACCTGTGCATTTCATTTTTACTACCTAAGTGTAGTACCTTTTATTTACCTACATTCAGCCCAAAATGATGTTTGCCAGTAATGTCCTTTCCTGTACCCCTGGATGTCCCAGTATCATCCATGGGGCATAACCTGTCCTTCCCACTGCAGTACCTCACCCCAGCCTGCACCAAACTAGCAGAGTTCCCTGTCTCTTGAGGAAGTGAAATCAGGAGCATCCCACAAGGACGGTGGGTTGCTGTTTGTTCTCTTCATCTGACTAAGCCAAGTGGAAACTGTTGACCTGAATTAACCACCCTCCAGCTGTGACACCCTGCAGCTTGTCTTCACTTTCAGCAAGATTTGTCAGCTTCAAGAAAGACCACAGCCATGCTGTCACTTAACACCCCTAATCTGTCATTTTGACATGACCACAGAATTGCCTACAGCCTCATCTTTTCCGCTGGCTGTCTTGTCAATTCTAGGAAGATCTTTTCCCTCAGCAGCTTTGAGCTTTCTGGGGCCAGATTCAGCCATTTCAGGAGGAACCAACCATCATAATAATGCTCTCAGCACTTCATTTTTCTACACTGCACAGGGAAACACAGGCAGGCTGTCAGTTCTACCTTTCCATTGCTAAGGATTGATGCCAGGTTGAGTGAAAGAAGGACTGTAGATCTTTGAAGCTGCTGGTGCTGCTGCAACTCCAGACTGAGAATCATAGAAAGAGTTGGGATGGCCATCCGGAGCCTCCCTCTGCAATGAAGGAAGACACAGCGAAAGCACTCCTGAGAGATAGCCATTCAACTCTGTTTAAAGGCCTCCAAAAGTCAACCACTCTCCATGTTAGTCCAGTCTGCTGTTGAACAGCTTTTACAGTCAAGATGTTCTTCCTAATGTTGAGGTAGAATCTGTTTTCTTGTCATCTGAATCCATTGGTTAATGTTCTAGTATCTGGAAGAGCAGAAAAACAAGAAAAATGTACCCTTCTCATTAAGTCATTCTTCTTACAGCTTGGTTTTCAGACTATTGACTGACTTGGTTGCCCTCTTCTGGACATATTCCAATTTGTTGATACCCTTCTTGAACTGTGGTGGCCAGAATTGGACACAGGATTTCCCCAGGTGAGGTCTGAGACCTGTGCTCCCATCAGACCCAGTTGGGGCTCCTTTGGGTGACTTGGGGGGCTGGCAACCAAGGTCAAGCTTAGTTCAGTGGCAAGTGGCTCTGTCTCTTTCACAGGTGGCAAGAAAATCATGTAGCGACTCCTGCCCATGTGGAATTCTGCATCTCTCACTCCAGATATGCCCAACTTGTGGGTTGAGTTATTTAATTGCTATTGAATAATCCAGCAGACAGGCTAGGTGAGTTGGTTGTCATCAGTCATCAGGCAGGT
>CM034701.1:3078449-3093174 GCA_020142125.1 Phrynosoma platyrhinos
GTCCCCCAGAACTAAAAGTCTGGGGGTCTCCAACAGCAGCTCGGAGACATGTTTTGCAGACATGGCCATTTTCAGGCAGAAGAAAATCATAGAATCATAAAGCTGCAAGGGACTGCAAGAGCCACACAACTAAAGCACTCCTGAGAGATGGCCATCCAACCTCTAGATTACGTTTTATAAAACTTTTCTGTTTTCAATCTTATTTTTATGATGTTTTAACTAGCTTATTTTTAGTTGGGTTTTTTAAATTAATTTTAAAGTGTTTTTGTCCTGCAAGCTGCCATGGGTCCCTTTTTGGAAGAAAGGTAGCATAAAAATGAAAAATAAATAAATAAATAAACAAACAAACAAATATTTGAAGACTTCCAAAGAAGAGTCCATCTTCCTTTGAGGAAGTCCACTCCACTCTGAAAAGTTCTTACTGTCAGGAAGTTCTTCCTAATGTTGAGGTGGAATCTCTTTTTCTGTAGTTTGCATCCATTGCTCTGAGTCCTATTCTCTGGAGCAGCAGAAAACAAGCTTGCTCCAACCTCTATATGAGATCCCTTCAAATACTTAAACAGGGCTATCATATCACCTCTTAACCATCTCTTCTCCAGGCTAAACATACTCAGCTGCTCCTCAGACAGCATATTTTCCAGACCTTTCACCATTTTGGCCGCCCTCATCTTGACATCCGTCTTGAATTGTTGTGGCCACAACTGGACACAGGATACCTCCAGGTGAGATCTGACCAAAGCAGAATAGAGGGTTACTATTACTTCCCTCAATCTAGACACTACACTCCTATTGCTGCAGCCTAGAATTGCATCACATTAGAGCTCTTTGGCTGAGAATTCTCAGTGCCTCTCCCTAAACTGCAAGTCCTAGGATTTCATAGGATGGGACCATGGCAGCTAAAGTGGAATACAGCACAGGAATCGAATTGTGTAGCATCTAAGGGCCCCTACATTCTCATAACGTGGACCCTTAAAAAGAAAAGCAAGCAGGCTATTTAGGCAGGGAGGTCATTAGAAGCCTCGTCAGTTGAGAAAATTTTAAAACATTTATTTCAGATGAGAAACCTTACACTAACCGGTTATTCCTTTCAAGACCTTTTTTTTATTATAAAATTTCTACATTTACAAAAGTACATATCAAATCAACATTTCTTCTTCATTTCCATAATATTATCCAAATTCTTTTAATAAATGAAATTCATTAACTCTAAACTTCCTGTCCAGTAACCTGGTTTCGGGGTAAATAAAAGGAATGTTGTACGGTTCCTTGTTCTTGTCAATCATTTTTATAACTTTAGTCTTTCTACTCTTACAGTAATTCTTGAAGTGTTTTGGGCCTTTGTTCACACTGATTATGGATCTTATAAACATTGCTTTTCACAGTGATTTTTTAGTTTTTCCCAGTCTGTGTTACTTCTTTAGGGCTTCTTTCTATCAGCTTTGTTAGTCTATCTAGTTCTATGTTAGCTAATTATTTTAATAACCAGTCTTATATTCTAGGGATCTCCTTTGTTTTCCATTTCTGTGCAATAAGGATTCTGGCTGATGTAATCATATATAAACAATGTTTCCCAGTGTTTTTTGGCTTTTGTATCTGAGATGTTGTTAGTCATATATAAAAGATAGATTCAAGACCTTTTGAGTGTTGATTCTGCAGTTTTCAGGTGCCAATATTCAGCGCTATCATGAGCCTGGAGCATCTTCACTGGAGAGAGAAAGACCTCCTACTGCTCCTTCCATCATGGCAAGGAAGAGAGGCGGTCCGTTGGCACCTTTCGTGATGGGCAATGTGATGAAAGAGAAGCCATTTGTACCCCTGTTCTCTGCCTTTGCTCTAATTGCAACATGCTGGGATCTGGTACCAACTCCAACAGAAAATATTTTAGAAACCTAAACATGAGACATTCTGTTGCTTGGGTGTGCCTTTAGCCTGGTAAAGATGAAAGAATTGTGAAAGGAGTTATGCAAATATAGGAAGCTGCTTTATACTGACTCAGAAACTTTCAGGCAGGATTTTTATCCTACTAGACCTACTTGGAGATCCATGGTTTTCCCTGAAAATCTCTCATCGGGATATTAGCCAACCTTTGTTTAAAGACCTCCAAAGAAAGAGAGTCTACCACCCTCTGAGGTGGCATTCTGCTTATTCTGCTGTCAAACAGCTCCTAATGTGAGGAAGTTCTTCCTAAAGTTTAGGCGGAAACTTATATTTTCTTGTATTTTGAAGCCATTGCTTTGTGCTCAAGCCTCAGAAGTAGCAGAAAACAAGCTTACTCCACTTACTCCACATGATTCCCTTTGGATGTTTGAAGGTGTTTATCTTCTCTTCCCCAAGCTAAACAGACCCAGCTCCTTAAGTCATTTCTCATAGGGCCTGGCTTCCAGACCTTCAACTGTCCTGGGTCAGTGAAGCCCCACTAGATCTTACAGGACCTATTCCAGGTATAAACAAACAGGAAGAAAATCAACTCATTTGAAATGTGCTGGAGGAGATGCCTCTTAAATTAGAAGCACAGAGCAATCAAGCACCTGGCATCTCAAGGTCAGGCAACTATTAATCCTACAGAAGTTGCTGGACTTTTTGTTGTTTTCCACATTCTGTTTCCTTGACTTTTTTGCACTTCCAACAAGCTGGAATATGTCCAGAGAAGAGCAACCAAGATGATCAAAGGCCAGGAAACCAATCCTTATGAGGAATGACTGAGTGAATTGGTTTAGTTAGAAGAAGAGAAGGCTGAAAGGTGGCATGATATCTGTCTTTAAATATCTGAAGCAATTCACGTAGAAGATGGAGCCAGCTTATTTTCTGCTGCTCCAGAGATTAGAACATGAACCAATGGGTTCAAATAACAAGAAAAGAGATTCCACCTAAACATTAGTAAAAACTTCTTTACTGTAAGAGCTGTTCAACAGTGGAATGGACAGAGAGTGGTGGGGTCTCCATCTTTGGAGGTCTTCTGGATGTGAATCTTTTAGGAGTGCTTTAGTTTTTTATCCCTGCATCTCAGGAATGGCCCTTACTTTTATATGACCCAGTCTGGCTTGACTTGCTACACATTTCCTGGCATTTGGTGCCTGTAGGCACAGGAAGCTCCTTAAATTCTTAAAATCATAAACTCCTAGAGATAGAAAAGACCCCACCAGGGCTGTCCAGTCAAGCCCCCATTCTACCATACAGGAATCCTTCATCAAAACACTCCCAACAGAAGGCCATCCAGGCTCTGTTTAAAACCTCCAAAGAAGAAGACTCCACCAGTCTCTGAGGCAACATCTTCTACTGTCAAACAGCCATCTGGGAGTTCTTCCTAATGTTGAGGTGAAACCTCTTTTCCTGTCATTTGAATCCATTCCTCCATGTCCTAGTCTCTGGAGCAACAGAAGACAAACTTGCTCCATCTTCAATATGACACCCCTTCAAATATTTCAACAGGGCTATCGTATCGCCTCTTAACCTTCTCTTCTTCAGGCTAAACATACTCAGCTCCCTAAGTCAGTCCTCACAGGGCATGTTTCTGAACCTCTTAGAGAATTTTTGATCACTACCTCCATTATATTATAGAGAAAACATCACTACCTCCATTATATTATTCAAGTGACAACTCCAACCTAGAGGCAGAGATGTTCCTGTCATAATATTGCATGCATTTGTTTTGGTCATAAATTTATCTTCTCCCTGGAATAAAAATGTTTTAATCTTCCAAAGGGGAGCATGAAGATTGGCAATATTTTAAAAGCCAGGAGGGCCTCTCCATCACCAGTTCCCCCTCTAATTCTTGAATCTGGGTTAATTTAATAACTGCAAACATTGTCAAGAAGCATATCCAATGTGAGCTACAGCCTGCCACAGATCAGAGGGGGAAGTAATTTACAGTGTAAAGTACAAGATGGCTAAATCATCTCAGGAGAATGACCCTTTTATCTTGGTGGGTTATTGCACTTGTCTCATTAAGTAAGGGGTGTCCTGAGCAAAGCAAGGAGGAGAAGTGACAAATCCATGACAGGTACATCCTTCAAGTGAGAATTACATTTCCAAATGATAATTAATGACTGGAGAGCAGCTTTTGAAGAGAACTAAGGAAAAGATTCAAAAACACTGTCTGGCTATTATATATATATATTGTTGTTGTTGTTGTTAACTGCCCTCGAGTCGATCTGGACTCATGGTGGCTCTATGAATGAGACATCTCCAAGACCCTCTGTCCTCCACTGCTCTGCTTAATTCCTGACACCCCTTAATCCCCATACTGACCTCCTTAATAGAGTCCATCCAACTGGCATGTGGCCTTCCTCTCGTCCTACTTCCCTCCATCTTTCCCAGCATTATTGTCTTTTCCAATGAATCCTTCCTTCTCATGATGTGTCCAAATTATGACAGCCTCAGTTTGGTCAGCATAGCTTCCAGGGAGGTTTGCAGCTTGAGTTGCTCTAGGACCCATTTGTTTGTCCTTTTGGCTGTCCATGGGATCCTCAAAACTCTTCTCCAGCCCCACATTCTCTCAAATCATTGATTTTCTTCCTGTCCTCTTTCTTGACTGTCCAGTTCTCATATCCATCCATGGGAATAGGGAATGCAATGGCTTGTATGATTTTGACTTTTGTGCTGAGTTGTATATCTTTGCATTTTAGAATATTTTCTAGTTATTTCATAGCCATCCTCCCCATTCTTATTTAGTCTTCTTCTGATTTCCTGACTGCAGTCCCCATTTCTATCAATGCTTCATCTCAGATATGGGAATTCTTTTACTATTTCTATTTATTCATTGTCCAGGTTGAACTTGTGAAGATCCTCCATGGTCATTATTTTTGTTTTCTTTATGTTCAACATTGTCTGCCTTTGCACTTTCTTCCTTGATCTTCCTTAGTAAGTGTTCCAGGTCTATGAGGTTTTCTGCTAGTATTATGGTGTCATCTGCATATCTTAGATTGTTGATTCCTTCCTCCTATTTTCACTCCTGCTCCTTCTGTGTCCAAGCCTGCTTTTCTTATGATATGTTCTGCAAACAAGTTGAATAGGTAGGGTGAAAGGATGCAGTTTTGTCTGATCCCTTTACCAACTGGGAACCTTTCTGTTTCTCCATGTTCTGTTCTGACAGTAACCTCTCGTCCAGAGTACAGATTCCTCATTAGGACTATCAGATGTGTTGGCACTCCCATCATGTCTTTAAGGGTGTTCCATAGCCTTTCATGATCTATGCAGTCAAATGCTTTGCTATAGTCTATAAAGCTGATATTGGAATTCCCTGGTGGGATCCATTAGCCATTGTATGTGTGCAGTGTGGTCCCTCGTGCCTCTTCCTTTCCTGAACCCTGCTTGGACCTCTAGGATTTCTCTTTCCATGCATGGTTGGAGTCTATGTTGCAGAATTTTGAGCATGATTTTGCTTGTGTGGGAGATCAGTGCTATGGTCCTATAGTTGCTGCAGTCTCTTGTGTCTCCTTTTTTGTGGATGGGGATGTATATTGATCGCTTCCAATATGTTGGCTATTGTTTTGTTTTCACATCTTTTGACACATATTGGTTAGCACTAGAGCTGACTCTGTTGATGTGGATTGCAGCAGTTCAATTGGAATATCATCCATTCCTGGTGATGCGTTTTTTGCTATTTTTCTTATTGCAGTTTCTACCTCACTTTTTAGGATTTGGGTTCCATCTTCATATGGCTATTCATTCCATATGTTCTTCATTTTGTAATCTCTTTTGTATAATTGTTCAGTGTATTGCATTCAACATCTTTTTATTCCTTCCTGGCCTTGAATTATGCTATTTTTATTGTCATAGATAATCTCAGTCCTTGGTTTGGATTTTCCTTTGATTTCCTGGATCTTGTGAAATAGATCTCTTGTTCTTCCCTTTTTGATGTTGTCTTCTATTTCTCTGCATTGTTCATTGTAGTAATTTTCTTTATCTTTCCACACAATCCATTGTACTGCTGCATTCATAATTCTTAGTTTGTTCCTATTTCTCTTTTGTTTTTTCCTCTTCTTTTCTTTATTGCTTGTAGTGTATTTTTTTTTTTTTCATCCATGGTTTTTTCTCTTTCTTTTTGTTTATTGAAAGTGTCTGTCTGCATTCTTCGTTTATTATGTCCCTGGCTTCAGGCCATAATTCCTCTGTGTCACAATTCATGAACCAAGATTTGAAAAGCCAAGAGAACATAGCAGTGAAGTCAACTGACAGTTTGTTTGGATTAACAAAGATCCATTTCAGACCAGTTAGAGTCAAATCTAAGTTGTGCCCCAAAACATCCCATCTTTAAAGATTCTCTTTCCAGACCCCCCTTTGTCCATCCCCCAGCCCTCACCCCTTCTAACATATCAAAGAGATCTTTAAATTGGCCGCTCCACTTCCTAACTCCTTATCAATCCATCTCTCCCTAGGCTTTGTTGACCATCAAACACTTCACTCAGGAACTAACAGGGCCATATACCCTAACTACTCCAGCCACTGTCCATCTATCTCTGTTTTGCATTTCATTTGAATTACAGCCCCCTTTGCTGTTTGCCTTCCCCTATTTCTTTATCCCCATTACTCCTATCAAACATATTGAACTATCACTACATCATTAGCTCCCTTCATATTTCTCATCATAGCAGATTCTGACATTTCATCATGGCAGATTCTGACATTCCGCCAACTCAAAGGTTTAAATTCCCACTTTAATAATCTCCCCCTGGCTTGTCTGAGTAATGTTCATGAAACAATCATGAGCAACGGATTCAAACTAGAGGAAAAGAGATTCCACTTAAACATTAGGAAGAACTTCCTGACAATAAGAGCTGTTCAACAGATGCTGCCTTGGAGGGTGTTGGAATCTCCTTCTTTGGAGGTTTTTAAACAGAGGCTGGATGGCCATCTATCACAAGGAGGACTTGCATTGTGTCTTCTTGCAAGGCAGAATAGGGTTGGAGTGGATGGGGTCTCTTCCAAGTCTAGGATACTACGATTCTATTATTCTCTGGACTGGCTGGAGTTTCCAAGCACTTTTCAAAGACTGCCCTAGGTAAAGCCCATTACAGTAATCCAATTAGGATGTGACTAAGGCATGTCTCACCTTGCTCAAGGCTGACATCCAAGGGAGAGTTTCTCCCCCATGCCTACACTGCAGAATGAGAGTTCACACAGTACCTGAAGCTGAGCTGTATAGTTAGGAGCACTGTCTGGTGTCCCCCATCTTATATCTATGCATTTCATTTTTCCCCCCCTAAGTGCATACCTTACATTTCTCTGTGTTGAAATTCATTTTATTAGCTTTGGCCCAGCTTTCTAATCTATTAAGGTCATTTTGAATTTTCATCCTGTCTTCTGGGGTATTAGCTACTCCTCCTAATTTGGGGTCATCTGCAAATTTGAGAAGCATGTCCCCTATTCTTTCATCCAAGTCATTGATAAAGATGTTGAATAGCCCTGGGCCCAGGGCAGAACCCCACTGGTCACTTTTCTCCAGGATGAAGAAGAGGAACAGCCATTGCTGAGCACCCTTTGGGTTCGGTTACCACTGTAGGTTTTTTTCTGGAGCTTGAACAAGCAATCCAAAGTGCTATGCCCTATTGTCCTCCAAATAGGTTAATAACTTGGATTCGATTTAAATATTAGGAAGAGCTTCCTGAGGAAGGTCTACCATGCAGGAAGACACAGTCAGAGCACTCCTGACAGATGGCTATCCAGCCTCTGTTTAAAAACTTCCAAAGAAGGAGATTCCACCATGCTCTGAGGCAGCTTCCACTGTCAAACAGCTCTTACCCTCAACAACTCTTACCTTCCTAATATTTAGGTGGAATATCTTTTCTTGCAATTTGAATCCAGTGATTTTTGTTCTAGTCTCTGGAGCATCAGAAAACAAGCTTGTTCCATCCTCGTTATGACAACCTTTCATATATTTAAAGGGCTATCATAGCACATCTCCATCTTCTCTTCTCTAAGGACGTTATCACACGGGGTCTAAAGCAGTGCCATCCCCGGCACATTGCAGCATCATTCCGGATCCTTTGCCTCTGTGTTCACACGACGTCGCAGCAAACCCCACCCCATCCCATCCCATCCCAGGCGCATTGCGGCATCATCCCCGTTCTTTTCAATTCCTTTTTGAAAAAGGAATTACACTTGCCGCGACCAGAATCAATCAAGAATCATACCGGAATGATGCTGCTTTCTTGTGGGGTCCATTCCAGTATGGTTCTGGATTGATTCCATGCCGCTTTCTTGCCGCTTTGAGACCCCACGTGTGATAACGTCCTAAGCTAAACATGCCCCCTTACCAAAACTGTTACTTGGCTTGTTTCCAGATCTTTGTCCATTTTGGTCACCCTTCTCTGGACATATTCCAGCTTGCCCATGTTCAACTGTGGTGCCTAGAACTGGGCACAGTATTTCAGGTGAAGCCTGGCAAAAGCAGAAGAAAGTGCATCTTGTACTTCCTTCTCTCTTCTTCATGAACTGACAGATTCACGCGGCAAAGCAACTTTAACTTGAAGATGTGATTGAAAATGAAGAGGCTGCCAGTGACTTGTTACAAAACACCACAGATTATAAGATGCCAAGATAATGGAGATCATTTCCATTGCCTCCCAAAACACCACTCCAAAGCCTCTCGAGTCCCATCCAGATTAAATTTTCACTCAAAACAGGCAACACTGGTGCATTGCACTCTTGGCAAATAAAGACACCAGAACACTATCATCATATCAAATGCAAGTGATGTTTAGCTTGAGGGCTGGTTTTGAGGAGCTGATCAGCTACCATACACCATCACAGTCAAGCTGGAACTCTGGCATCCATTGAAAGATTTCTCAATGGAGCCCCTAAACAAACAACCAATCTTTTGCCTCTACTGTGAATACTTTTTGTGTTACTTTGCACTGTGGCAAACAGATCCAGGGGCCAATTTTTGGTTTTGACTGCCAAAAACATAGAAAACAAAAACAAAACCCTCAGTAGCAGCTGAAGATCCTCTTCTGATTTTGAAAAAATTGCATATTTCTTGAATGTTAAGCCATAATTTGAATTGTAGCTGACTACATGACTGGTGTAGTCAGTGGGGATTTCAGTCGAAAAGAGGTTTGCCTCTTCAGCATGTGGTAGAAAATATTTAAGCAAACTGATCTAAATCCAATTGCTAACCCTATGTGGGGTAGACTCATTGAATGAATGGAACTTACAAGATTTCTGACTTACCAAGTTTCCATTTATTCAATGGGTATATTCCAGTTGAGACTGACAATTGCATTTAGGCCACTGTTTTTAGCACTCTACTCTTTGTTTTGAATATGGTCTTGCTAAAAGTGCATGAAGGCACATAAAATTGCATTTGATTAAATCCCCCAGTTTTTGAGCTACTACCATCTGTGTTAGTCTGCTGTGTCTGTTGCAAGAGGGGGAAATATTTATAAGGAGATAACAGGAGATTTCAAGTGAGGAATCCTTGAGCAGTTTCCTTCATTCACATTGTGCATGAACTGACCTAATTTTACATGTTGCTGATGAATACATGAATGGAGATGGATTTCACATATCTCCAAATTTTGCAATACATGACTTAGCTTTAAATAAAATTGCACATGCACACATATACAGCCATTTCAGGATGAAAAGTGTTCCAAACGCAAATTTGAAGGAAGGTGTGTTCACAATATGTATTTTGAAAATCCCCATTAAATGCATTTATTTTATTTTATTTTATTTTATTTTATTTTATTTTGGGAGGAAAAAAATCACAGATAGGAACAGGAACACAGGAAGTTGGCTTGCAAGTAGCTCATTCTCATCACTCAGTCTAGTATTGGTCTACCTAGCCCAGTATTGTCATCTTGGATTGGCAGGAACCAGTCTTACAGATGTCATTATAATTCTTCCCTAGGCCTACTTGGAGATACTCAGATCTAACCTAGATCCTGGGTGGGCAAATGAGTGGGTGCCAGGGGTCAATTTCTCGCTCCAACCCCCAACCCACAGGCTGACCACCCTCCCAGCAAGCCCTGTTTTCCTCTGCAGGCCTTCTCCATATGATGACAGCAAATGAAGATGTGTGTCTTCCTGCTGCCATTTTGAAAATGACCACGGGGGGGGGGGCACAGTTATTTATAGTAGCGTGGGGTTTGGGGGTGCTTCTGGGGTTCAGGTGGGATACTTTTGCATTTTTATGGGTTTGGATAGCTTTCTGCTTAATTTGAAGACAAAGATTGTCCGAAAATCATGCTAGTAAATGTTTTCCAATTTCTTTTTCAGAGTTGCAGGGCTTTGGGGAACTGGTGGAGGGGTTCAAGAGGGGCCACATTTTATTCACCATACAAGTACTAATTATGCCTAGAACCATAGCAATAGCAATAGCAATAGCAATAGCAATAGCAGCTTCATTTATATATCATTTCATACCACACTAAGCAGTCTCAAAGTGGTTTACGACTGCCCCCAAAAAGCTGAGTACTCATTTGAGTGACCTATGGAAGGATGCCAGGCTGAGTCGACCCTGAGCCCCTGGCTGGGATTGAACTCACAACCTTGCGATTTGTGAATGTGTGGCTGCACTACCGGCATTTAACCACTGTGCCACCAGGCCTCCAGAACCATAGAATCATAGAATCCTAGCGTTGGAAGAGACTTCAAGGGCCATCCAGTCCAACCCCCTTCTACCATGCAGGAAGACACATTCAAAGCCCTCCCTGTGACAGATGGCCATCCATCCTCTGTTTAAAGACTGCCAAAGAAGGAGACTCCACCAAAATCTCCAAGAGAGCATCTTCCACTGTCAAACAGCTCTTACTGTCAGGAAGTTCCTCCTAATATTGAGGTGGAATCTCTTTTTCGGTACTTTGAACCCATTGCTCCTTGTCTTGTTCTCTGGAGAAGGAGGAAACAAGATTGCTCCATCCTCAACATGACACCCCTTCAAATATTTAAACAGGGCTATCATATCACCTCTTAACTGCCTCTTCTCCAGGCTAAACATACCCAGTTCCCTAAGTCTCTCTCCATAGCTAATTGAGTGCAAATTAATTTTGCTTTTTGAATTCAATTTTCAGCAACTGAAGTAATCATAGAGTCACAGAATCATGGAGTTGGAAGAGACCCCAAAGGCCATCCAGTCCAACCCTTGCCATGCAGGAATTCAAAATCAAAGCACCCATGACAGATGGCCATCCAGCCTCTATTTAAAGACCCCCAAAGAAAGAGACTCCACCACAGTCTCCGAGGCAGAGTGTTCCACTGTCGAACGGCTCTCACTGTCAGGAAGTTCCTCCTAATGTTGAGCTGGAATCTCTTTTCTTGCAGCTTGCACCCATCGCTCCATGTTCTAGTCTCTGGAGCAGCAGAAAACAAGCTTGCTCTCTCCTCAATATGACATCCCTTCAAATATTTAAACAGGGCTAGCATATCAGTAAGCTGAGGACAAAGAGGGGAAATGGGAGGGAGAGAGAGAAACGGGGACATTTTTAAAGCAGATGAAAAAGTGGAATGGCAGAGGATTAATTGGGACTATCTCTGTTAAATTGGAGCAGTTGGATAATACATGCTGTATTCTTCCAGAAGTTGTTACATGCTGAACAGTGCTGAAATTGATTATTTTTACTGGGGGAAGAGTGCCTACCTTCTTGGACTCTCACAAATGCTTTCCTGCTATCAACATGCAAGAGGACAAAAAGATCATCCTTGTTTGCCCAGCTGAAATCTGAATGATACAGAGCCTTTTTTAAAAAAAAAGCCACAAAGGTCCTCAGCTGGAGGTAAATCAAAGTCATTATTTTGCTTCCTTGAACAAGCTATTGTTCTGCACAGCCAGGGACTTGCATAAAACCAAAGACGTGGGAAATACAATAAACACCATTGGAGAAGGGAGCCCTTTGAATATTTGGAGGGTTAAGTTTCCTTCTGACTCCACAGATGCTAATGGATCTCTGATTTCCATCTTTCATCCCCATCTCTCCTTTCCTTTCCCATCTTAACAAGCAACACAGCAGGAAGCATTTAAACGAGAAGGTGAACAAATTGAAGTTTCCAGTTGGGGGGCAGCCACTGGAGAACTGGCAGATTAGTTGCTGGAGACATTCTGCTAAGTGGGAAACCCCTGGAGCTGGGAAGGGATTTCTGGCTTTGCTTTTTAGCTAATGAGGCTCACTTACAAAGGGATTGATCTAGCCGGCAGCTTCCACCTACAGTGGAGTGGGTGGTTATCAACCTAGAAGCAACCAAAATGCAACTGCAGGAAAATGGCACATGTAGTGCAATGCGCAGAAAACAGTCTAATAGAATCCTAGAGTTGGAAGTCACCCCAAGGGCCATCCAGTCCAATTCCATTCCAACATGCAGGAATACACAACCAAAGCACTCCCAACAGATGACCATTGGGGGTCTATTTAAAAACCTTCAAAGAAGGAAACTCCACCACACTCCAAGGCAGTATCTTCCACTGTCTAACCATAATTAAGTTTTTTCTAATGTTTAGGTGGAATCCCTTTTCCTGTAGTTTGAATCCATTGAATCATAGAATGCTCCATGTCTTAATCTCTGGAGCAGCAGAAAACAAGCTTGTTCCATCCTCAATATGACATCCCTTCAGATTTTTAAACAAGGTTATCATATCACCTCTTAATCTTCTGTTCCCCAGGCTAAACATACCCAGTTCCCTAGGTCGTTCCTCATAGGGATTCATGTTTCCAGACCCTTCACCATTTTAGTCACCCTCCTCAGGACACACTCCATTTTTTCAACATCCTTTTTGAATTCTGGTGCCCAGAATTGGACACAGAATTATTCTAGGTGAGGCCTGACCAAAGCAGAATACAATAGCACTATTACTTCCCTTGATCAAGACTTCTGGACTTCTATTGATGTAGCTTAGAATCACATTAGCTTTTTTAGCTGCCACATCACACTGTTGACTCATGTTCAGTTTAGGGTCTACTAGGACTCCTAGATCCCTTTCACATGTACTATTGTCAAGCCAGGTATCTCCCTTCCTATATCTGTGCATTTCATTTTTTTTTCTGCCTAAGTGCAGTACCTTACATTTCTCCGTGTTGAATTTCATTTTGTTAGCTTTGGCCCAGCTTTCTAATCTATTCAGGTCATTTTGAATTTTCATCCTGTCCTCTGGAGTATTAGTACTCCGTCTAATTTGGTGTCATCTACAAATTTGTATTTTGATCCTATCCTCTGTGGTATTAGCTATTCCTCCTAAAACAGTCCTCTCTTTCCAGCACCAACCAGCCAAACCTTTCTAGGTCACTCACCACCTTGATCTTTTCAGCAGCTTTTGCAGTTCTACAATGACTTTTTTCAAGATAGATCAACTGATTTCTTTTTTGTAGACACAGCATGGCCTTGCTCAGTTTGGCCAGAAGCACATCTCAGTACTTCTTGATTTCCTTTTGCCCAAGTCCCGCATGCCCTCCTTAGATCCTTCAAATTCCTCCCTGCAATCTCCACTTTCCCTGTGTTTGTGCATTTGCCTACATTGTGTTTGTCTACTAAACATTGCTCTCAAAACTGTTTCCTCTTACAAATCCTTGAACAATTGTGTGCTGCAGAAAGTGTCAGCAGAACAAGCTGGATCTAGAACAGGTCTGCTGAACTAGCTTCCTCTTTTAAAAACTAGAACATAATGTGAAAAAATACAAAGATTTGATTGCAAAGGGACCCAAGTACAATTATCTTATCCTTAACCCATTCCAGTTTGAACAAAGAAGGTTATGTATTGCATTCAGATGGAGCCAATTATAGCCAATTGGAGGATTCATGCTTTGCAATCCTGTCCTTGTCTATTTGCAAAAATGTCTTAATAGAGGGATGAACAAAATCTACCCTATGGATCCTGTTGGACTGAAAATCTATTCAGCCCCAGCCAAAATGGCCAATGGATAAGAATGCTGGGAGTTGCAGTCCAATAACAACTGGAAGGTTTCAGGCTGCCTATCCCTATCCTATAGTTTTTCACAGGTGCCTACTCTTTGTAAATGTGTATAGGATTGGGGCTTGAAGTTAAGATCTGGAACAATCTTCCCCAGCCAGATGTACTTTAGATTCAGTTGGCTACAATTCACACCATCCTCTACCAGTAGGCTTTCCCAGGAGACCTTTAGAACTGACCTCCTGATCTTCCTCAATGAAGTAATGAAAGGCTGAAAAGCCATTATTATTATTATTATTAAAAAAACAAACCTGCACCCTCCTCTCTGGGGCAGCCCTTGAAGTATTTGAAGAGTGCAACCACCCCTTCCAGATGAGGCCTGACCAATGCAGAATATAGTGCGACTATTACTTCCCTTGACCTGGAAACTATTAATGCAGGCTAAAATGCATCCCACAGTTGGGGCACCACAGCTGAGAAGGCCATCTCCCATGTCTGGGAGATGGCCATCTGGCTGGATGGCCATCTGTCAGGGATGCTTTGATTGGGAGTTCCTGCATGGCAGGGGGTTGGACTGGATGGCCCTTGTGGTCTCTTTCAACTCTATGATTCTATGATTCTATGATTCTATGTCCTCCCACTGGTGGGACACAGAGGGCAACCCCTCCTGTTGACCTCAGTTCCTGGGCAGGTACATATAGGGAGAGGTAGCCCTTCAATTACTGAAGTCCCAAGCTATTTAGGGTTTAAATGTCATCATGAGCAACTTGAATTCAGACTGGAAATGAATTGAGAGCCAGAGCAGCTCCTTTAAGACCAGAGTTCATAGAAGCATAGCATCATAGAGTTGGAAGAGACCCCAAGGGCCATCCAGTCCAACTCCAT
>CM034701.1:3094559-3114260 GCA_020142125.1 Phrynosoma platyrhinos
TATTCCAGGCGAGGCCTGACCAAAGCAGAATAGAGTGGCTCTATTATTGAATATGATGCAACTTTGTTTATCAGCCCTCATCCAGCCCATCACAACCTCCAGGTGCAGATCCAGCACCAGTATAGCCTCGACAGACTCCGAAGAAGAGGAGAAGTAGAGCTGGGTGTCATCAGCATACTTGTTCCTTATGAGCCTTTCTTTGGATACCAAATACATCCCTGAAAAACTCAAAAATGCATTTATCTTTCGTCATTTTAATTCACCAGGAGGCATAAACCTGTCAGGAGCACGACAGAGGTTTTAAATGACACCTTAATGAGGGAGAGCCGAAGATAAGAATTGGCCCATTTGGATGCTCTTCCGACACGGAAGAAAAATGGAGCTGGCTGGCTCAGCCTGCCTGCAGTGTTATTGGAGAAGCGATTGCGGAAGATTGAGTTTCCAAAAGGCAAGTGCCTCAATGAGCATAATATATTGTCTTCTCCAACATCCCGTTTTCAGCACCAAAGGGGATTTGATCAGCTCATCGTCAAGCATAATGGAAAATTAATGTTTTTATTATTTCTTTTTCTGCAGACATTTCTCGTTAAATGAAGACTGATACCATTATCGAGTTCAACAGGGAAGCCTCAAGTACACTACTTTATTCTTAGAGGCATTTGGTAACACGCTTAGCTTTCATTTTTTTTTAGAGAGAGGGGATGAAAAAAAAACAGAGCTTCTTAATAAACCTGTTATAGCTTATCATTTGAATTTAAAATGTGTCAATTTGCCCAGGACTTTCCTAGGAGGCAACTTTATCTTAAAACCAACACCTCTCCAAAAATACTTCTTACAAGATGAAAAATATACAGAGAGCGGATGTACAGTAAACATTGCATCAGAGATCTATATTTTATATTTTATATTTTGTATTTTATGGAATTTCTTTGTATACATTTTTAGTGGTTTGAGCATTGTGCTACAACTGGAGACCTGGGTTTGATTCCCTTCTGAGCCATGGAAACCCACTGCGTGATCTCAGGCAAGTCACACACTCTCAGCCCTGGATAACACTGTGATAGGATTGTCTTAGGGTTGCCATAAGTAAAAAATGACTTGAATACACATTGGACATTCCTGTTGCACCACTATGCATTGAACATCAGGGAGTGATACATCAGTCACTCCACTGGCTACCATTCTGCAACAGATGCCTTCCATCTTAATGTCACGGCAGCCCTGAAGAGAATAATGGACATTTCGAAACTATTCAGTTCTCTTTCCAATACACATAAATTCACTTACAAAGGCAGAATTCTCATGCTGAATTCTAGTCAAGGTGTCATTGAGCATGGGATATATAGATGTACACTAATGCACACCTGCAGATAGGCATGCCACCCTTCTTTTTTTCATGCATTCAGTTGCACAGTGTTGCAGTTTACTAATGCATAAAGATCATGTAACTTTGGAGGAGTTAAGAGAGGCGGAAAGAACATCAACAATCTAAGATATGCAGACGACACCATACTACTAGGGGGAAATATCACAGACTTGGAACAATTACTAAGGAAGGTCAGATATGAAAGTCCAAAGGCAGGCTTAATGCTGAATATAAAATTAAAAAAAATAATGACCATGACAACTTAGACAAGGAAGAAATCAAAATAAAGATTTCCCATACCTTGGCTCAAACATTGATCAGAAAGGAGACAGTAGTCAATAAGAAGAACACTAAGAATGGGGAGGACAGCTATGAAGGAACTAGATAAGATCACAAAGTGTCAAGATATACAACTGAATATTAAAGTTAGACTCATCCAAAATACTACATTCCCCATCACTATGTATGGATGTGAGAACTGGACAGTGAAGAAAGTGGAAAGGAAGAAAATCCATTCATTTAGGATGTGATGCTGGAGAAGAGTGCTGAGGATACCATGGATAGCCAAAAAGACAAACGAATGGGTCCTTGAACAAATAAAGTCTGAACTCTCCTTGGAAGCCAAGATGATCAAGTTGAGGCTGTCATACTTTGGTCATGTAATGAGAAGGCACGGATCACTAGAAAAGACAATAATGCTAAGAAAAGTAGAGAGAAGTAGAAAGAGAGAAAGACTATACGCCAGATGGATAGAGTCAATCAAGGGGTCACAGGCCTGAATCTACAAGACTTAAGGAGAGCAGTGGAAGACAGGGAGGCTTGGAGAAGTCTCATCTGTAGGGTTGCTATGAGTTGTGGCTGACTCGAGGGCAGTTAACAACACCTTTATGAGTTTAAAATTATAAGATAAGATAATTGCCATCATGTGCTGTATCAAGATTCCTTTTGTATGTATATAAGCATGGGTAAGATATAAAACGTTCATGAAACAAGGTGTCCATTAGGCTTTGTTCAAGAGTAAAACAAAGGCGTTGCTCTCCAGCTCTAATACATGTGAGAGGAAATTTTATTTTGCTTTTTGAAAATCTTTCCCCATTCAGAACCAGCCCCTGGAGCCATTAAGACATGAATCCTCCCAGTGTGTCTTGGCCCCTCGACCAAGAAACGTGAGGTCTTCAAACAATGATCTTAATGACATTGCTGCTTTTACTGGAACACACTGTGTGCAATTGATTTTGCAAGCAGTCAGGCATTGTTGTGCTATGTTGATCTGCACTCAAAAAACATCTTGATTTTTTTATATTGATATCAGTGGATGCTCTCACTTGGTCTGGGCCTGTCAGCTTGTTAGCAATGTAATAGAGTCTTTTTTCCATCTCCCAGAGCAACACAGAGAAGTGTTTGGTGCAACCCTTCAGTGGGTAGCTATGACAGGTCCATTGATTTCTGGTAATCTTGAAGCTGAAATGATTGTCTCGAATCACATATCACTGACAAGCCTCTGGAGCAAAACAGAGCTGCCACAAGACACAATGTTGAAATCATTATTCGTCTCCATTCTACAAGTAGTGCACAGTCAGGTTTCATGAGGATGCAATATTAATCCACTTCCCATAGGGTACCCTCATATGGTTCAGGGTCGAAATGAAATTACTTATGCCATAGATGTGCGAAACAGACCACCACCCTTGCAGAGCAATACCATGCTTCTAGTATGGAAAATCACAGTGCTCCAGGTCCACTCTATGTAGCTGATGCTGGGCATTTGAGTTGCCCACATGCACACTTGCAGCTCAAATTGACAAGCCCACTGACAGGCGGGCAGAACAAATACTAGAACATTGTTGTCACCTGCAGAAAGAGAAAGTGCCAAAGAGGAGAAAGCTGGCTCTAAAATAAAAATGAATAGTTTGAGAAAAGTCCCATCATTTATGAATATTGAATATTAAAGTTAGACTCATCCAAAATATGGATCATGGCCCAACATGCACAGCCCCACTTCAGCATAGATGTCTAGGACCATGGAGTCCCTTAATATATGAAGTACCCCTATGTACAGCTGCCCCTCTGTTCTCATGGACTAGAGGTCCACAGTTTGGAATATTCACAGAGGGGCAACCTCCATTAAACTTAATAGGGCATGCACCCACAAGGATGTGCCCCCATTCAAGCCTATGGGGCTTGAATATCCACAAGTCTCCATTTTCGCAGGGGGTCCGGAATGGGTCCCCTGTGAAAACGGGGGGCTGACTGTATACAGTAGGCCCTCCATTTTGAACAGAATTTTTAATCTATTTTTTATATATAGATTCCAAAAAACAAACTTTGATTTTGCCATTTTATATAAGGGACACCATTTTACTATGCCATTGTATTTAATGGAACTTGAGCATCCACTGATTTTGGTATCTACAAGGTGTCATGGAACCAAACCTGTGCGTGTGTGTGTGTGTGTATCTCTGAAATATAGCCTACAGCGCCTGGTATTCAGAGCCTAAAAAACCTGTCTGATCTTGGGAGCTAAGCAGGATCAGCCATGTCTAGTACTTGGATGGGAGATTGCCAACAAATGCCAGGTGCTGTAGGCTATATTTCAGAGAAATTAATTGGCTTAAACCACCTCTGAGTGTTCCTTGCCTAAGAAAACCCTAGGAAATTCATGGGGTCACCATAAGTTGACAGGAAACTTGAAGGCACATACACACACATCAGCCTTTAGTGACCACTAGGGAAAACTAGGCTAGATAGACCCTTGGTTTGACCCAACAGGGTTTTTTTTTTTATATTCTTCTTACATTCTTATTTTTGTTATATATTGCCCTGGAATTCACTTTGCTTATTGAGCATCCATGTACTGTTTTCAGTTGATTCAGTTCACCTGTGTCCTGCTGCCTCATCTGTTTCTAGCTTATTCTGATCATTTGTATTATGAAAACTGTATATGGTAAAGGGATAAAAGTGTTGGGAAACCAAGCCCTATACGAATCAGTGATAGAGCTGGGTATTTTTAACCTGGAAGAGTGTAGGTATTTATTGGCAATCTCCCATCCTAGTACTAACCAGGGCTGATCCTGCTTATCTTCCAAGATCAGATGGGATCTGGTGCCTTGGTGGTATTTAGCTCTGTAGGAAATCCATAATCAAGGCAATATCTTTATGTTTCCCAGAAACTGGTGATGAGAGGTACACTGAAATCACCAATTACCTATGGCTGAAAAAGTGTAAAAGTTCTACACAGAGTGTCCATGCAACACCCCTCAGACTCACAGCTGAGCCATTGAATTCTGTCCCCCATGGCAAGTCTGTGGCTGGTGGAGAGTGGAGGTGGGATCGGAGTTGTGTCTAGCTATGTTCCCAACCCCAGATAATGCTGAGATCCACCAAGGTTCTCCAGAGGTCTCAGCAGAGGAACATTCTCCATCTGGCTTTGGGAATGTCATCTGGCTCTGGGGACCCCCATCCTGCTCTCCACTGGCCACAAAATGTATAACAACATCCGCAATGAGAATAACAACATCCGCAATGATCAAGAAAAGACATACACAGGTAGCAATAGCAATCGCAAGTACATTTCTATACCTTTTATCAGTGATAAGATAAATATTAAATATGCCACTGTTCATAAATATTGATAAGTATGACTAGTGATAGGAGCTCACCCCATCATGCAGCACCCGGGCCTTGAACTGCAAGTTTGACAGGTTGGCATTTGGAGGCCCAGGTGCTGCATGATGGGGTGAGCTTTTTTTGAACTGGCAGTTCAAAAGCATGCAAATGCAAGGAGATAAATAGATACCACTTGGGTGGGAAGGTAAACAGCATTATGTGCAATCCTGCTGGCCACATGATCACAGAGTAGTCTCTGACAACGCTGGCTCTTCAGCTTAGTAACAGAGATGAGCACTGCCCTTGATGGTTGGACACCACTTGACAACCTTTTCAATGGGGAATACCTTTACCTTTATCAGTGAACTAAGCACTCTCTAAGGGGCTGAACAGACCGCTCAAAAAAAGCGGTGTCCTGGCACCCTTTTCAGCACTGGATCAGGCCTGCAGCAAACACATGCCACAGCCCTGATCCATCAGTTTGCCGCTCTAAAAAGAACTGTCAGAATGCTACTCCTTTTTGCAGCAGCAAAAGGGCGCCTTTGCTGCCACCACAGCTTTTTGCCAGTTCCTCAGGGTAGCGCATCTAAATGCTTCACTGAAGGTGCAGCATGATGCCACCTGCCATCTGGTCAGGTGAGCAGCATGACACTGGCGTCAGGATGGCATTGGGCATGTGCCATGCAGTCACCACTCCCCCACTTTGCTGTGATGCCGGCTCAAAGTGTCAGTCTGTACAGGCCCTAAGAGGTTTACAATGTGTAAGCCAATTGCCCCCAACAAGCTGGGTACTCATTTTACTGACCTACGAAAGGACAGAAAGCTGAGTCAACCTTGGAGCCCTGCCTGGGATTGAACTCACAACATTGTGGCTATGAGTGGCTGCAGTACTGGCATTTAACCACTGCACCACCAGGGTTCCTTAATGTATAATGTGGACTTGCACTTTTGTATGGCCCTAACAGGCTGCCACTCTATGTGTGTGCAAAGTACACTGTTTGTTGTGGTTGTGTGCCTTCCAGTCATTTTCAACTTAAGGTGATCCATATAATGGGGTTTTCTTGGTAAGATTTTTTTTAGAGAAGGTTTGCCATTGCCTTTCTCTATGGCTGAGAGCATGTGACTTGCCCAAAGTCATCTAGTGAGTTTCACAGCTGAGCGAGGACTCGAACCCTAGTCTCTAGAGTAGTAATGTAGCACTCAAACCACTACACCACGCTGGCTCTAAATTTACACTACAGGACTGCAATGTAGGATCTTTCTTAATAAGCAAGTGGCCATTTTCTTCTCAGTCTTCAAGCACATTACTGATGTGTTGCCCCTCTGTGGATCATGGGGACTACTAAACTTCTACAAACTTCTCTGAGAGCTTGGGATGGTCTCAAAGAATTTAAAAAAATCTCAACTGCCTTACACTGGGTTCTCAAGGTAACCAAGGAACCTTTCATATTTATCTTTTTCTTGATTTTAATTGTGACTGGATCATTTTCTGATGGATAAAGCTGGGAAGATAAGTTGAAGATGCCTCCCAGCTGAGTAGTCACTGGACATCTGCTGAACATCAGTCACTCTATAATTCATCCTGGGGGATTCTTTTTACAGAAGCTCCTTGAGGCCCCTCAGCTGTGCTTCAGGCCTCAAACATTGGCAATCCCAACAGTAGGCCTGAGAAATAGTGAGGCACTAATTGCAGACCAGCTGAAACTCACCTCCTGCCTTCCTCTCCCATCACAAGAAAGGAAAAAGAATAATGCTTCCCCTCAGAGATTGACAGTGGAAGGAAGAGTAAAATCATCATTCTTCTAGCTGCAAGATCTAAGAGGCAGAGAGAAGGCTGAACTCAGATTCCTGGAGCTGGCTGCTACAGAAGAAATTAATGGTCGTGGAGCTGAAGCCAGCTCTCAAAGATGGAGCCATTAATCACCCACAGACAAGTTTTCTTGAGTTTCATCCTTCAGTCCAAAAGCAATTCATTCCATTCTCTGGGACAATATGTAGGGGAGGAAAAGGAAGGTATTGGGGAATTGGAGTATCTAATAATAACCCAAATCCTCATAGAATTCCATTTGAAGTAGAACAAAGATTAATCTTCTAGCATGGGGTGGTGAAAGTGTGGCCTGTGGACCACATGCGGGGGGGGGGGCTTTGTTATCCAAAAAGGTGTGGGGATTTGGGTCCCTACCAACAGTGACAGCATCTCCTGGATATTTGGGGGAATTTATTAACACAACGGGAGGCCTGCAAGAGGTTGAGTAACTTTAAAGGAGCTTTTACACTTATGTATACCTGTACTAGCTGCAGAAAGCCCCCAGTTTTGCTGAATAAAAAAGTTTTATTTAGAAATGTGTGAAAGTGCATGCAAACACACAAAACCAAAGTAACTTTGAGGCTTTACAGACTGTCAGAAATAGTGCAGCTTGAGGCCACTTTAACTGTCCTGGCTCAGTGTTAAGGAATCATGGGAACTGTAGTTTATTGTGGCACCAGAGCTCTCTGACAGAGAAGGCTCAATGTCCCAGAAAAAAATACAATTCCCATGAGTCCCTAGCACTGAACCAGGATACTTAAGGTGGTCTCAAGCTGCACTATTTCTGGCAGTCTGTAAAGGCCCTTTAAGAACCATACAGAGGAAACAGAAAGAAAGGTGTGAAAAACTGGATGGCAAGAAATCTTAGAGGAGGTGATAAATACTCGTCCCAAAAAGGGATTCCAAGAAGATGGAGCAGAGCTCAGACAGAGTCTGGGGGAGATACAGTGAGTGTAAGAGACTTTCTGTGCATACACAATGCTACAGCTGGAACTTTTATATCTCATTTTCTAACTCTGAGGGGAGCTTGGTGCTATCCTGCAGTGCAACAAAGACCTGATGGTCCTCCCAGGGAATCAACAATAGGATTCCACAATGACTGATGGTTTTAACTTTGAAGTAACAAAACATCAATTGGTTTTGAGATAACAGCTGGATGGTTGGTTTGTTGTTTGTTGCTGTGTGCCTTCAAGTCATTTCCAGTTTATTGTGAAGCTAAGGCAAACCTATCATGGGGTTTTCTTGTCATGATTTGTTCAGAAGAGGTTTGCCATTGCCTTCTCCTGAGACTTGCCCAAAGTCACCCAGTGGGTTTTATGGCCAAGCTGGGAATTGAACCCTGGTCTCCAGAGTCACAGTCCAAAACTCAAACCACTATGCCACACTAAAAAAGGTAGTTAGGGACACAGCCCAGAGTGAGAGGATAATATGGTCTTTAACTAGTTTGTGATGGGACTCACTCAGTCCCTACTGTAAGAGAATATGTGGGAAGTCTGAGGGAGGATGGAGTGATCAACAAACCCATTTAACCTTTATTTAGTGTTATCTAGGTATTCCACATGTCTTTGGCCCATGTGCCTTTCCCATGTAAAACTTCCTAGTGTTCCAAAGATCATCATCACTTCTTTAAAGCATGCCTGGCTCTAGATATCAAAATATGAAAATATGAAACCCCATATTCAGTGTGGAGGGGGGGAGTATAGGTGTCAAAACCATGCCTGCATGCTTGCATTCTGTCAGATGCTTGGTTTGGGGTGTAATAGATGTAGTTGATTGGGGGATGATAGGTGGGTTAGTATATGGGAAATGTAGTTAGCTTTTGTGAGTGGTAGGTTGGTTGGAGTGGGGGTATGAGAGTAGTGAGAAAGTCAGGACTATAGAATGCAAGGCCATGTAGGAGGGTGGCAGGTGCTGAGAAGACTCTCCAGAGTGGTGGGTGAGTGTTTCGGCTGAAGAAAGATAGCTTGGGTAAGAACTTAGAGGAAGGAGTGTTGATTTTGTGGGGGAAGAAGAGCTGTGGGAATTGGAGATGGGTACTAGGTTTGCCGCCAAAGAGTGTGGGGTGGAGTCCATCAGTTACGAAGGGTTTAATATGGCATTTCGTTGAAGGGGGGGCAGTTCTGGCTTAATGACTACATAGAATTACTGAATTTATCCAATATTCTGACAGTAGGCTATGCTAACACCTCCCAAAATCTTTTGAGGCCGTTGTAAGCTCAAGAGGGGCATTTATTCCCAACATAAAATGACACAAATGTTGACTTTCAGGTCACTTTCTGTTGAAAAATGGGCCTCTCTTGGGGCTAAAATGGCCGAGGGAAGGCAAAATAAAAATGGCAAAATTGGCCCCACTCCCTCCCTAAGGCATTTTGGGACCAAAAATAAATGTGAATTTTGGGAGTTTATATTCATCCAATATGGCCCCTGACAGTGGCATACCTCCAACATTTCACAGATAAAATCTGTGACATATGAAGCCTACCAACATCAGTGTGTGGCCAAGATGTCAGAAGTTGTTAAGGAAGAAGAGCAGACATGGTACACAACGATGATAACAACAACAAAAAACAACTTATTGAGAATGGAGCAAACTTGTTTTCTGTTGCTCCACAGACTAAGGAATTGAGCAATGGATTCAAGCTACAGGAAAAGAGATTCCACCTCAACATTAGGAAAAACATCCAGATGGCAAAAGCTGTTTGGCAGTGGCATATGCCACAAACTCACCCTAATTGCTCAGAAGTTCTCTAATCCAAGTTGATTTGGGACCTAAATCAGTCATTCAGATTCCTTCCATTCTGCTTTAGTGTGACCCAGACTGACCTTGATCACAATTCCAGATCACAATTCCTTTCTTTTGCTTCTACAGTGGAAAATCTAATAACTATCACCTTGTTACTTTATACATCTCAATGAAACTTGGAGGTGTTCTAGGCCATGAAGAGGGAGAAAGTCTGCCCAATTACATATAATTAGATTGAGAGAATATCATGTTCACCAGCTTTAACATGTCACATTTTTTTTACCTGTCTTAAAAAGTACAAAGAAATAAGCAAAGAAATTAAACTTTCAGACTGAAAGGACAGACAACTGCCTTACATGTGGACAGTGATTAAATACTGAGCATTTTTTCTTTATTTTCACATGAAAATAATTAAACTCACCTCTCCTATCTCACAAACACCAAATAAATAATGTATTCAATCACAGCTGAGGAAGGCTGCTGTTAAACATGGAAAAAACAGTTTTAAAATGGTTCGCAAAACAAAGAATACACACACATGGACACCCAATTCCTTTTACTAAATGTCTTCCTCCCCATCAGAAGGTTATTCACCAAAATGGTAGCATAAGCCCAAAAACAATGGTAAGAACAGTGATCTTTTTCCTACATCATTATGTCATGCAGAATGAAGTGGACAGAGTGGGAAAGGGGCAAATTTGATCTAGGAAAAGGAAAATACAACACACAGGCATGCATAGCTGGAAGAAGATGGTTCAAGACTAATAAAAACAAGACGAACAGATGCAATGGTACAAAAAAGGAGATCTGCAGAGAGAGAGAGAGAGAGAGACTGTAAGAGAGTGCACCAGGGTAGGTCTAGGAGGATGTATCAAGAGAAATCTAGTGTCCAGATCAAGTGTGGACACTGGGCCACTCTATTCTGTTTTGGTCAAACCTTACCTGGAATCCTGTGACCATTTCTGGACCCTACAGTTCCAGAAAGATATTGACAAAGTGGAAGGGGGTCAAAGGTCTGGAGATCACCAGTCCCCATGAGAAATGACTGTGGCTGCTGCCACACTGCAGAATAAATGCAAGTCAACACCACTTCAACTCCCATGCCATCAGTAAGTTTTTCCTAATGTTGCGGTGGAATTTTTTTTCCTGTAGCTTGAATCCATTGCTCAATTTCTTAGTCTGTGGAGCAACAGAAAACTCCCTCCATCCTATGGAATCCTGGGGTTTATAGTTTGCTGTGGCACTAGAGCTCTCTGAGATAGAAGACTAACTAGCTCACAAAACTACAAGTCTCATAATCCCACAGCATTGAACCATGGCAGTTAAAGTGCAGTCAAACTGCATTCATTCTGCACTGTAGAGGCAACCTGAGGGAGCTGGGGATGTTTAGCTTGGAGAAGAAAAGATTGGAAGGAGGTGGGTGGCATGATAATGCCATCTTTGTACATTGGAAGGGATAAAAGGTTTGGGAAATGTTGAGGCAAGCAAAAGAAGCTTTGATGAGTTTAGCAGAGTGAATCATGGAGGGAGAAATGCACTCCTCCAAGGATAGCTTGTGTGGCCCTTGAGAATTTAGCAATTGTTCCCAGGCCAATCTTTTCCAGAGGATGAATCGCTACTCCCAGAAGACTCCAGGTTCAACCATTTTCTTTACAACAACAACAATTATAAACAGTAGTAGTAGTATTTTTAAGAACCAGAAGTCAGCCTCTGACCACTTCGAATTTTAGCTTTGTTCAAGCCATCCCTGCAGCCCCCAGAAGGCCCCAGGTGCAAAAGTGGCACCTGACCTGACACAGTTGCCCAGCCTGGCCCAGGGTGACTGGCCAGTTAACAAGGCAATGTGGGGAAAGGAAGGCCGCATGGCCAAAAAAATACCCACATTGTCCATCTCAGTCTTTTCATATGTCCCACAGCCCTTGTCCTACTTTGCCTTTTGATAACTGTTTTCCTTTAGAGTCAGTGGAATGGGCCAGAACAGAGAAGAATGGCAACTGGTGATGTCACAGCCATTGGGTGACCATCTTTGGAATCCTCTAGAACAAGGTGGGAATAAGGATGGGAAGGCAGCCACGCAGGGAAAGCTGACCTCCCAATCATCCAAAAGGTTGGCTTTCGTATCAGGGCCATGATCCCATCTAGGCCTCAGCTGGAAAAAGGTCAAGGCAAAGAGGAGTAGAACTAACCTCAGCAATGATACTACCTACACAACAGATTCGGACTCCAAGAAGTAGAGGGAAATCACCTTAAAGTAGGGAAGGTGGCTCTCAGATAGTGGCTCTCAAGTTCCTTTTTTCCCCCTCTTGTCGGGCTTTTAGGATAGACCTCCTGAGCAGAAGAAGCCACAGCAGTTCTTTGCCACTGGACCAGAAAGCTAGTCAACAATGAGCACTTGCCCTGTTTGCCTCCAAGACTGAAGGACTCTTAACTGTGGGCAGAGGAAATGAAGAATGGATGGCTCCGAGCTCACACTTGATCAGATAATCCTCAGCAGTCACAGAAGCAGTCAAGTGGGGCTAGGTATGAAAGAACAGAAATGCAATGCTGAAATCAATGAGATGATCAACCACCAGGACAGTGGTGATGGTTGCCCAACACTGGAACAGGGGTCCCCAAAGAAAACCATTCCAGGTGAGGGAGACTCAGATGTATCCATGCCAACAGATCATGGAGTGAGCAACCTCCATGTCAGGCAAAAAGAATTGGTGGACCAAAGCCAACAGAGATCTGGGTCAGAGAGCATTAAAAATAGCCCACCTTTTCAAAAGCCATCCCATGAAAGCAACCAGTGGTTCATAAGCCAAGAACCCTACTGGAATAGGCAGCCATTGGTCAGCCTGCAGTCTCAAATGGCTTCCCAAATGGAGCAGGTGAATGAAACAGAGGCCAAGGAAAATATGACCTGGATCAACCAAAGAACAGGCAAACTCATGAAGTGCAAAGGTCAACAGACAAGCAGGATTTGGGAGTTTAAGCCACTTGCAGAAATTCTGCAGCATTCAATTCAAGAATCCCAGATCCAAGGTCAAGAGCCAAAGAAAGGAGCACAATCAGAAGATGGGGTTGTGTGTTCAGAAAGGACAGAAGCAGAGCTGTCTGCCAAGCCAGAATCTTGTGCCAGCAGTCAGCAGTCTGGAGAACAAGAATTACTGAGTGGTCTAGAGCTAGAGGAAAGACCATTTCATCTTGAAGATCAACACCTACAGGATTCCCAAAAGCTTAGTCAACAACCAAAAGAAAAAATGCCATGCAATGACAACAAAGAAGATGATGATCAAACTTTTCCAAGAACCAGCAAATCTTCCCAAGAGCAGCCTACAACTGTATCTGGGGTTGAAAAGGACCTAAAATGGATCAGCCCAAAAACTGGCTTAGAAATGGCCTGCAAAAGTCAACAGACAAGCCGTATTTGGGTATTTAAGCCTCTTTCGGAAATTCTGGCACCATCGGTCCAGGAATCCCAGAGAAGCTTCGAACCAAAGAGAAGACTAGAGAGTAAGTCAGAAGGAAAGGTTAGTTTCTCCAAAGGGACAAAGTCAGAACCACTGGCTGTGGAAAAATCACATAGTAGCCAGCCACCCCAAGAGCAAGGATTAGTGAGTGGTTTACAGTCAGAAGAGTGGAATCTCAGTGAACATTCAGCCTCTCCAAAGACCCCAAGATCGTCCCAAGTGAAGTTCACAAATGAAACTGACATCACAGAAGAGATAACATGGATCTGCCCCAGAACTGGCTTGACAATGAATTGCAAAAGTCAACAGACAAATACAATACAGGAGGGACGCCGCCTTCCCAGAATTTTGCAGAGTTCAAGTCAGGTGACTCAGAAAATCAGCCAGCTCATGTATGACCATGGTAGTAAAACCAACAGAGAGATGACAGAGTCATATACAGATGGAGGGGATGAAGTGGAGCAAACATATAGCATCATTTCCATGGAAGAAGGAATATGGTTCAACAAGAAGACTCACAAGATCCTCTTCAGTCGGAGTCAGCAGACATGTGAGAGTTGGATTACCAGGGGAACCACAAAGAGCAGGCAAACAAAGTTGGATGCTGATGGCCCCCCTGTTGAAGGGGAGCAGTTGGACAGCCAAGAAAGTCAAGGAGAAAGACAAGGACTGAGTCCAGAAGACAAGCCACCTCATGGAAGCCTGCTATCTCAGGTTGAAGAATCAAAAGACAATGAAGAAGACACTGTGAAAGCACTCTGTGACCCTCAGCTGAGTGAAGAGGTCCTGTTTCGGATTGAGTCATCCTTGGTTTTTGCCCAGGTGGAAGATGGCCTCCCTCCTGTCTATGAGGGAGAAGGCAGTGGAAAGGAAGGGAGCTTTATCAACACGCAGACGGGCAAGCTATTGGAATCACAGTGTCTCCAGACAGATATCCTTTCCTTCCAAAAATCTGAAGGAGAAATCAAGGCATTGTAATATTCTAACCATCTTTCTAGAAGAATACCAAGAGGGAATTTGTTTCCAGTGAATGGAAGTAACACTAGCAATGTGCAAGCTCTTTAGGAGGAACAGTTTCTGCATGATGGTGGGGCTGATGAGTGAAGGGTGAGAATGAACAGGATCATGAGATGGGGATCCATCAAAGAGACTGCAGAGCCATGAAAGGCCAGAGTTTGGTGTTTCTGTTTACTCTGACAGATACTGATTAGATCAGGAAAAGTAACCCTTTATGAATGGGTCTGTGGGAAAGGCCAAAATAAAAAGGGGGGAACTCCAAGGAAATGCGTACAGTCTATTTTCTTTGATTTAAATTTCAGTTTGTAATTCCTGTTTGCAATCCTAAACCTGCAACATCATAGTGTACAGTTGGCTCTCCCTATCCATTGATTTTTTTTTTAATCCATGGATTCAACCATTCATGGATTGAAATATGTTTTTAAAAAATATAAATTCCGAAAAGCAAACTTTGATTTTTCTATTTTATATAAGGCACATCATTTCATTATGCCATTGCATTTAATGGGACTTGAGGATCCATAGATGTTGTTATCCACAGAGGGGTCCTGGAACCAAACCTCAGGAGATACCAAGGGCCCTTTGTATTATCTGATCTCCTGCTTCTTTTGAGATATGTTAGGCTGAGTATGAAGGGTTCCTTCAGCTGACCATCCAAAAAGCTACAGAGCCCTTCATATAATAAAGCTGGAGTCTTCCCACACATGGGGAAAATTATTGCCAGGAGCAATTTAAAAGAGGGTTTAAATAAATAGGTTTTAATTCTATTGATTCATTATCAAATGCATGTGACTATTCATCAGCTTATTATCTCTGTGGGGACACACTGAAGCAAAGCATAGAATACAGTTTTTCTTTTCTTTTTTTTAAGTTAAAGATCAAAGCACAATAATTAATATGTATGGAAACAATAAAATGAAATATGAAAACTAATTTCTAGCACAGAAATGTAAAGCCGAAATGTAAACACTTAGACTATAAAATAGAATGCAGATTAGTCTTTAAGTCCCCCATGTTTCTCTGTCCCTTTCCCCTTTAAATACAAGTTGTTTGCAAGACCCAGGTGAGTAATAGAAAGGTCTTCAAGAGACCACAAAGACAGTTCCAAGTGGGCCTGTTTGGAAAGGCTATTCTGTACATAGGGCAACATCACCATGGCTGCCTCCACACGCAGAAATAATACAGTTTGACACCACTTTAACTGCCATGACCCAATGCTATGGAAGTCTGGGATCTGCAATTTGTAGTGGCACCAGAGCACTCTCTGAGAGAGGAATCTAAATATTTCACAAAACTACAAATCCCAGATTCCATAGCATTGAGCCATGGCAGTTAAAGTGGTGTCAAACTGCATTACTGCATTACTGCTGTCATCAAAATTTTTATTTATTTATTTATTTGATTTATACCCTGACTTTTGTCCCAAAATGGTAGACCTCTTTCTCTGGACATAATCTTCTCTGGACATCTTCAAAAAGAGGCTGGGCAGCTCCCTGCTTGGGATGCTTTAGCTGGAGATCCTGTACTTTAAAAAGGGCCCTTGAGGTCCCTTCCAACTCCATGATTCTATTATTCTAACAACACAAACACACAAATCACCACTTGTCCCTAAACTCTTGAAAACAAGAGAGTTGAGACAGAACTTTTTTCCCCTGGTCAGTAGGTGATCTTGCGGTGTGGTTATGTGAAAAATGATCCTATAATAGTCCCATGGCTCTTAGAAAAGGCTCCAATTTTCTTCCACATCTGATACAACTTGATGAGAAACTTTAATTCCTCACCTCTAAAGAGGGTTCAGGCAGTGAGATCTGGGCTCCAAATGGCTGAAGCTAAAATAACAACCTTGACCTGATGGGGTGGTGATCTCAGAGCTTCTCTCCCTTTAATGATTCCATCAAGGCTATTGATCAAATGGTTTCTATATATGTTTTTACTCCCTGCTGCAAGAGATTGTCATCATCCGCAACACACAATCCTCTCTAGTGGGTTGAGTGTCTTTATTAAAGCTCCTTTTCTGAGTTGCTGTGCAGACAGTTTTGGTTCTTCTATCTGAAAAAGGTTATCAGAGGGCTGGAAAATGTCCCCAAAAGAACAATTGAAAAGGCTATGGGGTTAAAACAAGAAAAGGATAAAGGGCGAGGAGGTTTAATTTAAAACTGAGGTGAGGTCAACAAATGAAAGGAATGAGTGTCATCCTATTTTTTATTTGATTTATACCCTGCCTTTCTCCCAAAATGGGACTCAAAACAGCTTATAAGTTCAATCAATCAATCGTTTATTAAAGCTTAGACCAAAGGCCATTTAGCTTATAAGGTAAAACAGGACCAAAAAAGTATAGCTACTGATGTAAAAAAGATATACCTGCATAAATCACTAACATCCTGTTTTAGCTTATGAGTTAAAACAAGACATTAGTGATTTATGCAGGTGTATCTTTTTTTACATTGGTAACTGTACTTTTTTTAGTCATGGGGCCCAAGATTATGAAACAAAGTTTTAGCTTATAAGGTAAAGCACACTGCACATGCAGAGGGGCATTATACACTATACACACTGTACACAAGCAGATGTGGAGTGAGCACTGCAATCAGAGATTTCACATTTGTTTACACATTCACTTGTACAGGACTGAAATTTGGTCTGCAAGTGTGGTGGGACAGAGTTGGAGTCTTTAGATGTCAGGGACCATTCCTCATTTGGTTTGCTGGGATCCAACTGAGTTTCAATCTTGCCCTTCCTCTACTGGGAGATATGACCCTGTGATTTATGATACTGTTTCCTGACTCTGATATCTTGGTACTCTTACTAGGACTCTGCTTTGATTTACAGCTCCTGACCTCGGACTGTTTGTTATCTGACACTGTTTGTTCCATTGGCTGCTGTATTTTTGGCAGTCTGCTTGCAGTGTGAGAGCAGGACAAATCATCATATAACTCTGTGAGTGCCAAGTTATATTAAGGCTGCCATCTTGCCAGGGATCATACTTTCATAGAATCATAGAGCTGGAAGGGACCACAAGGACCATCCAATCCAACCTGATTCTTCCATGGAGGAAGACGCCATCAAAGCACTCCCTATGACAGATGGCCATCTAATCACTGTTTAAAATCCTCCAAAGAAGGAGACTCCATCACCCTCCAAGGCAGCATCTTCTGTCTGACAGCTCTTACTACCAAAAAGTTCTTTCTAATGTTGAGGTGGAATCCCTTTTCCTTTAATTTGAATCCATTGCTCTGTGTCCTGGAGTCTGGAGCAGCAGAAACAACCAGGTCCCTAAGCTGATCCTTATAGGGCTTGGTTGTTTCCAGACCTTTCACAATTTTGGCCACCCTCCTCTGGACATGCATGTGTAAGTTCCCCTAGACTGAGCATGTGCATGAAAGTGCATTGTGCATTGCAGTGGTGCTTTCCACACTTGCACAGTGTTGCAGTTCACTAATGTACATTCATTACATTAACTGTGTTACTGTAAAGTTACACTCCATTTCATTGATATGGGCTCTTGGACAGTATAATATGATCCACAATTTGTCAAAAGACATGCCCAGTTTTTTGTTTGTTTGTTTGTTTTTGCTACCCCTTTTCACAGTATTAGGAAGCACTTCCTGATGGTATGAACTACAAAATCCCAGAACTCCATAACATAGAGCCATGGCAGTTAAATGGTGTCAATTTAATGTCATAATTTCTACAGTGCAGATACATTCTCAGCCAGTCCTTCCTTGGATCAAGAGCAAAAATGCTCATTGAAGGTTATGGTTATTATGAAAACAAAATGCAATTATTTTGAAGACAATTTATACCCACAGTGATGGATGGGGATAAGGTTTATGACTCCATGACTTGCAGAGAGGAGGATAGAAGAGAGGGATAGGAGGAGAAATATATCTTAAAATACCAATACCTGTTTAGGAAGAAGGAATCATTGTATGTATCATGACTACAGCTATATCCCCATTGCAGAATTAATGCAGTTTGACACTGCTTTAACTGCCAAGGCTCAATGCTATGTAATTCTGGGGTTTTTAGTTTTGTGAAATGTTTAGCCTTCTTTGTCAGGGAGCTCTGGTGCCACAACAAATTACAAATCCTAACATTCCACAGTATGGAGCTATGAAAATTAAAGCCTTGTCAACCTACATTAATTTTGCAGCATGGCAGCAGCCTAAAATTGTTATTGTTAAATGAAAAGAAACAAAATCATCGTTCACTCATTGCTACCTCTGAGTGAAAGAAAGCCTTTGCGAAGTAGACAGTTGAAAACTAGGAGAAATTTTGCAAAGCCAGGAGGTGGAGGGGGACATCTGGATATCTCTTTCATCACAACACTATCTGCACAAGACCAGCTCCTCCAACTTGCTTCCAAAAATCAGCTTAGTTTGCCATTCCCATAAAAGTGGAGCTGGGACATTTGGTTTATGGGTGATTCAGTGAGTAGCAGAACATGGCTGAGTATGCCAACCCACAAATTTCAGACAGGTGTGGATTTTTTTTTCAGGTGGGTGGGTATGTTTACACCGAAATACTTTCTTTTTTCCTTTATTCCTCCAGTTAAAAAAAAGACACAAGCTTTTTCTGAATTGAGCAATCACATCTTCTTATGCTTTCAAAAGAAAAAGGCTGTTTGTTTGTTTGTTTTGTTCCAAATGTTGAATGTCTTACGCTATCCATCTGTTTGGTTTTGTGGGATTTCTTCTTGTTTTTTTTTCAGAGTCGACAACACTGTTTTCTAGACAGCCTATCCTTTGTCACACAAACTGAACTTGGTACGGCTGATTGAGTTCCATAATAAAGATGCACTTCCTAATAGTGAGAGTTTCACAGTTATGGAGCGCATGCTTTCAACCGTAACCAGGACAATGCGTAGAAACCCCCAAAGAGAGATGTTACATTTAACAATGGAGAATCTCTCCAACTTGAAATTGAATTTCTCTTCTTCTCTTTTTTCCTTCTCTTCTTTTCTCTTTTTACAGGTGAAACTGAGTCCAGTTAGGAAACTGAAATCTTAACTATACATTTAGTAAACACATATAGGGATAATGTGACAGAGGTTTACAAAAAAATATAGGTTAGATTCTTGTGAGTATCTTACACAAGTGTAAGTTAGGGATGAAAAGAAAAAATAATTGTTGAAAAACATAGGAGATGGTTGAGTGTCCAGAGCCCCTGGTGGGAAGAATCCAGAATCTTCATAGTTTAGGACTTGTTCTGTGCAAAATTCACATGAGGTTGTTTTGTGCCCAAAATAGCATTTTCTGCACAGGGAACTACATTTTCTGTGCAGAAAGTAATATTTCTACATAGGAATAATTTTCTGCAGAGAAAATGCTTTTTCTTCTATCTAAAATAACCACATGTGGATTTTGTGCAGAATTGCAAAAAGGCTTTGAAAATTCTGTGCCCATTGCTTCCTTCAAGAGGAAACATAGTGAAAAATTACAGTTCCTATGCAAGTTCCCTGCAGAAATGGTTGGACAATTTAGTCCAGTGCAGAATGTCCATATTTAATTCATAGTTGCAGGAGCAAAGTGGTATATGTGAAACCATTGCACATGCAGGGATGCAGTAAACATGAATGTGCATGTAATCAGTGTCATGTTCCTGTGTATCCATATGAATCTGCCCTCAAAGTTATGTGTATGAAGGGGGAAGATCAAGGGGGTGTTAGGTTTTAGTGGAGTAGTGTGCTTGTAGATCCAGCAGAACCAGG
>CM034701.1:3172504-3185402 GCA_020142125.1 Phrynosoma platyrhinos
CCCATTCATCAGCCAGGGTACCTCTGCCATCCATCAGCAGTGGCTGCAGATGGGGGCAAAGTGTTGCTATTGCCTGGCAGCTCCTTCCAGGTTTGTTGGGGCTGCTGGCTGAGCAGGAAACAGGCCATCAGGTGGCAGCAGCAACCAGCAACTGGTGACGGGAAGGGGCTACCTTCTAGGTATGGTGGCATTGTTGGCTGGGTGAGAAAAAGAGATGCCTCCCTTTCCCACTCTTCCAGAAGCCCTGCTAAAATTCTTCCCAATGGATGCCAATGGAGGAACTTCAGAACTGGCAGGATACCTTCAGCGACTAGTCTTGATTTGAGGAGATGCTCACTGTAGTCACCAGGCAGAAGGGCTCTAGAGTCTTTCTCAGCAAGATGGACAAATATTAACCATTGATTGGTGGCATAGAAAGGGTTAATTTGTGATCAGTAGACCCTGGTTGACACTCTAACCTGGCAGTTTAAGGATACAGAGGCAGTTGGAAGCAGTTGGAAGCAGTCCAAGTGAGTCAACCTTTCTGAGAACTAAGTTGGCGGTGACCTCCCAGAGGACATTTTCTGCCACTGCTCCCAGACTCTGGAACGCCTTGCCAGAAGAGATCCATCAGATAACCAACTTAGATGGCTTTAAAAAAGCCATCAAGACGGATCTCTTCTGGCAGGCCTACCTGAAATAAACTATTCATCTAGTTTAAGGCAAAATGGGTGAGCTGTTAAGACTCAACTAACCATCTCTTTCTGCTTTAGTCTAAATGCCCAACAGGACAGAAAGCAGAGGAAGGAGTTTAAAAACAAACCAACTTTACACGTTATTTTTTTTTTTAAAGACCAAGATCTCTCCAGCTGAGTGAGAAATATCAAAGCACTCCAATTGTTGTTAATTTGCCAAAGCAATCTATATAAACTCTAATTATGTTTCTCAGACACTTGGAAATCTGAAAAATAGCTATGTCAAATGTTAAATATCACTATGAGTTTCACCCAACCCTGCAGCTGTATTGAGATCTCCAAGGAACAAGTCCTGGATGGTCCTTTGCAGAGCTTGGGAAAATTACTTTTTGCACTGTAGCTTCCAGAATCCCCCCATCCAGGGTGACAGAGAGCTTCTGGGAGCTTTTGTCCTTAATAAATCACTTTTCCAAGCTTAGCCCCTCAGATGCTGCTCCATCAATTGGAAAGGGATGCATCAGCTGTTGATGGAGGACCAACTAGATAGGCTTCTCACTTTGGTTGTCTGGATGTTTTTGGACTTCAGTTCACAGAAGTCCCAATCTCCCTGGCCAATGGTCAGGAATTCTGGGAGCTGAGATCCCAAACATCTAGAGAACCAACATTTGAGAAGCAACAGTCCATATTAAATGTTCACTGTTCATTCGTCTACAAGGAAATCGTGTATCAAGCTCTGCTATTTTCTGCAGTCACCATTCCTCTCAAACTAAAGTCCAAGGGTCTTTAAGCTACTACCCTGACAAGTAGATGTAACAAATTGTCATTTGTTTGCATTGCCTTGAAACTAACTGGCCAATGAGCCATGACCAAGTCTTGTTATTGCTAAAGGGAAATAACCAAGCCCAGAGCACTACAAAACAGAGAGGAACTGGCCTACCAAATGCTGTGTACATAGGCGGCATGATGCTACTAAGAACATATTTATCATTCCACTTGGTCTTGATGGTCAATACGTGAGGAAAGGAAAGACCCCAGGTGAATTTCCCAAGCTTGTTCTCTTGCAGAGTGAATCTTAACAGTGAATCGAAGTTCTCTTGCAGAGTGAATCGAAGCTTAACAGTGCCATGGAAATTGGAACCATTCTGCCAAGAGCTAGTCAGCAACATCCTATATCATTTCAGCGTAGCATAGATATCCACAGGTGGAGTTAGGTTATGCAACCCCTATATTGAAAATCAACATAGTGCCGCAGAGGTGGATCAGAGGTTAATGTGCATGACTGGAAACTCACTGTGGAATTGCAACCCACAATGTGCAAAGGCAATGCTAAGGACCTTCACACACTACTCCGTGTACTTTAATGTGCTACCAAATGCACAACTATGTGTTCCACATCCCTTCTTACACTCCATCAGCAGGATACAACCAGTGCACAATGTCAAAGAAAAATCACTCCGCATGCCTAGTACAACATACACCTGCATATGTCTCTAAGGATGGTTGGCTATGTTGAGTAATGAAATAGGAGTCAAAAAACTACCATTTAGCTGCCTGGCATTGTTGTTTTTATTTAATTTATATCCCACCTTTCCCCCAATAACGGGACTCAAGGTAGCTAACAAGAAATCACTTCCAACTTATGGCAACCCTAAAGTGAACCTATCATTGGGTTTTCTTGGCAAGTTTCTTCAGAGCGGGGTTGCCATTGCCATCCTCTGAGGGTGAGAAAATGTGACTTGCCCAAAGTCACTCAGTGGCTTCCATGGCCAAGCTGGGATTTGGACCCTGGTCTCCAGAGTCCTAGTCTAATACTCAAAACACCAGACCATGCTGGCTCTTTCCAAATACTGCAGGACATTGTACATTCCAGCCAGTGGTGTTGCATCCACCATTCCTCCAATATGCCTCCTCCCCATTTCCTCTTCACTGAAAGAGCTGGTTGCTTGATGATGATGCTATTTACCTTCCTTCCTCCACCCAGCTCATGTTAAAAGTCAGCAATAAAACTTTACTTCAAATTAATTTCACCAATGCATGTTCTGCTCTTCCTGACTTGAATGCATTAACAGTTGGCTGTTGCTATACAGAATGCAAACTGTTCTTGACATGACCATGAAGAAGAGCTTGGAAATGTTACTTTTTTTTCTCAGCCAGGACTCCTGGAATTCCCCAGGCAGTGGCCTGACCCTGGGCCATGAGCCTGGCCTGCTGGAGATTCTGGGACTGGTGGTCCAAAAAATTAACATTTCCCAGCTCTTTTCTGAAGGTATCTAGGCAAAAGAAAGTGCAAAGGCAGGCTTACTGTTGAATATAAAGAAAACAAAAATAATGATCACAGAGAACATACACATATTGAAACTAGACAATGAGGAAATAGAAATAGTAAAAGAGTTCTCATATATGGGATCAAACATTGATTGGAACGGGGACTGCAGTCAGGAAATCAGAAGAAGACTACGGGGGGGGAGCAGACTGGCGGCTCTGGGCAGCCATGGGAAGGAGCGCCGCAGGACCGAGGCATCCCCACGCCTCGATCCTGCAGCACTCCTTCGCTGCCCCTGAAAGGAGTGCTAAAATAGTGCTCCTTTCACAAGTCAGTGAAAGTGTGCCTCAAAAGCGTGAGGCGCACTTTCACTGACTTATCCGCCGCAGTGTGTGCGGACACTGCGGCGGGATGTTGCCCCCGGAGTGCCGGCTGTGCGGAGGGCCAGCGGCTCTGAGGGCAACCTTGGGAGGAGGAAGGGGCGCCAAGAGTGCGGCTGCCCCTCCTCTTCCCTGCCTCCAGGACGGCTTAATAAGCCATCTGCCGAGGCCCTAAGAATGGGGAGGATGTGAGAGCTGGACAGTCAAGAAGGAAGATAGGAGGAAAACCATTGCCTTTGAGAGAATGTGTTTCTGGAGAAGAGTACTGAGGATCCCATGGACAGCCAAAAGGACAAAGAAATGGGTCCTAGAGCAGATCAAGCCAGAAATATCCCTAGAAGCCAAGATAACAAGACTTACACTGTCATACTTTGGACACATCATGAGAAGGCATGGATTGTTGGAAAAGACAATAATGTTAGGAAAGATGGAGGGAAGTAGAAAGAGAGGAAGGCCACAGGCTAGTTGGATGGACTTTATTAAAGACACCATGAATATGAGTTTGCTGGAGCTGGGCAGAGCAGTAGAGGACAGGAGGGCCTGGAGATGTCTCATCCAAAGGGTTGCCATGGGTTGAGATCAACACGAAGGCAGTTAACAACATCAACATCTAGACTAGCTTTCTTTGAGTGCTTTTTGTCAATAAATCTCATTCAGACCTGATCCCATTCAGCACAGCACAGCTGTGTAGAGAAGATGTCTTCGCTGGTCTTTAGGAATAGAGGACAGAGGGGGACATTAATGGCAGAGTCTGAGTGCATGGCACCATTCGTGGAGAAGAGTGGGCAGAGCACTAGGCTCATGGCTGGCTTGGCTCTTCATTTTCCCTCTCCATTATTTCTCAGCCTGTCTATTCATTACCCACCAGGCAGTGTCAACATATGCTGGTTGCCTTTGGGGGCTGGGCAGGAATTTTCTCTTCCCTGCACATTCACATGTAGAACTGGGACAATTGTTCCTGGATGTGGCAGTTAAATAGGAGGTCACTGGCATGCGAATTTGGGGAAGAGAAATCTGAAATGGCAGTCGTGGTGAACAACCCTAGCTTCCGATTTGGTGGTGAGAATGTATCTGGACTTTCTTCTTAGTTCACTAGCTTATAGGGTGGGGAAATAGACTATCATAGAACTGCAGAATCCTAGGCCAGGAAGGGACAGCAAAGGCTATCCAGTACAACCCCATTGTGCAAGGCAAGAAGAAACAATCCATACACTCTCAACAGATGTCCATCCAGCCTCTGGTTCAAAATCTCCAAAGAAGGAGATTTCACCACTCTCCAAGGGAGTGTCTTCCACTGTCAAACAGCTCTTACTGCCAAGAAGTTCTTCCTAATGTGAGGAGGAATCTCTTTTCCTGTAGTTTGCATTCACTGCTCTGGGTCTTGGTCTCTGGAGCAGTAGAAAAAAAGCTTACTCCATACTCAACATGACATCCCTTCACATGTTTAAACAGGGCTATCATATCACCTCTTATTAACCTTCTCTTCTCCAGACTAAACATACACAGTTCCCTAAGTCTTTCCTCATAGGGCCTGGTGGTTTCCAGACCCTTCACCATTTTGGTCTTCCTTCTCTGGACATGCTCCAGCTTCTCCACATCCTTCTTGAATTTTGATGTCCAAAGTGGACACAGTATTCCAGGTGAGGTCTGAACAAAGCAGAACGGAGTGGGACTTTAACTTCCCTTGGTCTATATGCAAAGGGTTCTTGTAGTACCCTTGAGAGTATGTGGAAAAGACTGTAGCATAAGCTTTTGTAGACTTGGTCTACTTCCTCAGATGCATGGAGTGAATTCAAAGTTGGGTACTTCAACCAGGAGTATTTCAAGATGAGATCAATTGGGGACCTCCTGCTGCAGCTAGACTTCAATTTAGCCTCTTCCCACCCCCAAAGATCATAAATGCTTAAAGGTAATGCTTAAACACTTAATAAAATGGCCTTTTAGTTACATCAAATCTGTTATCTTATCACTTTATTTCCTGGTTGGTCACCAATGTCCAGAAGAAGCAGAACACACAGGAGGCAGATGGCACAGTCAGCATTCCTAAGTGGACTATTTGAGTGTTGCCTTGAGTCCCATTATTGGGAGAAAGGTGGGATATAAATTAAATAAATGAATTAATATGACCAGGAATATTATCTGCAAGCACAGGTGGTTAGATACAGCACATTCAGGACCCTGGACAGGTCACTAGGAATGGTTCCTTTGTTCCAATGGCATCTCAGCTCCAGAAGAGACCCCATACTTCTTTCATTTTTTGCCACCTTTGAGCAACTTCACTCATGTCCCAATATTGGTCTTCAGCTGGAGAAGAAACAAAAAAATAGACGTACAAAATAAGTCTCTTGGGCTTATGCAGAAACAAGGTTATTTGGGAAGACTTTCTTGATGCCCTTGGTGGAGCAGGTTTTGCAAGAATCTACATTCTTAGAAAGAGCCAGTGTGGTGTAGTTTGAGTTTTAGTTTTAGACTAAAGTTTGAGTTTTAGACTAGGACTTTATAAGAACAAAGTTTACATCCCTGCTCAGTCATGGAAATGCACCAGGGAATCTGGTGCAAATCATACTTACTCATTATTATAGGAAAGTAATGGCAAAGCTCCTCCAAATAAATCTTAAGAAGGGTTAAGGTAAATCAAGATTGACTTCACAATGTTGAGCCAATGTGATCTTGTGTTTTGAGTGTTGGAATATGAACCTAGGTTTCGAATCCCAACCCCAGTCATGGAAATCCACTGGGTAATCTTGCACAACTCATATTCTCTGGCTTAGAGGAAGTTTATGACAACCCTCCTCTGAATGAATCTTGCTAAAACAATCCTATGACAGGAGCATTACAAGATGAAATTCACTTGAACACACAAAACAAAATTCTTGGATCTCCTTGGCAGCAAATTTCATCATACACTATGCATTAATCTAATCTATCAGGGACAGAGCAACAATAAATCTTTGTCACTGATATATTGCTTAAGTACATTCAGGAAGACTTTTCCACAAAAGAACATAGAATCATAGAATTATAGAATCCCAGATTTGGAAAGGAACTCAGAGGCCATCAGATCTAACCCCCTGCTCAATGCAGGATCACCAGCTAGAGAGCATCCCTAGAAAGTAGCTCTCCAGCCTCTTTTGGAAGATGTTCAAAGGACACTGTAACACCTCCCTTGGCAATCGGTTCCATTGCTGGATCACTCTCGCTGCCAAGAACTTCCTTCTAGTGTTTAGTTAAAATCTACTCTCCTGTAAGTCCAAACCACTACACTTGGTCCTCTCCTCTGAGGCAAGAAAGAAGAGACCTTCTCCCTCTTCTCTACAACAACCCTTGAGGTATTTAAAGGGTACACTCTGTTGGCGCATGTGTGACCCAGGTCCACACACACAAGATTTGTGCCAGGAACAAACACCACAGAAAGTTCTGCTGTACAGTTCGTGCAAGCTGGAGAAATCCTTCTCCCACACAGAAGCTGCAGACATGACAACTGCTGAATTCTCTTTGAGAGGTTTTTAGTCTTCATTGCAATATCTACAGGCATTCACACTGACTGACAGAATGCTCTGCCACCATCCACTATACACCACACACATGGAGCACTGGAACTCCTCCCTTATATTCACAATCTCTGGTAGAGATTTTTAGTCCAACCCCCACCTGATGTGTTACATACTTCCTGTCTTACATGTGCCATGACTGTGTAGTATTGAAGCTTGATGACCTCATGTTGTCATCATCTTCCTGTGACTCAGCACATTTGAATATGCACACTCATCATAGCTTCCTGTTGAACTCAGGTTACCTTTCACCCTTGTTCTATATTGCAACATCTAGGACAGGGGTAGGCAACCTTTCCCCTTTAAGGGCCGAGGGACTTCAGCTCCCAGAATCCCAGGAGCTATTGGCCAACATGGGACTATTGGCCAACATGGCTGAGGCTTCTGGGAGCTGAAGTCCCTCGGCCCTTAAAGAGGAAAGGTTGCCTACCCCTGATCTAGGACATTTTCTCTCTGGATCCAATCCATCCTGATACAATCATGGCACCCCTCCTCTTCACCAAGCTAAACATGCCCAGCTCCCCCAACCTCTCATACGTTTTGTTCTCCATACCTCTTATCATCCTCATTACCCTTAACATTTTTTCATAAGACCCTCGTAGTTTTACAGTCTGAAGTCTCTGATACCTCAGGCTACTCCTTGCCCCGACCTGCATGATGCACCCTTTTTTTAAAAAAAGCTGAAAGCACACACTGGGGATTAATGAAGAAACTCTACAAGAAGCATAGACGTGGATCCTGTGTTGCAGGATAGGGTTAACCCTGGAGGGAAAATGTGAAAAGAGAACCCTGCCAAAAATACAAGAGTTCTGAAGTGTACCTTTGAAAAACTGTGAAGGCTGAAAAGGCTATGTCTTTGAACAAGGACTTGTCACAGGCAACAAACATTCCCTGATTCAGATAATAGGAGGCTCTCCTATGCAAACATTTGAATCATGAGTTTGAAAAGAACTCTTTTGTTCTATTCTAATTAAACACAATGACATGTTGAAAGCAACACCAACAGAGAAGAGACGTCCAGGTTTCTTACATCCCAGCCATACAAAGCCATGAACCACAAGCTGACAAAAATGGGCTGATAAATATTCTATACCCTGGAGTGAGCCTTTGATTCTGGTAATGCAGAAGGATTGTCAAATCCAGAGGTGTTTCTAATGGCAACCAATATATCCTGGTGGTGATAAACCTAACTTGTGATGCATTGCTGTGAGTAGGAGATAGGCTTCACAGTGGCTTAATGCAAGAGATGATTGTCAAAGAACTGTTTACATGAGTTCCAGCTTGTATGTGAAAGACAAAAAATTACGGTATTTGAGGAAAGACTTGCTGCCTGCAACTCAGGCCTTGCTTATATGGGCGATTTATCCAAAATTCCCCCTGGGCTCACTGGGTCCTGTTTTAAATGTTGCAAGGCCAAAACCCTGAATCAAGTCCGAACTGTCTTCACAACACCCACACCAAATTTGGGGCTTCCTCCCCCTAACCACATTGAAATAACTCACCTTCTGCTGTGGGTTTTCAACTCTCTTTGCAGCAACAACAGTGGCTTCCTTTTCAGTCGTGGTACCTGCAAGTTACCTGGCATTGCTGCTGTGAGCACAAGTCACTCTGAGGTCAGAAGAAGGGGCCCAGCATTACTTGCATGGTGGGAAACCTTGTTCTGATCTCAAAAATGGTGCCGGGTGATGAATGGAGGCCACATGGGAGACAGGCACCCATAATGCACTACAAGAGCTGAAAACCCAAAATATAACAGCTAAGGGATGAATTTGGGGGAATTTGTAGCCAGAATAGCTCCGAGGCAACATGGAGTATTCTGGCAAGTGTAGATCCATCCATCCTCACTTTTGGAGTTTTTAAAATAAATTTTATTAACACAAATATTTTTTGTAATTTTATATTTTATTAACATGTATTATTCAAACATATCTATCAAATTGACATACTAATTTCTTTTCCAATAATTATCTACAATTATTTACAATTGACTTCCAAGGTATCTCCAGTTTGTACTCAACCTTACTTCAATGTTCACTCATTGTCTTCATATACAAGCAATTTTAAATATTAAATCCACTGTGTGTTATAACATCAGCTTTAACCATCTTGATCTTTTATAGCCATTATTATAGATGTTTCCTGTTAATATTCACCTCCCATTAACAAAAATATTAACATTTTAGACATTTTAAACAATAAAGACAACAACAATCAACAACCATATAACATTCGAACAAAGAATGAAGAAATAAAAAAGAATTAAAAGTTCCTTTCTCTTCAGTGTTTGGTTTTTGTTTCTTTTCTGCCTGTAGTCTTACATCCTTCAGAACCAATATTAGTATGTTTCTTCATTTTATCTCCTCAGATTCCTTTTGGCTAATGAGTTCTTACAAAGGACATCCATTATATCCAAAGTTATCTTATTCTGGACCTGTCCTCAGTTACTGACCACTGCCTTGCTCCTGGTCACAGACTCTGTGGCATAGGATGGCCATCTGTCAGGGATGCTTTGATTGGGAGTTCCTGCATGGCAGCGGGTTGGACTGGATGGCCCTTGTGGTCTCTTCCAACTCTATGATTCTATGATTCTTCCCAAGTTTTTTTTTATTTGTGCATTGAGACTCTGGATATCAGAGGAAGATGAGAGCTGTTGTCAGAGCTTGCACTACTCATGGTCCTTCTCTGGTGGACTTTGCAGTGCTGCCAGCACCTATAACTGCACAAGGTGCTAAAGAAACACTCAGAGTCTCCAAGGTCTGTTTACAGAACTTTACAACAGAGTATATACAGCACTATATATACAACAACGAATCTCCAACCAACCATCCACTAACATCAACAAACCCACACTGTCTATAGCAGGGGTAGGCAACCTTTCCCCTTTAAGGGCCGAGGGACTCAGCCATGTTGGCCAATAGCTCCTGGGCCTCAGCCATGTTGGCCAATAGTCCCATGTTGGCCAATAGCTCCTGGGATTCTGGGAGCTGAAGTCCCTCGGCCCTTAAAGGGGAAAGGTTGCCTACCCCTGGTCTATAGGTCATGCCCATATTTATATACATTGTCCGTGGCATGATCTCCTCACACAGGTGTCTAAAATTGCATCAGGCTCTTGCCTCGTGCCTGTTGAGTAATCCTGGGCATGTCCTCCAAGAGGTGTGATGATGACACTCCTTTCCAGGTGTTGAATCATCCTGCTTCCTCAGCCAGCTGCCATATTTTGTCCTGTGAAATTCTTAATACTAGTGGTGTACATACATGTCTGCATGCATTGACAGACATTATCCAAAGATGGTGGCAGTTGAAGGCTTCAGTGGGATGGTAAGTCTGCTTTTAGGTTGAAGTCTTCAAGTGTAAGGAGGTCTCCAAGGTCCTGAACCATGACTCCAAAATAGGTTAAGTACCATCAAAAGTTCATTTCAACTTCAGACCTTGAGTGGGTCTACACTGGTCAGAATACTCCTGGCTGCTCCCAGAGTATTCTGGCCTCAAAGCTGCCCCAAATCCCCCTATTACCTGTGCAGTCCACAGTGACAGTCTACACTTGCCTCCTACTGTGCACCCAGTGCCACCATTGCTGGCATGGGTAGTTCCTTCTGAAGTCCAAAACAAGATCTCAAAGCTGGCCACTTCATTGTGACCTCATAGGGATCGACTTGCACCAGTTGCAGAGGCAAGTGACACAGCAAGAAGCTGTGTAAATATCTGCCCAGTGTGCTCCAGATTTTCCTGAATGAATTAAAGTGGACTAAGCCATGGATGGCCCAGATTTAGGGGGGTTGCAGACTGCCAGAAATAGGGCAAATCCAGTCCACTTTTAGGGTTAGGGTTAGTGCTAGTGAATCATGGGAATTGTTTTTTTTTCTGAGACATTGAGCCTTCTCTGTCAGAGAGCTCTGGTGCTACAATAAAATACAGTTCCTATGATTCCCTAACCCTAACCCTAACCCTAACCCTAAAAGTGGACTGAATTTGCACTATTTCTGGCAGTCTGCAACCCCCATAAGTGTGGAACTGGGTTTGACGTGTTAAAACAATCTGCACTTAAATCAGGCCTTTGGCCCTATCTCATGTGGACAGGGCAATGCAAGGGCAGGGGGAAACCGATGTATATAGCCCATGTAGACATGCCCCCTGAGTGGATTTATCCTCACTCCTCTCCCTTGACTCAGAAGCCAGCAGCCACAGCAGCCCAGTACTGGAATCCTGTTGGCATCTTGTAGATGGGGACATTTCCCCACAGAAGCAAACTGGACATTTTTGTCCATCTGCATTCATTTCAACACTGCGGCAGCTGAGTTGTCCATGCAGTGCATGCAGGTGCCCATGCAGATGGATATGTGCGTGAGACATGCACGCAAATATTCATGGGATGCACATAGGATGCAAATATGTGTGGGTGTGCATGCACATTTGGTTGTGAGCAAATTGCATATTTGTTTAGTTGCTCAGCATTGCCAGTCAGCACAGGAGATGTGTAGCACAATTAGGGCATAACTTTGCATGCAAAGACTTAGACAAAACACAATTTTGAGTTAACTTTTATGTATTTAAATGTTTTAAATTGCCTTTAGTTTAATACTTTTTTAAGGGGTGGGGTGGGGATTGTCTCAGGATTTTATATGATGTATTTTATTGTTGTTAGCCGCCCCGACTGATCTCAGAGGGGCGGGATATAAATAAAATTTTATTATTTATTATTATTATATTATTATTATTAACCCCAATGTAGGATCTAGCCCAGGTCTACATGACCTTTCATGTATCTGTGGAATCCTTTCTCCTTCAAAATGTGCTGAAGTGTGAGCATGGTCCAGAAATTTACAAACTTAATCCCAATGCTCAGCCGTGGAAGAGCTTGCACGATTGTAAATTTAGGCTGTCAAGCAGCTGGGAATTAAGAGCAATATATCTTATCATGCAAAGCTATGTATATCTGCTCAAAAATCAATCCGGCTGAGTTCAATGGGGCCTGTTTCTCTTCTCCTCCATCATGCAAAGGACTGGAACAGCTGCCTAAAGTGAGGAAGAAAACAAGGAGGAGACATATCTAGTGAGACCAGGCAGTAGGTGACACTGGGCTAGGAAGCTTGTTTGTTGCTGGTTTGCTGGTGTTATTTGTTGCTTCAAGTCCTCTCCAACTTATGGCAACCCTAAGGCAAACCTATCATGGGGTTTTCTTGGCAAGATTTGTTCAAAGGTTTGCCTTTGCCTCCCTCTGAGGCTGAGAGAGTATGACTTGCCCAGTGGGTTTCCCTTGCTGAGCTGGGAATTGAACCCTGGTCTCCAGAGTCATAGTCCAATGCTCAAACCACCATATGAAATCCAAAACACATCTGGTCCCAAACATAAGGGATTCAAAATAAGAGAGACTCGACCTGTACAGAAAGTCAAGCTTCTAACGACATTAGACTATCAACCCTATGAAAAACATACACTCTAAAAAAGATGTTAAAAGTTGCACAGTACAAATTTAAAAAGAGTGCAGAACTTGCAGCTCTTTGTTAACAGCCTTCCATATCAAAAGCTTGTCGGAATATTTAAAAAGAAATAAATAAGAAAAGTTTTCCCCTATTGATGGAAGGAGTGCAAGGAGTCATCCTAGCCTTGCTAGGGAGGGAGGCAGTTCCAAAATCTAGGAGCAACCATTGAGAAGGTCTTCTCTTCTCTTCTCTTCTCTTCTCTTCTCTTCTCTTCTCTTCTCTTTCCACCGGCCGTATATGATATATAGGTGATGGAACTAAAAGAAGGACCTCTCCTGTGGATCTCAGGGCCTGGGCAAGCTCATATGGAGTAATGCCTCCATGGATCAAGAACTCCACTGCAAAAGAGCTTTCCTGACAGGTCTGTATGTACTTTGCAGGTTCTGTTCTGCTCCTAGAAGTTCTTCCACCTTCTCTGGCCTTTTGTCACATGCCTCATTATTCGGACCTTGCAAACAGATGGAGCGCCAGTTCAGAACTCCTGGGTGGGATGGCTTAAGAACCTGCCATGACCTGGAAGAATCCAAATTCTTGAATAACAAAGTCAAAA
>CM034701.1:3220169-3230642 GCA_020142125.1 Phrynosoma platyrhinos
TGTTCCAGTTTGCTGACAAAGTTTGTGCACCCAATAAAAAAAAACACCTGCACGGTTTTCTAAATTTGGCACATAACTTATTTATTAACCCTGTGCCAAGATCAACCAGCTTGTCAGCTCTCTGAAACCTCTCCCCCAGGCTCCCCTTCTTCTGCATCCATTTATTACATCAAAACAGAAAGATAAATAAATGTCTCTTCCTCCCTGACAACAGTCAGATCTTTTTAAATGAACAAACTCCCTTTCTTGAGATGCAGCGGCTTTGAAGATGGGATTCTCTTTCTACCGCAGATTGCTCCAAGAATGCGGGAAAATAAGGGGCTTGCTATTTCTATCCCACACATACACATACACACACATACACACACTCTACTTTTTGAAATATGAGTCTTGGTCTATTCTAGTATTTTCCTTCCAAGATTTCTTGAAAAGGAATCGTATCCTTTTTCTTTTTCTTTTTCTTTTTTTCTTTTTGGATGACTGTGTGACTCTAACGCAACTCGACAAAAGGACTGATGGATTGAATACTCGAATCCATTACAAACCTTGCACTCCAAAGCAATTGAGAATGTGGAAGCTGGAACATTTGCATGACAAATTTTAATCATTTCTGAGGAACGGAACCCCCCTGGTGATAATTTCCATCCCATTCTTGGGCCCAGTGCATTTGGGGAAAGAGGGAAAAGACTCAGTAAGAATTGGTGATCAAATTGCTCCTGATAGCTGAAAAAGGTGCCATTCCTGAACATTGTATGATCCCATGTCCCTCGCAGGAAGAACGCCAGACAAGATGTGCCCCCAAAAGCCTTTCTTTCATAGAATCATAGAACCATAGAATTTTAGAGTTGGAAGAGACCCCAAGGGCCATCCAGTCCAACCCCATTCTGCCATGCAGGAACTCAAAATCAAAGCATCTCTGACAGATGGACATCCAGCCTCTGTTTCAAGACCTCCAAAGAAGGAGGCTCCCACACACTCCTTTCTTTTCTATTTCCTAGGCCTCCTCTGCATTTCAGAAATAACCCAGATTGATACCACTTTAACTGCCATGACTCAGTACTATCAAATTCTGGGGTTTCTAAGTTATACAGAAAAAAGAAAGGAAGGAGTATATACATAAGTATGTTAACCCATACTTATACACTCTTGTGTATCTATATTTCAAGTTATCTTTTTGTAGAGGAATACAACCCGGAATCTTTTCATTAAGATATTATATATCACCATAATAGAATAATAGAATAAAATTAGCTTGTCCTTTACATTCATTCCTCGTTTCTCTCAATCATCATTCCTTGTTTTCCTTAGCATCATTTTCCCCCTATTTTCTCCCTCATCTCTCTAGAATTAATGCCTAAGGAAGTATTTTAGTTTGTTGATATATGAAACCTTTAACGAAAGATTAATTGGTATGCATGTTGTGTAATGTTGATTTTAATTAATAAAAAAAATTAATACAAAAAAAATTTAAAAAAAGAAATTCTGGGGTTTGTAGTTTGTTGTGGCGAAGGCTAAGTGTCTGACAAAACTGCAATCCCCAGGATTCCATAGCATTGAACCAAGGCAGTTAAAGTAGTGTCCTACTGGATTATTTCTGCAGTGCAGATCCAGCATCAGATAGTTGTTAATATAATTTCTTAGGTGTCGCACCAAATCTATTCATAAAAATAATTGCTATAAGCCACGGATGCCCTGGGTTTGCAAGACCTGAGCAGGGCTTTTTGTTCTGATATATTCCAGAATTTGGGGAGTGGAGGATAGAATCATATTTCAAAAAGGACTCTGTGTGTGTGTAAGGCAGAAATAGCAAGCCCCTCATTGCTTGCATTCTTATAGCAATTATTGCCATGAACAACAGATATGTCATTTGGGCACACACGGTTGTTACTATTACACTTTAAAGAGCCAATAATGAATGCTAAATGTCCCAAAGCAGTATTAAAACCAATACAATAATTGAGGGATGGATGAATTTTCCATTTTTTCCCCATCATTGGGTGAGATCTAATATGGCTAACATGGGCTGGATAAGTCTCCACACATTGAGTTGCACATGTACATACAACACAATCCTTGTGTTGAATGGCAATGTTGCACAACTGAACCTAGGCACCCAATGTGCCAACAAGGCACAACCACAACCTATCATGGGGTTTTCTTGGCAAAATTTGTTCAGCGGGGGAGGGAGTTTCCCTTGCTTTCCTCTAAGGCTGAGAAAGTGTGACTTGCCCAAGGTCACCCAGTGAGTTTCCATGGCTGAACAGGGATTCGAACCTTGGTCTGCCAGTGTCCTAGTCTAACACTTTGACACCACACTGGTTCTCAGTACAAAAAAAACAACAACAATGTTCTATATTCTCAGCTTCTGCAAAGCAGGATTGTATTGCAACAGATTAGTCTGTTACATGCCAACTAATACCAGCAAGAGCATCTCTGGAGGAGATCTATCCAACACAAAACACTCAACCCACTAAATACTCCTCAGGTGTATTGAAAAGAAATCGGCCTTAAAGAGACTTTATGCCACAGAGCCTAAGGAAATCCATTGCCCCCATTACCAAGGAAGCCACCAGCTTCCACAGGGACAAAGGAAAGAATTATTCCCATTGCCATTGTACAAGACTGAGTTTGAGCTGAGTTTCAGCAGCAGCATCCTTTTTAGGCAGCCTTCTTTGCATGAAGACTTCCTCTGGAGAATTGCTGATGGAAGAGGGAAAAATGGAGAAACTCACTTGCATAATTACCTGAACAATTTAAGCAGTTCAGGAGATATTTGATCCATGCCCAGATTATTATAGATGCAGTAATGTCAAAGTGACAGCCTCGGAACGAGCCCAAATGTAGTCTGAATTTCTCCAAATTGCTAAATTATGGGCCAATGCATATTCAATCCTTTAGAAGGGACCAAAGGATATTTGCAATTAATGGCGTTGGCAGAAATCAAAGCTAGATTAGCACAAAAGACATTATGGGCAGAGAGAACTGGAAAGCGGGAAAGCACCTTGATGCAGGTGGAGGAGACGGAGAGAGAAAGAAAAGCCACTTTGGTAGAAGATTTGTTCACAGAATTGAACAAATGGCTTCCCTCTTCACACGGTGGTGAAGCCACTTCCAATTTCAGCTTTAAAGGAGCTGCCCAAGGTACTGAACTGAACAAAACAGGGGAGACAAGGAAAAGGTCTAAAGCAGGGGTCGGGAACATTTGTTGCCGGGGGCCAGGCGGGCGTGCATGCATGTGCACTTGCACACGCGCACTTTCCCCTTCGCGCACACATGCGCACGATGCTCGACGTTTTGGAAGGCCGCAGGGTGCGTGCGCCGGGCGAATTCGCCCGGAGCAGGCATGCTGGGGCCTTGCCAGGGCCCAGGGAAGGCCACAGTGCACCTGCTCCAGGCAAATTCACCTGGCGCATGGATGCTGTGGCCTTCCAAAATGGCACCCGCACTCGCGCTCGCCACAAGCCAGTCCCAAGGCCTCCGTGGGCCGCACCAGCCCGCAGGCCATAGGTTGCCGACCCCTGGTCTAAAGCTAGGACTAAAACTTGGAGTTGATTCAATACCAACCTGAAATGGGATCCATTAGCCCCACTGGTTTGGAATAAATAAATAAAACTTCTCAAACTGAAACTTTGAACTCAGAGCTTGGAATAGTTACTTTTTTAAGATGACGACATCCAGAACCTCTAGCCAGGGATTCTGGGAATTAAACATCATGATTCCATGCCCTATAGGGAGCAGCTTAGGGAGCTGGGTATGTTTAGCCTAGGGAAGAGAAGGTGAGGGGTGATGTGATAGCTCTGTTTAAATATTTGAAAGGAAGTCATATTGAAGAAGGAGCAAGTCCGGAAACTCGAACATGGAACAATGGATTCAAACTGCAGGAAAAGATATTCCAGCTAAACCTTAAGAACTTCCTGCTGACAAGAGATATTTGACAGTGCTGCATTGGAGTGTGATGGAGTCTCCTTCTTTGGAGGTTTTTAAACAGAGGCTGGATGGCCATCTGTTGGGAGGGCTTTGGTTGTGTCTTCCTGAATGTCAGGAAGGGTTGGACTTGATGTCCTTTGTGACCCCTTCTGATTTACAATGTGTGGGAAGGGAATCATAGACTTCTAGAGTCATGGAACTGGAAGACATCCCAAGGGCTATACCAGGGGTAGACAACCTTTCCCCTTTAAGGGCTGAGGGACTTCAGCTCCCAGAAGCCTCAGCCATGTTGGCTAATAGTCCCATGTTGGCCAATAGCTCCTGGGATTCTGGGAGTTGAAGTCCCTCAGCCCTTAAAGGGGAAAGGTTGCCTACCCCTGGGCTATACAGTCCAAACCCATTCTGCCCTTCAGGAAGACACAATCCAACCCTCCTTGTGACAGATGGCCATCCAGCCTTTGTTTAAAAACCTCCAAAGAAGGAGACTCCACCACAATCTCCGAGGGAGTGTCTTTAACTGTCTAACTGCTCTTAGCATCAGGAAGTTCCTCCTAATGTTGAGCTGGAATCTCTTTTCCTGTAGCTTGCATCCATTGTTCCAGCTCCTATTCTCTGGAGCAGCACAAAACAAGATTGGTCTATTCTCAATGTGACATCCCTTCAAATATTTAAACATGGCCATCATGTCACCTCTTAACCTTCTCTTCTCCAAGCTAAACATACCCAGCTCCCTATGCCACTCCTCAGAGGGCTTGGTGGTTTCCAGACCTTTCGGTATTTTGGTCACCCTCTTCCCCAAACATTCCAGCATGTCAATATTTTTCCAACTGTTATTCCATGATTTTGTAAAAGAGCTTCGGCTAAAGGTGGAGTATAAATAAAATTTTATTATTATTATTTTCTTTCTTGGTACATCAGGGCCTCTGGTCTGCCTGAAGGAGGATGGCCTTCTGGCAGAAAGGTGGGGCGATGGACAGAGAAAGTGGTGCTATGTGCCTCAAACAGGAACATGCATGACACTCATTCCCTTTCTGGTTCACAAGAAGGCAGTGAAGTACTCATTTTTCTTTCCTCTCCACTTCCATTAAATTCGTTCTTGCCGTCACCATCACCATCATCTCAGTTTGCACAGATCTTAGTGACTGGAGCTTTGGACCATCAATGATTCAGATTCTATCCACGATATTTTTTGGATAACATGCCACATTGCAACCAGTGTCACCTTCCTGCAATTGTGCTTTTGTGATCCTAGAGCATCTCTCCCTACTGTCGGTGGTGATGACAACAATGACCAGTGATTGTTGTCATTGCTGTTGCATGATGGGGTTTGCAGCAAAAAACCCACCAGTCCTCATGATATCTCACAATAGTCATCCATGGAGGGATGCAATGTCTCTTTTCCTCTCTTTTTTCCCTCTTTCTCTCTCTCTTTCTCTCTTTAATTAAAAAAAAAGTGAACTGTTCCCCAGCCAGCAGCACCTCGCAGCCATCTGCTGGAGTGCTTCATTTCTCAAAGCAAATAGCTTATTACCAACATGCACAAAAGGGGGTTTATTTGAAGCAATTAAATAACAACCAAAAAAATTATACAGCTGTGGGCTTCGAAATATGGTTAATTAAATGACTTTTTTTCCCCTCCTGTAAATGGAGGGGGAAATCTGGCTGGAATGATACAGGAATAAGCTCATCTTACAGCTCTGAAAAGTTTGCAGCCACTGATGGGTTTTCTGAATTTTTTTAAAAAAAATCCACTATTATAACAGCATCAGTTTCATGTCAGCTACAAACACACTAGGCCTTGTATTGCATCACACAATTGGAAAGGGGCACAGGATATGCCCCTTTAGATTGCTAGTCCAACAGAAGATATATGCTAGATTGCAAATACAAAATGATGGAACCGGTACATGAATAATTGGAATAATAGAAATGGAAGAGCCATCCATCCCAGCCCTCTGCCCTGCAGGAATAGACAACGAAACCACCCCTGAAAGATGGCCATCCATCCTGTGTTTAAAGACCTCCAGAGATGAAGGGTCCACCACTCTCCAAGGCACTCATTTCCACTGTGAAGGAGATATTACAGTAAAGAAGCTATTCCTTTCAAGGGAGAGAGGAGGAGTGGGGTAGCCCATTGAAGTAATCTCAGGCGGAAGAAAGTATGGTTCTGAGGACTGGACATGCCACATAAGGGAAAGATGGGGCAGGTACCTCAGATCTATCCATGCTTCAGTCCCTCAAAAGGTAGGTTGCCATGCTAGCTTGCCCTCTAATTTGTTGGTGCTGCTCCTGAATGCCAGGTCAGTCTGCAATAAAACAACCATTATCCATGACTTGATTGTGGATGAAGGGGCCGACTTGGTATGTTTCACAGATTCCTGGGTGGGTGAGTTTGGAGGAGTTTATCTCTCCCAACTTTGTCCACCCAGATATTCAGCGCAGCACCAACCTAGCTTGGAGCACTGGTGAGAAGTGTTGCCATCATCCATAAGAATTCCATCTTCCTCATGAGGAAATCCATCCACGCAGGCACCAGGTTTGAGTTGTGCCAGAGAGAAAGAACAGGGATGCTGCTGGTGTACCACCAACGCTGTTGTCCTGCATAATCCTCCATCTGCTCAATGGTAAAAACCAGATCCAGGGATGCTATGCCTCATGGACCCTGAGCTGGCTGAGGTGGTCTCAGAGGTTGTCTTGGAAAACCCTAGGACTGTGGTTCTGGAGGATTTCAAAATACATGCTGAAATACATGTCCTCCCAGGGCCAGCTCCAGACTTCACAGCTAACATGACAACCATGGGGCTGTCTCAGTGTGTCATTGGTCCAACACATGAGACAGTGCAAAAGGAGGATGACCTGATTTTAAGGGGAATGTCAATAACCCTGTTGTCATGGTCAGATCATTTCCTTGTGAAATCTGGTTTGGTGGTAGGAGATCCTTCCTGCGAGGGTGGGGGATCTATTAAGATGGACCTCTGCAGGAGACCTACAGAATCTGAAGGATTCCTGAACCCTTTGGAGGAATTTTTTCCAATGACAAGCTAGTGATTCTATTGAGGCCTTGGTTTCACTGCAGAATAGAGGCAAAGGCTATTGATACAGTTGGTTATAAATGTTCCATCTAGTGCTGTAGAGGCCTCAATTTACCTTGATTTACAGAAGACCTGTAGGGAGTGAAACATGCTGGAAAATCCGCTAGATTGCAGGTGGCACAGGTCTCAAGTGAATGGAATTGGAAATCAGCAAAGACTCTTCCTTGTGCCTACTATAAAGCAGGGAGACAGGCCAAAAAAATCATAGAATCATAGAATCATAGAGTTGGAAGAGACCACAAGGGCCATCCAGTCCAACCCCCTGCCATGCAGGAACTCCCAATCAAAGCATCCCTGACAGATGGCCATCCAGCCTTATTTTTATTATACCTCCAGAATTATAATCTTATAATCTTATTATACCTCCAGAATTGCATCCTCAATCTCTCACCCAGTAGGACTTTTCCATGGCAAGGAGTATTTTGGGTACAGGCCCAGAGAGTTCATGTATGCAACCCATGGGTAACTGGTGTGAAAAATTGGCTAGGTGCCTAGAGGAAAAAGTTGCTCGCATTCACTCAGACTGCAAATGCAATTACATCTGATGAAGTGGACCTGTCTACAAAAGCTTATGCTACCAACATCTTTCCCTCAGTTAGTCTCAAAGGTTCTACAAGATCCCTTTGCAAATAGGAACAGATTTGTCATAGAATCAAAGAATTGGAAGGGCCATCCCTCCCATGTAAGAATACACAGCTCCTAAAAAATGTTCATCCAACCTCTGCTTAATGACCTCCAAAGAAGAAGAGCCCACCACCTACCAAGGCAGTATTTCCCACTTTTGAATGGTCCTTACCATCAAGAAAGTCTTCCTTATATTTAGGTGGAATCCCCTTTTTTGTAATTTGAATGCAGTCGTTCATTTTCTAGACAGCAAGTTCACTCCATCCTCTACATGACATCCCTTCAGATACTAAAGATGGCTAGCATATCACCTCTCCATCTTCTCTGTCCTCTGGGGATGTACAAAACCTGGAAAGGTTACTTTCATCAGACTACAACTCCCATAATTCTGGAGAGTTGTAGTCCAAACAACTAACTTGTTCTAAGCTGGTGGGTGAGAGCATCAGTTAACAATGAGGATGCAGGGAAGACAAAGTTGGGTACCAAATTTAGGAGAGCCAGCGTGGCATAATGGTTTAAGTGTTGGACTGCAACTCTGGAGATTGGCATTTGATTCTCAATTCAGCCATGAAACCAACTGGGTGGCCTTGGACAGGTCACAAGCTCTCAGCCTCAGGGGAAGGCAATGGCAAACCTCCTCTGAAAAAATCTTCCAAGAAAACCCCATGATAGGGTTGCTTTAGGGTTGCCATAGGTTGGAAATGACTTGAAGATGAAAAATAACAGCAGTAAACCAATATTAGACTCAGGTACATTTTGGATCTCAGAAATCTTCATTCCTGTTGCAATATTATCCATAGGTTCTCTAGAACATCAGACACTAACTGCAAGTGTCAAGCCCCACACACAAAAAAGAAAAAAATTATTTTACTCCCCACCCCAGCCAGAAGAAAAACATTATGGTGTGAAACACAGATGGCTAAAGTATGATGGGGAGGGCAAGCGCAGAGAAATTGCGGGTTCTCGGTGATACCTGTCACAGTGATTCCACAACGCAACATGCAACATTTTTCACCAGCCGTGAGCTGAATCCCATTTTGCAGCCAGGCAAGCGTTAAATCTGCAATTTCACAGAGCAGGCCTCGATCGTATCCAAATCGCGTGTTTGAACAGGGCTTCTAAATTGCGCTCTCAAGCTGATACATTTGTTCAGCAAAGGTCACCCAGCACCAGGGATGTCTCCTCTCACCAAGACTTAACAAAGTGAGAAATTAATCTGTCAATGAGCAAGAATGAGATAGGGATGGAATAAAAGGGAGGGGGAGAATGAAAACTCTGCATTCACAGCGGCAGGATAGGAGATACCCAAAGTGCTGAAGCCTATCCCCAAAATAGGCTCAGCACATTTAAATGTGGGACTAAAACCCAGAGCAGATTCATAGGAACCACCGCCGACCAAAGGTTATTGGCAAATGCCAATGGAGCAAGCCTTACTACAGCCCAAAGAGGCCACAGGCTGAGGAGGATTGGTGGGAAATGCAGGACAAGGAAAAAAGAAATGGTTTTCCAGACAGTATACAGTTTAACTGTGGAACTGACTGCCACAAGATTGCAGTGATAGCCATCAATTTGGATGGCTTTAAAAGGGGGACTGAGATCCCCTATCTTCATATAATATACAGTTTAGCTATGGTACTCTCTGCCACAAGGTTGCAGTGACGGCCACCAACTTGGGTGGCTTTAAAAGTGGACTGAGATCCCCTGTCTTCATACAGTATACGGTTTAGCTATGGAACTCTCTGCCACAAGATTGCAGTGATGGCCAACAACTTAGATGGTTTTGAAAAGGGAACCAAGATCCCCTCTGTCAATGATGGGCAACTGACAGGGGTCAAGGTGCCACATTGCACCCCCAAGATATATTGGAGAGCTACAAAGGAGCTTCCTCTGGCAAAGGAGACCTTTGCAAAAAGAGGTTGCAAAGAAGGACACCTTGTTTTAGTTGTCCATTCCTCCAAGGTATTAAGGGCTTGGAGATACGTAGTTCTAAAATTCTACAATTCTGTGGACTTTTCAGTGGCTGTAAAGCTGTGCCTCTCTATAAGTGTGACATGCTCTGAACATGAGTAGAATATTATTAGAAGGAACTTCTTAACAATAAGAGTTATTCAACAGCGGTATGAATTGCCTGGAGAAGTGGAGGGGTCTCTTTCTCTGGGATGTCTTCAAACAAAAGTCGGACAGCTCCTTGCTGGAGATTCTGCACTGAGAAGGGAGTTGGACTGCATGGCCTCTAGAGGCCCTTTCCAGCTATGATTCTATAAGTAGCTTTTACAACCAGTCAAAGGCCTCTTTTTTAGTTTATATTTGTAGATGGTAACAAGCTGGTTTTCTAAAAATGAGTTTTCTTACTGGCTGTTAGCATTAGTATTTTTGGCTGGTTGGCAAAGATTAGCAGAGCATTATTTAAAAGTTTTAGCTAGTTATTAACCACCAAGAAAGACTCATGGCAGAATTAAGAATTCAGAGACATAGCCCTGTTCCTCATCCCAGTGTGCAAATGGATCTTGTTGCACCTTTGAGACTAAGGTTGTAGCATGAGCTTTCATAGACTTGGTCTACGCCCTCAGATGCATGGCATTCACTCCTTGCATCTCAGGAAGTAGACCAACTCTACAAAAGCTTATGCTACAGCTTCCTTTGCTCAGTTAGTCTCAAAGGTGCTGCCAGATCCCATGCTACATGTTTTCAGGCAGGCAGCATGAATTTATATATGTGTGTCTGTGTGCATGTGTGAAAGAGAGAGAGAGACTGAGGTCCAACATGGCATAGTCGTTTGAGTGTTGGACTCTGGAGACCAGGGTTCGATTCCCAGCTTGGCCATGAAACC
>CM034701.1:3238269-3251343 GCA_020142125.1 Phrynosoma platyrhinos
GTGGTCTCTTTCAACTCTATGATTCTATGATTCTATGATTCTATGGTCGAAAGAGAAAGCAATGGCCTCAAGAAGTGCACTTCTCCCTGTTTTTGCCTCTGATCAAACAGGTAGTGCAGGGTTTTGTGCTGGTGCCAAACCTGCACAGTCTGTTTGCAGAGAACCAGGTGCAGGTATACAGGGAAGCAAAGTGTCTCCCAACCCAATTCCAGTTCCTTTATCAAATGTTCTCCATATCTGATATTAAATAATGGAGCTATCCTACCACAAACACATTTTGTGAAGTGCTATTCAAGTTTCACTCTGTGGACTCTACATTCTCAGCTGTCAAAAGGTAGGAGAAAATGAGAACATCAAGTTTCCCTAAAGAAAAATAAGCATTGGGAAAAAGTAGGTTTTTCTTTCTTCCCCTTATTGAATTTACAGTTCAGACATTCAAAGCAATTGTTGTTCAGTACGCCTAGCAGTATTTGATGAGTTTCTGATTCCCTTTTCACAACGAATGGGCCGTTACAGTGCGTCTTCTTAAAAAAAAAAAAAAAAAACCACTGACTTTGCAAAATGAAATGTAATGAAAGTGGCAATTTTGATTCTCTGTGTGTTGTTATTTCTGCTGGTAGCTTTGGATTCACAATTGTCAGGAAAAATGAAATAACCCAGAAATTATGGTGGACAAAACACAGCTTCTGGGAAGAAATTATGACTTAACGGTACTCAATGTATTATTGTCAAGAGTTTTTTTAAGGCTATCTGAAAATGTTCACCAGCTATTGATACATCTCTCAATGGATCCTCTGATGCTCTAGTATACCTTTTAAGCACTGAGTTCCATTTAATGCCAGTCAGTTCCCTTGCCATTGAATTCAGAGTCCTAAATGTAGGGACAGAAGCAGAGTTTATAGTGTCCAGTTCCCCTGGGATACATGGGAGCTAGTTTCCCTATGCCTTTCAGCCCTATTGCCTAAACTGGGAGGCACTGGAAAGGACAATTACCATGCATCCTACCAATGCTCCTAAATAGGCTGAAAGTCATTCAAACCTGAAGGATTTTTGGCCTGTTTTAGAAGCATCGGTTGCCATTAGGATGAATTATTTTGCTCCTAAATATTCTCTACAGCGTAGGGGGGTATTTTTGCCCTGGACAACTTTTGGGCCGGAAGGAGTCTTTTTGACAACAAGAAGTGATCTAGAAGTGACTTTCTGATTTATTTATTTATTTATTTATTTATAAAATAGTGTCTTCCTGGGCCTAAAATGCCCCATGTCCCTCACACACACACAAAAAAAAATGATTCCTAGAGGACATCTGGAGGCATTTGGGGGCAAAAATATTTTTCAAAAAATATTTCACCCTGGGAAAACCCTGGGGGCAACAAAAGAGCCCCAGGAGCTGTATGTGGCCCACAGGCAGCACTTTGCCCACCCTGGTCCCCAAAAATGCCTCCCAGGCCATCCCAAGCCCCATCTTCCTGCTGCAGATTCCTTAGCACCATCCTCACTTTTGCAACAGTGAATTTGTTGGAGGCTGGCAGGAAAACCGAGTGAAAAGTTTCCCTTTGTGTACTAACATCCAAAGGTTCCTTGAAAAATTCTCAGTGGGAAAGGACATACGTCAGTCAAACTGGGAAATGTTTGTCCCTCTCTCCTTGCAAAAACAACAACAACAACAACGACAAACCCTGAGTTGGCTCACAGATGCCATCCCGAAAAGCCCGCCACACCTGCTGATCTCTTTGACTCACAGAACAAAACTAACCACTGCCAAAGGGAGAGTTTTAAAAATGCTCTTCAAATGCTGGCATGACTAGTAAGAAAAGTAGGAGCAGCGATGAGCTCTGGGAACCTGAGGATCTATCCGTTTGGAAAATGTGAAGTTTCTTGGCATCTGGATGGAACGCTTTGGCATCTTCCAGTGCGCCATATGCAGCCTGAGTCAAGTTGGCATCGCCAGAAGCCATCACGTCAAAGACACACGACTGGAAGTAGACGTCATCTACGGGCAGTTTCTCTTTACACAGGCGGTGGGCCACCTCTCTGGTGATGTTGCCACCCTGGGGACAGCATGTGCTCCGAGAGACACGCTGCTTGAGCGGGCAGCTGAACACACAGAGCTGCAAGTCTTGTTCGTCCGTAAAAGAGAGGGCCACCTCCTCTGGTGTTTGGATGGAGAACGACAGGTGCCTGGCGGCATGGCGCACAGCAATGGTGGTGCCAATGTACACTGCCTGGAGCGCCACATGTTGCCCGGGTATGAGTTCATGGATGGTCAAACTACTCCCTCCAGGCCTCTCGCCACCATTCACCGAGCCATCGATGAAAGCGGCTGGCAGGTTGTCTGCTTCGGCCTGGTAGATCTTTTCCTCGATGCACTCTTTCATGTTCTTAAATATGATGGTGAGCTGAAAAGAAAGCATAGATCCTAAGCTGAAGCAAGACACAACCGCCTAGACCAGGGATTGAGGTCTGCTTCCAGAGGCCTTCCTTGCATCCCTCCAGAGTTTGACACATGCTGTCTGAGGATGTGGAAGCTGGGCCTTTTCAGCTGTGGCACCCCATTTGTGAAAACCCACCCCCCAAACACTGGTTTCACTTAGGCACCGAGTGAAAACCATCTTAAAGCCTTTGGGCCTCCCCTGATTTACCTCAAAATACTAATACACATGGTTTTAAAAGAGTTTTAATCTCTTAAAACTCTTACTAACTGGTTAGTAATATTTAATATGCTTTTAATCTATTTAATGTTAATGTTTTAACAAGGTTGGCTGGTTTAAACCACATTGTTTAAACCTTGGTTCAAATGAAATGGCTTTTGTAAAAAAAAAAAAAAAGCCACTTCTGTTTTTGTTTTAATTGATTATTCTTTTTTAAAAAAAAAAAAAAAGCCTGGCTATTCTTGCTATTTTCCAACCCTCTTACTGGAACAATGCCTGTTTGAATTTAAATATTGTAACTTGAAGAGTTTATTTGCAGTTGTTCATTGTTAGCTCCACATCCACTTCAGTTGCTTCATTTTAATCACTTAAAATTTATAGTGCAAGGAATGCCATTCAGAAATCAATCCTTAAGTTAATGTACCAGTAAGTTCAACCAAAACTGTAACTTCAAAACTTCCACTATCCCAAATGAGCTGAGCTACAATTCCTCGATGTGACTTGGCCTTCCCCGTTCCTTTATTCCAGTTGAACAACTCCTCAACATCTTGTCCTTCTCTGTTCCTCTATCCCAGTTGAGTTGAGCTACAGCTCCTCGATGTCTTGTCCTCTTTCCCTGTTCCTCTAACTCAGCTACAGCTCCTTGATGTGACTTGGACTTCCCTGTTCCTCTATTCCAGTTGAACTGAACTACAGTTCCACAACATCTTGTCCTTCTCTGTTTCTCTATCCTAGTTGAGCTGAACTACAGCTCCTCAATGTCTTGTCCTCCTTTCCTGTTCCTCTAACTCAGATGAGCTCAGCTACAGCTCCTTGATGTGACTTGGCCTTCCCTGTTCTTCTACTCCAGATGAACTGAACATCTTGTTCTTCTCTGTTTCTCTATTCCAGTTAAGCTGAGCTACAGCTCCTCAACATCTTGTCCTCTGTTTCTCTACTCCAGATGAGCTGAGCTACAGTTCCTCAACATCTTGTCCTTCTCTTCCTCTATCCCAGTTGAGCTGAACTACAGCTCCTCGATGTCTTGTCCTCTTTCCCTGTTCCTCTATCCCAGCTGAGCTCAGCTACAGCTCCTCAATGTCTTACTTCCCTGTTTCTCTACTCCAAATGAGCTGAGCTACAGCTCCTCAACATCTTGCCCTTCTCTATTCCTCTATCCTAGTTGAGCTGAACTACAGCTCCTCAATGTCTTGTCCTCCTTCCCTGTTCATCTATCCCAGTTGAGCTCAGCTACAGCTCCTCAATGTTTTACTTCCCTGTTCCTCTAACCAGTTGACTTGAGCTACAGCTCCTCGACGTGACTTGTCCTCCTTCCCAATTCCAGTTGAGCCAAGCCACAGCTCCTCGACATGAGTTGTCCTTCCCTGTTCCTCTACTGGCTGACTACCCAGTCACTTTCCCTCAACAATTTGGCCTCCTTGAGTCACCAAAGTCAGGTAAGAAAACTTTTAACATGGGACCTTTGGAAGGATCTCTTCTTACCTTGCTAATGCCAGTGGCACTTGACCCTTCCACAATGGAAGAACTAGTGGCCTGGACAAACAAATAGTGGTTGTCCAGGAGGGGCCAAGATCCTTCTACTCGGCAGGTGTGGAATTCATCACTGAAGGTCCGGATGTGGGGGTCTCCAAAGGCAGCACAGTGCTGGTAGGCAGGGGACTGCCTGTGCTTATGGACAAAGTTCTTCTCATAGTCACAGATATCTGGGGATGCAAAGCCTGGTTGGTTGGGCACTGGGGCAGGAGGCCGTGGTGGTGAGGTGGGGCCTTCTTTGGAGCAATTGTTCTGAATCATGAGGTCTTCAATTCCGTAGACTGCCGAGTGGTAGGCCAGGTTGCCACGACAAGTGCGGGCTGTCTTCCGAGTACAGCTGGAGTAGGAACGCAAAGCTTCGCAGAGCATTGCATTGCGGTTGGGACCCTGCAAATTCTCCGTTGCCGTCAGGTAGGCAGAGTTGCAGCGAGAAATTTTGCAGTGGGAGCCAACTGTTGGAGGATAAAAAAAGTACCCACCATAAGTACCTGCCCACTGATTGGCAACATATTCCTCCCCAGGATTAGGCTCCAGAAATGGAAACCAATCTGGTCCTCCACAACTGGAGAGGGTCTCAAGGTTACCCCAGTTTCCAATGCCCCTGAAGCCCTAGATCAGGGGTAGGCAACCTTTCCCCTTTAAGGACCGAGGGACTTCAGCTCCCAGAATCCCAGGAGCTATTGGCCAACATGGGACTATTGGCCAACATGGCTGAGGCTTCTGGGAGCTGAAGTCCCTCGGCCCTTAAAGGGGAAAGGTTGCCTATCCTTGCCCTAGATGATGGGTGGGCAAAGCACAGTCCAGGGATCCAACCACGCTTTGCAAATTGCTCCTAAATGCGTTCTCGGGAACATCTGGTGCCATGTTTTAGAGCCAGAAAAGGCCTTTTTCCTAGAATAGAAACTGAATTGACATTTTCTGTTAATAATAATAATAATAATAATAATAATAAATTTTATTTATAGCCCGCCCCTCTGCACAGCAATCGAGGCGGGTTACAGCATTGTAAAACATACAAATTTAAAAACATTCCTTATCCAATATCCAACCCTAAAATGGCAGCCCAAACATGGTGAAAAAGCCCCCACCACTCATAGAGGACATCTGGGACAAAAAATGGTTTTCTGGGTGTGTGAGGTGTGGAACCCCAGGTTCTTTGGAGGGGGGGCTAATGCATCCTTCTGACCTCTTCTAGTTGCCCACCACTGCCCTAGACCAAAAGTGGGCAACTGACAGAAAAGACATGTGTGCAGCTTCATGATGGCGTGTGGCTAAAGGTCAAAAGAAGTTGTGGGACAGGTAGTATCTCTGTCCAACGGAAGAGCTACATCCTTATTCCTGGGAAATATATGAATGGATGTTGTGGGGTCAACCAGTGGCTCATAGGATTCTGAGTCTTTGAGAAGATGCTAAGCCTTCAAGCCTGAAGGCCTTGAAAAAAATGTCCTAGAGACTAGCATCCTTGTAATATCTATCAAAACTGCATTTTCACACCATCTGAACTGAGGATTACAACTACAAATCTTGACCAAATGCAGAGTTCTGACTAACATCTTCTTCTTTTTTTCCCCGCTGTATCATTTGTAACACTTTTGCCTGATGAAGAAGCCATTGGAGCTTTGAAAGCTTGCAGCATGTATGACATGCATTTTGGTTGGCCCCATAAAGGTATCACTGTTTTGTGGATTTTGGTTGATGCTGTACTTTGCTATATGGCCAACATGTCTACCTCTGGATATGAACTGGCAGGGGTTAACCAACCAATCAATCAACCAACCAACCTTGAAAACCCAGCATCTGTCCTCCACCCCTGGAATTATTTTATATTTTACAGGTTTACATGGCTGGCTGGGGGCTTCTAGGAGTAGTAGCCCAAAAAAAGTAAGGTCTAGTAGCTGACTTAGAACATTTAATTACATTAATAGTTAACTATTGTTGTGTGCCTTTTCAACTTATAGCAACCTGAAAGCAAACCTAAAGGTAATTTCATACATAATATTTTTAATAATTTTGTGCATGAAACAAAGCTTGTACTTTGAACCATCAGAAAGCAAAGGGACCACTATCTCAGCCACCAATGTGGACAATTTTAGATTTTGGAGTATTTCCGGTTTTGGAAATTCCTGATAAGGGAGACTCAACCTGTACTGTTGTGTGCCTTTCCAATTTATAGCAACCCTAAGGCATATCCATATCACCTGGTTTTCTTAGCAAGATGTCTCCAGAGGAGGGTTGCCATGGCCTTCCTCTGAGGCTGTGAATGTGTGACTTTCCCAAGGTCACCAAGTGGGTTTCTATAGCCAAGTGAGGATTCAAACCCTGATCTCTAGAATTGTAATACACCACCCAAAGCACTTTACTATGCTGGCTCTCAGTTTAATACTATTGGCAGTTTAATTCTATTTTAACGTTTTGTATGATTTTTTGCTGATAATGTGTTGTTATCTCAACTTGTTTTAATTGTTGCAAGCCACCTGAGTCTCAGGGCTGGAGAAAGGGTGGGCGATATAGATATCTCAGCCCTCATACATTTTCGTCCCAACTTGTACCAACCACCAAGAATTTCAGCCACATAAACAACCTTGGCATTGTGTCTCTTACCGTGCCTATACAACAAGAGAAGGATATAGATTTTAAGGAAGAAATACAGATTTGCTGGGTGGCGTGGCCTCACGGACACAGCCAATTTCATCATCCTGCTCCATCCAGCGATTACGGAAATCAGCCACGCAACTTTCTCACCCTTTTGCCGGCTGCGTTGCTGAGAGATAAACAGAGACAGATCACTGTGTAAGATCCTTCCAATAGACTCCATGCCCCTGAATCCATGCCTCTTGCAACCCAGCCTGTGCAACATGTGCTTGCACTCTCAGTCTTCTATTTTAAACAACAACTAACAAGTTCCTAATCCTTATTCTGAATTTTACGTTTGGCAACCCTTTGGAATATAAAGCTTTTCTATTCTGAGCTTCATGATCAAACTATACTGAAACTAGGACAGAGAAACGTTGTCCTTTTTGGCTTACAACTCCCAGGGTTCTTCAGCAAGCACAGGCACAGTGCTTGGGGAATTCTGGGAGCAGCAGTCCAGAAAATTAAACTCTTACCAAGACTACAAGCTTACACCAATCTAGCAGGGTGACACCATTCTAACTGGCGTGCTTGCATCCTATGGAATCCTGAGATTTTTAGTTTGGGAGCTCTCTGACAGTGAATTCAAAATAGCTCCCAAATTTTACAAATGCCAGGATTCCATGGAAGTTAAACAGGGATCAAAATTATAACAAAGAGAATTTGAAATATTTTATTTTCTTTTATTTTGGGTATTTATATTCTACCCTACTCTTCAACCACTTCCCAAAACTACAAATCCCAGGATTCCATGGAAAGTAAACAGGGATCAAGGTGCTAAAATTGTACACTGTGAAAAGGGAGTGGAATCTCTTAATGTCCTGTCACTGCAAAGACACTGCTTACCTGAAGAAAGGTAGCTTTGCAAAAGATGAGATTCTTTCCCACCCAAAGTGCCAGAATGATTTAAAAGCCCTTGTTGAACAGTTGCATCCCCCCTTGAGTTCTTCCCCTCATAATCCCAAGAGTCCGCAAGAAGATGCATTCCCAAATAGAAAACCATCTGCAGTGGGTTTCTTCCTTTTTTTTCAGCTGAGATGAACACCCTTGGCTCTTCCAAAGACAAAGTATTTTCTTCTCCTTTAGGGCTTCCAATACCCTTAAAAACCAAAGAAAGTAGAGCAGGAAGACAGCTAGCAAACACTTTTCATATCTGCCAAGAGTCGCTTTCACATAACGCCCTTCTCCACCAAGTTGATGGTGCATCAAGAACCAACATCTTCTGCTTCAAATTCTGGAGTCCTTGAGACCTTGACTCATCCCACCCTCATTCAGAAAGACCTCTGCTTCCAATCTTCCTTTCTTTCCCAAAACTACGTACACATTTCTCTCCATCCCCAGCGTCCATCGCCCGTTCTGGGATACCCTTCCCAAGCCACGAGTGTCTCAATAGTCTGTATGCGTTTGGTGTGAGACCGTGACCTTTCCCTAAAGTCAGCAAACAATGACACAAACTTTGTCCCAGCTTCTGGACACACAGCAAGAGCTAATGATCAACTCACGGATCCCTAGTCGTACGCTGTGTCCTCTATGCCAGTTGGCTCCAGAGTGACCCACTCACCTTTGTTGCTGTTGTTAGCTACCCTCAAGTCATCCCTGACTCATGGTGACCCTGTGGATGAGACATCTCCAAGACCCTCTATCCTCCACAGCTCTGCTTGTAGAGGTCTTGTAGATTCATGCTTGTGACCTCCCTGATTGAGTCCATTTGGCATGTGGTCATCTTCTCCTATTTCTTCCTTCCACCTTTCCAAGCATTATTATCTTTTCCAGCGAGTCATTCCTTCTCATGATGTGACCAAAGTATGACAGCCTCAATTTGATCGTCTTGGCTTCCAAGGAGACTTTTGGCTCGATCTGCTCTAGAACCCATTTGTTTGCTCTTTTGGCCTTCCACAGTATCCTCAGCACTCTTCTCCAGATCTTCTCCATTATCTCAAATGAGTTGATTTTCTTCCTATCTGCTTTCTTCACTGTCCAGCTCTCACATCCGTACGTAGTGATGGGGAATGCAACTTGGCTTGGATGACTCTGTCTTTCATGATCAGTTGTAGATCTTTATTCTCTGCAATCTCTTCTAGTTCTTTCCTAGCTGCCCTTCTTATTCCTAGTCATCTTCTGACTTCTTGACTGCTGCTGGCTCCATACTGATTGATGTTTGATCCAAGATACAAGAACTCTTTTACTATTTTGATTTCCTCACTGTCTAGGCTGAAGGTGTGTAGGTCCTCCATAGTCATTACAGTCAGCCCTTCGCATCCATGCTTTTGCCATCCGCAGATTGGAGCATCTCTAGATGGCCCCATCCTGTTCTCAATCGCAGCATATGCACATGGCTGCATCAACACAATACATCGCGCCACCATTGAGGACAATGGGACTTGAGGTCTTGTGGTATTTGGTGTTCATGGGGGGGGGTCCCAAAATGGAACCCCTGTAGATATGAACGGCCGACTGTATTCTTGTTTTCTTTGTGTTCAGTGATAAGCCTGCTTTTGCACTTTCTTCTTTGACCATCTTTAATAATTGGTCCAAGTCTGTGATGTTTTCTGATAGTAGTATGGTGTCATCCTCATATCTAAGATTATTGATATTCCTTCCTCCTCTTTTTAGTCCTCCTTTTTCCAAGTCTAAGGACGTTATCACACGGGGCCTAAAGCAGGAAGAATCCGCACCCAATCCCGTCCCATTGCGGTTCTTTTTCCCGTGTGTTCACACGGCGTCGCACAGAACCCTGTCCCAACCCCGTCCCAATGCGGTATCATCCCCGTTGTTTTGAATGCTGGTTTCTTGGGGAATTGCAATCGCGTGACCGGAATGATACCGCAATGATACTGCTTTCGCCATATGTCTTGTCTGATCACGAGATACGTATCATGGAGCATTTCCCCATCATGACCCATGGTTCCCCGCGCTATTTCCCATGGATCTGTGAGGAAGAAGGAAGTGACCAAAATCACATCCGACGGACGCGGCAAGCATTCCTGTTTCTGAGCATGTGCAAGAACATCCTTGCTGGGTTCTGGAAGGGATCTTCTCACTTGTGTGTGAACGGCAGATACGGTTCCCAGGAGCGCATCTATCGCGGTTTCGTCAATTGCGCAATGATGCTAGTTGCGTCTGATAGCCATTTCCGTCTTGTGGGGTCTATACCAGTATAGTTCTGGATTGATTCCATACCGCTTTCTTGCCACTTTGAGACCCGCGTGTGATAACATCCTCTGCCTAAGAACCCATAAAAGACATGAATTGAGCAGGATTCATGGAGCAAAGTAGGGGCAGAATATTGTGGTACTCCACACTCCGGGCCACAAGATGATCTACACTCATTTAGGAATTATACTTTCATGAATCCCTGGGCAGCATGGTTAGTGGCTTCAAAAGTTACATTTTAGACTTTTAGAATGGATAAGCTGGCTAAGGGGTTGGCTTCCAAGGGCTGTAGTCCCCCAAAAAAAGTGTTTCTAAAGCTCTGTAAAACACCGCATGGAGGCCTAGTGGTTCAGATCATACCAGGAGAGACTCTAAGTTGGGTGACAAGTCACACTCTCTCAGCCTCAAAGGATGGCAATGAAGAATCTCACCACGAAAACCCATGACAGAGTTGCCTTGAAAGCAAACAACAACAACTGCAGACATGTATATATTGAACAGAAGAGAAGTCCCTGTAATGGGCTCAAGAACAGCAGCAACAATTTATTTCGGTCATTGACCAGTATATAAATAATAGTAATGGGCTCACAGTTGCTGCTACACACTTTAAAGGTATTTCTGACCCGAAGATGAATTTATAAAAGAGTTTTCTTGGCAAGCTTTGTTCCAAGGGGGTTTGCCCATGCCTTCCTCTGAGGCTGAGAGAGTGTGATGTGCCCAAGCTCCCCCAGTTGACTTCCACAGCCAAGCAGGGAGTCAAACTCTGCTCTTGCAGAGCCCTAGGCCAACATTTAAACCAATACAACCATGCTGGCTCTTCCTGGGTTCACAGGCAGGGGTGCATTTCTCTACGAATGTGACATGAATTAAGTGAATTATATGAATGTTCCTCTCAAAAGGTCTTAGGTTCACCACCATCCCTAGGGAAACTCCAGCGCATATCATCCTTAACTCACCTTATTCCAGGCCCAAACCAACAATAACCCTTCCCTCCAAGCTGAACAGCTAAAAGAGCTTTACAGATTTTCAAGAGCCAGGAGGAGTCAATATTTTAACCCCAGAAAATTGGGACAAATCCACACCTCCCTCCTTCATGTCTTTGGGAAGGGAGGATCAGATTTACCATAAATTCCACAGAGGCACTTGAAGCTCAGCATCCCTACAGCAGTTCTTGCAGGGAGAGAGCAAGGAGTGGAAGGCCCATCATACAAGAGCATCTGCCACGCTCTCTCTACCCAACTCAACCAGAGTTTGGGCAAAGAAGGAAAGGTGGGAAAGTGAAACCACTTCCATCTCCTCTTGCAACTGGAGACTTTTCCCTGGATTCTGCAGAATTAGCAATGCCTTTTTTAATTTTGACTCTGCCTCTCTTGAAAGGGGGAAAAACAGAGTCCATGAGTACATTATTCTCTTTAAAACAGATTCAGGGGTAGCCGGGTTGGCCACATAGCAAAGGAGAATAACATCCGAAATCCACAAAACAGGGATACCTGTATCGGAACAACCAAACCGCACAAAATACACGATGCAAGTTTTCAAAGCTCCACTGGCTTCTTCATCGGGCAAAGCTTGCAATTGTGTATTTTGTGCGTTATGATTGGTCCAATAAAGATATCACTATTTTGTGGACTTTGGATTTTATTCCCTTTTAAAGAGAGCCAGTGTGAGCTAGTGCTTTGAATGTTGGACTGGGGGTGCATCTACACTGTTGAAATAATGCACTTTGACGTCGCTTTAACAACCATGGCTCCATCTTACAGAATCCTGGGATCTGTCGTTTTTTAAAATATTTATTTTTTTATTAAAATGAATATTTTCTTATTTATAAAAATAAGATAATATGCACATTAATACAAACATTAAACACTCAAAACATACAAATGACAAACAAAATATACAAACTAACTAATAAATAAATAAATATACAACTGATATGGAACTAATATACAAACTAACACAAAGTAGCTTCCACAACTCTTTTTCATATTGTTCATTTTTCCATTATTGTTACTTCCATATAACTTCTCTAATCGTTCAGTTCTCAACTCTCAATTACATAAACATTCTTACCTTTTTTCTATATATCTCAATCCAAGCCCATTATATACTCCCTACCCCATTCATTATTTGAGTAGATTATCAAAGGATTCCATTCACTTTTACATTTATTCAATGCTTTCTTTTTAATTAACTGTGTTAATTTATCTATTTCAAAATAATAATTTGAGAGAGAGAAAGTCGTCCGTCCGCGAATTGGGAAAATCGCAAATATTCAAGGGCCATCGGTATAATGGGCGCATGCGCTCTTGTGCGGCATTGCATGCGCACCTTAGCCACATGCCCCATTTTATCCCTCCCTGCTTGCTGTTCACGAAGGACTAAGACCGCAGACGCCAAGTCCATGAATGGGGAGGGATGAGTGTATAATATGTAGTTTTGTGAGGCACCAGCACTTTTTGGCAGAGAAGACTAAAGATTTTGTAAAACTACAAATCCCAAGATTCCTTAGGATGGAGCTAGAGCACTTAAAGTAGTGTCAAACTACATTATCTCTACTTTATAGCTGCACTCTTGGACTCTGGAAGACAAGATTCAAATCCCTGTTCAGTCATGGAAATCAACTGCGGGAAAGTCACATTCTCTCAGCCTAAGAGCAACCTCCTGCTGATTAATGTTGCCAAGGGGAGCTAGCATGGTTTGACTGTTGGACTTGGATGCCAAGACCCTAGGGTTCGAATCCCCACTCTGCCATAGAAATCCTCTGGGAGACATTGAGCAAGACACACACTCTCAGCCTTAGAGGAAAGCAATAGCAAACTTTCTTGGAAGTATCTTGGCAAGAAACCCCTAGGAGAGGGACACCATAAATCAGAGTCAACTAGAAGGCACATACTCCAGATGTTCTCTTTAAAACAAGGGAGGGAACCTTGCAGTCCTCCAATTTTGCATTCCTCGCCATTGGCTATGCTGGCTGTTAACAGCAGTACCCCAAAGGCCATCCAATCCAGCCCCCTGCCCAGTGCAGGATTTGTTGCTGTGTGCCTCCAATCATTTCTGACTAAGGACGTTATCACACGGGAGCAAATCTGCTGGTTAATCCACACAA
>CM034701.1:3273831-3284138 GCA_020142125.1 Phrynosoma platyrhinos
AGAAGAAGAAGAAGAAGAAGAAGAAGAAGAAGAAGAAGAAGAAGAGTGAAGTAGATAAATATGAGGAGAGACTCCATCTTGGAAGACTTTGACAGATGTTAGTTGGAGCTGAATCATGACAGCCAAACAGGATGAGCAATGACAAGGTGGCTCTAAAGACATTATGTTGCAAATGCTGTTTATTTGCTGTCAGCCCTAAACTATGCAGTAAATAACACATTATAAAAGACATCCAGAAATAACATTAGGCTCAAATGGAACCATCCATTACTTTGCCTTTCTCAAGCCTTTTAGGAGACACTTTGTTGTTCCCTAAAGTATTTCCACTTAAGTCTCTCCTCATCCATAGTTCCTACCTACCTACCTACCTCCCCACCCTCTGCAAAAAATAAAAAAAATCCTCCCATTTGCTGTGATGGTTGTAGGCATTTTGCAAAGAAAGAAAGCAAGAGGGGGAGGAAGGAGTGCACCCATATCTCCCAGGATGAAACGACAGTGGCACAAATTTTAAGTATATTCCTCACCGCCTCCTTTCATCTGGAAACTGTGACAGAGTCCCACAAACCTTTGATTCTCCTGGAAGTAGCTTTTAGAAAATGAGTGGCTATTAGCATCAAAGCAACATAAGGGGCTTTGCAGACAGTGCAAAGCACCATCTTCGAGCCAAGGAAGGGGAGGGGAAGCCGGACGCCGGGTGCCCCAACCCCTTCCTGAGGACGTCATTGGAGCACCCGCCGTTGCACATGGCGGGCACTCCAATGGTGTCCTTCCATCACAGCATCCAGAAATGCTGCAATGGAAGAGGCGCAGAAAAGACACGCACCGCCTCTTCCAGCACCCTTTTCATGGCTTGAGGAAGGAGCACTATTTTAGCACTCCTTCCAGGGCCACTCAAAGAGCCGGCCACAGATGGGTGGCCGCCCGTGGCCGCCCATCCATGAATACTGTAAGTTTATCACGGGCGGTGATGGGCCACCCTGAGAAGCTGCGGATTGGGACCAAGGCTGCCCCACACCTCGGTTCCAATCCACCCTTATGGCGCCTCTGAAAAGGAGCACTCCTTTCAGAGGAGCCAAAAGGGGTGCTGAAATAGGTGCCGGCCATCTCTTCCGCACTCCTTCTGGCTTAGCATGTCCGGACGCTGGTCTGGATTATCTGAAATACTATTTTCTTCCATGTAAGCCTGTCTGTGTCTTCAGATCTTCTGGAAATGTTGTTCTTTCTGCTCCACCACCTTCACGGATACATCTAGTGGGAACATGGGAAAGATGGGGCCTTTTTGGTGGCTGCTCCCGGGTTCTGGAATTCCCTTTCCAGGGAGACTAGCACCCTCCCTACTCTCTTTCTGTAAACAGCTAAAGAATTTACAGTTTCCACAGGCCTTTGAGGACTGGTTGCTTTGGGGATTGCACTTTGTGCAATGTGCTGTACTGTCTATTAGTTGCTATTTTTTCCTGGTGGTTGTGTTTTAAACAGCTTTTAATTGTATAGCTATTTAAATTATATTTCTAAGTTTTATATGATGTGACTTGTTTTTAACTGTTGAAAGCCATCTTGAGTCCCATGCTAGGAAAAGGGTAGGATATAAACAAATTTGTTGTTGTTGTGCTGGATTATAACTCCCAGCACCCCTAGACTTATTGGTGCCTACCGGAGTTATGGTTCAACCTGTCTGGGGGGATTGCAAGTTGGAGATGGCTGATGTGGAGATTAGTTGCTCTTTATTAAAGAACTCCTGTCTTTCAGATCTGTGCAACATGGCCTCCATTTGCAACCTAAGCTGTTTTGCCATAGAGCCAGAAGTGGAGAGCAATGATATCACGGTGTCTGAAGAATTAGTCCAAAGTAGTTAAGTCAGCTGGCAAACTCCCTTTGACACCCAGAGGGCCATGTTTAAGCTCTTATGTGCTCATTAGTCTCATGCAGGGACATGTCTCCAGTAGCTGCTGAAGGAACACTTGCCATGCACAGCACATCAGATGCAAACCTCAACTGCAGCTCACTGAAAACGTTCTGCTGCATTCTTGAGTTAGGAAGAGGGAACTGGTGAATCAGGATGGGAACCAAGAGCATCCGGCGGAGACAATATTGGGAAGCCAAGGACTCACAGTATCAAGATTGTTTGATAGGTACTTCTCAAGTTCTATTTGGAGGGCTTGAAAACTGGGAGAAGAACAGAAGACCTCTTTGGGTTCATAAACATCCCAGCTGACTGTTTGCTGTTGGACAAAAAGGCAGAGGTTTCTTGGCCTGAATCTCTAGGCTTCTGAGATGCGTGAAAAATACAGAGCAGTAGTTGCTGAGGGTGATAAGGCCTTGCCAGATACAAAGAGAACCATATAGAGAAGTTACCAAGTTGGATACATTCAATGGGTCTATATCCCAAGGAATTGGATATAGAGATGGTTAATCTGCACTCCATTTCACAGGTGCAACTGTTGGTTTTACAGGACTTGTTCAAGGTGCAGAACCAATTTCAGCAATGAGTTTCAGCACCTTGGATAGCTCCCGTTACACTGAGAATGCCTGCGAAAACCCAGCATGGATTCCCCATCCTGAAACAACGGAGCCACTGGCTGCTTCTGGCTTATTAGGAGTAGATCCTAATAAGGCCACAGGATCGTGTTATTTGCTCCAAGACAAATGGATATTGTCCTAAGCTGTAAAAATGAAAAAGAAAAAGTGGTGTGATGTACAGTCATCCCTCCTATTTCGCAGATAGGAAGCCAGGAGGGATAAAATGGCATGCATGCCCAGGGCGCACATGTGAGGCTGCACACTCCCACGTGCAACCATTAAAAACAATGGGGCTTGGATATTTCCAATATTTCCGATTCACGGAGGAGTCCGGAATGGATCCCCTGGGAATCAGAAGGGACAACTGTACTTTTTCTCCTGACTTGCCTTCAGATAAAACTGAATTGAATTTTAACAAAGAGGGGAAAGAGCCCAGTCAGGAAAAACTAAAGACATAAATGGATTTTTCTGGAGATAGGTTTGGGTGTCTGTGTTAAATAGCATGGGGCCACAACAGAACCCTGGTGGAGCCACACTGGCAAATGGCCAAAGAAAAGAAAAGCCTACCCCAGCATTAACTTCTGGATTCACTTCTCCAGGTAAAACAGTGCCCACAAGTTCCATCCCAAAGAGGCAGCCCAGAAAAATACCATGGTCAGTGCTAATAAATTCTGCTGAGGGGTCCAGAACCAACATGGACACGCTCTCCCTGTGCAAGACCCAGCATAAGTCACTCGTGAAGGCAACCAAAGCCATTTCTATCTAATAACTTGGCCCAAAGCCAGATTGAAATGGATCTAGAAAATCCATTTTATCCAGGGACCCTTGGAGCTGAGAGCCACCACATGCTCTAATATTTTGTCCAAGAAAGGAATATTGGAGACCGGCAGACAATTATCTAATAGAGTGGCATTCAAGGAGGCCTCTTTAAACAAATACCTGGATGCTCAGCTTCTATTAGCTCCCTTCGAACTGCCTCTTCCATGTTTTGCTAGAGAGAAGCATTAGACCAGGAGTAGGCAACCTTTCCCCTTTAAGGGCCGAGGGACTTCAGCTCCCAGAAGCCTCAGCTATGTTGGCCAATAGTCCCATGTTGGCCAATAGCTCCTGGGATTCTGGGAGCTGAAGTCCCTCGGCCCTTAAAGGGGAAAGGTTGCCTACCCCTGCATTAGTCACTCCCATTAGCCTCTAACAAGTCTCCCTCTGGCCCCTTTAATAGCCAAAGAAGGCCAAGGATCAAGTACACATGTAGTGGCTCTCACTTTTCCAACGATCCTGCCTGCTTCCATGGTCTGTAAACCATGTCCTATGAGGAGCGGTTTAGGGAGCTGAGTATGTTTAGCATGGAGAAGAGATGGTTAAGAGATGACATGATAGCCATGTTGAAATATTATTTATTTATTCAATTTATACAAGGGATTTATATCCTGCCATTTTCCAAAAATGGGATTCAAAGTGGCTTAAAATATTTGAAATATCTGAAGGGATGTCATATTGAGGATGGAGCAAGCTTGTTTTCTGCTGCTCCAGAGACTAAGACATGAAGTAATGGATTCAAGCGACAGGAAAAGAGATTCCACCTAAATCTTTGGGAAAACGTCCTGACAGTAAGAGCTGTCTGACAGTGGAATACGCTGCTGCCTCAGAGAGCTGTGGAGTCTCCTTCTTTGGAGGTTTTTAAACAGAGAATGGAGGGAGGGAGGGCTTTGATGGTGTCTTCCTGCATGGGAGAATGGTGTTGGACTGGATGGCTCTTGGGGTCTCTTCCAGCTCGAGGATGCTATGATTCTAAGATTCTAAGATGAAAAGTATCCATTAGCATTGGGCAAACAGGAACCACATTTACATCTGCTCGACCTGTATTAACCTTAGCATTCAAGTCAGAATTGATCAGAGCAATTTTATCCTCAAACTACTTAGCAAATTGCTCACAGCAGGCTGTTGAGTGGTCTAGATTATGCTAAACCTGACCAAGATATAAAGACAGCTCTGCTGGACAGCTCTTTGCAGAAGCAGTGGTTACAGAGAGAGAGAGAGAGAGAGAAATCTGCTGGCTACACTGCCTCAGAGTATGCCTTCAAATAGACTCTAGTCCAGGGGTCAGCAAACTTTTTGGGGGTGGGGACGGTCCCCCTGTCCCCCGATCTTCCCTGAGCTGGAGAGGTGTGCACGCACACGCACGTGCATGCACACTACCACCACTCATACGTACGCGAGCGTGGGGTGCCATTTTGGAAGGCCAAATGGCACTGGTGTCATGCGCATGCACTCGTGACGCCGGCACCATTTTACCTTCCAAAACGGCACCCGCTGTGGTGCACATGCGTACATGAGCGCGAGGCTATATGCACGACAGCGGGCACCATTTTGGAAGGCCAAATGGCACCAGTGTCGTGCGCATGCGCTCATGATGCCAGCACCGTTTTTCCTTCCAAAACGGTGCCCGCTGTTGTGCTCATGCATGCGCAAGCGCGGGATGCCATAGTGCGCATGCGTGCACGAGTGCAGGCACTATTTTAGAAGGCAAAATGGCACCGTGCATCATGCACAGTGATGGTGGCGATGGCGCACATGAACCGGCGACAACAGCGGCGGCAGGACCAGCCACGGGCCGGTTCCAAGGCCTCGGTGGGCTGGGTTCGGCCAGTGGGCCGTAGTTTGCCGACCCCTGCTTTAGTCCATGTTCAGTCAGACTCTCTCTGAATTTCCTTCCAATGTCACTCTAGTTACTGCCTCATTTGTTTCATTGCTGCCCCCTCACCAGAAAACTAGGGAGTGGTTTACCTTGACTTTGTGAAATGCTCTTGCACAACAAGATCACCATCACACCACTCGGCAGCATGGCACCAAATACCATTGGGCCATGTTTGCCATGGTGATCATGAAGTCCTTACCTACTCTCAATAGGTCAGCCTCAGGTATGGATGCTAAAGTCCCCTAACACCACAAGCCAAGGGGACTCCAACACCACTCCCAAGACAACCATCTGTCAGGAGTGTTTTGACTGTGTCTTCCTGCATGACAGAGGTGTTAAGAGCAATGCACTGGGTTTACTGGTTTGGGGGGAAAGCTCCTCCAGCCCCTAACTCTGTCAGGATCTTAAGGCTAAAGGTTTTTAAAATAGACAAGTAACCAGAGATAGGTTGAAGGGGAAAAAATCAGGTCAAGGGCAAGCTGATTTTGCAGCAAAAAACAAGTATTTCTTTATTTAAAAGATGGAAAAGGACAGTAATAGAAATCAACAGAACAGTCTATATTCAAAGCAAGCTATTTCACAAAGCAAAAGAGAGGGAGAATGGCATGAGAGCTGAAACTCTACTACAGACTAAAACATACACATAGATTTTTCTCACCCTCCCATACATCTCAATGGGAAATACAATGGCATGAATAATCCTCACTTGAGTGTTCAGTTGTGTATTTTTGCACTTAGGATTCTGTCTAGTTCTTTCATAGCTGTCCTTCCTAGTCCTAATCTTCTCCTGATTTCTTGACTAAAATTTCCATTCTTGTCAGTGATCAATCCAAGATATAGAGGTCTTTGAGTATTTCAAAGTCTTTATCATCCATATTGAATTTGTAAATATCCTCCATGGTCATTATTTTAGTTTTCTAAATGTTCAGCATTAAACCTACCTTTGAACTTTATTTTTTGACTTTCCTTAGTAGTTGTTAAAATGCAGGACCTCAAATCCCATTGTCCTCAATGGCGGTGTGACATGCATGCCACCACTGAGAACAATGGTGCTTGCCATTCTCAGATGTTCAAATCCATGGATGGTAAGCCCACAGATGGCAAGGGGCCACTGTATAAGTTGAACACATATAAGATGATAAGATGCATCCTTGTCTAATTGCATTTCTGCTGTTGTTGCTGCTCCTGCTGGCCTTAGCTTACCTGGAGGACTCTGTGAGCTACTCCCTGCCAGAATCAGGGTCCAGGCAGTCAGCTGGTTCCTGGCTATATAGCCAGGGAGGAACACCTGGCACCTGGGGAAGGGGATATAAGCTAGGTGCTGGTTGGCACTGAGGGGAGCTAAGACAGAGGGGAGAGAAGGACTGCCAGTGCATACCCCAGGAAGAGGTTTATTACCACCTGCTGGCTTGCTCCTGCTCCTGCTCCTGCTCCTGCTCCTGCTCCTGCTCCTGCTCCTGCTCCTGCTCCTGCTCCTGCTCCTGCTCCTGCTCCTGCTCCTGCTCCTGCTCCTGCTGGCCTCACCTGCAGTAGGCCTGCCACCGCCAGGGTTGCCACCAAAGCGGTGTCACCAGGGAAGCAAGGGTAAGAGCCAGGCCAGTCCATTTAGCTGGGAGAGGAAGAGTGGTTTGAGCTGCTGGCAACTTTTCAAATAACCTACCACCTGTTCCCAATTTTGTTCATTTCTTTCCTAGTCTTGTCCTCTCAGCATAACTTACCTAATTGCATTAAATCAATCAACTTATATAACCATTCCTCTTTATGTGGGGTCTTTTCACTTTTCCACTTACTTTCATATGCTATCCTGGCACTGGTAGTCATATAAAAAAGAAGTTTCCCATATTTAAGCTCTACTTCCTTGTTTTCACAGATGCTTAGCAGAAGCATTTTGGGGTCCATATCCAATTGAATTTGCAAAATCTCTTTGATGGTTCTGTGGATAGTGCTCCAATATGTTTTTTTGCCTTTTTACAATTCCACCATAAATGGTAGAATGTTCCCTTTTCATGTTTACATTTCCAGCATTTGTTTGTTAATCCTTTATATATCCTATCTAATTTTGCCAGAGTTATATACCACCTGTATTGCATCTTATAGAGATTTTCTCTAAGATCATAACTGGTGGTATATTTTAAAGTTTTGTTCCAAACCTGTTCCCAATATTCTAATTTAATGTTTTGTTTAAGATCTTGAGCCCATTTCATCATATGTTCCTTTATCACCTCTTCTTCCATTTCAATCTCCATTAAACATCTACAGAACAAAGCAGTTTTAGGTGGATTATCTGGCATCATATCCTCTTCAAATTTGCTTTTGATAACTCTTATCCTTATTATTTTTGAATCTACCATGAACCTCTCTCTTGCCTATGTAATAGCCACCCAATAGAGTATCCTTCTTCTGATAATTGTTCTAGACTTTTAAATTCCAGCTTTGCATTAATCGAGGGAACAGTTGTTAGATCTTGATATGTTATCCACTTGTCCTATAATATCGTTTCTCTGCTGTGAAAAGCCTCGTGAATTGATGTCCATATTGGTATTTTTGGGCATAACCTCTCTTTATACTTAAACCACACTCTCATTAGAGACTTTTTCTCACAAAGTGATTTATGAAATCTTTATGTACGTTTTGTTTATGGTAGAACAAATATGCCTGCAATCCAAATCTTTGGTCTACTCCTTCTAGACTAAGTAATTTCTTATCATTCAACAACAACCATTCTATTAACCGTTCTAAACAGTTAGCTTCATAATAAATCTGTAAGTTTGGTAAAGTCAGTCCTCCCCTTTCTTTCCTATCTTGTATTACCTTGAATCTGACCCTCGGTCTTCGGTCACTCCTTATAAATTTGGAAATTTCTTTGTTTCAAACTTTAAATGGTTTATTATTGGTTATTATGGGAATATTTTGGAACAGGAACATAAATTTTGGCAATATTTTCATTTTTATTACTGAAATTTTCCCTAACCAGGACAGATTCAGTTTATTCCAGTTTATCAGGTCTTTCTTCACTTCCTTCAGCAATTTCTCACAATTATTTTTATATATGTCTACATTTTTCATTGTTAATTCAATGCCTAAATATTTGACTTTTTTCCCTATTTGATAGCCTGATATTTCTTCTATCTTTTTATTGTCTTCTTTAGATCTATTCTTTGTTAACACTGTCATCTTATCCTTGTTTATTTTTAGCCCTGATACCTGGCTAAAATTTTCTATGACATTCAGCAGTTGTGTCAAACTATGCTCTGGGTCCGATATAGTGACCAGTAGGTCATCTACATATGCTTTTAATTTAAATTCATATCCTTTTAGGGGTGGCAAAAGGCCACCCTAAGAGCCGGCAACACAGCTCTTCCTTGCCCTTTCGACACAGTGTGTTTAAATGCTGTGCCAGGAGGGCATCCTGATGCCACGTGCCATGCATAATGGCACACGGCGTCAGGACAGCGTTGGTGTGGGGTTGGGGCGGCCGGCATGTGGCTGCTCTGCCCCAACTCCACCCTGAGGCCAGCCCTTTGGGCCAGTCTGCAGAGGCCCTTGGTCTCTGCAGTGGTGTTGGAGTCCCCTCGGTTTGTTCTCCTGAGGGGCTTCAACATCCATGCAGAGACTGCTCTGTCAGGAGCAGTCCAGGACTTCATGTCCTCCAGGACAACTATGAAGCTGTCCTAAATAATAACTGGGGCCACCCATGCTGCAAGACACACTCTGGACCTGGTTTTCTGTTCAGGGCAGGATGACAGTGATCTGGGAATGGAAGAACTCTCTGTAGATCATGGACCGATCATTACCTGGTAGGTTTAGATTCATTGGGACTCAGAGCCTCTGCAGGGCTGGGGGACTGATTAAGATGGCCCACCCCAGGAAGCTTATGAGTCTGGATGGATTTCTGATGGCTCTTGGATAGTTTTCTATTGCCTTGGCAAGTGATCCTGTCGAAGCCCTGGCAGATCTCTGGAACAGGGAAATGGCCAGAGCAGTGGACACAATTGCTCCTAAGAGTCCCCTCCCATGAATTGGAGCCAAACATGCCCCCTGGTTCACTAGGGAGCTGGTGGTGATGAAACTAGTTGAATGGAGACTAGAGAGATGATGTCAGAAGACTCGGAGTGAATCCAACCAAAAATGGGCTAGGCCCATTAGAAGGCCTATGCCAAGGCAATGGAAGCAGCGAAGAAATTTCTCTGCCACCATTGTGTTGGCACAGTGTCATCCAGTGGAGCTGTTCTGAGTGATCAGGGGCCTTTTACATTCTGGCCCCCAAGAAGAAAACAAAAACCATTCAGCAGCTTGCCGTGAAGAATTTGCAAGACACTTTGCAGACAAAATCGCTCGGATTCACTCTGACTTGGATGCTGTAGTTGATGCAGGTCCAGTGGATGTAATCTTGGTACCTGCTTGTCCTTCGTTGTTGGATAAGTTTCAATTTGTGCAGCCTGAGGATGTGGACAGGATCCTTGGAGAAGTGAGGGTGGCCACCACATGCATACTGGATCCTTGCTCTTCCTGGCTTCTGAAAGCATCCAGAGAGGGACTGGCTGAGTGGGTAAAGGGAATGGCAAATGCTTCACTGCAGTAGGCACATTGCTATCCTGTCTAAAGGAGGCTGTGGTCAGGCTGTTACTGAAAAAGACCTCCCTGGATCCCAACATTTTGGATAACTATCGGCCAGTCTCTAATATTCCATTCTTGGGCAAGGTTCTGGAGAAAGTGGTGGCCTCCCAGCTTCAGGAGTTTCTGGACGACATGGATTATCTCGATCCATTTCAATTTGGCTTCAGACCTGGCTTTGGGACAGAGACAGCTTTGGGACAGAGACAGCAGGGAACTGGAGTGTGTCCCTGTTGGTCCTGCTGGATCTCTGAGGCTTTTGATACCATCAACCATTGTATCCTTCTGGGCTGCCTTTCTGGGATAGGATTTGGGGGCACTGTTATGCCGTGGTTCCAGTCTTTCTTGGAGGGGTAAACTCAGAAGGTGGTGTTGGGGGACTCCTGTTTACTCCTTGGCCATTGTCCTGTGAGGTCCCTCAGGGTTCTGTTCTCCCCCCCCCCCATGTTGTTCAACATCTATATGAAGCCACTAGGAGAGA
>CM034701.1:3287343-3297849 GCA_020142125.1 Phrynosoma platyrhinos
CACATATATTTGGGATTAACCAAGGAGCTATGAGAATCAGAAGGAGCTGTTGGTTGGGTGAAAGGACCAAAAAGGTTAACTGGTGTAGCCGTAAATTAGCTGCTTCACTGGGAGAGAAAGCCTTCTCCGGGTTCCCATTGCTATGAAGAGCCAGTTGCCTCCTTCCTCCTGGTGAGATGAGCTCTACGGAGGTGTTATTTAATTTGAATCCATTGGGAGGGAAAGGCCACCTCTCTGACCTTTTGGGGGAGTAGTTAGCCCAACGCCTGACAAGCAGTCAGTGCTAATTAACATAAGTTACCACCTTGGTCTGAAAAGTTCCTTCATTAGCATCTCAGGGTCAGTTTCTATTTTAGCTCCGACTTGGCAAGCTGCAGACAGAATTGCAATGAGAATCCCGTCTCACACTTGTCACTTTGATGGCAGGAACCGTACTATCAACACCATGAACGGCCAAAAAAAAAATTGTAAAAATCTAGTGTCTGCTGGAATTCAGAAGCTGAGACAGCAGCATTGGTGATGACCATGTTGGTGGGGCAGTGAATCCACTCCACCTTTTCATTCAAACTTTAGAAGAACTTTTCAGTGGCTGCCCCAGCTCTGAGACACTGTTCCTGAGGAGGCTATTGCAAACAAGACTGCAGTTGACATACCAATATATTTTACAACAAAGTAGATCTTAAATTGAATACCTGTGCCCCGTCCCAAAAGTGTGATGCATTCAGTGAGGTCCTAGCAGAAGACTCGGTTGCAGAATTTTTCTGCCTGTGCTGCTCAGTGGGATTGCAAGATGGAGCCAACTTCTTTTCCGATTCAAAGCAAGAGATTCCACCTAAACATTAGGAAGAACTTGTTTACTGTAAGTGCTCTTTGACAGTAGAATGGACTGCCACAGAAGGCATCTCTCAGGAGGGCTTTTCTTCTGTATACCTGCTTACAGAACTATATGGTTGGACTATACAGTCCTTGCAGTCCTTTCCAGCTCTGCATTTCTATGATTCTATGAAATGAGACTTGGGCTGCTGCCAAACTGCAGAATTAGTAGTTTGACACTGCTTTAATTGCCATGTCTCCACTCTATGGAATTCTAGGATTTGTAGTTTGTTGTGGCACCAGAGCTCTCAGACAGAGAAGGCTAAATATCTCACAAAACTACAAATCCCAGAATCCCATGGCATTGAACCATGCCAGTTAAAGCAGTGTCAAACTGCATTAATTCAGCTGTGCAGATGCAGCCCAAATTAAATTAATTGTTCTTGCATGTTAGAACCAAATAAGTGAATATGTACATCCTTTATCTGTCTGCCCCACTTTCTCCCCCCCCCCCCCCCCCCCCCCCCCCCCCCCCCCCCCCCCCGCCATCCAGAACTTCACATTAGACCTGCCACTTCTTTAGCAGCCTTTTTGCATGCAAAAGTGAAAAGTCATCCCTGAGACTGGCTGTGGATTTAATATATGGAGAGTGTCAGAGACTGTTTGCAAAGTGCTACTTGAAATACTTCAAAGTGATTGCCATAAATCACCTTCTGAGCTTGGTAGAGGAGATGAGTTTACTGCTGCCAGGGGAACCAACGGAGACTTTGCTGCAGCAGGTTCACAAGTATTTCAAAGGAGCTAACTCATGTTTACTGCTCTCAGAATCTCCTTCGAAGCAGACAACAAAATTTACTTCGTCTTGCTTTTCTTTTTTAAAAACCCTGTTCCTGACCACTGAACCCCCTGCCCTGCTTTTCTGAAAACAAATACTCCACGCTGATTTCATACACCCAACAATGTTTGATTGTCTGTCTTTTCTACATGGCAATTAAAGTTACACATGCAATAAAGCTGCTTGATTTGGTGGGTAATTGTAAGGAGCAGCCGCTGCTTCTGATTCCAAATGCCTGACTTTATCCTCCTTCAGGAAGGTCGTAATATTTATGTGATTTATGGATCACTTAAAACGTCAACCTGGCCATTAGGAGCCGCCTTTCACTGCACGTCACCTAATTCGGGAGTCCATAATTTCTTTATAAAACAGGCCTGTTATTACACTGGGATATTAATTAAGTGCCCTTCTCTGGCACCCATGTTAGAAGGTACATTTTGGAGACAACCTGAGCACTGGGGTCTGCGGGTGATGGATGCTCTTCCATGGCGTAAGAAGGGAGGAGCAGCCAAATGTGTACCAGCTGGGATCCAAATGCCTTCTTCCATAATGGTTGGAAAGTTCAACTGGATCACAGCTAACATTTATCTTCCCAGCCAACGGATCTGCATTTTGAACAAATGTCTGACCATATCTCACTGTTGGCTTAGCAAAGGGGGGGGTGCACACACCAGTGTGGTGTAGTTGGTTGAGTGGATTCATTGGTTCATGTTCTAGACTAAACTTTGGTCATCCAGGTGTTTTGGACTTCCAACTCCCAGAAATCTAGCCAGTTTGACCAACAGTCAGGAATTCTGGGAGCTGAAGTTCAAAACATCTGGAAGACCAAAGTTTGGAAACCACTCTTCTAGTCTCTGGAGCAGCAGAAAATAAAGATGATTTCATCTTCTACATGGCACCCCTTCAGATTTAAAAATGGCAGTATCATGTCACCTCTCTTCACTTCTCCAAACAAAACACACTCTGCTCTCTAAGATGATCCTCATAAGGTTTGATTTCCAGTCTTTATTATTACTGATAGCTGAATTCCATTTTAACAGTGACTTTTTATATGGTTTGAGTGTTGGACTATGACTCTGGAGACCAGGGTTCAAATCCCCATTCAGCCATGAAAACTGGGTCACTTTGGGCAAGTCCTGCTCTCTCAGCCTCAGAAGAAGGGAAAAGGCAAACCTCCTTTGAAGAAATCTTGCCAAGAAAGCCCCATGATAGATTTGCCACATTGGAGACAGTATGGAGACATAAGGAGGCCTAGTGGCACAGTGGTTAAATAACAGCACCATAGGGCTCCAGGGTTGACTCAGCCTTCCATCCTTTTGTAGGTCAGTAAAATGAGTCCCCAACTTGTTGGGGGCAACTGGCTTACAGATAAGCTTATCGCATCGTGTTCTCGGAACGTAATGAGGACGTGATGAGAATGGAACGAAACGTATTTTATCTCATGGTATGATCCTCATTGAGTTCCCATTCTGTGCTCTGACAGTCCCTAGTCCGTTCCAGGAGGAGAACTGTAAAAATGCGTCCTCAGCCAGCAAGAACACTTTCAGACCATTCAATATGATGCTTGTGCGATAATCCTACCGGTCTCAATCTGTCCTCATGTTCTGATTGGCTAAGACAACCTCCTCCCCTCCCATCCTAGAACCTCCCCAAACTCAACTCTTCCAGTGTTGGTACAAGGAAGGTGCCACAGGCAATTTAAAAAATATATTTTTTTATTTTTGTAGATTGAATTGCATTGTGTTTACAAGAAAAAACAATGAATGCTCGCTACCTAAACCTCTCAGTAGCAGTCTTTCCAATGCAGACATAGGGGTTTTCGCAACAGTGAGCATGCGTCAATGAGGGATGGCTGAGGAACTACTTTAGCGCTAGTACTGGGACAACAGTAAATGCAGTGTGATAATATGTGTTCTCATAATGTTACTATCATGTTATCAATAGTCTAATGAGGTAACACCCGTTCCCATATCGTTATGTTCCAGGGACTCAATGGGAATGTTACCGGTACTGGTGCAATAAGCTTAAGATAGTAAACTGCTTAGAGAGTACTGAGTTCACTATGAAGCAGCATAGACACGTAAATGCTATTGCTATTGTTGTGGTTTGAGTGTTGGACTTTATCACAACAAGCTGCTCTCCTGCCACAATCCTACTAGTTTAAGAATGTAAGCATGCCAGTTTGGCATCATTTTTTATCACGCTTTTCCCCATGATAGTGTTGATGATCCATGGTGCAGTGATCTGTTTTCTGCTCTGCCAAACACCACCTCCCAGGAGGATAGGTGAGGATGAGCAATCACGGCTGCCAACTGCCTTTCAAAGCCAGCTGCTGTCCGGATGGGCACACAGCAGCCAGCTTTGGGAAGGAGTTGGCACCTGCAAGGGCGAGAGGAACAGAATCACACCCACTCATATTATGGGACTGCCTGAGAAGTGAAACTGAAGCAGAAGGGACTGATCACATTAAGGCAGTAATGGACTAGTAGCAAAATTGAGAGCCTATTGATGGGTTTAGCCTGTCAAGTAAAAGGTTCACTACAGTAACAAACAGAAGGCAAGGCAGCAATAAGATACGACACAACATTGTGCAACAAGTACCAGCCAAATATGCTTTTATCCTGTTAAAAATCTGCTTTTCTAGCCAATCTGATAAGGTCATAGTACTCCAGGAGACCAGGGTGTGACTCCCCTATACACAAGTCACATTCTCTCAGCCTCAGAGGAAGGCAAAGGGGAATCCCCTCCAAACAAATCTTGCCAAAAGAAAAAGCCCTAGAAGAGGTTGGCCTTAGGGTCTCCATAAGTCAGAAATGACTTGAAGGCTCACAACAACAAGAAGATTCTAACTGCACAAATTTCCTCACATAAAAAAAAATAAGAAAAGGAGGGTAAACAACAATAAGAAGTCATTTCTTAGTTCTTAAAGCCCATTTAAAATGATGAATGGTTTGGAAGCTTTTAGTATAGAAAGAAGAGTCTTATATTACGAATGCATTATGTTAATGTTGATCAACACTATTGAAATGTTTACTTGTTTTTAAAATATGTTATGAATAAAAATATTTAAAAAGAAAAGAAAAGTAATCCAAACAAATGCAAAAGCATAAACTCTTGCGATGTGGAGTTATGCCTTGATTGTGCTGTGCATCCTTTGTGTTGAATGTTAATTTATTGTTGTGTGCCTTTGAGTCATTTCTGAGCCTAAGGTGAACCTATTGTGAGGTTTTCTAGGCAAATGTTTTCAGAGAGGATTTGCCATTGCCGTCATCTGAGGCTGAGAGCATGTGACTTGCCCAAGGTTATTCAGGTTTCATGCCTGAACTGGGAATCAAACCCTGGTCTCCAGAGCTATAGTCCAACATTCAAACCACTATGCCCTATGAGACTAAAACAAGTCAGGAAATGTACAGTTACAGGTACATCCATGCACAATGCACAAAACAAAATGCATGCAAACCATACCTGTATACAATATTGCTTGAACTGAATGCAGATATTCTGTGTCAGACAAATATGTCCAACCTCTTCCATAAGGAAACACAGACATGCATATGAAACCACCAGAATTCTAGCCAAAACTGGCTTTTCTCCTTGCTTATGCCTTGAGTCTGTGACAGTTTAACCACAGGAATCAGCAGTGATCCATTTAGGTATGTGCCTTTGTCCATTGACAGACAGAACAAGCCAATGGCTCATGCACCATCCGGTTTCCATCCCAGCTCAGGGATATTAACAACTTCAGTGCAAAAGGCAGTGAAGTTCTCCCATCATATCTGTACTGCAGCAACCGGTGCTTCTCAGTGGTGTCACTAGGGTTGGCATCACCCGGTGCGGTAAGTCATGGTGCCCATTGACCTCCTAGATATGTTTTTTTGTACTAATGTTACTCATTAATCATAATTTCTGCCTATCACTGACTGTAATGATAATAGTTGTGGAACGGCCTTCCGGATGAGATCCGTCTATTGACATCGTTGGACAGCTTTAAAAAAGCTGTCAAGACGGATCTCTTATGGCAGGCTTTTCCGGAATAGTTAATCCTGGCCTCAGGAATTCCCTCTGGAAGATGATTCCGGAGCTCCAGGTGGATGCTGTTTGCTAGGATGGGTTTTTAAAAATTAATTATGTTTTATGTTGATTTTAACTTGAATTGATTTAATAATGTTTTAAGGGGGGGAAGAGAATTTGATTAGTTTTATACTATATATTATTTTATTGTTGTAAGCCGCCCCAACTGACCTCAGAGGGGTGGGATATAAATAAATTTTATTATTATTATTATTATTATTGTGACATAAAGCAATAGAAAAATCAAACTTATACCCTTAAATTACAATATCATATGCACAGCCTCGGTGCATTTACATATACATAGAGGCTGTACAGACTGGCCACAAGGGCCAGCCTGGGGATGGAGTGGGAGCATGGCGACCGCATGCCAGCCGTCCCGACTCTGCCCCCACGTTGTCCTCATGCCACCCACCCAACCAGACAGCGAGTGGTATCAGGGCGCTCCCTTGGCCCAGCATTCATACATGCTGTGCCAAAGGAGCACTGAAAAGCTGCTGCCGTGGTGCCAAGGGTAGCTTTTTGCCACTCTAAAAAGGAGTGGCATTAGCCAGCTCTTTTTAGAGCGGCAAAGTGCCAGATCGGGGCCGTGGCATGCGGTTGCTGTGGCCCCGATCCAGCGCTCCCAGGGGAGGCACAGAGCCATCCCTTTTGGGCACTCTGTTGAGTCCCATAGTTTCATGTGGTAAAAGGTAATGTTTTTAAAGAATTTTTTTAAAAAAATATTATTTTTAATTAAATTTTTAATTTTATTTTTAAAAAAACTGGGGGCTCTCCTTTCTCCTCCTATTGAACCTCGCCCAGCTCACATCATCTCTTCAGCATTTTAAAGGAATGTAAGTGAATGCCACAGCCTATTTAGCAATAGCACTACCATGTATATTTCTATACCGCTTCATAGTGAACTCAGCACTCTCTAAGCACTTTACAATCTGTAATCCAATTGTGCCCCCAAGAAGCTGGGAATTCATTTTACCAGCCTACGAAAGGATGGAAGGCTGAGTCAACCTTGGAGCCCTGCGGGGATCGAACTCACAACCTTGTGGCTGTAGGACCGGCATTTAAGGTTTGAGGACTCCAGATATTTGAGGAGCAGTGGTATCAGTCCCCCACACCCACCTAGTGTTTTCGACAAGATTGTCAGATACACACATTCATTTACATGTTTATGAAACACTTGCTTTGTCCAGTTTGCCTCCCTTTTTTTCCAACTACACATTAGCACTTTTCAAACTGTCCATTCCCCCCCCTTCACTTGTACATTTTGTGTCCAGCTGCACACACACACACACACACACACACCGAAAAAAAGGAAATCTCCTTTGGGGATGAGGAAAGTATGAGAAAAGTATGTGGTTGGAAATATTGTGACAATTTTTTGCAGAGGCAGCCACTTTGGCTGTTGTTAAAGTGCAGAATTAATGCAGTCTGACATTGTTTTAACTGTCATGGCTCCATCCTATGAAATCCTGGGATTTGTAGTTTGATGGGGCACTATGACAGAGAAGGCTAAATGTTTCACAAAACTACAAATCCCAGAATTCCATAGTATTCAGTCATAGCAGTTAAAGAGGTGGCAAACTGCATTCATTCTGCAGTGTAGATTCAGTCTTAGGAGCTTATCGCATTACAAAATAAACCTACTGCTGGTTTCAAGACAATTATGGGATAAAGCCAGGTACTATCACATGCAAAATGCCACTGCCACTAAAATTGGCACTAAGTTGTTTCAATTATACTTTTAATTGTCTTCAAATTGTCTTGAAACCAGCAGGGGTAAGTAGGTTTATTTTGTAACGTGATGAGCTTCATAGTCTGTTTCAGTATAAAGGAAAGAAGGAATAAAAGGGAGGTCTTGTAAGATGTTTAAAATGGACAGATTTATTGTAGTACAAGCTTTCATGGATTACAAATCCACTTTCTTCACTCTTCAGATGCATCTCCAAGTCACTGTCCCCTTCCCCAGGAGAATCTAAAAATGGAGGCCACGGTGTTGATCCATATCAACAAACTAGTCCTAGATGTTGTCACCTCTGATAGGAGCAATTCTTATGTAAAGTTAATAGGTCTTGATTACCTGTTCAAAACTCTGTAGCTCTTCAAAGTGGCCAAAAATCCAGTGATGCAGCCCTCTGGATTAATTTAGTGCACAGAGATGCATATGAGATACACATTCACCTGAGACTGCATGAGATGCAAGTATACAAGAGGTGCACATGCACCTGAGATGCACCTGAGATGCACATTTCATTGCGTATTTACCTACCTGTCTGCATTCAATGGGATGCAGTGGCTTAGTGGTTAACATGCCAATTCTGACGATTGGAAGATGGGCAGGTTGGCAGTTTGAGGCCCGAATGCTGCATGATGGGATGAGCTCCCATCACTAGTCCCAGCTTCTGCCAACCTAGCAGTTTGAAAGCATGGAAATCAAGTAGATAAATAGGTACCACTTTGGTGGGAAGGTAACAGCATTCAATGCAGTCATGCTGGCCACATGGCCACCAGAGCAATCCTCAGACAATGCTGGCTCTTCGGCTTAGGAACAGAGATGAGCACCACCCTCTACTGTCAGTTCCAACTAGACATTCATGTCCAGGGACTACCTTTACCTTTACCTTTACCTGCATTCAGTTGTGCATTGTTCCCCCTTGATACAAGGGTTACATGGTACAATAAATGTGTAAGTCCATTTGCAGCATTTCACGTTATACAGCAGCTTCTCCACTGTAATTTTTTTAAGACTAGCTTTCTTAAGGTTCATCTACATTGTAGAAACAATGCAGTTTGACACCACTTTAACTGCCATGGTTCCTTCTTACAGAATCCTGGGATTTGTATTTTGTGAGCACACTTTAAGGCTAATGACCATCTCAAACTGCAAATCCCAGGATTCGATAGGATGGCGTTACAGCACTAAAAGTACTGCCAAACTGCATTATTTCTACAGTGTAGATGTACCTTTACATAAACAAGGACGCAGACTCGATATTGCAAGGAAGGGAAGCTTATTAACCAGTCTGATGTGCAGCAGGGCTGACCCGGCATACACACAGCCGCCAAACCAGTGTCTGCTAACACACATACACACACATATGAATAAAGAAAAAGTACAAGTCAACCATGGATTATCTCAACTGGCTATTGGAAGGAAAGCCGTTCTGGACAAACCCTGGGGAGGAAAAATAAATCCGTCTGACCCAGAACCCAAATGCTGGTTTCAAACACACCCTTTGTTCCAGTTTCTTTCAATACTGTGCCATTTCTCAGATCCCTTCGGAATCCATCACAACAGGAACAAAGCCTGCTGAAAACAAAAAGAACATCAGAGTGGTAATGCTGGCAGCAAATCCTGTACTTCTCCCTATCTCCAGATTCCAGAACATATGAGCGCGTAGGATACGCATTCTTTGATCCAGTTTTCCAAGGGAGAAAATTGCATCCATTCTTCCTCAGTGCACAGGCACAGAAGGATCGAAGGAAGGTCTTGCAGCAGTGGCACCAAGTGGGCATCTGACCCCTCATTTCTAACCCATCTACCCATCCAAGTACCCAGTGGAGGAGTTGGCTTCACATTTGCAAGGATCAACAACTGCTCACGCCTCCATGAAGCCCAGCACCAGCAAGAAACTCTTCAGAGAAAGGGCAAGTTTGCTTTGAATCAAATAAAACTCCCCCCAAAAGAAAGAGAGCGAGAGAGCAGAATTGCAAAGAGAAAGCAGAATTCTTTGGTATCAGTATTAAAATTGGCTGGAAGAATACTGCAGGATGCTTTCACTAGAACTGGCTTCTTTTTAATTTTTATTTATTCTATTTCAGGGAGATTTTGTTGGTTGTTAGCTGGCCTGTTTCGGTTTGGAAGTTATTTATCTATATTTAGATCACCTGAGCATTTAACTCATCACCAATAGTATTGTTTAAATAAACTTCACCTCCTTCTCTGCCAGTTTCACCCTGTACTTTTTGCTAACTCCTTCCCCTACTTCTTTCTCAGCTACAGTCCTACAAACTCACACACACCCAGGTCTTGTTTCATGAAGGAAGAATATTATGTTGTTGTTGTGTGCCTTCCTTTCTAACTTACTGAAACACTAAGGTGAATCTATCATGGGTATTTTTGCAGCAAGACTTGCTCAGACGAGATCTCCCAGAGTCCTGGTCCATACCCAAACTGCTACACCACACTGCCTCTCAAGATTTATTCAAATGAAGTTTCCCACTGCCTTCCTTTGAGACACAGATTTCTGTGTCTTAGCAGAGGCTTGAACCCTGGTTTCCCACAGTCCAACACTCAAACCACTCAATCCTGCTGTCTCTCAGAATATACCATGAACCAATTTGATAATTGAATTCTGCTTGAATTGTAGAGCTGTAAGGAATCCAAAGGTCATCTAATCCACCCCTTTCCCAGGGCAGGAAGTCCACAACAAAAGCAGCCATGACATGTGGAACAGAGAACCACAGAGGGTCTGAGGACTTCACCTTCCATTATCCACAAAGTTCCAGATGGTGGCCCCACATACATGACCTTTTTCCTACAATCAGAAGTTGTAGGAACTAGTGTCTTTACTTTTTAAAAAAGCTATATGAGCTACCAAAAAGTACACAAAAGTATTATTTAGAATTGTACCTACATAGGCTGGGGGATAAGTGTCTTTTAGGGGCATGTCTGTTTATTTATTTATGGGAAACCCAAAAAAGCATGTGTAGATCACAGAGCCACAAAATTGCCACTCCTGGTAAATCCCCAGGGCAGTGGCATTATTATCTTGTATATTTGACACCTA
>CM034701.1:3297949-3311882 GCA_020142125.1 Phrynosoma platyrhinos
GGATGCGACGGGGATGGGACTGCTTTAGGCCCCGTGTGATAAGGTCCTTAGTTCAAGATTGTGAAAGCAGACTTGAATATGTGGTGCCATGGTGCATACAAGTATGTCTGTATATGCACTATACATACATTTGCATGCTGATGCACACACTCATTCAGTTATGCATTCACATTCATTCACTTGTGAATGGAGATGCACATTTAGGTTTACATTCAGTTGCGCAATGTTGTCATTCAACACATGGGTTCTAAAGCCAAATCCGTGTGTTAAAAAAAACATAAATTTCTCATGTAGAGTGTGTGTGTGTATATATATATATATATATATATATATATATATTTCTATCTTGCCATTCTCTTTGGAAGAAAACCAAGACAGCAGAATAAATCCCAAGCCACAAAGAATTTCACCTATCAAGGATTCTCCTCATCATCATTTCTCAATACTTAAGGAAGGAGTTTTCCAACCATTTTTTGGAATATTCTTTCCAGCCCTACTCTGCATGTTGAGATTTATCCCAGCAAGTTAGAATGGATCAAACAGACACTGATGAAGGCTGCAATTTTCTTCCCTTTTGGCACAATAAAGAGAAAAAGTATGCAGGCCAAAGGAAAAATATGCAGGTTAAAAGGAAACCACCTAAAATATTAATAAAGACATTCTGGCTCTTCTCTTTAAGAATTCAGCACCTAGACAGATATGCAGTTTTTAAAAAAGAGAGAGAACAACTGCCTCAGCCAGATGTCCAGAGCCTACATGGAGAGGAACTTTAAAAAGAAAAATCTCACTATTAACTCTGCAAATTCACCATACCTAAGTCAGTTTCATTGTACTCACGAAAGGTTCCAGCTGAGAGGGGGTGTGCATTTTGTTTAATGATTAAGACCCCATATTTATACAGTGGTTACTTGGCTCCACAGGGACATGATGATGTACATAAAATCACAGAATCCTAGAATTGGAAGAGACCCCAAGGGCCATCCAGTCCAACCTTTTTCTACCATGCAGAAATGCACAGAGCACCCCTGATAGATGGCCATTCAACCTCTGTTTAAAAACCTCCAAAGCAGGAGACTCCACCACTCTCTGAGGGAGTGTCTTCCATTATCAAACAGCTCTTTGCTGCTAGGAAGTTCTTCCTAATGTTGAGGTGGAACCTCTTTTCCTGTAGCTTGCATCCATTGCTCTGTGTCCTATTCTCTGGAGCACCAGAAAACAAGCTCAATCCATCCTCAATATGACATCCCTTCCAATATTTAAACAGGGCTGCCATGTCACCCTTTAACCTTCTCTTTTCCAGGCTAAACATCCCCAGTCCCCTGAGCTACTCCTCAGAGGGCTTGGTGGTTTTCAGTCCTTTCACCATTTTGGTAGCCCTCCTCTGGACACACTCTCTAGCTTGTCACATGTTTCTTGAACTGTGGAGACCAGAACTGGACACAATTAATATTATATGTGCACCATAACTCCAAAGCATTCTACCTAAGGCCTTCCTTGAGTTTAAGCCCAATTCTGCAACATCTGTGCCACTCACGAAATGAAATACACGCATACAAGAAGGGTCATATGTTGACAGCAGTACACACAGAAGGCATCTAGGGTACCTAGAAGCAGCAGCAGACAAGACTTGGCCCCAAAGCTCAGGACACATTTGTTTCTCAGTGGGAAAAGGACACCAAACATGTTAGGCAATGGGCTGCTTGAGGACACAATGCAATTGTTAAAAGGGGGGGGTTGTCCTCCAGAAGAGACCTCCCAGAGCTCCTGTTCTTAATATCCCTGCTCAGGTCTTGCAAACTCAAAACTGGGCTTCCTTGATAGAATCAACCCACCTTTACTGAAGTCCTTCTCTTTTCCTATTATCTTCAGGTTTACCCAGTATTGTCTTTTCCAATGAATCACATTGTCCCATGATATGTCAAAAGTTCAACAGCCTCCATTTAGCCATTTTAGCTTGTAGGGAAAGATCAGGCTTGGTTTACAACGAAAATGATGACAGGTCTGGAAACCAAGCCCTATGAGGAACAACTTAGGGAGCTGGGTATGTTTAGCCTGGAGAAGAGAAGGTTAACAGGGGATATGATAGCCCTCTTTAAATAGTTGAAGGGATGTCATATTGAGCAGGGAACAAGCTTGTTTTCGGCTGCTCCAGAGAATAGGACCCAGAGCAATGGATTCAAACTGCAAGGAAAGAGATTCCACCTAAACATTAGGAGGAAATTCCTGAAGGCGATAGCTCTTCAAGGGTGCCAAGTTGACACCTTCCAAAGGTACATGATGCCACTGCTGTGCCAAAACTAAGTAGAGGCTGTCAGGGATGCTATAAATAAATAAATGCTTTCATTGTGTCTTCCTCCATGTCAGAATGGGGTTGGATTGAATGGCCCTTGGGGGTGTCTCCCAGCTTTAGGATTCGATGATTCTATGCTTTTGTTGTTATTATTTGCTTCAGTTTATGGAGACTTCCAAGAGACCTGTTAGTAACAATTCTGCCTGGGTTTCATAAACTCAGGAGGGCAGCATGGCTTCTTTCAAGGAGTCAATACATCCATAATGTGGTCTCCCTCTTTGCTGGGCATTCTCATCTTTTCCAGCGAACCACCTCTTCTCAGCATACATCCAAAATATAGCCGCTTCTGTAGTGAGGGCTCAGGCTTGATATCGAACTGCTCCTCCTGAAACAGAGAATAGGACTCTTTAGATTGCAAATTCAGTTGCACACCTCATATTGTACAAGTTTGCCATCTAACACAAGAGCCACAGCCAGTGTCGGTCTCCGCATGTGGAGATTTACACCTCACCATCCTCATATAACATCTCAGCCTCAGATACATTCAGAAACCTTCAAAAACTCAGATGTTATTAATATATTAGAGGAGTGAAAAGGAAAATCTCCATGAAAAGTAGAAAAGAGCAGATAGTGCCAGAAACTCAGAGGAGAGCAAAATCTCAAAAACAAACAGAAAATAATAGAAAACAATAAGATGCTAAGAAGAAATAACAGCCAAGCTATTACTGGAGGCTTTTTAATAGCTCTGAAGCATGAAACAGCATAATTGCCTTTGCTGTGTTATCTTCGATAACCTTCTCTATAAATGTTGTTTACCAAACACAGGTTGGAGCTGCTGTTTCATGAATCCAAGCCAGGCGAACGCCCCAGAATGAAGATTAGCTCATTCTTTGGTAGTCTGTGCAAAATTAATGCCAGAGTGTAATCGAACAACACACCCTTTTTATATTTTGCTGCTCCCACCCACCTCAACATTTCCCCCTCCCTCTGAAAACAATGCATGCCAGGTGGGGTGTTTAAACAAGCCTACAAAACATTGTGAAAAGTCAGATACGACAAGGGCTTCTTTCACCACCATCATGACAACAGGAAGGCAGCCAGGCCAGGAGTACCCTCAGATCCTCCTTCATGAGACATGGGAGAGGATCTTCATCCCATCTGATTTCGGGAAGCTGGAAACAAAGGGGCAGGGGAACAAGGCAGGGACAAATGTAAGACAAACGCTTTGGATTTGTATATCAAGTCTCATGTGGAAGATGGGGTGAGCTTGCTTTCTTCTGATTAAGAAGGTCAGACTTAGAATCATAGAATCCTACAGTTGGAAGAGACCCCAAAGTCCATCCAATCCAACTCCCTTCTGCAATACAGGAAGATGCAATTCATGCCCTCCTGACAGATAGCCATCCAGCCTATATGTTTGAAACCTCCAGAGAAGGAAACTCCACCACTCTCCGAGGGAGTGTCTTCCACCACAAACAGCTCTCACTGTCAGGAGGTTCTTCCTAATGTTTAATGGAATCTCTTTCCCTATAGTTTGCATTCTTTGCTCCATATCCTAGTCTCTGAAGCAGCAGAAAACAAGCTTGCTCCATCCTCAAATTTGGCTATCATGTCCCCTCTTAACCTTCTCCTCTCCAGGCTAAACATACCCAGCTCTCTCCTCATAAGGCATTATGGTTTCCAGACCCTTCATCATTTTGCTTGATCTCCTCTGCTTGTCAACATCCTTTTTCAGTTGTGGTGACCAGAACTTGACACAATATTCCAGGCGAACCAACATACCCTCCAGTTGACCCAATTTAGCCAGGACAGTCCCTATTAATCCCCTGCCATCCCACTTTTCCAGCTGTTCTTAAAATATCCTAGTTTCTCTCTCCTCCTCCCACTTTCGTCCTTTGTCCTAAGCTTACTTCCATTGCTGCAGACAAAGTACAAAAGTGGTTTGCACTCATTTATTTTAGCAAGAGGAAAGGAGGGAGCAGAATCTTTCCCTTCGCAGTCAGCTCAGGGAAAAGCAAACTGCTGCAGCTTCTCCTAGCTTGTGTGTTCTTCCTAATAACTTTTGCCATTCTGACCACACGCTGATGCTCTACCTTTTTTCTGTGAAATGGTGGAGGTACGAACTAATACTGGGTGATTCAGAAAGAATGCTTTAAAAGTAAACCTGTTCTTACTTGGTTTTGCACCATTCTATTTTAATCACCTTGCAAATTCAAGTTATAAGAAAGCAGGTGTCAACTAACCATTAGGAGGACTTCTCTGAGGGTAAGATCTGCTTGACTTTGGAATGGACTCCCTTGCCAGGTGGAGGACTTACTTAAAAGACTGAATGGCAACCTTTCAAAGGTGCTTTATGTGTGGCTTCTTGCATTAGCAATGGGCTAGTATGTATGACAAAATGATAGCGATGGAAAGGACCACAAGGGCCATCCAATCCGATCCCATTTGGCCATGTAGGAATACACAACCAAAGCATTCCCAAGAGATGACCATCCAATCTCTGTTTAAAGGCCTTCAAAGATGGAAAGTCCACCACCTCCTGAGGCAGTCAATTTCACAGTTGAACAACTCATAAAGTTCTTCCTAATGTTTAAGTGAAATCTCTTCTCTTGGAATTTGAATCCATTAGTTTGTGTTCTAATCTCTGAAGCAGCAGAAAACAAGATCCCTTTATCTTCTACATGACACCCCTTTGATATTTAAAGATGGCTATCATGTCACCTCTCAATCTTCTCTTCTCCAAGCTGAAGGGAAGACTGAGAGGTAACAGGATAGCCTAGACAAGACAGCCCTTGATATCCCTTCCAGCTCTGCTATGATTCTATGATTTGATGGTTCTGTGTAGTCAGAGCATTTCAACATCTATTATTATCTCCGTTGCCTTTTCGGCAATTCAGTGAAACGATAAGGTTGTTGTTATGATGATCACCAAAGGTCTTTTCAGATGTTGTATCCAGGAAGAAACAAAGTGCAGCAGGTTGGGAGGGAGTCGCCTCGCATGCTGACACATCGTGCTCTGCCTTCTTGTAACAAAAGAAAAAGGCTCTTTTCTTTTTCGATGGCAATATGCGATGGCTGCTTCACATTGAATCAGTGACTAAACACAGAGTTGCCAGAGTGAAAAATGGAGATGGCTCCTATACCTATAATGCAGGGAGGGGAGGACAAAGTGCAATCCCAGAGCTATCCCAGAAATGCCCCCCAAAAGCCTCTAGGGAACTATCAGGATTGGGTTAATCCTGCCATGAATATTGTGCTTTCAGAGCATGATATGTGTGCTATGGAGATTATCACACAGCCCAAAAGGACGGAAGCAAAGCAGGATGCTCTCATCTTTATTGCCCAATTGGTGCAAAGATTATCACACACAGAGCAATTATCCTGTCCTTCTCCCATCAGTGAAGTGGAATGGCCCTGTCATTTTGTATTAACCGGAGTTTCCATTAATACAAAATGACAGGGTCATTCTACTTCACTGATGGGAGAAGGACGGGATAATGATGGGATAGATGCGATGTCGTGTGATAATCTTTGCGTGATTGTGTGATACAGATGGGAGCATCCCGCTTCACTCCCATCCTTTTGGACTGTGTGATAATCCTCCTTGTGAAGTCGTAGGCTTTCATGGCCGGCATCCATAGTTTTTTGTGGGTTTTTTGGGCTGTGTGGTCATCTTCTAGAAGAGTTTCTTTCTGATGTTTCGCCAGCATCTGTGGCCGGCATCTTCAGAGAATGCTGGAATGGAAGAGAGTGGGTCTATATATATATGAATGAAATGTCAGAAAGAAACTCTTCTAGAACATGGCCACACAGCCCGAAAAACCCACAAAAACTAATCTTCCTTGTCTCCTGCCATGATTATAGTGCTGTGAGAGACTGTTCAACTAGTTCTTGAGAGAGTTAAACTAGTTCTTGACAGGAGTGTGCCGAGCATTTTTATTATTATTAGTTGCCACTCGGAGGGATCTCTGAGCCAATTTAGGCCCTTTTTTGAAACAGGAGGTGAAGGGGAAATGACTTCTGCTCATCTCCTGTTGTTAAAAAAACCTCTCCTGGGTCTGAAATGGGCTGAACTAAAAACATAGCAAAAATGTCCCCTAGAGAGCATTTGGAGGTGAAGAAAATTGGGGGTTTTTTTACAGTTTGGGGCAGCCTTCCAAGGTCTTCCCATCCAGCCACTTAGCCCACCCCTGTTTTAATGGTTGTGCAGGAGAGGGAGTTTCGGCAGGTGTTGCTTGTCACACAACCAGGTAACAAGCAATATCCTTCTGAAATTACCTCTTCAACCCTTAAAGGCAGTTTCTCCAGTTGTCACTCTGGCAACCCTAAATGAGAAGACAGTGTTGCCCATACCTGTTCTTTTTCAGGATGAAGAGTGCACCCATAATTCACGAGAGCAAGCCATGGGGAAAACCAGCCAGAACAGGGTCAAATGGAAAGAGTCCATAAGAGCAGATGTGTGTCCAATGCAATCCAAGGTCTGAGGGCCAAAGCATCCAAAATCAAGGAGGAAGTCCAAGGAACCAGCTTGCACTGTGATATAAAATGCATATCTGATCAAATTGTGTTGAATCAAGCCTGAACTCTCCCTTGAAACCAAGATATATTGGTTTGATTTAACCAATCATCGAATCAAGCCTGAACTCTCCCTTGAAACCAAGGTATATTGATTTGATTTAAGACGGATTCATTTGTGTTTTTAACAGTCTACGTATCTGCAGAACTCTCTTTCACCACAACATTTCAATGGACCTGCTCAATTTCTGCAGACTTAGGACTGTGTCCTCTTTGACTGAGACGCCCATCTGGTGTCATCTTCCTCTCTTTCTACTGTCCTCTATCTTTCCAAACATTATCATCTTTTTTAGTGAGTCATGTCTTTTCATGACGTGGCCAAAGTACAGTTTAGCCTTAATTTAGTCATCTTGGCTTCTAGGGGAAATTCAGATCTGATTTGTTCTCATACCCATCTTCTCCAACACCAGATCTCAAATGAGTTGATTCCTGCCAGTTTTCACCACTGTCCAGCTTACACAACCATACACAGGAGTAAGAAATACTATGGAATGAATTATTTTGACTTTGGGAAATGGTGCTATGAGAAAAGGGTCAAAAGCCTTCATAAATTGGTCTGTCATAAACATGTCCACCTTTCTTACACCATGGCAGCTGGAATGCCATTGGTGTCTCAATCCTGCATAGGTTCTCCTACAGAATTAGTTGGATGCATTTATATGATATGGGTCCAAAACACACTGCAGAAATAATCCAGTTTGAGACCGCTTTTGCTGCCCTGACTCAATGCTAGGTAATTTTGGGAATTGTAGTTTGTTGTGGCACCAGAGCTCTCTGAAGGAGAAGGCTAAATGTCTTGCAAAACTATAGTTCCCAGGATTCCCTAGTCCTGAGCCAGGGCAGTTATATCTGCAGTGTGTTTTGGACCATGGCTAGTTTGAATTCTAAGTACAATGGAAGCAGAGTTCTATAATCAGTGCTGTTGGACATAGATGTCTAGTGTCCATGTAGACATACGTGCAAAGAAGAGCATTTTCTTGTTTCACAATCCACCAACAGACTGTTTCACAATCATGGTTTAACTCCATGACCATGAGGTTATGCTCTGTCTCCTTGATTTAAAGTCTTAGAGTCAATGAATTCTAAGCTGGACAATCATAAAATTCATCCATGTTGGTGAGGTTCATTTTTTCAGAAAGAACAAAGGAGAAGAAAAATGGCCAAATAATGCTGAGTTTCTATGAGTCTTCTTTTGCCTTTAACTCCATCTGTTTTGCTTTTATATTTGCCATATCCCCAATGAAAAGATGCTAGCCTATTATATTTGAGGAGGAGGATTAGAAGGGGATCAAGAAATCCCTCTGGACAACTCGTCCATGTGTAATATTACAATTATTATTGGGACCACCAACATCCAGATGGAAAGACAGATTGGTGTCGGCTGTGAGGCTTCTCTTCCTCCTTCTGTTCAATCCCTCCTTTTGCCAGTAAGGATTATATCTATGGACAAGTTGGATAAGTCACACCAAGAGCTGAATATGTAACTGAATTAGCTGTTTCCATGTTGTTGGGTTGTTGTGGTACTGAATATATATTGCTGCCATTTGTTCAGTGTTGGCAAACAAGATACAGCACCATCTTAGATTACTGTGTGTGCCAAGCTCCTCGCAACTCATGAGCAAGGGTTGCTGGGAAAGTGGACCTCTTCCTGCATTATTACGAGAGAGATGCACATTATTCCCTCCAACTGCCTTCTTCAAGTGGTGCTTCCATACCAGTCAAAGGCATTCAGCCACAGCTCTCTCCTTCCCTTCTTAATGGATTTACAGTAACTGGGGAGAAAAAGAGGGTAATGGCAGTGGGAAAACACATAAGGAATATAAATGGAGGATACCTATCCCCACAAACTTGTTGGTGCCTTACATGCATGTAAGTTTTCCCAGCAGAAGCACTTGGACATTTTTGTGTAGTGCAGAACATCTATATTCAGTGCATGGTCATGGAAGTAAGAGTTGCATACATGATGCCACTGAGCATGAAAATAAAAATACATGCATGCATGTGATGCACAAGCAATTCTGCATGTACATGCAATGTGCCTCTCAATGCACATGGGATGCACTTTCACTTGTGCATTCATTGCATGTTCAGTTGCACACCATTACCAGGTTACATAATACATTCAGTACATAACTCCACATAAGGCATTTTATACCGCACTACTCCAGTGTAGGACCTCAGCTATTTTCTAGGCCTTCTTTAAAATTCCAAGTCTGAGTCTAGGCAACTGTGCAATAAGGGCATCCTATGTAAACACCCTGAGATAATCCCTTGAAGCAGCAAGCTCAGTATTCCTGGGTTTGTCTGGAAATAGTTTTCTGGGCTGTTGGGTACACACACCCAGCCTAACATCATCTTGACTGGACATGACAGTGACTGATCCTGAGATCTTCCTATGCAAGTCACAGCCATGCCTCCATCCCTGAGCTACAGACCCTCCATATTTGGAATAACCCAAACAGGTCTCTGTTCCAAGTCTACAATCTAAAACTGTAGATAACTTCCCACAGTTGGGTAGGATTTCCTGGGTGCAGGAACTTCTCCCAACCCACCACAAGCTCTACCACCAGCAAGATGCTTGGTGTCATCACAAAGGAAATTCATGAACAGTTGCTGCAGTTCCCACTGCTGCTATTGCTGCTGAATTTTAGGAACAATGGTGGCAGTTCTCTATAATGCAAGAAGGTGCTAGAGTGAGCTCCATTGCTATGCAGTCCAGAATATCTATAGCTGCAAAGATGGGTTTGTTACACCTCTGTTGAGCAGTACTGTTTTAGGTTATACAGGCTGATTCTCCCTTATCCAAAATGATGGGGTAGTATTTTTGACTTTGCATTATTATCATTATTATTATTGTTGTTGTTGTTGTTGAATAATTGTATTTGCATATATGTACATAATGAGATATATTGAAGATGGGACCCAAGTTTAAACACAACATTCATTTAAGTTTCCTATATAACCTATACACATAGATGTAAGGTAATATTATACAACATTTTTAATAATTATGTGCACGAAAAAGTTTCTGAACATTGAACCATCAGAAACCAAAGATGCCACTATCTCAGCCACAGACAAAAAATGTTTTGGTGGTTTTGGTGGTTGGAGAATTCTGGATAAGGAAGACTCAACCTTTGTATAAAGGAAAACACATAAATTTCATACATTTGGATGGAACAATTTTTTCTGCTCAAATCACAGATGATATTAAGATTAATTCTGGTATCACACGGACCATTTCTAGACATTAGGATGCAGGGATAGGTTGGAGTGGGAGGTTGCTCTTGTCCTCACTAATTGTGAGTCTCAGCAGGATATTGTTTGCATTACTGCATGTTGAACATTCCTTGGAACCCTTCATGTGATCACAGAATCATAGAGCTGAGAGACTCCAAGGGCAACTGAGTCCAGCCACCCTTCAGCCATGCAGGAAGACACAATCCAAGCACTCTTGACATATGGCCATCCAACTTTGGTTTAAAAATCTCCAAAGAAGGAGACATCATCACATTTCAAGTCAGCATCTTTGACAATTGAACAGATCTTATATCAGGAAGTTCTTCCTAGTGTTTAGGTGGAATCTCTTTTCCTGTAGTTTGAATCCATTGCTCCAGTCCTATTCTTTGGAGCAGCAGAAAACAAACTTGCTCTACTTTCAGTATGATATCCTTTCAAATATTTAAATGCGGGCATTATATTATAATAATAATAATAATAATAATAATAATAATAATAATAATAATAATAATAATAATAATTTTTATTTGTATCCCACCCCTCTGTCAAACAATTGGGGCAACTTACAGTAGTTAAAATTCCATACAATATATTAAAATACAATCCAAAATCCCCAAACCCCTTTAAAAAGTATTAAACCAATAATAGCTTTAAAACATGATAATTAAAACATCAAAATGAACAGAAATCCTTGAACAAACAGACAATAGTAGACAGAGCAGCAATTGCAGCCAAAGATGGCCAAAAAGATGAGGGGACTCCTAAGGCTGGGAAATCTAGTCAGGAAAGGCCTGCCGGAAGAGATCCATCTTGACAGCCTTTTTAAAGCTGCTTAAGGTTGTAATCTGACGGATCTCATCCGGCAGGCCGTTCCATAGTCTGGGAGCGGTTACCGAGAAGGCCCTCTGGGAGATCGACAGCCTTGTTTTCGTCTGCTGCAGCAAGTTCCTCCTAGAGGACCTGAGTGCGTGGGGTGGATTATATGGGAGGAGGCGGTCCTGAAGGTAGGTTGGACCCAAGCCATTTAGGACATTAAAGGTAATGACCCACACCTTATATTGGGCTCGGAAAATAATAGGCAGCCAGTGGAGAGACTTTAATACCAATATTATATGGTCTCTCCTAGATGTTCCTGAAACCAATCTGGCTGCCATATTCTGTACTGATTGAAGTTTCCAGAACAAGCATGAGGGTAGCCCCATGTAGAGCACATTGCAGAAATCAAGACGGGAGGTTACCAGCGCATGCACAACAATCTCAAGGTCCCTTACTTCCAGGAAAGGGAGCAGCTGGTGAATCAGCCAAAGCTGATAACAGGCACTCCTGACCATCACATTTCCCTGATTGGTCATCAGAAGCAACAGGTCCAGGAGCACCCTCAGACTGCAAACACAGTCCTTCGCGGAGAGTGTGACCCCGTCCAGGACTGGAGGTTGCATCCCTATTCCTGGTTTCGGGGCCACTACTGTGAGCACCTCTGTTTTGTCTGGATTCAATCTCAATCTGTTTTTCCTCATCCAGTCCATTACTGCCTTAAGACAGTCATTGAGAGGAGAGATGCCATTGGGAGCCAAGGCTGATGACCAAGACATGGAGAAATAGATCTGGGTGTCGTCAGCGTACTGATAACACCCAGCCCCATGTCTCCGGATGATCTCACCCAGCTGCTTCATGTATATGTTAAACAGCATTGGGGACAGAACAGTGCCTTGAGGGATGCTGCAGGTAAGCTCCTTTTTTGCGGAGCAACTGCCCCCGAGCAGCACCCTCTAGGATCTACCCAAGAGGAAGGAACGGAACCACTGCGACGCAGTGCCTCCAGTCCCTAGCCCACTCAGGCGATCCAAGAGGATGTTGTGATCTATTGTATCAAAAGCCTCTGAGAGGTCTAAAAGCACCAACAGGGTCACACTACCCCTGTTGATGCTCAGACAAAGGTCATCGGCCAAGGCAATCATGGCAGTCTCAACTCCAAATCCTGTCCTAAAGCCAGTTTGAAATGGATCTAGATAATCAGCTTCATCCAAAACAGCGTGGAGTTGAAGAGCAACCACCCTCTCGATTACCTTGCTCAAAAATGGTAGTAAAGAGACTGGCCTATAGTTGTTCATATCCAGGGGGTCCAGGGAAGGTTTTTTCAGAAGCATCCTAACTGCTGCTTCCGTCAAACAAGATGGAATATGACCTTCCCTGAGGGATGCATTGAGGATGTCCATGAGGAACATCCTCAATGCATCCCCCCCCCCCGACAGCCAGCAATGATGGGCAAGGGTCGAGGGGACAGGTCGTTTTCTTCACTCTACCAAGGAGCTTGTCTACCTCATCGGTACTCACAGATTGGAACTGATCCAGGATAATTTCATTAATGGAGTTGTTGTACACCTCGTCAATTGTTTCTGTCAAAACACTGGCATCTAAGTCAGCTCTTATCTGAGAGATTTTATCTGCAAAAAAGTTGTTAAACGCATCACAGCAGGCCGTTGTCAGGTTAAGCAATGGGTTCTGCACAGGTGGAGCTGGCGTCAGCTCCCTTACCACCCTAAATAGCTCTGCTGGACGAGACTCTGCAGACACAATACATGCAAAACAGAAGAATCTCTGTGCTGCACGTATTGCCTCTCAATAGGACCAAAGAAAGTTCCTATGATGAGTCTTGTTAGACAAGAGTTGAGTTTTCCACTAGGTGCACTCTAGTCGTTGTCCAACCCGCTTCATTTTTCTAAGCTCTGTTGTATATATGGCTTCCGGTTTGAAGCGGGTTGGAAAGGACGCTTGGGAGTGATCAAGTTGATATCAGTGAGATCAGTGTTCCAAGTATTCACCAAAGCTTTGGTAGGATCACTGGCGTTACCAACCATTAAACCCTCCAAAGCTTTCTGGAATCCCATTGGTTCCTTTAGCCTTCAAAGGTGGACCATTCTAATGGGTCCACCATTAGAATGGTCCACCAATGGTGGGGTGGACAGTGGCTCTTAGTTCAGTCTTGACCAGAAAATGATCCGTCTATGACAATGCGGGGGTCTTGATAACCTCCACCCACGAATATTCCTGTTCTGTACTAAAGACCGCATCAAGGGTATGACCCGCACAATGTGTGGGCCCAATGACCAACTGGGATAGGCCCATGTTTGTCATGGATTCCATGAACTCCCAATCCGTGCCAGTTAAATTTGGCAGACTCATCTCGAGTGGGATGTTGAAGTCGCCCAAAACTAAAAGTCTGGGCGACTCCAGCAGCAACTCTGGGGGGTTGCAGACTGTCAAAAATAGTGTGAATTCAGTCCACTTTTAGGGTTAGGGTTAAGGTTAGGGAATCATGGGAACTGAATTTTATTGTGGCACTAGAGTTCTCTGACAAAGAAGGTTCAATGTCTCAGAAAAATAACAATTCCCATGATTCCCTAGCACTAACCCTAACCCTAAAAGTGGACTGAATTCACACTATTTTTGACAGTCTGCAACCCCCCTCTGAGATCAGCTGTGTCAGCTCGGTTAGTGAGTCTGCTAGACAATGGCGTGGTCAGTATACTAGCAGAATCCCCAAACTATCCTTGGTCCTCTTAATCTTCTCTTTTCCTATTTAAACATTACCAGTTCCCTAAATTTCTCCTCATAGGGCATGGTTTCCAGACTTTTCACTTTATGGTCACCCTTCTCTGAAAATACTCCAACTTGTCCACACCCTTCTTGAATTTTTGTGCCAAGAACTGGACACAGTATTCCAGGTGAGGCCTGACCAAATCTCACCTGGAATACTGGGCTGTTTAAATTCTCCCCTATATTTTCCTTTATTTTCAGTTCAGTTTGAGCATAGGAATGTTCCACTGT
>CM034701.1:3325068-3339547 GCA_020142125.1 Phrynosoma platyrhinos
ATGCATATGGTAAATGCAGTGCCATTTCTATATAGAGGGAAATATGAGTCTTAATTTGTGGTGTGCCAGCAAATTAATCCTCCACACAGATCATACAAGAATTCACTGACTTCACCTTCCTCCCAAGGAGTGGGTGCCGTAGACAAGTGCCACTCTCTGATTGTGCCACCCTTGGGGAGGAGGAACCGGTTTGTCAACCGAAGACACCTCCTCCATTGTCCTCCACAAAACATGTCCCACAGAGATTGGGGGGGGGGAGAAGTACATGCAAGGGAGGTTTGTTTGGACAGACTGGATACATGTAGCTGGTGGTCATGCAAGGGACATGGTCAACAGGACACATGGACAAACGTTACTCCAGGAGCCCCCCCCCCCAAGCATGCCAGGAAGTGGTGGGCAGGTCTTATGCACACCTGCACATCTGCACCGAAGTGATCACAAAAGCCTCTTTCATGAAAACTACTGTGCATACTGCTGACAGCAAGCATACATGTGATAGAATGCATTTATTGTCATAACAGAGGACAGTTTCTAGGGTGCATGCCTAGGTCCACAATTAGGGTTAGACTTAGGGTTCTAATATTCAACCACACCTGCAGCGGTGCATTCGCAGCTGGAAGCATAGGGCGCTTGCTCTGGATTGCCGACTCAATTTCCGCCACACGTGTGGCTGTGCATTTATACAGCTGTTTTAAATCTCCAGCGCTCTTTTTCTGACCACCAGTGTCTCTGCATACATATGCACATGTTAAGTGGAAAAAGCCGCTCCTTTTCAGAGTGGCTTTTCCCAGCATACAGCACCTAAAGGGTGCTTTCCTGCCGGCTTTTAGGCATGCGTCGTCTAAACACCATGCCTCCAAGTCAGCCTGAAAGCACCTCTTTTTACCCGTCTGTACAGCCCCTTAATTAGGAAGAACTTGACCAGGAAATGGACTGCCACAGAAGATGGTAGATTCTCCTTCATTTGACATTTTTAAGGAGAGGTTAGATGACCACTAGGAAATCATTTCCAGCTGTACATTTCTATGCCTCTGTCCATCTGTGTTTGTACACCAAACCAGGATGTCAGAAAATGAAACAGGTGGATTCAAACATTTTGATAAGTGTACCAAATAAACTTCATGTAAAATAAGCAACTTTTCCATTTAAACGCCTAAAATTTGGCATAAAAATGTAAATCCTAGAGGTTTGGAGAGGCATGAAATGCAAAAATATCATCGTGTGAGTATGAATAAAAGATGCCCAGATGATCCTGCAGCATCTGTCACATTTAAACACTGCGTTCATAAACCCAAGCTGGGGCTGTTTGCCATTTTCCAGAATAAGATGTTAATTAATTATCCCCTGACCACTTGCCTATCATGAGCAACTTCCTATAACTAAAAGCTAACATAATTATAAGATTTACTGGCAGCAATTAAAAAAAGAAAGGACACAGTTTTTATAAAAGAATAAAAAATATATCTCCTTCGGAGGATCATCCACACAGAGATAACTGCAATGTTTGATAACATTGTTAGATTTGCAATCATTTTCAAGCAAATGAACCATATAATAGTCTGGTTTTATGTCTTATCCTTAAATGCTGAGTCTTCCAATTATGCCCAGAGAGAAATCACTATATGCTGCTAATTGCAGATTTTTTTAATTTTGGGTTCACATAAAAGATGGAATGTGAGCATCACCTGAAACAATGAAGCATCCTATGGCACTTTCAGGGCTATTGGGTTTTCTTTGTCATTCACTTGCCACAAAATGTGGTACCCAGTGAAGTTTATTAGTACTGAAGTTACCGCAAGACTGTTCATATTTTTGGGCGCAACAGACTGACAAGGCAGGGCTGTTACTATGACAAACTGTAAAGAGAACAACAACAACATCTTGCTGCCATGTTTATTCCAACCAGGAGGCCAAGTTGATGAAGACTAGGGGGAAATGCACCGTTGTCTCTCAATCTCACAAACCAGAATCTAAACCAATAATTCAAAAACTTTACTCCTCCAGATGTTTTGGACTCCAGCTCCCAGATTTCCTGACTGTTGACCAAGTTGGCTGCGACTTCTGGGAGTTGAAATCTAAAACACGTGGAGGGCCAAAGTTTGAGAATCCCTGATTTAACCAGAATTAGAGTTCTGAGCTCATGGCTCAAACACTGTAGTGTTGTTGTTGTTGTTGTTGTTAATTGCTTTGAAGTCAACTTCAACTCATGGAGGCTCTGTAAATGAGACATCTCCAAGATCTTCTGTCCCCAGCCATTCTACTCAGGTCCTGTAGTCCCATGGCCGTGGCCTCCTTGATTTGAGTCTAACCATCTAGCGTGAAGTCTTCCTCTCTTCCTACTGCCCTCACCTTTCCTAGCATTATTATCTTTTCTAGTGAGTCACACCTTAGAATCACAGAATCATAAACCTGGAAGAGACCTCAAGGGCCATCAAGACAAACCTCCAAAGAAGGAGATTCTACCAGACTCTGAGACACCTTATTCCAATGTCAAACAGCTCTTTCAGTCAGGAAATTCTTCCTAATGTTGCGATGGAATCTCTTTTCCTGTAGTTTAAATCCATTGCTCGTGATGTGTCCAAATTATGCCAGCCTCAATTTAGTCATTATAGGGACTATGCAGACGGGTAGCTCTGGGCCACCCCTGCAAGTGGTGCGACAACCGCACACCACAGCCCTGATCCTCCCTTTTGCCGCCCCTAAAAGAGTAACAAAATGCCGCTCCTTTTAGGGGTGGCAAAAGGCCACCCTAAGTGCCAGCGCCGTGGCTCTTCTGTGCTCTTTCAGCGCAGCGTGTTTACACACTGCACCGGGAGGGCATCCTGACGCCGTGCACCATGAGTACGGGCGCACAGCGTCAGGACGGCGTCGGGGTGGGGTTGGGGCGGCCAGCTTGCGGCTGCCCCACACCAACTCTACCCCCAGGTCAGCCCTTTGGGCCGGTCTGCAATGCCCCTTAGCTTCCAGGAAAAGTTCAGGCTCGATCTGTACAAGGATCCATTTGTTTGTCTTTTTGGCCATCCACAGTATCCCCAGGTCTTTTCTCCAGCACCACAACTCAAATGAATTCAAAGATATAGCTGTGTTAATTGTAGAATCAGTATGTAGAGAGATCTTGTAGCACCTTTGAGACTGAAAGAAAGAAATTGGCAGCATGAGCTTTCCTAGACTTCAGTCTGCTTCCTCAGATACATTTCAAATGAGTCATTTTTCTTTCTCTTTGCTGTCTTCACTGTCCAGCTCTCACATCCATACATAAGAGCTTATCGCTCTGCTAAAATAAAGCATCTTACCTCTCCCGAATTCAATTCTAATTCAGGCATAATCCAGATACTATCACAGGGATTTTGCCACCAAATCTGCTGCCCAAATAAAGCCCGGGTTGAGCCTGGGTCCCTGGCATGCTGAGTATGCCTCTTTTCCAAACTGGGAGTTTTCCGACTTAAAAAAATGGCCACCGGAGCACTCCTAGGACCAGGGCTGGACCTAGGCTGTATTCGGGAGGCAGGTTTGGCAGCAAAATCCCTGCAATAGTATCCATAGTGATGGAGAATATGATGGCTTGGATTATTCTACCTTTGGTATAGTTTAATATCTTTGCACCTTAAGATCTCATCAAGTTCTTTCATAACCCTTCTTCCCATTCCTAGTCTTCTGATATCTTGACTGCAATTCCCAGAAGAGAGAAAAATATGGTGATGTCAGAGTCACAGGCCTAGATAATGCCAAGATGTTGTTGTTGTTGTTGATGATGATGTTGTTGTTGCCGTTGTTATTCTAAGTGAAGGTGCTCTAGAGGGATATCCATGTAGGCAGGACATTTCTCCATCTGGTCATGTGGGTTCTGGGAGACAAAGAGCTGTAAAGTCTAGGAAATAAAATGTAAATTCCATTAGCAAAACAAAAATATACTTCCTTTGAGATCTATATCCCTCCATACTATCTTAATTGAGAACAACGATATCATGACAAAATGTAGGCCTGTGACATCATATTTTTCTTTCTCCTGTATGATTTCTAACAACTTTGCCTGATGAAGAAGCCAGTGGAGCTTTGATATATTTTGTGCATTTTTATGCTGGTCAAGGACCGAATAAATAAATTGAAATTGAAATATTTTGTGCATTTTGGTTGATGCAGCCTAGAAGCTGAGCTGTGTTAAGTTCTTTTACATTTGCAAAGCCATGCATTTAGTGTGTTCCAACATATAAGGTGCTGTTTTTGTGGATTTTGGCTGTTATTGCACCTTATATGTTGGAACACACTAAATGCATGGCTTTGCAAATGTAAAAGAACTTAACACAGCTCAGCTTCTATGCTGCATCAATAGGCGTACAGGGTCTAGATTGAGAGAAGTCATAGTGCCACTCTATTCTGCTTTGGTCAGGCCTCACTGGAATAATCCTGTGTCCATTTCTGGGCATCACAATTCAAAAAGGATATTGAGAAACTGGAGCGTGTCCAGAGGAGGGAGACCAAATGGTGAAAAAATCAAGCCCTATGAGGAGCGAGTTAGGGAGCTGAGTATATTTAGCCTGGAGAAGAGAAGTGATATGATAGCCCTGTTTAAATATTTGAAGGGATGTCATATTGAGGATGGAGCAAGTTTGTTTTCTGCTGCTCCAGAGAATAGGACCCAGAACAATCGGTTCAAACTACAGGAAGACAGATTCCAAAGAACTTCCTAAAGGTAAGAGCTGTTTGACAGTGGAACACACTCCCTTGGAGGGTGATGGAGTCTCCTTCTTTGGAGGTCTTTAAACAGAGGCTGGATGGCCATCTGTCCCAGAGAGAGCTTGGATTGTGTATTCCTGCATGTCAAAATGAGGTTGACTGGATGGCCCTTGAGGTCTCTTCCAACTCTATGATTCTATGATTCTGTGATTCTTTCCTCTGTGAAAAGCAGGCGCAGTAGCTTCTGGCAAAGGAGGGGAGCTGCCAGTCTTCAGTGGATGCTGCCGATGGCAAAGAGAAAGACGGTTGCACTGTCACTGCTGTGGCCTGAATGTGTTCCGCTCCACTTCCAATTGTTGCCATCCAAGAGTAGATGACAGCGACAGCTTAATACTCCTCCAGAGTGGCAGATGTCGGGGAGCAACACACTCTCATACCTCTTTCATCTCCCCGGCAGAGAAAGCTGGCTGGAGAAAACCTAGGCATTGTGTACATCCCTGCAGATGCATGCCCTTGTTTGAGCATGGAAGCTGTGTCTGAGCATAACAAGTCAGGGATTGGGGGTTTCGCAGGTCAAACTGGGAGGGAAGTGGGCCAAGCATTGGGCTTACGTGTGGAGAATTCAAGATCACCCCAACCCCGTTTACATGGCACCAGCGGCCCAAAAAAAAAAAAGGAGAAAGAAAATGAGAGCAATCTAATCTCCCTGCACTCATTTCCAAATGTGATTACCTAAACAGCATGTGCACAATCCCTCATTTGGCTGCTCAATTAGCTGGTGGGCATGTAAATGCCAGCTTTACGCACCTACCATGGCAAGAGGAGTGTGGAAATTGTGGGATTGTGATGGCACATTAAGGAGTCAAGGAGGCAGACCGAGGAACCAGGCAAATGCTGTGGAAGAGCTAAACAGTGGGGAGAAAGAAGCCCAACCTGTCAACAGAGGTTTCGATCTTGTTGAGCAGCATAATTAAGATGCAAACTAATAGGGCATAAACAGGGCAAAAGATCAGGGTCAAGATGCTTGTGGAGTAGGAATCTACTCTTCTGGTGAACAACGACACTGTGCAATGGATGTTGCATCTACCAAGGTGCCTGCTCTATTTTCCCATTGCGTGATGAGAAATGCACAAGGATTGTTCTTGCAATCTCAGCGAATACTAGTGTTGCCAGGTTGTCAAAATAGCCATAAGGGACAGTCAAAATTCATGACATACAGAGTCAACAACATGAAGTACCTAATAGCAAGTTTATGTTCTGCCTAAATTCCAAACCAAAATATTGGTTTCACTTAACCCAATCACGTATTTCTCAGCAAAATCAACATACCATATAACCCTTGTATCCTGTATACATTCCCACACTTACCATGGTTAGTAAAAATTACGGATAGCAATAACAAAGCATTTACATCTCTATATCACTTCATAGTGAACTCAGCACTCCCTAAGTAGTTTACAATCTATAAGCCAATTGCCCCCAACAAGCTGGGACTTATTTTATCGACCTACAAAAGGATGGAAGGCTGAGTCAACCTTGGAGCCCTCCAGGGATTGAACTCACAACCTTGTCACTACAGGACTGGCATTTAACCACTGCACCACTAGAACACCAGAGATAATGGTGAACCATATATTTCTGGTGGAAGTTGAAGTAGAGTCACACTGGAGGACCTCCAAATTCCTAGACAGACCTTTTTTTCCAGATCCAGGTAAGTGAAACCATGGTTTGATGTTGTTGTGTGCCTTCAAGTCATTTCCAGCTTATGGCAACTCTAAGGTGAACCTATCCTGGGGTTTTCCTGGCAAGTTTCTTCAGAGGGGGTTTGCCACTGCCATACTCTGAGGCTGAGAGAGTGTGACTTGCCCAAGGTTACCCTGTAGGTTTGATTGCTGAGCTGGGAATCGAACCCTGGTCTCCAGAGTCATAGTCCAATTCTCAAACCTGGCTCTTGAACAATGGCTCTTGAACAATGGTTACCAGTCCTATAAATAAGGAGTTCATGCTGTATTGTGGTTCAATGCCTGTCCTGCAGCCGCTCACTCATAGATCACAAGGTTGCGAGTTCAATCCTAACCAGGGCTCAGGCTAGACTCAGGCCTGCATCCTTCTGAGGTCGCTAAAATGAGTACCCAACTGTTGGGGGGCAATGAGCTTACAGTTGTACACCGCTTAGACGTCCCATAGCGCGATATGAAGCGGTATATAAATGAAGCTGCTTTGCTTTGCTTTATAAATTGAATGGTGCTGAGCCAGTGTGGTGTAATGATTTGAGCATTGGACTATGATTCTGGCAATCAGGCTCATCCACAGAAACCCATTGTGGGGAACACTGGGCAAGTCACACACTCTCAGCCCCACAAAACCCCATTGTTTTAATTGCACTGTTATATTTTAATTCTTTTTTGGTTTAATTTTGTTTTAAGGGGTGGGAGGGTGGATTAGGGGAGGAGGGAATGTTTTAACTTGGTTTGTTTTAATTGTTGTAACCCACCACAATTGCCGTGCAGAGGGGCGGGCTATAAATAAAAATTTTTATTATTATTATTATTATTATTATTATTATTATTAAAATGCTTTAGGGTCACCATACATTGGAAATGACTTGAAGGCACAAAAAACAACAACAACAACACATTTTAGTCCTTAGGAAGGGACTAAATACTGGGCCCAGAATACTGGGAATTTTACATATTTGTTTGTTTGTTTGTTTGTATTTTGTTCAGTCTGTATAAAAGGGAAAGCTTTCTAACTCTCAAACAGCGGTGTCCCATGTAATAAGAGCCACCTGGCAGCCCTAGTGAATGCTGGTGGACTGCAACTCCCAGAACCCTGTAGTCAGCATAGGTAAAGGTGAGGAATTCTGGGACTTGTTTTCCAAGACTTGCCACAGGATTTCCCCACCACTCAATATTAGTAGTTTCCCAGCTCTTGAACAGGTTTTTCTTATTGTTCCAGAAAGTTGGGATGTCTCTCTTTAGTTACTGGCAGTAAGACCTTGAAGCGATACAGGATCTTGAAGTGATACATGTTTCATGTCAGCCATTTTGTGTCCCAATATGGGGGACAAGGCATCATCATCATCATCATCATCATCATCATCATCATCATCATTTTTGGCCTGCCTCTTTTCCATTTAGCCCCATCTACCAGTAAAATGTAACCCCCCCCAAGGAATCCTTGGTGACCCAAGGGATCTAAAAGATTGAATCTGGCTGGAAAAGATTTGTCACCCTTTAGGGGTGAGATGGGTCCCATGGGTCCCTTTCTGCGTATGAGAATCCTGTTCCCTATCTCCAGCTTTGGTTTTCATGCACTTCTTCTTCTGCTCAGGTTCTTCTCCAGATACAGATGTTTTTGCAAGATGGATCATGCCAGGAGATCCTCAAAAACACCTGTCCCCCATCTCCCCACAAATGAACAGAAGAACTGTCATGGGGAGGGAAGGATGGAATTGCTATTCCTGTTCAAGAGATGTTATCATGGCTTGCTGAAATATATCACTTCTGATACATATTTTTCCTGCCAGCTGGCATGTGTAGGGTTCCCGACAAGGGAGGCATAGTCGTTCCCAATGGCTTGATCTGTCTCCCATACATGCACACACACACACAGACACACTGTTTTAACATATTGCCCAAAGCACTGCCAACTCCTGATAAACACAGCCTTCACACAAAGACCACTGATGTTTTCCTCTTCTAAATATTGTGGGGAAATTTGTGATGAGGTGCCAAATGGACCTGTAGCAAAGTAGTCCAGCAACCCCACTGTGTTGTTGTTTGGAGTGGTTCTGGTGGCTGAACAAGTTGAGCCTTTCCCCAGAGAAAAGAGAAGTGACCGCAATGCTCTCACTGGTCTGATCTACACTGCAGAAATAATGCATTTTGATATCACTTAAACTGCCATGGCTCAGTGCTGTGGAATCCTGGGTTTTTGTAGTTTGTTGTGGTACCAGAGCTCTCTAGCAGAAATAACTCACAAAACTACAGATCTCAGGACTGCAGTTTGATACCACTTTAACTACCATGGCTCAATGCTATGGAATTGTGGGATTTGTAATTATATGAGATATTTAGCCTTCTCTGTCAGAGAGCTCTGGCGTCACAACAAACTACAAACCCTAGGATTCCATAGGATGGAGGCATGGCAGTTAAAGCGGTGTCAAACTGCATTAATTGTGCAGTGCGGCGGCAGCCTGTCTCTTATTCTTTTCTCCCATTTCTCTTCCTTCTTCTTTGCCATATGTATGAAACTGGACTGAGGTCCACATGAAAATTTACAATCACAAATACATTTTTGACAGAATAATAAACACAATAGGTCTTGCTTCTGAGTAAACATGCATAGAAGTACCATGCCAAGCTGGCTTTGAAAGATTAGGGGAGTTGTAGCAGAGGACTGGGAGCTGAGACCTTATCTGCATTACTTTGACAGTCATACTTTCATTCCTCTGAATCTTGGGATTTATGGTTTAGCAAGGCCCTTAGAATTCTCTGTAGACAGAATGGAGCCAGAGCACTTAAAGGGGCATCAAATGGATGCTACTGTGGGATGTAGCTCCACCTTGCCTGGAATCTTGTTCGTGTCTTACACATGTGTAGGTTTCCCCTATGGAAATAATTGGACATTTTTGTCCATCACATAATGTCCTCATGCAACTCAAGGTTGCAGAACTGAAGATGTGCATGCAGCACCATTGCAGATATGTGTGCATTGTGCATGGTGGCAGATTGCACATGGATTTGCATACACATGCAGTGGTGCACTGACCAGCACATTTGATGCTTTGATTCAGCAGTGCATCATTGCCATTCAACACAAAATTCACATGCTACAATAAATGCATAACTCTGTATGTGGAGACTTGCACTTCAAAACTACAGTGCAGGATCCTCGACAGCCTCAGTTTGGTCCTCTTGGCTTCTTCCAGGGAGGTTTCCAGTTTGATCTGCTCTAGGACCCCTTTGTCCTTTTGGCTGTCCTTGGGATCCTCAGTATTCTTTTCCAGCACCACTTTATCTCAAATCCATTGATTTTCTTCCTATCATCTTTCTTAACTGTTCAGCTCTCACATCCATACAGGGGATACAATGGCTTGTATGATTCTGGCTACTTACTGAGGCTGAAATTTCCAGGCCCCCAACTTGGGACCTTATCCCACGCTGCTCTCAAAAGTGGCAAGAAAGCGATATGAGCATCATTGCAGTACTATAGCGCTAGTATAAATATGGCGCTAGCGCTATAATAGCGCTATGGATAAGCTAGCGCTATTGCAATGCCCGCTGAAACCGACATACAAAAGAACCCGAATGATGCTGCATTCCGAGCGGTTTCTTGTTTGATTCTGAGCGACGTCGTGTAATCACCCGGAAAACTATAGCGCTATAGCGCCTGATTCTTAGCGGATTCTGAGCGACGTCGTGTGATCACCAAGGAATGTATAGCGCTATAGCGCCTGATTCTTAGTGGATTCTTGCTGCTTTTGGCCCCGTGGGATAAGGTCCATGGTTACCTTGCCAGGCTGCAATGGGCCAGGTCATGGGGCGGGGAGAGATTGTTGCAAACCACCCCACCAGAGGTGAGGAGGAAAGTGGTGGCAGGGGAGCCTGCCTGCTTGGCTTAGAGGGGTGCCCCCATCACACACAACCCACACAGGGAGAGTTGAAGGGCTGCCTCCCTGCCAGGCTTGCAGGAGTCCTCTCAAACACACACACAGTGGGGAGCTATCTCCTTGCTTGGCTTGCAGGGGTTCCCCCCCCAACACAAACACACAGAGTAGGGGGCTGCCTCCCTGCCTGGATTAGAGGGTGTTCATCACAGTGCATGTGCCCACCCACATACAAAGTGGAGGGGCTTCTTCCCCAAGAGCTAAAAGGGAGCGGAGAATCATAGAATCATAGAATTGGAAGAGACCACAAGGGCCATCCAGTCCAACTCCAATCTGCCATGCAGGAACTCCCAATCAAAGCATCCCCGACAGATGGCCATCCAGCCTCTGCTTAAAAACCTCCAAGGAAGGAGACTCCACCACAGTCTCCATTGAGGGAGTGTGTTTCACTGTCGAACCGCCCTTACTGTCAGGAAATTCCTCCTAATGTTGAGGTGGAATCTCTTTTCCTGGAGCTTGCACTCATTGTTCCGGGTCCTAGTTTCTGGAACCAAGAAACAGGAAGGAAGGGAGAAAAAAAGGATGGAGTAAGGCTCCTCCAGGAGCTGGAGAAGGGCTATGGGCTGTTGCAACATAATAACGGTTCATTAATGGATGTGTGCAGAACGCAATCACAATATTATTTGGTTTTGATGTGGCCATTATCACACAATTGTGTGACTGTGAAAATATCGATCACTATAGTATGACTGTTGCATTATCTTCCAATACCGTGATTGTTGCTAAATTGGCCCGAGTGTGATAATCTCCATACCGTGGCCATACAATGAGAAGATGTGACTTCCTATAAAAGACAATAATGTTTGTAAGATAGAAGGCAGCAGAAAAAGAGGAAGACTCCATCAAGGAAGCCACGGCTGTCCTGAGTTTTCAAGACCTGAGCCAGGTAGTTCATAACTAGGGTTTTTGGAGGGCTCTCATTCATGTTGTTGTTGTGTGCCTTCAAGTAATTTCCAATTTATGGCAACCCTAAAGTGAATCTGTCATGCTGGTTTTTTTGGCAAGACTCATTCAGAGTATCCAAGAAGTTTGATCTGTATCAGTGACCTAGTTGGATACTTTTTGCTTGGCTTAGCAGTCTGAGGCTGTGAAGAGATATGAAGGCTGAGAACAGATTAGGGGAGTTTCGGGGGTTGCAGACTGCCAGAAATAGTGCAAATTGAGTCCACTTTTAGGGTTAGGGTTAGTGCTAGGGAGTCATGGGAATTGTTTTTTTTTTTTTCTGAGACATTGAGCCTTCTCTGTCAGAGAGCTCTGGTGCCACAATAAACTACAGTTCCCATGATTCCCTAACCCTAACCCTAACCCTAAAAGTGGACTCAATTTGCACTATTTCTGGCAGTCTGCAACCCCCCAAACTTGCTTGCAGAATTCTCCTAGCTAAGGGGAAGGGGAGAGATGGGTCATCATTGCACATTTTGATTTTCTTTGTGTCTGCGCAATATACACCTTGGAATTCCACCTTCCATTGGTCCTGCCTTGAGGATGTGTGAACCCAACCCAAGGTATCCCCATCTCTCCAGCAATGGAGAATTGGATCACTGGCCAAGGGACAGTTTGCTCAGGGGCCCAGTTCTACCCATGGTTCCGAGGAAATGTTAAACCCTATCTCCCCAAAAAGCTGGAATGCTCCTCTATTGGGTACCGTCTGCTGCATCATTTACCACCTATAAATCTTAGGTTATAGCAGTGATGTGTCTGCATGTCTGGCACCAAATTAATTCTTGGGAAGACCTGGAAGTACACCCAGTTCTGGAAGAGAACAGAATCTTGTTCAGGGGAATGGATACCTTTTCTTTTTTTTTATCCAAAGAAGCCATGAACACTAGAAGCCTCCTGATTTTTCAAGAGCTGCTGTTTGATAGGAGCCCAAAGGGAGCCTTTCTTTCCCTGGCCTTTCCCCTTGAGGGGCTCCGATGGGGCGCCTCCCTGGCTCCTGGGGCTGTGGCTTTGGCTGAGGCTGCTTTCCTCCTCCTGGGCTTCTTGTGTTGGCTGTCCTGCTATGGCTCTCCGCCGGCAGAGCTCAGGGTGATTGCACTGCTCCACCACGCCAGCCCCATGCTTCAATAAAGGATGAGAAACACAGCTGTGCCATTGGAAGCATTGTGCAATACACATGCATCCCAGGTTATCAATATGTAACTGGAGCAAGACCTACTATTCAGTGTCTGCCGACATCTACATGGTCAACAATTCCACAAGTTTGTGAAAGGAGAGAAGGCCATCTCCATTGGGTCTAGCCTGAACAAGAAGAAGGGCCTTCCCTCCATCCACCATCATTGAGGGAGAATGGCGGCCGCTGGGCTGAGGGGGGGAATGGCGGCGTGCGCACACACCCCGCCATGTGCGACCCCTGCACGCGCGCCGCCGCCACCACCACTGCCGCCCCTGCTGCACAGCCGCCTCCGTGCATGTCGCGGATGCCATTTTGATTTCCAAAATGGCAGCCACGATGCGTTTGCGCATGCGCAGCAGGGCCACATGGCAGCCAAAACGCACGGCGGCGGTGGCGTGCAGCAGCGGCGGCGGTCCGTCTGGGCCAGTAAGTACGGGGGACCTGGGCCTTAACCGGCCCACGGGCCGTAGGTTGCCAGCCCCTGCTTTAGAGGAAGAGAAGATCTGCTGGACTTATTCCCCTTCCCCACCACCATTCCCTTCTCCTTTTGTGTCTTTTTTTTTTTTTAGATTGTAAGCCTGAGGGCAGGGAAATGTCTAATTAACCATTTGTAAGCCTCTCTGATGGCCTTTTGGCTGAAGAGCAGGGTATAAATACTCCATAATAATAATAATAATAACAATAATAATAATAATAATAATAATAATAATAAATATTGCAGGAGAGACTGTGGTTCCCTGACCTTCACTCTTGCCCTGGCATTGCAAATTTTGTGTTTCATAGAATCATAGAATCATAGAGTTGGAAGAAATCTCAAGGGCCAGCCAGTCCAACCTCCTTCTGCCATGCGGGAATACACAACCCAAGCACCCCCGACAGATGGCCATCCAGCCTCTGTTTAATGACCTCCAAAGGAGGAGACTCCACCAAAATCTCCAAGGGAGTAATGTGTTCCACTGTCAAACAGATTTTACCATCAGGAAGTTCTTCTTAATGTTGAGGTGGAATCTCTTTTCCTGGAGCTTCCATCCATTGTTCTGAGTCCTAGTCTCTGGAGCAGCAGAAAACAAGCTTGCTCCATCCTCAAAGTGACATCTGTACAAATACTTAAACAGAGCTATCATATCACTTCTTAACTGTCTCTTCTCCAGGCTAAACATACCCAGTTTCCTAAGTCATTCCTCATAGGGCTTTATGGTTTCCAGACCCTTCACCATTTTAGTTGCCCTCCTCCTCTGGACATGTTCCAGTTTCTCAACACCCTTTTTGAATTGTGGTGCCCAGAAATGGACAGAGTATTCCAGGTGAAGCCTGACCAAAGCGGAATAGTATGGAATAGTTTCCCCTTGAGGTGCTCTCTACCGACTCTAAACAGAAAGGGAGAAATGACGTGCCCATTCAGATAGAGCTTTGCTCGGCTTCGGAGATTCCAGCTGACGGATAGTAAGCAAACAATGCATCTGGCTGCTGGCATTTCTCTCTCTCCAGCCGCCTTGCTTGGAATTGGAGGGGAAACCTTCTTCCCCATGGAGAGCACTTTATGTTGGACTCACATGGGCCCTAAAACTAGAACAGGATTGTGTGGGGGCACTTTGACAATGAACGACCAGCTTTGGGACCTTGGGTGGGTGGTGGGGGTGCTGGTAATTTGCGCAACAAGGGAGCCTGGAATAAAGAGCTCTCCTGCTACCAGTCTTGTACAATGCTTCATTATGCTGCAGGTTTTTTCCTCTGGGTCCCAGAAGATTAGAAGATTTATGACTTGCCTTTCTGCTGCAAGAATGAAGCAAATAAAGTATAAAAAAAACCATACACAACCAGCAACTCATACATCCAGGTTACCTTTTACAAGAATTTAAATTAGGCACAATACTAATAAAAACTTAACATTTATATAGGACGGAGAAGTGGGAACTGTGACAAACTGTTGTGGCACTGTACGCTCATCTTTCCTGTTGCAGCCAGCCTGCCTGTCTCCCAGGATGCTCCATTCCATCCACCAGGTCAGAATTAGAATC
>CM034701.1:3455798-3467104 GCA_020142125.1 Phrynosoma platyrhinos
GAGACCGAGGAGGCAGGCCTGGCGGGGCCCAACCGGACCCTGCTCCTCCGCTCCAGGGTCTACCGCCTCAACTTCGACCAGCCGGTGCGCAACCGGGAGCGATGGCCATGGAGGACGGGGAGGACGAGGACGGAGGACCGGGAGGAGGAGGCGGCTCCCAGGGTGGCCTTGGTGGTCCAGGTCCACCGGCGGCCCGAGCACCTCCGCCTGCTCCTGGACTCCCTTCGGAGGGCGGCCGGCGTGGAGCGCGTCCTGCTGGTCCTGAGCCACGACCTCTGGTCCCCGGAGCTCAACGCCTTGGCCGCCGCGGTGGACTTCTGCGCCGTCCTCCAGATCTTCTTCCCCTTCAGCCTCCAGCTCTACCCCGGAGAGTTCCCGGGCACCGACCCCCGCGACTGCCCCCGGGACCTGGGCCGGGCGGCCGCCCTCCGCTCGGGGTGCCTCAACGCCCGCTACCCGGACTCCTTCGGCCACTACCGGGAGGCCGCCTTCGCCCAGACCAAGCACCACTGGTGGTGGAAGCTCCACTTCGTCTGGGAGAGGGTCCGGGCTCTGGAGGACCACCCGGGCTTGGTCCTCTTCTTGGAGGAGGACCACTACCTGGCCCCGGACTTCCTCCACGTCCTGGGCAAACTGTGGGCCCTGCGCCGGCGGGAGTGCCCCGAGTGCCAGGTCCTCTCCTTGGGCACCTACGCTCCGGTGCGCGGAGGCGCCTTCGCCGGCCGGGCCGACAAGGTGGAGCTGAAGACGTGGAAGTCCACCGAGCACAACATGGGCATGGCCTTCGACCGGGAGACCTACCGGCAGCTGATGGCCTGTTCCGAGGCCTTCTGCGCCTACGACGACTACAACTGGGACTGGACCCTCCAGCACTTGACCGTCAGCTGCCTGCCCCGCTTCTGGAAGGTCCTGGTGCCCGAGATCCCCCGGGTCTTCCACACCGGCGACTGCGGCATGCACCACAAGAAGTCGTGCCAGCCTTCCGCCCAGAGTGCCAAAATCGACTCTCTCTTGAGTGCCAACCAGCAGCACCTCTTTCCTGAGGCCATGGCCATCAGCAAGAGGTACTCGGTGGCCCCCCTCAGCCCCCACGTGAAGAACGGGGGCTGGGGCGACATTCGGGACCATGAACTCTGCAAAAGTTACCGGCGGTTGCAATGAGAGAGGAGGAGGAGGAGGAAGAAGAACGGTTGCCTCTCTATGGGAGACTTTTTAGCCCCTTTTCCTCAACTGGGCCTGTCTAGTCTTATTGCAGACGCAACCATTAAAAAAGGAAAAACATCAAAATGTGCTTTGGTTTTCTCCTTTTCCTATGGGGGAAAGTGGGGATCGCAAAAAGGGTGATTTGGAGGCAGAATGTGGGGGAGTGTGAAAACATGCTCCTTGTTTACTGGGGAAATAAAGATCTTTATCTGGGCCTTTTTAATGAGGTGTTCCCAACTTATTCAGACAAATGTTTTGGTTTTTTAAGCAAGAAAAGAGAGAAGGATGAGCATTCCTAAGACAGCTGAATTCCTTTGGGACCCAGAGCCACTCATTTTCCAAAATGTAGCCTTTCATTGGCTTTGTAACTTTCCTGTTCCCTCACCTTTTATCTTTACAGTCAGAAACTCCCAATTGTTCAGTATTCCATAATCTTGTATGGGCTTGCTGGAAGTTTGGTATCTTAATATCTTCAGAAGCACCATTCTAGTATATTTGCTATGTGCTTGTTATATACAGAGAGAAAAAGGGAAACCATTTCTTTTCACTTTAATGTAGAAATATGCAACTTTTTTTTTTTTTGGTTCTGCCAAAATAAAAAAAAATCATGTTTTTTGTAATACAAGTTACTGGTTTGGAAGAATCAATTTTATTTGAAAGATTAATTACAACATTAAAAGTTTTGTATACAAATTAAGTAGTAAAGATAACAGCATTCATGAAGACTTCGGTGACTATTTCAGGAATGGAACCTAAAACGACTGCAACTGTTTGCCTCCTGTTATAATGAAACGATTCTGGTTTCAGGTCAGGCAGCTCAGTTTAACGAACAGTTTCAAAATAGGTTTGAGTAAGGAAGAGGAGAGAAAAGGAGAAGTGAAACCCTCAAACAAATATAAAGCAACAGTATAGTGAGAGAGAGCAAGAGAAGTAACTGTGAGGCCATTCTGCCTCTATGTTAAGAGAATCGGCACCCTCAAAAAGACCTGGGATTTTAGAGATTGAACCAAACCATCCATTTGGTTTTAAAGCACAGTCCACTGGAGCGTTCTGCATAAACTTATGCCTGTCTACCTTCCTTCCTTCTTTATGGATTCCGCCCTTTTGCAACCAGAAAATGAACACAGTATTCTGGGTGTTGATTCTCTGATATGGAAATGCATTTCCTAGGATTTTAAGGCAGGAGAGGCATTTATTAGGTTAAATGGAATCTCTCCACACCATTTCAGTCTTATAACAATTTAAAGGCAATTAAAAAGAATGCAGAGTGGTGTGTTAAAGGAGTCTTAAATAAGGACACAGCGGTTGAAATCACTGGGGCTGCTTGGTCTGAGTAAATAGATCCAATCCAGCCGGAGCACTGTTAGAGCTCATTCAGGCAATGGGAAGGGAAATCTTATGTTGAAAACGAATGTGCTTTTCCAAACTGCTAAATCTTGGCTTTAAGGTGTATGATCTATTCAGGAAACCGATTTAACTCTTACTGAACAGCTGGCACAAATAAAAGAACTACAGTATATACTTTCCCTGCAAAACGCAAGCATTCCCAAATAGATGTTGCCTTGAGATGTGAAAATTAGCTTGGCTTGCTATGTGGAAAACTAGGAAGGAAGGTTGGATACAGGGTGGGCATTTAACTCATGCTTGCTCTGAAATCAGTTCTGCTAAAAGCAGTAGATTGCCATCTAAGTGGATGTAACTGCCATTTGTATTTGGCATGTCTGCCCACCCAAAACAGGTCACATGGAGATCCCAGTGATTTCAGAGAGTCAGACTTCCCAGGAGACTAGTTTTCCCACAGGTACCCAGCAGGAGCGTTCACCAACATTAGAATTATGTACATCAAGCCCCTGAAGGACCAGGCATAAGATGGGAAGGGCTAGTAATAACTAGTACATTGTTAACTAGTACATTGTGGGCTGGGAAAGGTCATAAGGTGGGGGATGTTTGGCTATCCAGATGTTGGTGGACTGCACTTGCAATGAGCTCCACTAAATACAATCAGTGGGAATGAGAGTTGAGCAACTTCTGAAGACCCACCTGTTTGGTGATCCAGCTCGCGCATAAGAACTGTCCTGACAGCGTCTGTGAAATGTGTTCAGACTTTGGAGATGGGCATTTAGTCAAAACAGCTGACTGCTGTTTGTCGTCCAGTTCAAGAGCAGTGGCAGAGGTGGAGGGAAAGTGGGAGAGAAGGCATCGCAACATATCACCCACACAAGCCTTGCAAATGTAAACAGGCTTCGTGTGAGAGACCAGTTTCTGTGCAATATTTAAGACACTTGAAGATTAATTAGACTCACTTGTTTATCATGGCACAAATGAAGGCTCTGCATGCATAAAAAGAAGGCACACACCCTCAGCCTAATCGGCTGAGAGAAGATTGTCTGAACAGGGCCCATGTGTGTGTGTGCCTTGTGGCCCAGCTAGACCAAATTCAGCACAAAACAAGGCCGCTTGACTTGAAGGAGATGACCCATTTCTTTCTGAATTTCAGCAATCAGGTGGGCATCTTTGAATTTCCAAAAGTAAATATTTCAAGAGAATGGAAGACCTAAGGTTGAGTTTCTGCCTAACATTTCCTTTTCCAGGGCTCTTCAAAGAAAAGACAGGGTTTGAGGTTTTTGTAGCTGCTAGGCTCCTGTTCAGGGCTTAACACAGTGCTATCAATCCAGTTCATACAAAAAAGCATTCTGAAAGGTAACGGCACAGTGTGTGGTGTGATCGCTAATATACTGCACGCTTCCATCTTGCATGTTGGTCTCCTTTATCACAGGGGCTGCCTGGCTGCCTTTCCTCCCTTGTTTGTTTTTTGTTGCCTCTGAGCATATTTCCTCCTCTTCTCCTGTCTGGGCTGGCTGGTCTGAACTGAGCTGGGCTGATGTTGTGAACGTGGCTCTGTTGCTTGTTGGGGAAGCCAGTTCTGACTCATGGAAATCATGTCTCTGTGATTCCTGAGGAATTGCTGAGCTGGGATCATGGAGGTCAAGTGCTAAACAATGGCTGGATCCCTTGCCAACTTGCCCCATTGTTTCCACAGCCGTGAGTGAGTCCAAAACTCTCTCGGATTGTACAAGGCAGTTGTCTGCGTCAGTTGAAAGTTTGCTGCTGTTTTCTTGTTTACCATTCTCTCTCCCTGATTCAGTTTTGTCAGGTTCCTGTGCCTGCTAAGAAGGGGGAAGGGAAGTTACTTTTGTAGACTAAAGGTGGAGAACTGTTTAAAAGCACACTCAGCTATCAAACAGGAAGAACCTGGGTTTCCTCCTCAACAGGTCTCTACATTTATATGTGCTGCTGGGTTTCCTGTAAGTAGTGTTGGAGGGTTTCACAAGCCTGGTAGCAGAACCTGGTGTACAAAGATATGGGGGCCTGGCTTCAAGGCACGGCTGCACAACAGCCACCAAGTAACAAGAGCCACCAAGTAAGCCACCCCTTCTGCTTGGCACAGAGCTCTAGCCACCCAGTGTTCAGGGGTCACTTGGGTCTTTTGCGTTCCTGGGCCTTTTTTCCTAATGAGTACTGACTGGTTCTCCTCTGACAACCACTGAATTATCTATTTTGGAGTTTTGGCACCTGGCTAGTGAACAGGAGGGAAGGAAAAAGGAAGGACTGGTAGACTGGTTTCCAAATTGGGTGAGCAAAATGAGGCCCTTTGGTTGTCAGACTTGCTGTGCAGGTAGGGCTGATGGGAGCCCAACATCATCTGGAGGGCCACACTTTGCCCACTTCCTGCTTCCAGTGCTCCGAAGATCAACTTCCTTCCTTGCTGGCACTCTCCCTGACAAGGAGTTCGCCATCCCTAACTCAGATGCACCCTAATCTGAACTGCACTCATGGTCAGGATTTGGGAAGGGGAGTGGTGGAGGTTAAAGAGTCTCCCACTCACCAGTAACATCTACAATGGGAGGGGAGAACTTGTGGGCCACAAGCCCAGGGCCATTTTTGTGGCTCCTGTGATCCTCCAAGGAATTTGTAAAAAAAGAATTGGTCCCAAAGGTGCTGAAAGTTTGTCGGGGGTATGGCCCTCCCTGGTCCCTTGGGGAACCAAAGGGGCCCACTAGCAGCTGATAGTGGCCTCTGGCCTAGAGGCACCATCATTGTTTCCCTGTTGCTATTAGCATATCAAAAGTGGGATTGGTAGACATGGGTTTTAAGGCGCCCCGACCCCACAGCAATCATGATCAAGGCAGCTATTGTTTCCCTGCCTCTGGTAATATTGCTGCAGGAGTTTAACTTGACCTCCTTCCCCAGCGTGGCATAGGGCCTTTGCAGACTGCTAGAAATAGTGCAAATTGAGTCCACTTTAACTGCCCTGGCTCAGTACTAGGGAATCATGGGAATTGTATTTTTTTTCTGAAACATTGAGCCTTCTCTGCCAGAGAGCTTTGGTGCCACAATAAACTACAGCTCCCATGATTCCCTAGCACTGAGTCAGGCCAGTTAAAGTGGTCTTAATTTGCACTATTTCTGGCAGTCTGCAAAGGCCCTAAGTCACAGAATCATAGAGTTGGAAGATACCCCAGTGGCCATCCAGTCCAACCCAGTTCTGCCATGCAGAAATATAAAATCAAAGCACCCCTGACACATGGCCACCCAGCCTCTGTTTTAAAACCTCCAAAGAAGGAGACACCATCACTGCCTGAGGCAGGATCTTCCACTGTCCATCAGTTCTTACTGTCAGGAAGTTCTTCCTAATATTTAGCTGGGATCTCTTTTCCTGTAGTTTGAATCCATTGTTCTGTGTCCTAGTCTCTGGAGCAGCAGAAAACAAGCTTCCTCCATCCTCAATATAACATCCATTCAGATATTTCAACTTGTTTATGTCCCTTCTTAACATTCTCTTCCCGAGACTAAACATACCCAGCTTCCTAAGTTGCTCTTCATAGAGTATGGTTTCCAGACCTTTTACCATTTTGGTCATCCTCCTCTGGACAACATGTCAATATTCTTCTTGAATTGTGTACAGAACTGGACACAGAATTCCTGGTGAGGTTTAACAAAAGCAGAACAGAGTGGTGCTATTACTTCCCTTGATCTAGACACCACTGATTCAGTGGGCCTGCTTTACTCTAAATCAGGGGTAGGCAACCTAAGGCCTGGGGGCCGTATGCAGCCCCCTGAGGCCTTTGGACTGGCCCCAGGCCAGTCCTGCTGCTGCCGCCACCGCTGCTGCCCCCCGCCGCCATGATGATATTATTGTTGTTATTACTTGTTCTTGGGGCTTTCTTGGCAAAATCTCCACAGGGGTTTTGCCATGGCTTTTCTGGGGCTGAGAGAGTGTGCATGCATATATTTTTAATTTTTTAAATTTTTTTAAATTAATTTTTTAATATTTATTTATTTATTTATTGTGCTTCGGCCCCCCAATTGTCTGAGGGACAGCAACCCGGCCCCTGGATCAAAAAGGTTGCCTACCCCTGCTCTAAATAAACAATAGGATTTTAGCCTATCTGTCCTGAGCTTGCTTTCTTGTGAAAGCCCCCACAGGGTTCTTGTGGAACTTGAAGGGGCTCATCCCCATCCCTAAAGAGTCGCTGAAGGCTGATTTAAAGTTGCCTCCACCCCCCTGTGCCGGCAGACAACCTGGGCCAAGACATTTCTGTACTATGCGGAAAGCTCAAACTGACTCCTACTTAAATAGCCAAAGAAAGCAGTGCCTCTGGGGCACAGCATAAGGTTCTTAACTAATGGAAAGGTTGGCAGAGCAAGCAGGAAATGAGCATTGTGTGGTTACATTTGGCCTACTGGAGTTGAAGGCACAGAGCTGGTCTCCACCACAGAGCTACACACAGGCACAGAGGCTGAGCTAGATATGTTCATCTTCCCTCCTTGCCGCTGGGCAGAGGACCATGCTCCTTCCTCTTCCCGCTGTAGGGTCTTTGTGTTGCTTCATGCACCAGTCTCTGCTTGGGCAGGAAAAGGTTTTTATTTTAGTTTTTAATTTTCTGCCTTGTTGAACTGGCACACAGGGTAAAACCCATACATAGGGATTGCTCCACCTGCCATTCTGAGAATGTTGCCAGTGCAAAACAATAGGTGCAGGCTGACCCAGAAGCTCCTGGTGGCTGAAGCAAACCTGCCAAAATGATACTCGTCCACATAGACAATCCGAGAGGTGGTTTTGCTCAACCCAGAGGATGAGTGACCTCCATCCATGAATATGCAAATTGTAGCACCTTTGAAATTAATTGTGGAAAAGAAGTTGTAGCATAAGCTTATGTAGAGCCGTGCATCTTAGGAAATAGACCAAGTCTATGAAAGCTAATGCTATAATTTCTTTCGCACAATTAAGACTCAAAGGTAATTTTGCATACTGATATTGCAAGCAACACGACTATGTCTCTGTAATCTCCATCCATCAAGTCCTCCCAAAATAAACTGGGGAAGAGATTTGTGCCTCTTTACATGACCCTCCAAGCAGAGTGGGGTGGGAAATAAGGCCACAGAGTGGGACACTAACAAGTTCTGCTGTTGGCTATGGGTGAGAATGTTGGAGCTCTAGTCTTCTTACAATGGTCTGTGCTGCAATCCTGTAACAACTGACCTGGGGGAAAGGCCCAGTGAACTCAGTTACACTGAGTAGTCAAGTAGAGACTTGCACCAGAAAGATGGAATATTCCCAATATTAGCAGAAAACAAGATACCAGACTAGGCTAAGAGCAGAGAGAAAGGGCAAATCCACAAAGCTTGTTAGAATTTGAAGAGCAACTAAATATGTAAAGGCCAATCCCTATGAAGTTTGAAATGCTATTTTAATGTGTAGGAGCAGACTCAGAAGTAGCCTGAAAATAGAGCTGGGCTCCAGATAGGGATGTTTACTCTGCCTTTAGCGTCCTTGCTTAATGGAGTCAATGCACTCCTCAACCTTCCTCCAACCAGGAAGCAAAGTCCAAAGTCATGAGCTTTTGTAGCCCAGTCCAAGATAAAAGCTGGCTGAGACACGCAAGTGCCACATTCAGTGCTCCATAGGGTCCGATCCACTCTCTTTCAGACAGAGACTACAACTGTTCCTCTGGCAGTTTTAATCAATATTTCTTATTGGGTTTATACACTTGCTCTATTTCTTTTCAAAGTATTTGCAAAGTTGTTTATAGTTTTTCAGACTGCAGCATGTAGGTAGTCCAGGATGCAAGGGGTGAATCATAGTCCTGCCCAAGGATTGAGTTTTTTTCTGGAGGGGTCCTTCTCTCTTTCTCACCAGTGAGGCCAATATACTATATGAGGCCATGGCAGAGGGCCTTTTCAGCTGTGACACCCTGACTGCAGAATGCCTTCCCCTAAGAGGCTCAACAAGCACCAACACTGTCTTTATTTAAGCACCAAGTTAAAACATGGCTATTCTCTAACGTCTCTATGGCCTAACTGATTCACTCTAAAACATCTATGCACATTTAAACCTGTTTAACTGGTTTTTAACTTGCCAACCTGTTTAGTATGTTTTCAATCTTTAAATTATTGTTATTGTTCTAAGCTGTGCATATTGATTTTACCCAGAGATCTCATGAAAAAGAGGGCAAACAAAATGGCAAAAGGTCAGGAAACTATTCCCTATGAGGAGCAGCTTAGGGAGCTGAGTATGTTTAGCCTGAGGTCAAGAAGTGACATGATGGTTGTTGTTGTTGTGTGCCTTCAAGTCATTTCCAACTTATGTCAACCCTAAGGTGAACCTATCATGTTTTTTTTGGGGGGGGGGAAGTTTCTTCAGAGGGGGTTTGCATTGCCACATCCTCTGAGGCTGAGAGAGTGTGACTTGGCCACGATCACCCAGTGGGTTTCATAGTTAAACCTGGATTTAAACTGTGGTCTCCAGAACTACTACACCACACTGACTCCATGAAGATGTGATGAAGAGCCAAGAGTCACCCTGTTACATTATTGTCTCCATATTCAGTTTTGGACTCCTCTTTCTTACCAGTATTCTATAAGACAGACATGTTTTGATGCTTACCTGAAGGGTTTAAAAATCACAAAAAGACTCAAAATGGGACCAAAGCCTGTAAAAGATAGGTGATTAATATGCTAGAAATGGTTTGTTTCAGGCACAAGGACATGGTCACTTGGAAATGTCTCACATATGTAGTTCAAATCTTTTAAAAATCTCACTTCACCTAAATCTACATTTGATGGGTTGCTCCAATGCTGTATGCAAAGCAGGTGTGTGGAAAACCTTTACCTTTAATCTGATCTGACTTTTGCCCTCAGAGATATCCAACACTTCAATTAATGGCTGCTCTTTCATCTCAGAATGGCTGGAGCAGGAGGTGGATGGCAGGCTGCTCAGAAACTTGTCCACATTGTTTTCTGTGACAAACCACCTTTCCTGGAGAGGGAAAGCAGAAGTACAATTAGTTAAAATTTCCTTTTAAATAAAAAACATTACCCCTGAAGAAAGATGTAAAATTTCTAAACATTTTGAAACCATTTTTTCATTTTTTCTCCAACACTCTCCCTCAGAAATGTTAAAAAATGACAAATGTGTTAGCATCTTCAAGATAAAGGTAAAATTATTCCCCGTTGACAAGGTTGTCAAGTCGTGTCGGACCATGGGGGCTCCGTGACTAAGCCAAAGAGCCAGTGTTGTCAGAGACTACTCTGTGATCATGGGGCCAGCATGATTGCACAGAACACAGTTTACCTCCCACCAAAGTGGTACCTATTTATCTACTTGCATCTGCATGCCTTCGAATTGCTAGGTTGGCAGAAGCTGGGGCTAGTGATAGGAGCTCACCCCATCACGCAGCACCTGGGCCTCAAACTGCCAACCTTGCAATCAACAGAGTCAGCGTCTTCACCACTTGAGCCAGCGCATCCCTACCAGATGAAAATCAATGCTACTTTTAAGCACATAAAATGTATCATCTACATCAGGAGTAGGCAACCTTTCCCCTTTAAGGGCCGAGGGACTTCAGCTCCCAGAAGCCTCAGCCATGTTGGACAATAGTCCCATGTTGGCCAATAGCTCCTGGAATTCTGGGAGCTGAAAGTCCCTCAGCCCTTAAAGGGGAAAGATTGCCTACCCCTGATCTACATAATATGAAAACAATCACACAATTTATTTGGCATAAGATTACTACATTTGGTATATTAAAAGTGCAGTTCAGTCAGATAATAGTTACAAAATGAATTCTCTAATTTTTTGTTTAAATTGTTTTCAAATGGAGCTACAAGGTTTTGAATTATAAGGAACTTATTTGATTTTGCCACTTTATCAGGAGCAGGCAAAAAACAATAAAAGGCTATCAGCATTAGTGTGTGTACGCACCATCAAGTTGCCTGTCCGCTTATGAAGACCCCATTAATTTCGTAGGGTTTTCTTAGGCAAAGAATCCTCAGTTTTGCCAGTCCATGGTATCTGCTAGCAGTCTTCCATCCAAGTACTAACCAGAGCTGACCCTGCTTAGCTTTCAAGATCAGACAGGATCTGCTGCCTTCAAAGTATTTTGGGCTCAGAGAAAATCATTTTGCCTTCTCTCCTCTTCCATAGTGTCAAACAGACATAAAACATTCATTCCCATAAAAAGAACTCAGAAAAAGATACCAACCAGGAATTGTAATGATCATGTAGTGTATGTTGTTGTACATAAAGGTCTTTCTGTTACATGTTTTTTAAAGAAATAATTTGGGATGTGTGTGTGTGTATAATGAAGGCCTAAATATCCTAAAGGCACCAGATTTCTCTATTCTTGGAATCTAAGCCAGGTCAGCACTGACTACCCTATCACTGGAAACACTACATAAGGCTGTAACTCCAAGTTGTCAGATATCAGGATCAGGTCTTCTAGCACTGTCATTCTAAATTATGCACATCAGAAACTTTTCTGTTGCTAAAACAGGTGGGCACTGAAGAATGTTTTAAAATGCTGAAAGATGTGGAATGGGAATGGGGGGAAAAACCAATCTGAATTGTACACATGTCTTAATTTGAGGTTTCCTACGCTATGAAAATTAAACTGATAAAGCTGATACAAATGCAACTGGCCACAGATGTTAACTATTATATATACCTAGAATCCTAATTATAAAATGATAATTATATCCTTATATAATTGTAATAAGGACAGGGACCACACAGAGGAAGTTGCTGGGGAAGAGAAGGTTACTTC
>CM034701.1:3477458-3488811 GCA_020142125.1 Phrynosoma platyrhinos
GCCCTTGTGGTCTCTTTCAACTCTATGATTCTATGATTCTATGATAGAGCTGTAAGAGACCTCACCAACTCCAACCTCCTGCCATGCAGGAAGACACAATCAAAGCACCTGTGACAGATAGCAATCCAGCCTCTGTTTAAAAAACTCCAAAGGAGACTCCATCACACTCCAAAGATGCGTCTTCCACTGTTGAACAGCTCTTACTGTCAGGAAGTTGAACTGGGATCTCTTTTCCTGCAGTTTGCATCCATTGCTCCGTATCCTATTCTTTGGTGAAGCAGAAAAAAAGCTTGCTCCACCCTCAATATGACACCCCTTCAAATATTTAAACAGGGATATCATATAATCTCTTAATGTCCTCTTCATCAGGTTAAACTTACTCAGCTCCCTAAGTTGCTCCTCATAGGGCATGATTTCCAGACCTTTCACAACAATATTCAATTTCAACTGAACGATAGAAGGAAGGTCTTGACAGTAAGAGCGACTCTGCAATGGGACCAATTGCCTAGAGAGGTGGTGGGGTCACCTGGAGGCCTTCAAAAAGAAGCTGGACAGCTCCCTTCTGGGGATGCTTTAGCTGGAGATCTTGCGTTGAGCAGAGGGTGGTTGGACTCAATGGCCCATGAGGCCCCTTCCAACTCTCGGATTCTATCAATACATCTGTCTCCATGAGGCTTGAATCCTGAAAAGTGAGGCCAGAAGCCTTTAACTCTCAGACTAGGACTGGGCAAAGTGTAGCCTGTGGGTCACATCTGGCACCAGTAACCATCCCTCCCATCATTTCACAGATTACAACTAGGACACATGTGGCCAAGAAACACTGGAGTGCCATTAATGTTGGCAACAGTTATTAATGAGGGAAAACTCACAAGTTAGGAGAGAGTGCAGCAATTTGCTTTGGCCTCAGTTTACCGGGAAGGGCAAGACTCTGCTCCCTTTTATCCAGTCTCCCCTGCAGAGTTAATGAAGTGCAAACTGTTTTATGCTTTGAGCTCACTTTGTAGCAACTGAAAGTCAGATGAGGACAAAAGGAGAAACTGGAAGGAAGGGAGAGAAACTGGGACATTTTGAAAGCAGCTGAAAAAGTGGGACAATAAAGCATTAATTGGGACTGTCCCTGACAAACTGCAACTCTTGGAGGATATGAGATACCCATCTACCTCACCCACCCCCAGAATTAAAAAAGTTACTTCTGATCACTTCTGGTTTTGAAAAAAGACTTCTCCTGGACTAATACAGGGCACAAGGGACAGTAATAAATTCCATCTCATGACCTTTGGAGGGCATAAGAAGCATTTTAAACTATTTTTTTTTAAATGAGGAAGCATGTGCAGCCCTCTGAGTTCCAGGGGGAGATGTGTAGGGCCTGCAGGCCTCTCAAAGGTACCCACCCCTGCCTTGGTCTCTAAAGCTGACAGCAGAGGTGGAAATAATGTGGAAGTGTGCTAATCACACCTCCAATTTTTTTGTAGCCTTCAATTCCCTCCACCCCCTCAGCTAGAAAAAAAAATCAGTTTTCGAAGAGATGGACAGATTGGATCCATCTGTGGCTCTCTCTTCATAGGGTCAGCAGAAGTCAAAGAGGAGGATCCATGAACACAGCTGAGCCACCGGTCACAGGCCAACCCTAGTCTCCAAGTGGAAGCTGTTCTCTGGATTTAAAAAAATCTTTGGCTTTGGTGCACAGCTTGGTTGAAAAGTGAGATGAACTGAAACCAGTCATCTGCAATTTTATCTTCTCCAATGAGGAAGCTTTAACCCCAAGGGCAAAGCCTGACATAAGAAGTTAATGGCTTCTGTAAACCACTAGATGAATGACCTTTCAGTGGCCTCTAACAGAAATGCCACTGCTGTTTTTTTATCTCTCTGTCATCACTGATTCACACTGAAGGGGGTAATTTAATTTAAAAATTTGTACTCAAAAGGGCACTTGATTTGTTGAAAACCCTGAAAACTCATTTAACAAACCAGTGACCTTTATGTAACCTCTGAATGAAAAGTCACATTGCTACTCCAGAAGAAACAACCAATATAGAAGTCTCAACAGGAAAATATAATCCTTATCTGGAGCTCCCTCTCATTCCTTTTTACAATTTGGTTAGTTTCCCAAACTGAGGAGTTGAATATAGGAAAAGAAGAGACACATGGTCAACGTGTTCAAGACCTTACCATAATACACAATTTCTCCACTGGAGAGTGAGCAAAATACGAGAATTAGGAGACCTAACAAGGAGTGGTACAGATCTTCTGCTAGTGTGATGGCCAAAACAGAACTGAGGGAACAGAGGGAGACATGTAGAGGATGTGCGTGCTGAAAAGAGTGAACAAAAACTCTTTGCTCAGTTCTAAAAGGTCCTGAACTGGCTCTGAACAAGAAATCCCATGTTTCTTGAGTTGCAAAGGCCTTGAAGAAAAACTTAATCCAGACCATAAAGGAAAAACCAGATAAAAAGAACAGTTTATAAGTGGCAGCTTCCAGAGCAAGACAGAATCCTGAACAATGCAAACACATTGGATAATATGAAGGGCAATCTTATATGATGAAAGAACTACCGGAGAACCATCAAACAGACTTGCTCTGCACCAAGTATATGTTTACAAGTGGTTACTCACATAGTCTTCTGTGCGTCTTCTGCTAATATTGTATGGGATTGTGGCAGCAGCAGTTTGATGTGTTAAAATCATTTTTAGTACATTTTAAACAATATACAAGTAATATCTGGTCTTTATTTCCTCATTTCCTACACACACAACCCTCAGAACTGGTTCTGTGAGCTTTTGGTATCTGCTGGGATTTGATTCCAAGACCTCTCATGGATGTCAAATCCATGGATGCTCAAGTCCCATTATATACAATGTGGTAGTAAAATGGTGTCCTTTATATAAAATGGCCAAATCAAGGTTTGCTATTTTCAAGCCGCAGATGGTTGAATCTGTGGATGTGGAATCTATTGATTTGGAGGGCCAACTGTATATAGAACTATCTTTGATGAGACAGCAACCTACTTGGAGTTTCAAGTTCATAGTCTCTTTGAAACTTGATTTCCCAGCATATTGCTGTCCCCACATAAGCATGTCTTGACCAATAATCCAGCTATGGTTTTACTAATAATCTTAATTCTTACTTTTTTTGGGGGGGGGTTGTTTATTTTAATCTATTGGATTCCACTATGAAATATTCAAGAATGGGCAATTCACAAATGTTATAAACAAGTACAGTTGGCCCTCCATTTTTGCAGGGAATCCGTTCCGGACCCCCCCCCCCAAGAAAATGGAGATTCGTGAATATTCAAGCCCTCTAGGCTTGAATGGGGTGTGCTCTTGTGGGCGCGCGTCCTCAGGACCACACTCCATTGTTTTAAACTGAGATCACCCCTCCGTGAATATAAAACCGCAGACATGAAGTCCGTGAGAACGGAGGGGCAATTGTAAACAAATAAAACTGTCTTGAATTGATTAAAAGGTCTTCTTAGCAGCCATGCGTAAGTATCGGTACTCCTTTCCTATGGAAGAACCTTTCATTTCCTTCTGATGTAACACAAAGGCCATCAGAAATTCAGTTGTCCAAGTGGCTAAAATTTTAAACTGCTAGGTTTTCAAACTCTTAGCTTCTACTTAATTGTACAGTCTCTATTTTAGTATTTTATTGTTGTTACTGTCAAAAAGTAACTAGTGCAAACCAGGGAGAAAAACCATACATTACTTTGTATACTCAAAAAATTGTACATCTAAAATTGGGAAATGTGAGTGCAAAAGATATGCATCACAGACCAAGAGGGCACTCCAGGATCCTACAATCCAGATTGACTGTCATTTCAAGGACTGACCCAGTTCTCAAAGTTAGTAGTTAAAAAAAGCAAAAGGCTCTTTTTCAAGAGAGAAAACATAGTGATAGCTGTCCTGGCAATAGCAAGAAGAACAAAACCATCAGCATATTCTCCTCCTCCTTCATAGCCTTGCCCCAATTCAACATCCATCTTCTTGGATCGTCTGAGAGAGTTAGGAATCGGAGGCACTGCTTTGCAGTGGTTCTGCTCCTTCCTCTCAGGCAGATCCCAGAGGGTGAGGCTCAGGGACAGCTGATCTTCCAAAATTGAGCTTAATTGTGGTGTCCCTCAGGGTGCCATCCTGTCCCCGATGCTATTTAACATCTATATGAAGCTGCTGGGTGAGATCATTCGGAGGCATGGAGCGTGGTGTCTTCAGTATGCTGATGACACCCAGATTTACTTCTCCATGACCAGATCATCGTCCCAGACTTCAGATGGCGTCTCTGCTCTCAATGACTGTCTCAGAGCAGTAATGGATTGGATGAGGAAAAACAGACTGAAGCTGAATCCAGACAAAACAGAGGTACTGACAGTTACGGGCCCAAAACCAGATTTGGGAATACAGTCTCCAGTCCTGGATGGAGTCACACTCTCCTCTAAGGACTGTGTTCGCAGTCTGGGGGTTCTCCTAGATTCTTCGCTTCACATGACTAGTCAGGTGAATGCGACGGTCAGGAGTGCCTGTTATCAGCTTCGGCTGATACGCCAACTGCGCCCTTATCTGGATATGAGGGACTTAGAAACTGTGGTGCACGCGCTGGTAACCTCACGTCTGGATTACTGCAATGCACTCTACATGGGGCTACCCTTGTGCCTAACCCGGAAACTTCAACTGGTACAAAATACGGCAGCCAGGCTAATTACTGGGACATCTAGGAGGGAGCATATAACCCCTGTACTCAAATCCCTCCAGTGGCTGCTGATTAGTTTCCGGGCGCAGTACAAGGTGTTGGTTTTAACCTTTAAAGCCCTACATGGCTTGGGACCATCTTATCTCAGGGACCACCTCTCCCCATATGATCCCCCCGGAGGAATCTGCCCATAAATATCAGGCTCTCGCAGACCTCCCAGAAGGCCTTCTCTGCGACCGCCCCCAGACTGTGGAATGGCCTGCCGGACAAGATCCATCTTATTTACCACTCTTGCTGCCTTTAAAAAGGCAGTAAAGATGGATCTCTTCTGGCAGGCCTTCCCGGAATAACTGCCCAGCTAACTAGAGGTGATCTGCTACTTACCACTCTTGCCGCCCAACATGTTAGCCAAGGAATTAATTTTATTGTATTTTGTGTTAATTCTGATTTTATTTCCATTGCAATTTAATTCAGTTTTAAGGGCTGGGAGGGTTAGGGTGTGGGATGATGGAATGTTTTAATTCTTGTCTTTTTAACCTTGCTGTATGCCTTCCCGATTGCCGAGCCGAGGGGCAGGTTACAAATAAATAATAATAATAATAATAATAATGTTCTGAGCCTTTAAACACCACAGAAATTAATCTACAGATTCCAGGACCATCCAGCATCCATTGCCACTTCACAAAGGTCCTCAAAAAATTGTACATTTCAGCAAACGTCATCTTCTCGGAGCAGAGCTGAAAAGTGAGCTCATTTGAGAGGCAAAGCTGGTAGGGCCACTTTTGATGTGCCTCTCCATTTCTGGAATAACATGAAAAGCAAATTCCAGACCACTACAATATTCACTAAGAGATTCAACTGGCGGAGGGGGAGTCTGCTCACTACTGACTTCATGAAGAAAGACCTTAATAACATCAACATCAAAGCAACTTCAAGGAACAGAATTTTCCTACATGCCAATCTTTGTAGAGTCCCTGTTCTCCAGGCAGTGACACACTGTTCAAGAGAAGTGAGCAAAATGTGCCACAGGATTGCACGGAAGCCTCCAGGAATGACAATTCATTTTTTAAACAGTTGGAAACACACACACACACACACATATATATATTCAAAAGCAGAAGTGGACTTCTCTCTCCATATTTTTTTTTTTAATTTTTGACAATCCATGCAGCCCCTGAAAGATCCTAGGCAAAGATAAACAGTTCCCAGACCTGCACCACTTGCCCACCTCTGCCCAACAGGATATTTCCTTCAGATCTCTGGGATGCTTCTGTTTCTACAGAACAGGGACCATAAACCTCATTTGGTCACAAGGGAGAAGGAGTTGAGCCACTTTTGTCCAGTTCCCCCATGGGTGCAGACTTGTTAAACAAGCACACATTTGCTGCAACAAGGATCTGGTGCAACTCTTAGCAGTTAGCCAACTTGTTGACTATAAATGGTAAAGACACTCGGGCCCATCTGAACAATAAATAAGCATACAGTCTGCCCTCTGTATCCATGGATTCTGCATCCATGGATTCCACCATCCATGGCTTGAAAATATTCCCTACTCCCCAAAAAATTCAAAAAGCAAACTTTGATCTTGCCACTTGATCTAAGGAACACCATTTTACTATGCCACTGTATATAATGGGATTTGAGCACAGATTTTGATATCCACAGGGGGTCCTGGAACAAACCCCCAGCAGATATCAAGGGCCCACCGTATTATGCTCAAGCATCTTTAATTGAACAGTAGACCCAATAATTTTAAATGAGAAGCCCCTATAACAGCTTGGGAGCCAGGTTCTGGAAGGATGGTCTTTTTCTAGCATGAACCTCTTATTACAAGCACCCTCCAGGTCTTCCTGTCTTGGGAGGTGAGAAAGATGGTCCCTGGAGATGAGGCACTTTCTGCAATGGCACTTCATTACAGAAAATGCTTTGGGGGACTGGTAGAAGATTTCAGGGGCCACAGAAGGAGTCCAGGGGCTGCATGTGTCCTATGGGCTGCACTATGCCCACCCATGCCCTAGGGCAGTAGTGGCAACCTATGGCACACATGCAGGGGGGACATTCAGAGCCCTCTCTATGGGCATGCACACCATCACTCCAGCACAGAGTCTGCCAGAGTTTATTACTAGAAAGCTAGAGGGATGCAGCACTTTGCAATAAATAAGTGGGTTTGGGCACTCAGTCTCTAAAAGGTTTGCCATCACTGCCCTAGAGAAATCTGACTGGCATCCAAGTCTTTCTCTTTTTGGATCAAGGTAAAGACATATTTATTTGCCCAGAATATTTTAGGTGATGGTGACTGCTTGTCTTATACCGGGGTAGGCAACCTTTCCCCTTTAAGGGCCAAGGGACTTCAGCTCCCAGAATCCCAGGAGCTATTGGCCAACATGGCTGAGGCTTCTGGGAGCTGAAGTCCCTCAGCCCTTAAAGGGGAAAGGTTGCCTACCCCTGTCTTATACAGTCTCTTGTTAATGCCACTCTTTTAAAAAGTACTTTAGTGTTGAATTTATTGTTATTAAGTGTTACAATAAGCATGAGCTGCTCTGAAAGTGTTACAGTACAACTGAAGAGCAGAGTATCAATTCATGGCAAGTTTCTTTTTAAAAAAAGTCTTCTCTTAGAGCTGCTCTTTATAAACACAGAACAAGACTGAACACTACAAGAGGAAATATTTGTTTGTCTTCTGTTTTGGAGCTTTGACAGAGACATGGCCAACTGGTGAAAGTCCAGAAGTTCCCACTCACAAATCCAAGCATCATACTAGATCAGGGGTAGGCAACCTTTCCCCTTTAAGGGCCGAGGGACTTCAGCTCCCAGAAGCCTCAGCCATGTTGGCCAATAGCCCCATGTTGGCCAATAGCTCCTGGGATTCTGGGAGCTGAAGTCCCTCGGCCCTTAAAGGGGAAAGGTTGCCTACCCCTGTACTAGATAAAGACCACATCTGTACTGAAGAAATAATCCAGGTTGACACCACTTTAACTGCCATGGCTTAATGCTATGGAATTCTGGGAATTGTAGTTTTGTGAGACATCTAGCCTTCCCTGTTAGGAGCTCTGGTACTACAACAAACTACGAATCCCAGAATCCCATGAACCATGGCAGTTAAAGTGCTGTCAACCTGGATTGTTTCTGCAGCCATAATGTCAGCCATAATACCAGCCCAATGTCAGCCCCAGTGGAACCATGTGGCCTTTAGGAGCTCTGATGGCACAGCGGTTAAATGCCTATACTGTAGCCACTCACTCATAAACCACAAGGTTGTGAGTTCAATAACAGCCAGGGGCTCAGGGTCCACTCAGCGTGGCATTTCCCAGTGGATCTGGAGACGTCAAGGGCTGAAAGTGAGGTTTCACTTAGCCTAACTCACTATCTCAAAGGGTTGTTGTTAAAATAAAATCATGGGGTGGCACAGGCAAAAATACGTTGCACAAAGTTATGTTGAAAGGAATGCCCCCAACAATATTATCCAGACAGCAAGGAGTCTATCTTATACAATGTGGGAGGAGAGTGGGAGCAGTGTGAAAAGTTAAAAATTAATTACCTGCAACATATTGACATTTGGGCCAAAGTACATTTTGGTCCAAAGTCCGGTGGCCTCCGGAGACTTAGCCAGGATGACGATTACGTTATTGGGAGACACACTGACTTCGCTCTCTGGAGGAGTCAATTTATTTTCAGGAAGAAACCTCAAGAGGATGGTGTAGGAAGCAGAGTCTTTGTTGTCGAAACTAACCTTGTATTGATTTGTGCCCACTTCCCCCTTGATGCTCTGGGGAACTACGCCTGGCACCTGCAAGAGGAGGGTTAACACCTTTTCATCCTGTGTGCAATGAAAAGGCGGGCACTGGAGTAGAGCTGGGCTGGCAGGGGACACTGAAGAATCAGGGCAAGAGGACAGAGTTGGAGGAGCATCTTTACCTGCCAAAGAGGGCAGAGGAGGAGGAGAGGAGAAGGCCCCACTCCTGGGACACAAGGCAGAGGGAACAATGTCTGCCTGTGTTTGTGGGCATGGAGGTGGAGTTTGGCTACATGCTTTCATGGAAAGCTCTGTACCATGGCCGATGCTGGGGCAGTCATTGCTTGCCAAGGGGCTCTCAGAAGGTTGGGAGATGATGTTGGAGGAGAGATGGGTGCATGGTAGAGACAGGAGAGGGTCCACCTCTGGGCTCTGACGGTGATGATCCATGTCAGTCTTGGAAGGATGGGGCTGGCTTTCAGTAGGGATGCTGCTCTTGCCGGGGGTCCCAGGCTGCTCCAAGATATTACCAGCACAAAAGGAGGGCTGGAGGGAAAGGGACAAAGTCTCTTCCTGTCCCACTGGCAAGTCGGAAATGGTGCATATTGCAGTCTCCAGAGGGCTCCTCTCCTGGGTGAATTCAGCAGCAGCAGCAGCCGCTTCTGGGACCAAAAGATCCACTTCCTTGGCCCTAGTTGGAAGCCCCACGTGAGATACTGGCGGAAGAGGAGGAGCATCTGCACCTGCGGAAGAGGGCAGAGGAGGAGGAGCAGAGGAGGACATCCCACTCCTGGGACACAAGGCAGGGGCAACAACATCTGCCTGTGATTGTGAGTGCAAAGGTGGCATGTGGCTGTGTGCATTTGTAGAGAGCTCTGTACCTTGACTGAGGTTGGGGCAGTCACTGCGTGCCAAGGGGCTCTCAGAAGGCTGGGAGATGTTGTTGGGGGAGACATGGGCACATGGTGGAGACAGGAGGGGGTCCGCCTCTGGGCTCTGATGAGGATGATCCATGTCAGCCTTGGAAGGATGGGGCTGGCCTACAGGAGTGATGATGCTCCTCCTGCTGGGAGGCTGCTCCAAAGTACTTCCAGCAGAAGAGGAGGGCAGGAGGGAAACGGGCAAGGCCTCCTCTTGTCCCACTGACCAGCCGGGGATGGTGGATGTTGGAGTCTCCGGAGGGCTCCCTTCCTGGGTGGATTCAGCAGCAGCAGCAGCCACGTCTGGAACCAATGGATCCGCTTCCTCGGCGCAGGTCGGAAGCCCCACGGGGGAAACCGGAGGAAGAGGAGGAGGAGGATCCGGACCAGGCAGCGCGGGGAGATGGGAATCCTTGCTGGCCGGGCTTGAGCAGACGTGGGCGGCGGGAAGAGGCTCGCCTTCGCCGGCGGCCATGGAGGCGGAGGCTTCCCGCCGCTCTTTCTCCCGGGACCCGGCCGGGCTCTGCTGGGGCTTGGCCGCCAGGACGGGCAGAGTGACCACCAGCCTCCGCTTGGCCTTGTCGAAGAGGGCCTTGGCGCGGGCCTCGTCCACGGCGTAGGGCAGCGGGAGCCGGAGGCGGTAGGCGGCCGGGGGCGGCGAGTCGAGCTGGAGCTCCCGGCCGACCACCTCCAGCTGGGCCTGGGCGGCGGAGCGGAGCAGCGGCAGCTCCACGGAGACCTCCAGCTCGCGGGGGACCGGGCTGGGCGCCGAGTCCCGGCTCTGGCGGTAGTCCTGGAGGTCCACGAAGGAGCGGTGCCGGAGGGTCCAGCGGGGGGTGGCGGCGGCGGCCGGAGGCGGAGGCGGGGAGGGCGGCCCGCTCTGGATCTCCGGCTCCGGCGGCGGGTAGGAGTACGGGGTCGGGAAGGGCGGCAGGGGCGAGGGAAGGTCTTGGCCCTCCTCCTCCGAGGGAGCCGGCGGCGGCGGCCCTCCGGGGAGCGGCGTCCGGAGCAGCGAGGCCTGCGGGAGGCCCTTGTACCTGACGCCGCGGAGCGCGGTGGCGTTGGCGCGGTCGAGGCCCGGGGCGAAGTGCTTCTCGACGGCCTCCAGCGCCGTGGCCTCGACCAGGCGGCGGAAGCGGGGCGAGCGGGCGGCCAGGCGGAGCGTCTCCGGGTGGAAGAGCACGTCGTAGACCAGGCGGCGGCGATGGCGGCGGCGGCCCAGCTCCTCGCGGCCGGGGCTGAGGCAGTGCGGGAGCGACCAGGCGCTGCCCCCGGGCTCCGGCCGGGCCTGGGGCCGCCCCACCAGGGCGTTGCTGCAGAGGTTGAGGTAGCAGCGGCGGGCCCCGTCCTGGCTGGTCCGGAGCACCCAGCCGGGCTTCGGGTGGAGGAAGCGGGCCTCCACGCCCCGCTCCCGCTCCAGCGCCGCCACCTCGGCCTCGTACAGGGCCCGCTGCGCCGGGTCGGCCAGCTCCGCCGCGTACTCGGCGAAGAGCTGGCGGAAGCCCTCGTCCTGGAAGGCCCGCGCCAGGCGCTCCGCTTCCTCCCCCGTCAGCTCCAGCTCTTCTCGGCCTGACGCCGCCGCCATTGTGGCTCCCCAGAAGCCGCTGTCGCCGGGCCTGAGGGAGAAGAAGGCAAACAAAATGGCGACACACCCCCCCTTTCAGGAGCCGGGACGGGTTGCTATGGTTACCCGGCTAACAAGATGGCGGCCGCTGGGTTGGTTGCCATGGAGACTGGCGGAGGCGGTGGCTCCTGAGGCCTACTGAAAATATGGAGGCCTGTCCTGGCAGAACGCCATGCGAAGCCTAATTTTAGCCTTGGAACGGAGCTTTGGGCCGAATCTGCATCCGTTTCTCTGTACCAGAGGGCCAGAGTCAGGTTGTTTGGGATCTCTGGGAAGAAAAGAGATCCCATCTCAGCGTTTGTAAGAACTTCCTCTGAGTGTAAAAACTGAGAGGAAATAAGAATGGCTCTGGGTGTATCTACTGAGTTACACTCTTTAAGATTCCGTTGTCAAGC
>CM034701.1:3488911-3500087 GCA_020142125.1 Phrynosoma platyrhinos
TTGGCCATGTAAACCCACTGGGTGACTTTGGGCAAGTCACATTCCCTCAGCCTCAGAGGATGGCAATGGCAACCCCCAGTGGCAAGAAACCTCTCAAGAAAACCCTATGATAGATTTGCTTTAGGGTCACCATAAGTAAAAAAATGGCTGAGACACACAGCAGCATAGATTTTTGGCCACCAAGATGGAAATCATAAGAAAAATAGAGGTAGAGGAAGAAGAAATCATCCCTGGATGCATTTTGGAAGAAGGCTTCGAATGGTCTCTAGAATGTTCAAAATGTCTTTTGTTTACTTATGCAAGGCTTCCCTGACTTGGTTGTTTCAGTTCAAACGTGCACGTTGTTTTGAATAAAGTTTGCAAAAACATGTTGAATTGTTATTTGTGTGTGTGTGTGTGTTGTAGGAACCTATCCTTATTCCTTCCATATTGTCTCTGCCGCTGGTATCAAATTTTGAGCCAGCTACTATTCCAAATGTTGAAAGCATCATTCTGAACTTTAAAAAGTGAAACAGTTGTAACACTTTATTCTGAATACCATGTGGAATGTCCTGTATCCATTAAAAGTTACATTTATAAGTTAAGAATGTGAAACTTGTGTAAATAAATCCTAAGAGAATTTTATCAAACCTACTAGTAGATCATAAGTTTTGGGCGGCTAATTGCAATAACAATAGTGAACCTGTATATTGGCAGCACTGGGCCTTCCATACAAAAGACTTGCTGAATTGTCTGCGCATTAGATTTTTAGTCCTGTTTGCCCTATCTTGAGTAAGTGGTAAATCATGATCATGATCCCCTCAGCAAGGCCAAATATGCTTAACTCTCCATAGAGTTCTTTTGTTTGCTTTGAATACTTTGCATCCCAAAAGCACTATTCCAATACTTTGAGCAAAAATTCTTCCTGTAGGATGGGGCTTTCTCTCATGGACATGAAGTGAAGGAGCAGCTTCCATCCGCATTCCTGAAGTGGTTAATGTACAGATAGCAGATAGGCCAGGATGTTCAGATTTGGTTTATTTTGCAGTTGTCATGAGTTCTCTTACTGCCCCACCTAAGAGTGGGGAACATAACTATAGATGAGCCTCTTCAGTAGCGAGGAAGTCTTATTCTCGTTGCTTACCTGATCCCATAACTCCATCTACCCCATTCCTTTCCAGGTCCTGGCCTTGTAAAACCTGCTAGGCTATTAATTTCAGCCAAGTTTGAGGAGTTAGGAAGAAGCAACCATCTGAAATCTCCCTGTTGTTCTAAAGGTTGAGACATATTGTACAACTTTTCTATTTAAATAGAAGTCACTCATGCTGTTCCTTAGAGAACTTGGTCTTGCACTTCAACAGGTGGGATAATTCTCAAGTTGCTTTCTTTGAAATGGTTTTCCATTAGGCAGAATAAAGGCTGACTGCTCGTGGTTGGGTGTGATCTGAATAAAGCTGTCTTGTGGAAAAAGTGGTCAGGCTGTCGCACCATCTCCATTTCAAGCAGACCTCTAAGATTCAGTGTAAATATACTACATCCTTGTTTAATTCCTTTATTTCAAAATGTGCATACAAAATGGTCTGTGTCAGCTATAGCATGCTTTAACAATCCATGATTGCAGAAGTAGTACTGAAATAGTATTGGGACCAGGATGTTCATTTGCTTCTCCTTGATTTCAAAGACCCTGAAGTTTGCTGGAAATAATAAAAGCAATTTTAAGTTACCATAATTACATTGTTGTTTTCTTGAAACCAAGTTATAGCCCTTCTTGGTGCTTAACTGAATGTTTACTGAAGTTACTGAATAGCACTAATGACTTCAAAGAATTTGCCATACTGAGAGATCTGTTACTATGGTTACACAGAATCAAATTCTCCCGTCTGATTAAAGTTATCTCAATATTCCAGATCAGTCTGCTTGATATAGGCACAAAGGGATTTGTAATGCTTTGTCCCATGCGCTGAGGATTACGTTCTGTTTAATACAACAGAAAAGGTTCCATTCACACTTCACAAACAAGCCTACTGAGATTGCCTCACATCAAGCAAGACATTAATACTTGCAGATTTAATTCTCTTAAAATTCAGCTTGACAGTTTACCAAATGGTTGGGGTCAACAGAAGTTTACTAGCTTAGATTTTATAGAAAATGTTGTTTAAAAAAAAAGGGCATAGCTTGACTTGAAAATCAAATATACACTGGAGCTTAGTGAATAAGCTAACACCTCCTTGGAGATGTTTAAGCAGAGGCTGGATGGCCATCTGTTGGGGATGCTTTGATTGGGAGTTCCTGCATGGCAGGGGGGTTGGACTGGATGGCCCTTGTGGTTTCTTCCAACTCTATGATTCTATGATTCTATGAATACTCACTCCAATAACATTCAGAAATATAGAAAGATATACACATTTTATAATGCCCATTCTCAACAGAGTACAACTTTCAGTGCTAACTCCTATCATCAGGCATTGTCCTTGCCCTAGTAAAACCGGTATGTTATCATCATACGGTATTCACATAACTTTTATTTTTATATCTGCTCATTTATATGCCACATTTCAGAACTGGGATTGCAGCCCCTAGGGCATTTTTGTGCTCTCCCCTCTCATTCTTTTGCCCCTAATGCACCCTAATAGGATGCAGGCAAAGCAGTTAAAATAGTATCAAAGTGCTGTAATTGTGTAGTTTGAAAAGGTCCTAAGTGTACGCACAGCTAAGTATTTCACATGCATCCTTTTTCCCCCCCTCCTGACAACATCTTGTCATTTGAAGCTTGCCTCTGCAGACAGCAGCTCAATAAATGGCATTTGTATTTGAAAGGAGAAGCTAAGAAGTGCTTCCATACTCTGACAGCAAAAATCAAGAACTTACCTGTCCTCAACTGTTTTGTTGGATGGGTAGAATACTTTAAATGAAAAGCCACTCCTTGGAAAAGATCCCTAGAATAAAGGGGGGTGGAGGAGAGAAATAATGTTACTTTGCAATCAATACTATTATCTTAAGCAGATATTCTTCATCTGATAGTCATTTTCAAGTATTCATTTATATCCGACGCAAACACCTTTGAGTATTAATTATATTTGGCATTTCACCTAGAAGCACCATTTTCAAAAATAATGCAATTCCAGTTAAATGAAAAATTAACATTGCTCAAATAATGTTAACCAGCTGTAGGACAAACTCAGAAACAACCACTACTGCTACAAGTTGTACTTGTACAAGTCTGGTACTTTCTTGTTTGTAATGTCCTGCTGGGAGCAGTTTATGTGAGTTTGCTCCAGGAAAGGATACAATTAAGATAATGTGAAAAGTTTTAATCATGAAAGTTCCTCTTTGAAATGCAATAATCCATGAACACAGGTGCTATTCATGATCTAAACAGAAATACAAAAACATACTTAAGTTGTTCTGAAACCATAGATCTGGGAGGCATCACAGAAAAAATGTTCCCAGGATGAAAAATTTCTGCACTAGTTCAGTAATTTTCAGTGACATATTGTTAATCTGTGTCAATACAATGTGGAAAGTGGGAGGCGGGAGAAATCCAGCAGCACCTTTGAGATTAACTAATCTCTTTTAGCATGAGCTTTTGCCATTAATGTTATTATGAAGTATAACATGTACCTCCAAATTAACAGAACTGTAAGACTAATGCAAAACAAAAAGCAACATTTAACTACCTAATTTAAGCGAAAGGCAAACATGAAATTCAATTGCCGTACCTTTTACACTGAAGACCCTCTATTTTAATCCAGGCAAAAGAGATGGATACAAATTTGCATGTTGGATACTTACTGTGAAGGTCCATTCTGTTGGATTATCTCCTGTCATCACCCAGGTCGGGCAAGTGTTATATGAACTAGATAAAAAGAAATTTACAGCCAGACCCTTTCTCTACCCCCACTTCTAGGTCTTCGCACAGCCAGACTGAGGAAAGATAACAAAAATATAGGAAGTAACCACCACAAGGGGTGGTGGATGTTCTTTTTTCACACGGAAGAATGGGCCTTCACAGTATACCATTCTCTGTACCGGGAGAAACAGACATCCTTGATTAGGGTGCAGCCAAACCAGACAGAAAAAGGAAGGGAGGAAAGGCTTCTTTCCAGGGAATCAAGATCTGCCAAAGGCCACTTTTTCAAAGGCAAACTTGTCTATTTTATAGATGCACATGAAGAAACAAGGTTTCAACCAAGCTGCAGCTTGACTAATGTCCCCCAGAAGGAAGATGATGTATAAATAAATAAAGTAAGTAAGTAAGTAAGCAAGCAAGCAGAGTAAAGATCAAGATCCTGGTTTGCAGAATGTGATCTAGGAGTGAAATTATGTTACATTTCTTCTTTTGAACCCCACCACAGACTGCCTATTTAGCTGCTGTAGCTCTCACACGTGAGCCAGTGGCTTCAGTGTTGGATGGACTATGACTCTGGAGACCAGGGTTTGAATCCCTTCTTGGCCATATAAACCCACTGGGTGACCTTGAGCAAGTCACACACTCTGAGCCTCAGGGGAGGCAATGGCAAACCCCTTCTGAACAAATCTTGCCAAGAAAACCCCATGATAGGTTTGCCTTAGGGTCACTTAAGCTGGAAATGACTTGAAAGCATACAATACAACAAACTCTATCTCTTTCACACGTGGGCACACACAAAAACGCACACACAGCCATTCAAGGGCTGGTGGAGAGGTGGGGGTTGGAGAAGCAGGTAGGGCCCAACAGCCAGGTGCCAGCTGATTATATTGTTCACTGAGATCCATGGACTCCAAACGTTGCAATGGAGGATGTTATTAGTCTGTGTCTGAATATGGGGACAGAGCCAGAAGCTTCTCAAATTGCACACACACACATATACAGTTTTTTTCCAGTCACTGAACTGTTATGGGGTGCTGCAACACCTAAACTGTGAGTCCTGGGGGGCTTTGGTCACTGCCAAGGGAGAGAATACGAGCCTCCACAATTAAGGTGTTGGTTATCACCTTTAAATAATATTATTTAATTATTATTATTATTATTAAACACACAAACACAGCATACATGAGCTTCGGGGTGGATAAAAATCAATAATTTTTTTTACAATTTAGATCAGATTTTAAAAAATTAAATGCCTTTTGAGGGAAAAATCTATCTAGAAGATTTATTTAAACATTAGGATAGATAATGGTCTAAAGATTATTCATCATGAAATTGGGATTAGTTTTTAATTAAGTAGCATGAGAATGAATATTCATGCAATGTCTAAATTTTTTTGGTAAACAAATTACATTAATCAATTTACAATGTCATGCTCTTCCAGAGGTTTCTGTAAGGTTATTGGACAATTTTTCTGTCTAGAGGATATTACAACATATGCTTGTTTTTACAGTTCTCAAACTGAATTTGTGTCTGCAGAGGTTACAATCCCATTGTTCTTTTGAAATCTATATACACAGAATCAACCCCTTACTTCTCAAGTGCTAAGTTTCAAAGCATTCAATGAAAAGATTATTGGGAGACAAGGAGTGGAATAGATCTGAAGAAGCAGCTAGGAGTGAGGAGGAAGGGGCAAGCAGTAAAAATGAAAGCAAATACAGCACAAGCTACCATGTTACTGTTTTAGTTAAATTCATTATTTAAATTGATATTAATGTAATTATTATTTTCTCCTTCCAATAAAGTACAGCAGAAAAGTTGTCCAAATATGAATGATTACCCTATTAACCTAGAAATAGCTCATTTCACAATAATTTCATAATTATCTATCTATGATGTGTTTCTAATAGCATAATCAGTATTTATATATATATAAAACTGTAAAACTAAACTGAAAAGTAGTTATTCTAAAAATGAAACCTTCATCTAGTAAATATTAAGATTATACCAGCAAGAAGGGATCTTTGGTAACTCTTGAGTTGTGTAAAATATGTATTAAGCTAATAGTGAGGAAGAGTGCCCTTTGGGGGATGGAATCACATGATTGAGTCTTCTGAGTATACATTATTTTTAAACTATATTGATTTAAATCAAATCCACCCTGGTTAGCCTTATGCTTGCAGATGTTACTAGCAGGATGCCAGCCTAAGAGAGTTAAGTATCTGGAGAGGAGTGAAGACCTACCTAACCTGTGTCAAGAAAAGGGCTGGAAGTGGGGGAGAGGAGCTAAGGCTCTGGCTATAAGTATCGGTTTCTTTTGCTCATGGGACACTCACCTGTCCTGAGCTGCAACAGATTATTCAGTCAAGGATATCTCCTTCTTCCACATACAGAGTTATCCATAATATTGAGGAGACAAGGCCCAAAACAAAAATGAACTCAGATAACAGCATGCATGCCAATAACACTTGAAGCAAAGTATAGATTTTCAGAATGCTTTTTTTTTTTAAAGGTATGTTAGATCTTACAGGATTTATACAAAGGCAGTCGGTGTTCGTCACTGTGAACGGGTCATATTTGTCAGCAAAGACAATCATATCTGGTAGAGGATAGGTTCTTAAGGTGTAGTCATAAGCCCAGTAGACAGGACTGACATTAAGAGGCAAGGGAGTCAGATGTCCTTGTGATAAAATAGTCTTCACAAACTGTAAGGCAAAAAACAACTACTTAGGTTTCCTCTGGTTCTAGTTCTGCATGTCTGCTCAGAGGCAATTCCTATTGAGTTTAATAGGACTTGTTTCCCAGTAATTAAGTACAAAATTCCAGCCTGTATAATCTTTTCCTTGTTTGTTAAATAGTATGGTACCAAATGTTTTGGAACATTCTAGAACTCATAGACAGCATGTTTGATTAGGGACTAGTATGAATCCCTACAGATTCACTACTCAAAATTATGGCATGGTAAAATTGCAATGGAACTGTGCTATCAGAAATGAATTCTAATTCCCCTGAAGTGCAGAGTAGCAGAAGATAAAGCGTTCTCAGTAAGGAAGCCCATTTAGTCATTTGAAACTGTCTATACCAGGGGTAGGCAACCTTTCCCCTTTAAGGGCCGAGGGACTTCAGCTCCCAGAATCCCAGGAGCTATTGGCCAACATGGGACTATTAGCCAACATGGCTGAGGCTTCTGGGAGCTGAAGTCCCTCGGCCCTTAAAGGGGAATGGTTGCCTACCCCTGGTCTATACATTGGCCCAAAGCTGGCCACAAAAGGAGCGGGGAAAAGCTGCTCCTTGCTGGTGGTCCATTTGGACTGTGGTAGCAGCCGAGCATGGGACTATGGTGTCTGGTCACTGTGGTCCTGTGCCGACTGGGGGTTGATCAGGGCTGGAGTGACCTCTGGCCACTCTAAGCTGCCAATCTGTTTAACCCCTAAGACTCCAGGATGCCAGTTTGAATCTTTGCTATGTCACAGAAAATATTCCCCCCTACAAAATTCCAAAAAGCAAACCCTGATTTTGCAATTTTATATAGGGGGCACCATTTTGCTATGCCTTTGGGAAAAAACAGGACTTGAGCATTGACAGATTTTGGTATCCACAGGGTGTCCTGGAACCAAACCCCAGCAGATACCAAGTGTACGAAGAGCCAGCATGGCATAGTGGTTTAGCGTTCCACTACAATTCTGGAGACCAGGGTTCGATTCCCCACTCACCCATGGAAACTATTTAGTGAGTCACACACTCTCAGCCCCAGAAAACCCTGTGATAGGGCTCAGCCTTAAGGTCACCATAAGTTGGAAACAACTTGAAGGCACACGACAACATCAATAAAGTTACAGAGATAATATAGGCATTCCAATATCCTTCCCTCCTTGACTGCCTCACTCTCTCAAAGGATTTTTACATACTTTCAGCTGCACTAAAATAAGAAAGGAAAGGAATAGAAAAAATTGCACTGTGTCTAAACTAATTACAAGAAATAAATATGTTAAGACAATAAAGAGTATGTAACCTCTAGACAACAACTCTCACATGATGGATTTATTTCAGTTTGGGGTGTTAATTTTTTTAGGGGGTGGGGGAATTGCCTTACATGGTTAGGAATATCCAAGTTGCTGCTCGGAAACCGGATACAGTTTCGGCACATCTTGTTTACCAAGTCTTCTCGGAATATTATTATTTCCTGTGTGCAGTACTGAACCCTGGAAGAAACACAACTTTATTTCTTCAGAATAACTGAAGATAGAGCCAGGCTATGCTGTCACCAAAAACAGAAATGTGCACAAATCTCTCCCAGATTTTCAGAGGATCAGTCCTGCCCAAATATATACTGCTATATCTTAAAGGCCTCAGCAACTCCAGGATGCCAATATTTGTCTTTATGTTAAACTGAGACATTTACCTGCAAGGATTTGTAGTGAAAACTGAAAATGGCACCTGCTGTCTGAACTCTTCAGTGATGCTCTCTGAAAGTGGAGGCCTAAAAATTAATTATTGCAGTGACATATCAGAAGAGCATTAGCACATTTTTGTATTAATGTGTTCAGTAAAAAGAGTCTTCAGCTGTAACTATCAAAAATATACCTTGGCAAGATGGAGCCTGGGCCAGGGTCTTCAGAGCCAGGAATGAACACAAATCGACTGCTATAAATTGTTTAATGCAGATTGAGGTTAGTGTGACTGACAGGTAAAATAGAAACTCCAGCAAACCAAAAAGCAACATTTACTCAAATGTAACCAGAACTTCAAAAGCGAGGAGCAGTTGACATAAATCCTGAAAGATATTTTGGATAGTCTTCTGTCTTGCTGGGATCTGTAGAAGCAATTTTTCCAATATAAAACTGGTAAGGGGGGGGGGGAAGCTTTGGTGAGCTTAAATTAGCTTCAGGGTCTTTCCAGATAAGGAGGAGCCACTGCTGCTTTGGAACGGAGCACCTTTCTAAGAGTTTTTAGTTAACACAAGCACAAGACATTGCCTTTGCAGCTGAACAGAAGATGAAAAGAAAAATGATATACTTAACAACTTGCAGCAACTTCTAAGTGCAACTAATATTTCTCAGGAGTGGAATGTTTTCTAACTAACAAATATGAACAACATATGTTCCATTAATTTTTCATTGAGCAAATAATAACACAGCACATACCTCTCATGGATACTGGGAAATTCACATATTATATCTGCAAGGGCTTTCAAAGAACCTAGAGAGGCAACAGCAAAAGATTGACTGTGAAACATTATAATTATTCATACATTTTCTTATTTAATCCACAGGGGAGCCATACATTTTCCATTAAAGACTAAGAAAGAGTTGTTCAAAGCTGCTTGCATTTTATTTTAGTCTTGAAGTCAGTCTCACTTGCACAATTAAAGAGCAAAGCCTGCAAGGCTGATCTCCAATCTTCCGTGAATCTCTCAGGATTCATAAAACAAATAGGAAGAACCAGGCCTTTCATGCTTTTGAGATCTTTCATTCTTTGCAAACCTATACTGATTTTAAGATTAAGGATTTCAAATATTTGCAATGCTTGACAGCATTTGGAATTACTGATCTTCCTTTGCTAGCACATACATATTATCAATGCAAAGGTAAGTCAGTGTTGTTCACTAAAATGTAGCCACTACTGACCCCTTCTCAGACATTAATCTAGGGCAAGGGTGGGCATGTTGAGGAGCCATACTGCCCCTCCAAAATATTGAAAACAAATTGCCCCAAATGCCTCCTGGGATGCTTGGGGGCAATTTCACCACATTTTTGACAATGAATAGGCCCTTTTAGCCTGAGGAGAAACCGTATTCCAATCATAAGTGACCTAGAAGTCAACTTCCTGTTGGGGGAAAAATATCTTCTCCTGGGCTTAAAATGACCCCAAACCACCTCCCATGCCCTCTAGGGAGTGTTTGAGGGCCTCTGGAAGCAAAAATGTGGAAACCTGGGAGGGCACAAAAACTCTCTTGGGGGTTTTATATGGCAGTCAGGCTGCAATCCTGATTACAGGTGTAATGAAGACACATAGGAAGGGGTAGCACACAGAAACTCTGAATATGCATATGTTGGGGTAACATCTTGCTGCCATGGTCCCAACCCCAACCCATTTCCCTCCAGATTAAATGCTGATCAGATCTTCAAGTTCAAACAGAACAACTGTTACCAGAATTCCCTGGCTTCTTTCAAGTTTTGTTCAGTTTGCCCAAATCAGTTCTGTAAATTAGCCACAGCCCTCTTGTTCATAGTATTTCCTTTCTGGTTACCTATATACAGCAAGCTATAGAGGTTCCCAAATGCTAAAAAATAGGAAAATAAAGACGAATTTGGTATTAACTGATTAACAAAACACAACAGCTAATCTCAAGTACCTTTCATTGTCTGAATGTGATTTTTTCCATATGGCGCTGAGGAGAAGTTGCCACAGAAGAAAAAACAAGTCGGAGGCATAGAGGCATAACCTGGATGGTGAAACAAAGACCATTACTCTTATCTGACTTGTGTGGAACCTGGACACTTCTTCCTTCCAGTGCTGTGCAAACACACACCTCCTCTTTAACATTCCAATACAGGTTGAGTCTCCTTTATCCTAAATGCATGGAACCAGAAGTGTTTTTGATTTTTTTCAGATTTTGGAATATTTGATGAGGAAATATTTTGGAGATGGGACCTTAGTCTAAACATGAAATTCATTTGTATTTCATATACACCTTATACACATAGCCTGAAGGTAATCTGTAATAATTTTGTGTGTGAAACAAAGTTTGTGTACACTAAACCATCAGAAAGCAAATATGTCACTGTCTCAGAAACCTATGTGAACACTTTGGGATTTGGGAGTTATTTCAGATATCAGAATTTCAGATAAGGGGTACTCAGCCTGTATAAGAATCTCATAGCATGCATGCATGCTCTCTCTCTCTCATGCACACACATAGCAAGCAGGATGATCCCACTTCTCTCAAGAAGATAGCAAAAAAGCTCCAGATAACCAAATAAGCTCTAGACCAGGACTAGGGTCTTTAGAGGTGCTGCTGATCTACAGCTACCATCAGCTCCATCCAACATGGCTAATGCTGAGGGATTATGGGAGCAGCAGCCCAATATCTAGGGAGCCACAAATTATCCACTCTCAAGAATGACTCGACCAAATGGCCTCTAGCACTTGCTAGAGAAAGGCAAAATACACACATATCCATCCAAATATGCCTTTTACCTTGTTTATACAAAAGACGTGATTTAAGTACATTTCAAAGACTGGCTAGCTAGGTGAAATGTTACAAGACATTCTTAAAAGCACCACTGAATCCAAGAGCGGTCCTCTGACCAAACACACACCTTTGGAAAGCCACAAGCAGAGAATTAG
>CM034701.1:3500187-3520454 GCA_020142125.1 Phrynosoma platyrhinos
ATCTGTCATCACCAGAAAGATCTGTGGAGCGGGAACCAAGGTAATATCTCAGCTTCCCTTATTAAAATAAACACAGGGACCAGTAGGAGAGCCTGCAGAAACTTCAGTTAGCCACTTTCAAGGTTGCCTTTGAGGAGCCAGCTCTATAAATGTTTTTTGGCTGCTACCCAGCAAGTCTCAGACAAAATCCAGAAAATCAAAGTAATTCTGAATCACTGATTGCACATCAGCAAGTCTCTGATCAGTCATGATCAGAGTATGAAATTGAAAAATGATGTTGAGAAGATATTTGGTTCCTCCGGTGAGAGGATTTTGAGGGGTTGAGTGGATCAATTCCATAGCAGCATTTGAGTGAAAAGAATATTCTGGAGATGAATGAAATACTGACTTACAAGTAAAGAGAAAGCAAGACATTGAGGGAACATGTGATGAAAGACTGTTTCCAAAAAGGTTGATATAACCTCCCTCTTCCATTGTCCCCCAATCCACCCTCCAAACCTGGAACTGTGACCTGACAGTCAGCCCAAGGCTGGAATAAAGACAAAAGAGGCAGGCTCACAGTGACCAAAGGTTTTGGGATGGCTACCAGTCTGCAGGACAGGAATTCTGGAAATATTTTAAAGGTTACTTTGCCCATCCATTATCACTGAAACATACTTAAAATGAAAACTCTTTTCAAGCACAATGTACACTTACAATGTGGACACACTCTGTATGTTCAGCAGAAGTAACTCCTAAACAAGTTGCTTTTTTTTCTGAACAGACCCAAGTGCATCAGTGAATACCCACAAATTTCCAATATTCCGATACAGCTCATCAACTAAGGTACCTGAGAACATCATGCGAAGCTTTTCCAAAACATCTGCTTGGTCCAGCCAAACATCTGAGAGGAACACAAACATGGCATCTTCATTTTCTTCCTCCAGCTGTTTCAACTTGGCAGAAGCTTTTACAGAGGTCGAAGAAGGCCCTCCAAAGAAGTTTGCATTTCCATAATATGCCCTACAGCATGAAAAGGCAACTATTGGTAGACTCCATGTAAGCTTACTCTTCTCCTCAATCATTCTTTGAATTTTTTAAAGCACAGAGTATGAGTTTAAAATATAACAATTTAAGGCATTTATCTTTCATCATTTATCACTCAATTATTGTTATTGTGTGCCTTCAAGTCGTTTCTGACTTAAGGTGACCCTATCTTGCAGTTTTCTGGGACTGAGAGGATGTGACTTGCCCAAGGTCACCCAGTGGGTTTCCATGGCTGAGCGGAGAACTGAACCCAGATTTCCAGAATCCTAGTCCTACACTCAAACCACTACGCTATGCTGGCTCTGTTATCACACAATTCACCATGGCCCTCACCAGTATAATATTTCTGAAAGGCAGGTATTTCCTTTTAATGACATGTATTGCAAAACTCATCCCAACACAGGTTCAAAAATTATACATTCTTACACCAAGCATCTTCTTTTGGAATATTAGAACATAATGTAACTTATTTCTTTTCACAACAAAATGTTGCAGTGCATCCCTGGGGATCCTTGTTACCTGAGTTTGTTGTGTGAGAACTGGAGGGTGGGGGAGGGAGATAAGGGCTAGCATCAAAGATAGGCATTCATGCTCTAGATCAAGCTTGGTTTAGACATTAAGTATCAGAAATTAGAAGTCTGATGTAGTGCAGTGTGATACCGATGAAAAATACTGCAGACCTGTTATAAAGCTGACCAATCGTAATGCTGCAGGCATACTGCATTGCTGACCTGCAGCATTAACATGAACTGCATTGCAGGGCTGTGACAAGCCATTCTCTCCTAGCCACAGGCCCTTACAATTTGCAGCGTGGACAATGTACAGCATATGCTCTAAAATTTTCATTAACAGGGTTATTTTTAAGTATTTAAATATTTCACTCGTACTTAAATGTGAGTTAGTAAGCAGGGAATCTTCTCTTTGCTATTATCTTCTGGGGTTTGTTTGAACCAGATGGAGATGGTGTGGTGCTCAATCATGCCAATGTTAAAACATCAAACTTCCTCTTTGCTGTCTACAGAAAATCTCATTTCTGATACTTAAAGCACTTAACAGTGTTGCTCAGTGTGCATCAAGAATAACAGAATCATGCAGTTGGAAGGGATTACAGGAACCACCCAGTTTAACCTCCTACCATGCAGCAATACCCCGCTAAAGCGTTCCTGAAGATGCTCATCCAGCCTGTTTAAAGACTTCCAAAGATGGAGAATCTACCACCTCCCAAGGAAATCTATTCTACTTATCAAAGTGACCTACCCAAAGTGATAAGTTTGGAGAAGCAATGTGATGGTTTTCTACTCTTTATATATCTATGGCTAGTAACCTGTTGGTGACTTACACGTGCGTAAGTTCCCTTGAACTTTTTTGGCCATGGCCTAACATCCATAATCAGCTGAAGGCTGTGGAAGCAGAGTTACACGTGTGGTACCATTGCACAGAAAGATGTATACTTCACATTGCAATCGTGCATTTCACACTTGTTGACACCTTCAATTGCACATTGTTACCTTTTGCTACAATGGTCAGATAACTCTACAACTCTAAAGTTACACACTGTCTCCTTCATGTAGGCTCTTGGCCTACATTTCTCTTCCTTCCTTCCCTCCCAGCCTTTCCATCCTTTTTCTCATCCCACTTTGATGTCAGTTTTTCCCCTTCAATCAGCCAACTCTCCTCATTAGGGAGTCCTTACAGAGCTATCTGGGATTTTCCTACTCTTTACGAATTTATTTTTGGAGGCTTAGAACTTCCCTGAGTCAGCCAATATCTTGTACTTGTACTCTGGTGTTTTGTATAGACACTTGCAAGCCCACTTTCCTGAAGCTTTCAGGAACAAAATACAATGTACCTTGTTGTAGCAGAAGGTTCGGTAGGGGGGAATCCAAAAGCATTGACATGAAATACTTCATCTTCATACCAGCCTAAGAAATAAAATTGGAAATGCCTCTGGCTAAGCTGGAAATTTTATGGTATATCTTATATCAAAGATATCCCCACACTTTTTAAGAAATGAGAAATAGTAAATATGACATCCTACAGTCAGAGCATCAGCATCTGATTTTACCTTCTATCCACCTCTACAAAAAAGAGCATCTTCATTTTGAATTCTGGTCATAACACTGATTAACTGTTACTTTGACAAACGCAACTCTGAAAAAGGATTCTATCTAACCCCCAAATCATTAAATCTATAGCAAAACTGTTAATTCTTAAAAACAACACAGTTTAAAATTTCAAACAGCTGTGTCATTAAGCAGCAGTAAACAAACAGAGAGTCACACAAGTTGGCTGCTTCCAGACAGGTGGCACAGCAGAACCATTATTCTTTTGCTTATACAGTCGCCCCTCTGTTTTCGCAGACTTGTTGTCCACATCCCTCGCCCGTTTGCAGAGATAAAATGGGGTGCGCACCACCACTGAAGCCTATGGGGCTTGAATATTTGAGATTTTCCATTTTTAGGGGGGGTTCCAGAAGGGATCCCCAGCGAAAACGGAGGGGTGACTGTATCTTATAACAAAACGGCAACTAATACTTCATATTATCTGAACTATTGCACTTCAGTTTATATGTATCTACTGCTATTTCTTGTCCATACTAATGGCAGGGACATAAAGGGGACAGATGGAGCCATTTGAAGCTAAGCACACATTTGTTATAAACGTTGAAGTGGATACCATTTTTTGACTACGGTATGTTAATTATTGCTAACTTTTGCAATCAGGCCAGTCGCAGGAGCTCATGGAGTGCAAGATAGGGTGGATAGTGTTGCAGTCAAAAAACCTTGAAAGGATAGGCCTTTGTAGTTTAGAGCAGGGATGGAGAGTGCAACCTGTAGGCTACAAGTGTGCCCCCAAGCCCTTTTGCCCCAGCCTGTGGTGTCCCTGAGAACATTCCCCAAATGTTCAGCCCAAAGCATCCAAAACAGTGAAAACTGCTTCAATCTGCAACAGTTTTGCTCCCTCCCCTTCTCAACCCATGGGGAAAAAATGGCTGAAAAAATCTTGAAAACGAATCCAGAAGCAACCTCACATCATTTCATATCATATCAGCATGGCACAATATAGACAAAAAACAGCTACTGGCAGAGTCGCCCACTCCGGTCCATCCCAGCTCCTCCGAGCACACACTGCTGTCTGCTGTACATACTCCAGAGACTGTGGAGTCCATGGGGAAGGCTGAGCAGTCCTAGGGCTGCAGGCTAAGCTCAGAGAAAGGTCATTAGCACTGGTGTGAGCTGAGGGGTCTGGAGCATCCCAGGCTGAAATGTCCTTGGTCTTTCAAGCTTAGGAATCTCCAATGCATTGAGATCTTATGTCTCCTCTGTCAGTACCACAGGTTCCATAGTCTTTAAGTCCACATTCAGGTTGCTGCAAGACTCCTTTCTATCCTGATTACATTTTTTTCTAACTATATTTTGCATGTATGTGCGTGCAAGTGACCTTCTAGTCAGCTGTCGACTTATGATGACCCCAAGAATTTCACAGGGTTTTCTTAGGCAAGAAATACTCAGAGATGGTTTAAACAGTTCCTTTCTCTGAAACATAGCCTACAGCATTTAGCATTTATTTGCTGTCTCCCATCTAAGTACTAACCAGGGCTGATCCTGCCTAACTCTCAAAATTAGAGAGGACTGGGTGCCTTAAGGGTATTTATACAGTCATATCCTAAGGCAGAGTATGGAAAATATGGGCCTTTTTCAGGTGACTTTAAAAGATTACAAAATATAGCATCTTAGCCCACACAATCCCCCAAGACCTCAGCATACCTTTAAAACACCCTTCTTGGCTGAAAAAAAACCCCCAAAAAACTGGAAGTGATGCAATTTCACTTCCAGTTTTGTAGGTGAAGAATGGCCCCTTCCACAACTGCCCAACCCTAATGCAACATTAAGTCCTATTATTGATATATAACAGCAAAAATAACAGTTATAAAATTATAACACTATACTCTTAACCATCCGCTCAACACATCAGCCATACTAGAAGCCCTGCTCAGAGTTCAAATCTGAGGATATGAAAATTCGGATGGAGGGAAGCAAGACTACAATGGCAGTCCCCACCTCCATATTCACATGCTGACCCAAGCTGTGAATGGAACCTGTTCCCTTACAAGTGATACACCTGTGTGCTTTGACTGTGTGATCTCATATTCTGTTGCTGCAGTGTATGGCTTGAGAGAATAGAATTGTAGAGATGGAAGAGGCCACAAGGGCCATCTAAACCAACACCACACCATGCAGGAAAACACAACTAAAGCACCCCTGAAGAGTGGCCACCCATCCTCTGTATTAAGACCGCCAAAGGAGGAGAGCTCATCACCCTTTTAGGCAGCAAATTCCACTCTCAAACAACTCTTACAGAAAAGAATTTTTTCCTAGTCTTTATTAGGAATCTCTTTTCTTGCAATTTGAATCCATTTGTTCATGATCTAGTTTCTGGAGCAGAAGAACACAAGGTGACTCCATCTTCAACATCACATCCCTTCAGATATTTAAAGATGGCTATATGTCAACAGAACAGGCTCTGTTCACAGCTTGTGAGTGCAAAGAGTCTGTAGGGACTAAACATACGGCCCCTAAGGGGCGGCGTTCCGCCTCCCCTTTCCTTGCCGGATCGGGGCTGTGGCAACCGCACGCCGCAGCCTTAATCTGGCACTTTGCCACTCTAAAAAGAGCTGGCAAATGTGGCTCCTTCTTAGAGAGGCAAAAAGCGACCTTTGCCGCAGTGGCGGCGACTTTTCAGTGTTTCTTTGGCACAGCACTATGAACAATGAGCTAAGGGAGCACCCTGATGCTACCCGCCGTCTGTTTGCGTGGGCAGCGTGAGGACAATGTGGGGGCTGAGTGTGTGGTCACCACACCCCCATTCCGCCCCCAGGCCATTCTGTACAGGGCCATAATCTCCCCACCCCACTACTACACTACTCAGGCTCTTTGTCAGGGGAGTGGGACTGACCTATGAACCAGCCTTCTAAGAACTCACTCGGTTGTAAATTCGACTTAGCCAAAATGCGTCAACAATTTTAAGAAGAAAAATGTCTGCCTTACCTTCTGTTAAAACAAAACATGACTCTGTATATAAGCCACTGTGGAACTGGTACAAAGTGGTTAAGGATGATGTGAACTAAGGCATTACTACAGAAACAATTGTTAGAAGCAAAGCAGATTAACAATTATGGCATTGATTTCCATGTTCATTAACAGCAGTCTAGCATTACATCCAAACCCTAAAGTACTCCTCTTAACTACCATTAAGAGAAATAAGCCAACTTCATAAATGCAGTTTCAAGTGGGTTTGTCTGAATAAATCATAGTTAGCACATAGTTAGTGATGGCTTAGTTATTAAAATGCCAGTTCCGATGACCGGAAGATCAGAAGGTTGGCAGTTAGAGGCCCGAGTGATGCATGATGGGGTGAACTCCTGTCACTAATCCCAGCTTCTGCCAACCTAGCAGTTCAAAAGCATGCAAATCCAAGTAGATAGATAGGTTCCACTTCAGTGGGAAGGTGACAGCATTCGGTGTAGTTATGCTGGCCACAGGACCAACAGAGCAGTCCTTTGACAATGCTGGCTCTTCATCTTAGAAATGGAAATGATCACCGCCCCCTACAGTCAGTTACAACTCGACATTCATGTCAAGGGTTACTTTTAGCACTACCCATAGTCTGCTTGAGACGCAGACTAAACTGTGGTTAGTTCAAATGGGAAACAAAAATGCTTGCAATCTCTTTCTCATGGCTGGTCTAGAGAAAGGTTGCTGTTGTATTGTGTGCCTTCAAATTATTTCCAACTTATGGCAACCCTAAGGTGGTTTTCTTAGCAAGATTTGTTCTGGGGGTGTTTGCCACTGCCATCCACCAAGGGTGAGAGAGTATGACTTGCCCAAGAGCAACCAATAGATTTCCATGCCCAAGAGAGGATTCAAAATCTGTGTCTCCTGGTCCAACACTCAAGCCAGTACGCCATACTGGCTAACTGGAGAAAAATGGGGGGAATATATGGACATAACATTAAATAATTAGTATTACATTTGAAACTAGATTAGCCTGCCCAGTTCTTAAGATTCTTGAGAGAGGGATTTGTCTTGGTTTGAGGGCCTTCTTGGTGACTGTTCCCAGGCTGTGGAACTCTCTCCCACAGATAGCCAAATTGGCCCTCTCTGCTCTTCTTTCAGAAGCAGGTAGACCTTTTTTAATTTATTTAAACAGGTGTTTGATGATTAACTGGTTGTTCAGAAGACATCTTTTTCTGGTGTGTGTGCTATACTATTATCCTTATTGTTATGTTTTTAAATGCTTTTGAACTGATTTAAATTAATAGTCTTTTCTTGCTTGTGTATTTTAACATTTTATCAACAGATTTTTTGCTCTATCATGTTTTTAACCTTGCTGTAACCCACCTCTGATCCCACATCGGGAAATATACATATATGAACATACACATCCAAAAAATTTCCATACAATATATTTTACTGCACTGGAAACTGATTTCTTTCGCACAAACTAGTCTGGAAAAAATTCCAATGAACACTTGACAAGACTAAATTTTTACCCTAAAATTCACCAAAGAGGAAAAATACAAGTTAATATGAAGGAAATCAAAGGAAAAAAATAATGTTTGCACCTATTTCTTGAACCCCTTGAAGCCCATCCACAAACCTTCTATGGGTTCATGGACCCCTATTTCAAAACAATTTGGCAAAATGAGGAGGGGTATGCAGAGCATAACTTATTGTGTTGACACAAACTTTTGAGTATAGATTTTCACCAATAAAATAATGAATTCACAACATATGAAAAGATGACTGCAAGACACCCAACAGATATACCAGATGGAAATACAAGAGATATTAAGATAAAGTTCTCTCTCCAATAACTCTCTGTTCTTATTGGGCACACATGTAAAGGATATTGCTTTACTGATGTCCAGCTGGACAACGCCGGTGGGATCTTCCAAGAAAAACTTTCCCTTAAAAATATGGATACAGGTAATTAAGATAAAACTCCCCCATTTCAGTATTCTGTTTGAGGTGGAATTCCTTATTGCTCACTCTTATTCTCATTAACACCTAATTCAATAAAGACTTTGGAAATTCCCTTCCCTCTCCCAGTCACATTTTAAACACAAATTTTGTGTACTGTCACCACCCTGCTGAACAGCAGTCATCCTTAGAGCCACTGATATCAAAGTACTTACCTCCTTCATCTGGGTTATCATGCCGAGAACAATCACGTCCCCAACTTTGGCTGAGTTTCCCAAGAGAGTTTCTACAGTTTTGAGCTAGAATCAGAGAAAACAGAAATTAGGGCCTACTTCTATCATACTTCTGTTTCTTATTGGCATTGCATGATATGGAATACTAGACAAGTAGACCAAAAGAACACAGCAACTGAGCCGATTCCCTCGCTCCTCTGAATGGCAGACGCCAATGCCCTATTGCAAACTGCTTCCAAAATCCACTGACTTTCAAAAGAGGGTTGCCATCAGGCAAAAAGAGAGCTGCCGATTAAGAAACACAAGCCTCGAATGTTCAAAAGGGCTTGCTCATTTGCTATAGTATGGAAGCTGCTGACAACAACATGATTATGCTATCATACCCTGGGGAGAGGGAGGCAAGAAAGAAGAAGTAGTTACGGTATTATTATTATTATTTCAAACTCTAACATAGGCACAGTAAAAAGCAAGGTGTTCACACCCAGATTTTAACCCCTCTCTTCAGGCAAGGAACATCTCTTATCACTGATATGCAACTGAAAGGAGATAAAAGATTTCACCCTGCTCTGTTTACACCACTTTGGCATTTCTAGTGCAAGCAGAGGCTTTTCTGAGTAAGTAAGTAAGTAAGTAAAAGGTATAGTGCTACTTTCACTAGACATTTTTTCTTTCTGTCCACCCTAAACTGAATTCAAAGATATAGCCGCATTAGTATCAGTATGAGATTAATTGAAGGAAAAAAGTTAGCAGCATAAGCTTTCGTAGTACGAAAGCTCATGCTGCCAACTTCTTTCCTTCAGTTACTCTCAAAGTGCTACAAGATCTTCCTTAAACTGGTTACTTTAACAGCAAAAAGAGCAACCTTCTGTGTCACTACCTGGTTAGAGCCTTTCAGAAGAAAATTAAATTTGTCTGAAACCCTTCGGTTTCCCATATGCCTAAAAAAGGAACAAAAATAAGGTTCTCTCTAGGATCAGAATACAACTGCCATTGCAATAGACAGTGGGCCAGATCTTCCACTTCAGTTGTACCAAAAATACAGAGTCTATTTGATACTGAGATGTCCTGGAATCTTCCTTGTTGCATTACAATGTCCATTTGCTCAAATCACAGAATAAATCTGTTCTTCATGTTTCATTGGGCAAGAAAAATACTTGGAGCCTTATCTACTGGGAAATGGATTTTTTGCTTTTGCATTTTTTTTTCTTTTGTAAAAGATGCTTTTCTAAATCCTAATTACTGCCGAGGAGTAGCAAGAATGCTAACACCCCTTACCAAACATCTTACACTACCATCAGGCTTTACAAAACCTCCACTGATCCCAATAGAGGCTTAGAGTGAGCAGGGATCAGAAGGCATAAGCACATTGGGGCCACAAAGCAGCAAGCATCACGGAGGACAATTTGTCGCTTTGGCCCTTGGGCTGATGCAGCCCCCCTCCTGATTCCAAGAGCATAGAACCATCAACTCCTATGTGATATTAACAGGTTGAACTTACCTGGAATTTACTTCTACTTTCATCTGGGAGTGCACCAATAGCTGATGGTGTGAATAATTCATGCCTATGCGTTCTCTGCATGGGATAAATATGAATGACTCTTTTAAAATTACTATACGGTTATAGGAAAACTTCTTTTTCCCATGCAAGATGCCCTCATGTTCTTATTCTGCAATAACCATGACATGTAGGAAGAACTGAGCCAGATTCCGCATACAGAAAACACATTTGGCCACTAGAAAGCTTTGGGAAGAGTTCAGGAAGAACTAAAATAAGATGTTGCTGTATAAGAGGGCTAGGTAAAGTACAGGCTGTGGGGTGCATGAGACCCTTAGGCCCCCAAAGTATAGCCCCAGAAGTCCCCCAAACCTCCAGACCCATTGGAGGGTGGTGGACTTGCCTTCTTTGGAAGGCTTTAAACCAAGTTTGGACAGGTATGTTTCAGAAGTGCTGTACTGATGTATTCTTGTGTGGCAGGGGTTGGATGAGATGACCCTTGTGATCCTTTTCAACCCTAAAATTTTATGATTCTAATCCAAAGTTTGGGAAAGCCAAGTTCTCTAGACCTCAGATGCCCAAGTCAGCCAGTGAATCATAATGCATGGTGCTAGCTGACTTGGAAAGCTGAGGTTTAGAATATCTGCTTTCCCAAACTTTGGATTAGAGGAGGTATACCCCTGAATACTATTAGCTGGGGTGGGGAGGCAGATAGAGGACAAGAGGGGAAGACTATTGACATCCAGCCCTCAGAGGGGCAACCTGGAAGCATCTGATTGGTCACTGTGGGAGAATACTAAACTTCATAAGCCCTGAGTCTGATGGAGCCTCCCAGATCATCCCATGTTTTAATATAATTGTTATATATTGATGTAGTATCTTTACCATGGAAATGTATGCCAGAATTAATGTGTTTTGTTTGTATATATATATATAGAATATTTCAAGCTGTGGATGCTTGAATCCACCGATAAGGAATATGTGGTATGGAGGGCTGACTATAATTCATATCCCAATTGCAATTTTCCCAAGAATATAAATCTGCTCTTTATGGCTGTTTCCCCTGTGAGGGAAGAGTTATATAACTTCAGATCCTTATTCCAAATTCTGTACACATCTTTTTGAAATGATGGGACTTTAAAAAATTCTAGCTTTAAGTCAGATCTTGGATAAGTAACTTTTTAAAATTACAACTATGGGACACCAGCAATACTGTCTGAGAGTTATAATCTCTCAGAGTAGCCTTTCATAGCTTGGCTTTAAGCATTAAATGAACTAAATTGCCTTTGGGGGTTTTCTCACCTGCTGCAAGATGATGTGACGCTCACGAAACAACTCTGCTTTATCTCTGGCAGATCCAAATAAATTGGGTGCAGGGTGGTTGGTCATCGAGAGACTGAAATAAATGTTACAGAGACTGTGTAAACTTTAAAAAGAACACTTATGAAAATGGTGTCAACTAAAGGAAGAAACGTGGGAACATTTTTTAATTGTTTATTTTGTGTTTTCAAGTCAACCCTGACTTACAGCAAACTTATCTTAGGGCTTTTTGGCCAAGATTTCTTCAGAGAAGGTTTGTTACTGCTTTCCTCTGAGGCTGAGAGTGTGTGACTTGCCCAAGATCACTCATTCAGTTTCAATGGCTGATGGGGTTAGACTCCCAGAGTCCTAGTCCAATGCTCAAACCACTATACAACGCTGACTCTAAAAAATAGGATTTGGGGCAAGATTTCTTTAGAGGAGGTTTGCCATTGCCTTCCCTCTGAGGCTGAGAGAGTGTGACTTGGCCAAGATCACCCGGTGAGTTTCAGTGGCTGACGGGGCAGGATTCCCAGAGTCCTAGTCCAATGTTCAAACTACTACACAATGTTGACTCTAAAAAATAGTTTTCTTGGCAAGATTTCTTTACAGTAGGTTTGCTTTGAGGCTGTGAGAGTGTGACTTTCCCAAAGTCAACCAGTGTCTGAGCAGAGATTTGAATCCTAGCCTCCCAGAGTCCAGTACTCAAACTACTACACCATGTTGGCTCTCACTGGAACAATTTATTCAGAGGTTTGCCACCATTGCTTTCCCCTAAGGCAGAGAAAACAGGACTTGCCCAAGGTCATCCAGTGGATTTCAAGGGCTGAGGAGGCGTTTTGAACCCTGGTCTCTGAGAGTCTTAGTGTGGCACTCAAACTATTGTACCATGTTGGATCTTTTCATTATCAGTTTCATTTTCATGCACCTTTCCATGCCATAAGCCAAACTTGAGCTGAGGGACTACAAAAGAGTGCTGTGAAATGTAAAATAGTCTGGGATCCAAACTCTTCAAAATTTACAGAGGGAGGACTTACGGTAGAAATTTCTTTCTCTCAGAACTGTAAACATATCTTGGGATATCAAAAGCTCCAATGATGTTGAAAACATGTTCCCTGTGAGAAAATCAAATGCAGAAAAAGGCATATTTGAAAGCTTTCCTTGAAAAACAAAAGATACTTGAAAAGTAAATTGCTGTAGTGTTCTGCTATATCAACATCTTGTTTTTATATATGCAATGAAATCATTTGACACTCTTTTCAACAAGGAGAGCATAGTTATGGTAATTTTCAGTCTCTGCAGCAAGGTACAAAGAAAATCACTTTATGAAATGACTGTAAGGTTGCTTGTTAGACTGAGGACTAATTTACAGTCCCTTTAGCATGCCAAGTGGGCTGAAGTGAGCCATTTTGTTTATAACTAACTATCTCAGAGACTAACACAAACGCAAATAAGAATTCCAGTCGACCTCTTTGTGGTGAAGCAGTGGTGAAGTGTCACTCAACTCACGTGTACAGTTTGTTTTATCTTGTATTTTTTCTGCTACAAGTCCTTCCCAAAGTGCTCCACAAGCATGCTTGAAAAATATTATCTTCTGTTGGGGACATCTGCACACATAAGCTTCCCTTATGTAAGCAGATGTCCTATTTGAGCACTGTGGGGAGCTTGGCATTCCTTCCCTCCCTCAAAAGGGCCCAAAGCGCACACACCCCGAATTTTTGAAGCTGCCCCATTTGACTATTCTATGCTTCGGGGCAGACAGGTAGGCTCAAAGAAGCATCTAGTTGCAACCCAAAAACCAAACGCAAAATGATGACATCAAGCCAATGACTGAAATAATCATTTTGCATTTGGCTTTAGGAACATAGCCAGGTGCTTCTCCAAGTTTGTCTGCTTGCTGCAAAGCATAGAACAGCCATGTGAAGCAGCTTCAGGGGCTTTTCAGTAAGTCGAGGGGAACATATGCCCTTATGCAGATATTTATGCTACGCTGAGGGGATGTAGGACTGAGGGTGTACACCATCTGTTTAGAAACCTGAAAATCATATAACACTCTCTCCCCTGAAAACATACAATCCCTATGCCTGAAGAAAGCATGACTCCAGGCTGTCAGGAATGTGACAGAGAGGGAATGTGAGAGACAATATACCTCTGGTCTCTCCAATCACACAATGAAAAACATGTCAGTGGAAACCCCACTTCACTGGATCAGGACTTTCATTGACATGTATTCCAAGCCGACTATGTACAGGGCAAACTAAAATACCTTGGGTCCCATATTGAGGGCATTCATAAAATAAAATAAAATAAAATAAATTTTACTTTTTGGATGACAGGGATGATATCATTTTCACGAAAATTATGTAACAGGTAGTAATGTTGTTACTTTTTCAATGTTATCAAGCAATGTTCACTCATTACTTCTAAAATATTGTTTGAGTCCTTGGGGATGGATTTTTTTTAACCATGTATTTACTTTCAACTGTATTTTGTAAAATATCAAGGTAACTAAAACCTATCATGTTAATAATGTATTAATAATATATTATTCTTAAATGATCAAGCAGTATCTAATGTATTACTTTGAAAATACTGAGTTGTAGCACTGAATACATTCCTTTGAAAAAAAAATGTTCTAAGTTCGGGGGCGGGGGGGGGAAGCAGCTGCAAGATATCATTGGCTGCATTTCCGTATGATAAGCCAGGAACCTTGGCATAATAAATGACAGTGTGAACTGCTTGCACAGCAATATGGTGGGCCCTTGGTATGTACTGAGGTTTGATTCCAGGACCCCCTAGATACCAAAATCTGAGAATGCTCAAGTCTCATTATATACAATGGTGTAATAAAATGGTGTCCCTTATATAAAATGGTAAAATCAAGGTTTGCTTTTTGGATTATTTTGGGGGGTGATGGGAAATATTTTCAAACCATGGATGGTTGAATCTATGAATACAAAGGGCTGACTGTACATGCACCCCACTCATTCCCACTTTACACTGGCCTTTGCACAAACAGATGAACATACCTGGCAGAGTTGTGTTTGAACCTTGATATCATTCATTGATTATTTCCAAACAAGCAAGGATCACAGACCAGCTTTAAACCAGATGTTATTATTGGGCTACAAACTCTGTATCATTTGGACAATAAACCATAATCCCAAATTTGGTTTTGCACAATATTCTGCCCTTTCCGATTATTTAGCAGCTCATGCAAAAGAAGCAATAAACAGGGCTATGTTCAGAATTAATACTATTTGTTCACATTGTGATTTAATAAGTCTAGATTCCTTTCTTAAGAAAGGTGCGTTTAGTCATGAGAACTTGCTAATAAAGTCTGTTTCTGAAACTTCTCATCCATATAATATTAGCAAATACTCTGGTATAGGCAATACAGCCGTTGTCTGCATAAGATTACAATCCCCCTAAGAGATCTATCTTTGAAAGGAGGAATGAATGTTAATGAGATTTAAATCTGAAATATCAAACGAACCAAGGTAAAAGGAAGCAAACAAGACAATCAGTGGAATTAGATTGCATCAAAAGCTCCTGCTGATTTGCTCATTTCAGTAAATTAATTTGTGTAAACGTACATAGTTTCATCTACAGACTGGCTGCACTCCAGAACTGCTGCTTCCACCATGGACTTTTCAATCATGTTACATGACACTGAAAAGAACATTGTGAAAATTAAAATGTTAGCATTTGCAATTATTGGCAACAAGAAGCACATTTATAAAGCTTTTTACATCCCTTTGGAAAGAAAATCCTAACACATTATAATCTTTTCAGCAAAAAGCTGCTGCACTGGCCCACACTGCTTCGAATTTACCAAGACTATTCTGACTAGCACAAGAAGACAGACATGTTGTATGTGATGCTGGACTAACAAGCAAGGACAAGGAGTTGTGTTCGATCAAATGTTTTACATAGTTAACCTGTAGCATTGTGTGTTGAATGCCTGTTTAACTGTTTCCTTTCCTAAGTTACAGGATGAAATCCCTGTTGGTGTGGTTCCAGCTTCCAGCTGTTCCCAAACCAACTGAGATTTGGGGGCATGCGATAATGGGGCTTCTCCCATTATTTGGGCAGCAGAAATAGTCATCCCTCCAGGCAACAAAGGGTTAATGATGTGATGAGATTTAGTTCCATTTTAATGGGCTCAGCATCACAGAGGTCTACACATGTAGACCCATAATTCTTCATAATGGAAAGCAGAGGTGTTCCTGGGCAGTTCCCAACACCACAAAAAAGAGAAGGTCACAATACTTCCTCAACTTTTAATTTAAAATAATATGCAGATGTGAAGTAAAACAACTGGATCAGGGAAGCCTTGCATAAGTAAAGACAAACATCTTGAACTTTCTAGAAATTTGACCACTTTTTCCAATAAGCAGGGATTTCCCCCCTTTCACCACTTTCCACTTTTCGTATTATTTCTATTTTGGTGGCCAAACTTATAAATGTAAGCTTTTCTAACATCCTGGGGTAGCTGGTAACCTCTTTTCTCTGTTTTGATGTCCATGCATTCTCCGAGAGGGATTCTGGAAGCAGGTGCTGTTGTACTTCTCCTGCTGTAGGCAGGCACACATGACTACAGTAGGACTGGCTATAGTAGAATGCCATTCTTTGCCAGCTCAAGATATATTTACTCCAAAGGTGCTGTCACAACCCAACACCTAAAGCCTGTGTTTCTCCAGCCCTCTTTCACCATTCTCCCAATGTCAATGCTATCTTCCAGCTAGACAGTGGATGAAGAGGGAAAGAGGCAGGGTTGGGAAAGTGTAAAGAAGCTTCATTTTCAGTGGCTGAGGAAAACCTGTATTAATTAATACAGTTCATGAAGACAGCAGGATGAAGGAAGGGTGTCTGCTGTATGCCACAGACCCTTGCTTGTATTCCCCCCCATGCAAAGAAGAAAACAGAGGATAAAGAAGGAGCAGATATGCAAAATTACCCCAAAATCACCTGCAGTAAGTCAAGAATTAACAAAACAAAAAAAATTCCACATACCAAATCTTCTATGCAGAACTATTGTAAAGAGACCCATGATGCCTACCCAACAGTGAGTTTCCAAAGAACACTGAATACAACCCAAGAGAGATATGCACTGTTAACCAGTAGTTACAGGTTGAAACACTGTTCTTAGCACACCCACACCTGAACTGTGCAGGTTGTCAGGTTTTGATGGGATATATAGTCAATGTTAAAATGTTGAAATGTAAAGATGTGTGTCTGTATTTTTCCATGATGAGAAAACTGCTTCTAGGGCCTAAATTCACAACATCCCAGTCCAGGTGTTTTTAGAGTCATAACAAAGGAAATTAACAAGCTAGAATACTGTGAGAAAGAGTTTTGTTTATAGAGTGGATTTAATAACAAAGATTGTTTTGAGAAAATCAGTCACATGGTAGAAGATGAACAACAAGGGGTTTGGTTAACACACGTCATGTAAAATTCAACCAATTAATCTGCAAAGTAACGCCCAAAGAGGTGGAGAAAGGTAGGCTGGGAATTGTGTGTTGGGGAAAGCAGTTAGTATGTTTCTAACCTTTCAACTGCATGGTTTAGCTAAAAACTATTTTTGCAGAACCTGTAGCTTGACTAATTTTTCACAATGTAGCAATTAAGAATTTATAGTTTTGTTCCTGTTAGCCAACCTGGCTAAAGTGATATTTTACTGGACTTTGTAGTTTTTACTTTATCTATGCTATTTTACAATAAAGACTAGAAGCTTGCTGAGACCTGCCTGCGTGTTGGTGAATTTCTGCAAGGCAAGTAGCCTGCTGTATGGACTGTCTCCTGCATGGAAATCTATCATCATAAATTTCTATTTTTATCAACACAGGTTCTTTGTATGGCACAGCCACACATGACACATGTGTCACAGCAGCACTGATCATACCCTATCTTTAATACTGAGGTCAGTTGTAACTTCACCCTGTCACCCAGTTACCAACAAGTTGTTGGGTTTGCACACACAGGTTTACATCTTAAAAATACCACCAAGACTGGAGGTCATAATACCCTTGAAGAATATCAACATGCAAGGTCAGATCTCTCCTTCAGTCTTTCCCACATGAATTAATGTTAGTCAGCCAAAGCACACTTTCTGGTCTCCCTTTTTTCTCCTGATTAGGTTATTTCTGTGCATTTCAGTAAGGTAGAGAATGAGTCCATTTGGACTACCAAGAATGCAATAGTTCATACCAGGACTGTGTGCTAAGGTCTGAACAGTCCATGAGGCTGATAGTGGTCCACCAACAGGGCTCAATCAACAAGAAACGTAGAGTGGGAAGTGAAGTTAAAGAACAGTTAGTGTATACAGGCTGAATATCTCTTATCCAGAATTCCAAAATCCAAAATATTCTAAAATACAAAAAACTGTCCACATGGGTGGTTGAGACAGCGATTACTTTCTGAGGGTTCAAAATACAAACTTTGTTTCATGCACAAAATTAGAAAAAATATTATGTATAAAATTGCCTTCAGGCTATGTGTATAATGCATATATGAAACTTAAATGAATTTCATGTTTAGACTTGGGTCCTTTATCCAAATATCTCATTACATATATGCAACTATTACAAAATCCAAAAAATTCCAAAATCCAAAATGCTTCTGGTCCAAAGCATTTCAGATAAGGGATACTCAACCTGTACTAGACTGTCTGGGGTCTTTTGTGTAGGTAATAGATGTGCGTTTTGTTCCTTTACCCCTTATTCAAAATTAAATCACATGTATCTAGTTTCATCATATATATGTCCCCATGACCTTCAGGCATATTTTACAGAGAAGCAGGACAACAGTACTGAACCTGCTGTAAAGAAACATTGGAAGGGACCAGATATTCCTAAACCAAATGTTCAAATCAACCCACGTTAGAGATCCACTTTCAAAAAATATCCAGAAGAATAGCCCTCTCCTGGACTGGCACACAAACAGAAAAAAACAAAATCTCCCAATTGTTAATACACATACACACACACACACCACATTTTGCATTGTTATCTATTATGAAAAAACACAACCCAAAAATAACTCATTTTGTAATAACAAATACCACAGAAACCTATAGGTATCCCATTCTTTCCTCCTTAAACCATCTTGAAAAAATGGAAAATTCTACTCACAAGGTTGTTTTTCAACAGCATCAATTATATTTTCTATCATATCTTCAAGTTCTACTTCATTAGCTGTCTGAAGAGCTTCAGTGAGATACTTGGTAGCTTCACTTATTAAAAAGAAGAAAGAATTAATGAAGACTAGTGAAGTGAAAATCTCTTGTCAGTCTTATCATTGTCTTTTCCAGAATTTCACAAAATTCTTGTTCCATCATGTCAGTGGTTACAAACTTTTTTTCCCCCTCTCTGGAATTTTGTATATATTTTAGCAAATCTTAGTGTTTTTAATACACTTTTCCCATAAATTAAAATGTGACATTACAAAGTGCCACAAATGATGTCACATCATGTCTGTCTGCCATTTGGGCCATTTTTGTTGTTGTTGCTTTGGTGGGATATGGTGTGAAGCTCAGAGGGAAGTAAACTATGGCATTTGTGGCCAGTTTAGAGTAGATTTGGCCAGTTTTCACATTGAAAAAAAATACCCCCAGCTTGGTGTAAATAATTATTTTAATTGGGCTTTAGAGATCTTCAGGAATCACACTTTTGGGGTCCCAAGGGCCACAAATCACACTTTGCCCACACTTGCACCAGTCACTTTCAGACTGGACCTGAAGGCAATATCCACTCCATTGTTTGTTCCCAGCATCTTACACTTTGAGGTATAATACTCCAATATTTTGGATTTTATAGTGATTTTCTATCTATTAAAGCAGGGGTAGGCAACCTTTCCCCTTTAAGGGCCGAGGGTTCCAGAATCCCAGGAGCTATTGGCCAACATGGGACTATTGGCCAACATGGCTGAGGCTTCTGGGAGCTGAAGTCCCTCGGCCCTTAAAGGGGAAAGATTGCCTACCCCTGTATTAAAGTATTGTATTATTCATCTTTGAAACCAGGCTTCTCACAAAACTGCCAGAATCTAGTAAAGTCAACTATCTTCAAAAATTGTGAGTGATGGAGAATACTTTTAGCTAGCACAAGAACTTGGAATGAATAAAACCAGGAACTCTGAGATTTTCAGCAGATTGTTAAGCTGATCAGCCAAGAGAGCTTCTTGCCCTCACAATGACCAGAGAATAGTTGTTTTGTGTCTTCTGGCCTTTAGAAGCTAGCCGTTTATGGGGGAAAGAGATTTTAATAACGTCCATATTTCTTGGAGACCACAAGGGCTTGTAATGCAGGAATGTGTAACCATGATGAAGAAGCATCTCAAGCACATTTATTCAGAAGAAAGTCCCTTTAAATTCAGCAGGATTTTGTTGTTCCTGCATGACTGCAAGCCATTTCCAAGAGCAACCCTAAAGCAACCCTGTGTTGACTGCAAGATCAGCAGGTTGGCAGTTCGAGGGCTGAGTGCTGCATGATGGGATGAGCTCCTGTCACTAGTCCCAGCTTCTGCCAACCTAGCAGTTTGAAAGCATGCAAATGCAAGTAAATAGATAGGTACCACTTTGGTGGGAAGGTAAACAACGTTCTGTGCAGTCATGCTGGCCCCATGAACACAGAGCAGTCTCTGACAACGATGGCTCTTTGGCTTAGTAAGGGAGATGAGCACCGCCCCCGACGGTTGGACACGACTTGACAACCTTGTCTACGGGGAATACCTTTATCTTTACCTTTAAAGCAACCCTACCACAGGTTGTTTTTTTTTAGAGATAATTGTTCAGAGGAGGTTTGTCTTGCCTTCCTCAGGGGCTGAGAGAATGTGACTTGCCCAAGGCCACCCAGAGGGTTTGTATGGCTTAGCAGGGATTAGAAACCTTGTATTCAAAGTCAACATCCAACAATCAAATCACTACACCACACTAGCTAGAAAGTAAGCAGGACTTTTGGGGCTGACTGTCCTCAAGTTGGCCCTGACTCATGGTGACCCTGTGGATGAGACATCTCCAAGACCTCATCCTTCGTTGTTCTGCTTAGATCTTGTAGATTCATGCCCGTGACCTCCCTGATTGAGTCTATCCATCTAGCATGCAATCTTCCTCTTTTTACTGCCTTCCACCATTCCCAGCATTACAGTCGGCCCTCCACATTTGCAGTTTTGACTTTTGCAGATTTTGAGTATTTGTGGTTTGACTAATATGTTCTCTCTAGGAATCTCTAA
>CM034701.1:3528998-3553447 GCA_020142125.1 Phrynosoma platyrhinos
CTTCCAGGAAAGGGCGCAGCTGGCGTATCAGCCAAAGCTGATAACATGCACTCCTGTTTGTCGCATTCACCTGATTAGTCCTCTGAAAGGATGAATCCAGGAGCACCCCAGGCTGCGAACACAGTCCTTCGCGGAGAGTGCGACCCTGTCCAGGACTGGAGGTTGTATCTCAATACCTGGTTTCGGGGCCACTACTGTGAGTACCTCCATTTTGTCTGGATTCAGTCTCAGTCTGTTTTTCCTCCTCCAGTCCATTACTGCTTTAAGGCAGTCATTAAGAGGAGAGACACCATCTGAAGTCGAGGCTGAAGACCGAGACATGGAGAAATATATCTGGGTGTCATCAGCGTACTCAGCGCTGTTAATATAAAGTTGTTAATATTCCTTTGATCTGTACTCCTCCTGCCTCTGGGTCTAAACCTGCTCTGTATGCAATATTTTCTACATACAGGTTGAACAAACAGGTGACAGAATGAAGCCTTGCCTGACCCCTGCCAGTTGGGAGCCACTCTGTTTCTCCATATTCTGTTCTCACAGGAGCCTCTTGCCATGAATACAGGTTCAACCAGGACAATCAAATGCAGTGGCACTCCCACTGCCATTCCTCTAAGAGCAATTTCATATATATCTATACTTTTCCTGAAGCTTTTGTAGAGTTTTAATCTATTATCTTTCAATATGCTGTTTGCTGCCTTGAGTCTCATTGAGACAAAAGATAGGATATAAAATAATAATAATAATAATAATAATAATAATAATAATAATAATATCCATACTTTTCATGTAGAAACATTAAAAAAATTGTGCAATCTGAAGTGATACACAAAGGGGGAAAAGGAAACTTTTCAATTTTTTTTACCTGAGAAATTTGTCATGTCCTTCTTTTGCCTGTCTGTCATAATGAGGCTTTCATTCACCAAAAGGACACATCAGTTTCTGTATTGTGAAATGAAGAAGGTCTAAAATGTTTATGAGAGTGAGGTAAACTTTGAGTGCCTCTTAGGTAGCTCATGAAACTCCTTGATATATAGAGAAAATATTATGTTCTTCAGAAGTCCAAATCATTTGCTGAGCAGTTATTAAAAGGTTTATAAAAATTAAACATTTCCAGTGAAACTAATGAAACATTTCTGTATCTTTTCTGCTGTAGTCAGTTGAAGAAAATGAAGTTTATTTACCTAATGATGAGCTCTGGATCTATGAAATTAATAGTGGATTATGGTAAGTCATATTATTTTTAATTAGCTATTTGTATTACAATATTTACTACGTTTACAATTTTGCAAATTGCAAATATCTAGCATCACAAATTGCAAATGTCTGATAAAATACAGTAAAACCAACAATGTCTACAAGCAACAACCCCCACTCTTACCTAATGAGGTGAAATGGAAATTAATCCGGTTGTAAATACTTTTCATTGTTGTGTGCCTTCAAGTCATTTCCGACTTAAAGCAGCCCTATCACAGGGTAATCTTGACAAGTGTCTTCAGAGGAGGTTTGCCTTTGCCATCCTCTGAGGCTGAGAGAATGTGACTTGTCAAAGGTTACTCTACCCAGAATAAAAATATACAAGATGTCAACAAGATAAGACAGAGGTGCTTCTGGTCGGAAGGCAGATCAGGGAATAGGGATCCAGCCTGAGTTAGATGGGGTTACACTCCCCCTGAAGATACAGGTTCACAGTTTGGGGGTACTCCTAGACTCAGCTCTGAACCTGGAGGCCCAGGTTTCTGCAGCCACCAGGAGTGCTTTTGCACATTTAAAGCTTGTGCGCCAACTGTGCCATTTCCTTGAGATGCCAGATCTGGCCCTGATGGTACATGCCTCAGTTACATTCTGTTTGGACTACTGTAGTGCTCTACTTGGGGCTGCTTTTGAAGAGTGTTTGGAAACTTCAGCTGGTCCAAAGAGCCACAGCCAGATTGTCAACTGGGGTAGGTTATAGAGACCACATGATGAACCCTGTTGAAACAGCTCCACTGTGCTGGTTGTGACCTATGTAGCCCTATATGGCAGACCGTATCTCCCTCTATGAGATCCTAAGGAGAGGCCCTTCTCTTGGTCCCATCACCATCACAAGTTCAGTTGGTGGGAATGTGAGAGAAGGCCTTTTCTGTGGCTGTCCCTGGACTCTGGAACTCCATTCCCAGCGAGACCAGAATGGCTCCCTCTTTGTTGTCCTTCTGCTGGCAGGCTAAAACCTTCCTGTTCAGACAGTAGTTTAAAATATAAAGTTTTTAAAGTTTTAAATCTGGGGGTGTTGTATAATTTTAAATTGTATTATTTTAAAGTGTATAGGTTTTATGTGCTTTTATTTTGTTTAATTGTATTCTAGTTTTAAACAAATGATCTGTTTTAATAGTGTAATGGTTTAATTCCATTTTGTCACTTTTGTAGTTTTTAATTGTACTGTGTTTTTAAACTGTAAGCTTCTTTAAATCCCAAATTTGGGGGGAAAGCAGGATAAACAACAACAAGAACCAGTGTTTTTATACCATTGTTATTGTCAAAGGATTTTTCTTTTTGATTATAAAAGAATTAGTTAATAATTTATTGCATCTGGTTGAGTCTCCCTTATCTGGCATTCCGAAATCCAAAATATTCCAAAGTTGTCCACACGGGTGGCTGAGATAGTGACACCTTTGCTTTCTTATGGTTCAGTGTACTCAAACTTTGTTTCATGCACAAAATTATTAAAAGTGTTGTGTATAAAATTACCTTCAGGCTGTGTGTATAAGGTGTATATGAAACATAAATGAATTTCATGTTTAAACTTGGGTTCCATCTCCAAGATGTCTCATTATGTAAATGCAGGTATTCCAAAATCCAAAGCATTTTTGGTCTCAAGCATTTTGGGTAAGGGAGACCCAATCTGTATTTATTATTTCATTTTCAGGGCTAATGATCCTCCAAAGTGGTTCTCACTTGGAAACAGTTTAAAATATAAATTTGTTTCCACTTTATCATAATTCATAGATAAAACAGCAATTAAAACTATAAACCAGTGCTATTATTTGGTTAAAAGCAATTTAGAATAGTCAAGTCTTTCACGGGTATTTAAAACATTAGAGAGAGAGAGAGAGACCCAAGTGCACATCCTATAGGAGGGAACCCACATTTCATAGAATCACAGAATTGGAAGGGACCCTATGAGTGATCAGGGCCAACCCCTTGCTCAATGCAGGTTCTCCAGCTAGAGCATCCCCAGCCAGTAGCTGTCCAGCCTCTTTTTGAAGGTATCCAGAGGAGTAAACCCCATCAGCTCCCATTTTTTTGGGGGGGTTGCCCTCCCACTGTTGTGTTCTTGTAATATTTGCCTTGTTCTCTTTATAACAGTCAGACTATTATCTCCAGACCTGATGAACTCTTGCCCTCCAGAGTACAATTTCTTTCCTCCACAAAACTGACTTTGAAGCCCTCCTGGCCAGACTTTTCAGACTCTTAGCAAAAATGTGGTTGCCAACTGCTGTGAGGCGTAACCCATCCCTTGCTGTGCCTTGCAGTGTCATTGGTTCCCACATGGACCAAAAGGAAGGGGTAACAGTAAACAGGCTTGATGAGTCTTCACCACCATCTTAATTATGTTTATGTTTCTTAAGCTTGTCGTCTTATTGTTAAGTTATATGTTTAGTAATTAGTTGATTGATTAATAATAGTCTGTCATTAGTATATTTGTGTAATGTAGCTTTTATGTGAAATGTTTTTTTCCATTGGTAAGACATGATTGACATATTTAAGGCTGTATCCACACAGCACAGTTAGAGCAGTTTGATCCCACTTTAACTGCGTATCCTGTGGAATCATGGAATTTGTACTTTGGTGACATAGGTTCAAAACACACTGCAGAAATAAACCAGTTTAGACTGCTTTAAGTGCTCTGGCTCAGAGTGAGGGAATCCTGGGGATTGTAGTTTCTTGTGGCACCAGAGCTCTCTGACAGAGGCTACATGCCTCACAAAACTACAGTTCCCAGAATTCTCTAGCATAGAGCCAGAGCAGTTAAAGCGGTCTGAAATTGGATTATTTCTGCAGTGTTATCGGCCCATACTTAGCCTGAGAAACGCTGTACTAGAGAATTCTATCTGATGTGGGTGACTAGCATTTTTTTCCTAATGTGTCAAGGACTGATACCATATTGATGTTAATTGTCTAGTTCTCTTCCTTTTGGATTTAGTGTTAGAGCTTCTGTTTACATCTTTGCAAGGTATTTATGGGCAGGATTTCTCTGATATATAGAAACTATGGGCCTATACAGACTGCCAGAAATAATCCAGCTTGAGACCACTTTAATTGCCCTGGCTCAGTGCTAAGGAATCATGGGAACTGTAGTTAATTGTGGCACCCCTTAATATTGTTTTAAGGGGGGAGGGAATAATTTTGGGTTTTATGTATTGTATATTGTTTTACTGTTGTAAGCCGCCCTGATTGGGTTTTCCCAAAGGGCGGGATAGAAATAAATTTTATTATTATTTATTATATTATTACCAGAGCTCTCTGACAGAGCAGGTTCAGTGTCTCAGAAAAAACTATAATTCCCATGATTCCTTAGCACAGAGCCAGGACAGTTAAAGTGGCCTCAAGCTGGATTATTTCTGGCAGTCTGTATAGGGATAGGCCTTGAATGGAATTAGTAAGATAAGAGTGTTTCTCCTCAAAGTGATCCCAATCACTTTGATTTTCTGCTTTCTGAAGGTATTACTACCTCATTTGATTTTGCTGCTTCCTTTACTCTCTGAACAAAACTTTCAGCTTTCTTGTATTTGTTGAACTGCAGGTCAATGCACTTAATGGAAGGGGAGTTACCTCCATCCATGTCTGGAAGTTGTGGGTCTTGCATTAAAGGAAAATTCTATCTCTTTGGAGGATTTGATGACAAAGGATACAGCAATCGGGTACTGAACTCCTTTATTTTCAGAAATTCCCAATGAAGAAGATTGTTGAAGATTAAGGGCCTTTGCAGACTGCCAGAAATAGTGCAAATTGAGTCCACTTTAAGAGTTAGGGTTAGTACTAGGGAATCATGGGAATTGTTTTTTTTTCTGAGACATTGAACCTTCTCTGTCAGAGAGCTCTGGTGCCACAATAAAATACAGTGCCCATGATTCCCTAACCCTTACCCTAAAAGTGGACTCAATTTGCACTATTTCTAGCAGTCTGCAAAGGCCCTAAGTAATACACTAGTGAGACTATATATTAATCTTCAGAACAATGTTTTGATTTTATTTTAGCACACATACAGTTTTGAGGACTCTGAACCAAGGCCCAGAGAGCTAGCTTGGATATGCCCAAGTGTTTGAACACACTGAGTGGACTTTTACACTATCCACCCCTTCAGCTGCAGGACCCCTCCCCTCTTTAAAATACCATAGAAGTCCTTTTAAATTTCTGCACATTTTCCAAAATCGTTTGCCATAGATGCAGGGTGGGATGAAATTTGAAATGTACAAGGGCCAAGCCTCATTGGAAGCATGTAATTATCGGGACAATTGTTTGTATTCAAACCACTGTTTTTGGGCACCAGATGTATTCACTTCAATGTGATCAATGACCAACATGTTACGTTGCCTTTCAGAATTAATGGCCTGCAGAGCTTTGATGACAGAGAGACTATGGGCTGATGCAGATTGGCCTGAAGGGACGGTACAGAGCCGCCCCTGGGAGCGGCAGATCAAGGCCGCAGCAACCGCATAGTGCTGCTTGATCCTCCTTTTTGCCGCCCCCAAAAGAGCCAACAAAATGTCACTCCTTTTGGGGGCAGCAAAAGACCACCCTTTCAGCTGCCACGGCGGCTTTTTTGTGCCCTTTTGGTGCATGCAGCGTGTGCGCCCACTGTCCCAAGAGGGCATCCTGACACCGTGCGGCAAGCAAACAGGCGTGCAGCAGGACTGGGTCGGGTGGCCCACCCCAATTCCACCCCCAGGCCGGTTCTTAATAGGCTGGTCTGCAAAGCCCCTATACTGGTCCAAATGTTTAGGAACACCCACCTCAAATCTGTAACTAGATTATATAACCCTTTAAAGGTGGGCACCACAATAATTACTGTAATTTCTGTATAGGTTATAGGTTAAGTGGCTGGTTTCCTGCTTCTTCATTTAGATTCATCTGAGTCATGGCTCTTTTAAAAATTTATTTCTTTTTATATTCCACCTTTCTCATGGAATGGGACTCTTGTGAGGAAAGGGTTAGGTCTCCTGATTCCTAACCATTAAAATGAGGTATTCTAATCCCCAACAATTAAAATTAGGTATATACGATTAAGACAGTCTGATCTCTTTGAAATTAATGGGAATGGGCAAGTTGATACTGTAGTTCTTGTTCTGGTTAGCATCTCATTTCCTTGTGTTTTTAAAAGCAGCTTGGACCTTGAAACTGCTTCACTTTAGTGGGAGTAGCAAGCAATTGAAAATATAAGGTTTTTCATAACAGATGGCTCACCTTGGCCTTTCTTCAAAGGCAGTGCAGATTTTAAATGCAGCACAATCTCTATCACAGAGAAGAAGCACTGATAGCACTGCAGTTCATTTAGAGAATAGAAGTAGCATGATTTGAGCCTCTACTTTTAAAACAACAAAGAAATGATTAGTTTTTCACAGTCACCACTTATGCCTGTTAGCAGTTTGTTTTTCCAGAATATTGCTGAATGTTAAAAGTGTTCTAATTTTCTTTAAAGCTCTATTATGTTAATTTGCGATCAAGAAATGGAACCTATCTGTGGAAACAAATTACTGATTTTAAAGGTCAGCCTCCCACACCACGTGACAAACTTGCCTGCTGGGTGTATGAAGACAGGTAATTTCCCAAATGGGGTGGTGGCATTCAGTAGCAAACAGATCAGCTTATAGTTCTTGTAGTGTTGAATGATAAGCTTTGCCAGTTCTCTTAATCTACTTGATCTTCACTTCATTCAGTTATAAAATGGAAAATCTGCTGATAACACTAGCCCTTCAATTATATCTGTGGCATGGTGATGGATATAGCCAACAATAAGGTTAAAATGTTCCTAAGTTACAATGGCTACAGTTTTCACCCACTTACAAAAATTAAACGATTCAGGTACAAATCTGTTTTTACTTTTTTACTCTACAGAAATGCTAGCATATTGGTGACATAAATGCCCTGATCAGGTAGCTGCTTGAATGTGTAGGATGATGGGATATACCTAAAGAGAATAAAGAGGAGTGCCAAAGAATTGTTGTAAAATTAAGTAGAACCAAAAGACTTCTTAGGTCTGATAGCAAGAAATTAATTGATGAATTTACTTCTGATCCTTTCAGGCTAATCTATTTTGGTGGATATGGCTGTAGAAAATTGAGTGAGCTGAGTGACTCTTTTGATGTTCACGATGCTTTTTGGGTAAGAGATGTAACATTATCAATACTTGTACTATTATAAGACTATTAGAAGACCTGGGCTAGATGAGACCAAAGGCTAGAGACACCAAAGGCTCATTTAGTCCAGTGTTCAGTTCTGACAGTTGCCTTTGGGAAGCCCATAAACAACACGTGTGTCACCACAGGCACTCCTACTCATTTTCCCCAACCAATGTTATTCAAAAGCATGCTGCATCATAATATATCGCCTTCTTGCCTAGTGGTCTGCAACACCCTTATTTTTCGTGTCTTTTGCTACTCTTCTAAATCTGCCAATTCTGTTCTGTTTTAGGAAGGCCAGATGTTCTGGGGATGGCACAATGATGTTCATGTTTTTGACACCACCACAAAAACCTGGTATCAACCAACAATTACAGTAAGTTGACTTTGGCACATTTGGGCCTGTTTGGTTGCCATCTGTTTACATTTAAGACCGATCTTGCATTTTGTCAGCTAACCACTTGGACTGATAAGAGTATTCTGAAACCTTTTGTATCCTTCCATCATTCTTTGCAGCATGGAGATCCACCTCAGCCTCGAGCAGCACATTCGTGTGCTGTCCTGGGAAATAAAGGCTACGTATTTGGAGGACGGGTTTTGGTTTGTACCTATTTAGTATTCACTCCTTTAAAAAAATAGGGGAGTGGTGTGATTTTGTATAGGAGAGGGAGCAGACAGATCGTTTTAAATCAGTAAGAGGAGATGATTGAAATGCTGAAGCACTGTTGTGAGGAAAGGGGATGGTCATGCATGATTCTTTTCTAGTTCCCTTTTTAAAGGGGCTTTAGGCCCCAGGATAACCACTCATTGTTTTACTGAACTAACAAAGTTGTAAAACTGTTGTAAAACTATGTTAGGAAGATTGTACCTCATCAACTGTGGTATTAGAGAAACAGTCCACAGGCTGTGTAAACTATCATCAAATATAAGCAAATCAGATAAGACTACCTATACCTCAGTTTTGTGCTGATAGCTATTTTGGGTAAGAAAAGCTTGAGCGCCAGTGACCAGATAGAATAAAGGAAAAAAAGTTTGTACAGGATTAGTCTCCTTTATCCAAAATGCTTGGGACCAGAGGTGATTTGGATTTTGGAATACCTGTATTTGCATATAGGTACATAATGAAATATGTTGGAGATGGGACCCAAATCTAAACACAAAAATAATTTGTGTTGCATATACACCTTATACACATAGCATGAAGGTAATTGTATACATAATATTTTAATTAATTTTGTGCATAAAACAAGGGTTGTGTATACAGTCAGCCCTCTGTTCTTGCGGGGAATCTATTCTGGACCCACCCACCCTGCGACAACTGAAAATTGCATGTATTCAAGCCCCAGGCACGTGCCCCATTTTGTGCCTCTTTGTTCGTTGCCCGAGGATAGGCGAGGGATGTGGATACCAACTCCACAAGAATGGATGGGCAACTGTATTGAACTAACTGAAAGCAAAGGTGTCACTCTCTCAACCACTCTTAAAAAAAACTTTTGGGTTTTTGGAGTATTTTGGATTTTGGAACTCTGTATATGGGAGACTTAGCTTCTATCTTGCTTTCTCTGTATGATTGTGAAAGCTGGATAGTAAGAAAGCTGACAGGATGCAAATCAACTCATTTGAAATGTGGTGCTGAAGGAGAGTTCTAGAGATATCATGGAGTGCCAAAGAAACAAATGAATGGGTCTGAGAGCAAATCAAGCATGGTCTTTTCATAGGAGCCAAAATGACTAAACTGAGGCCTTTGTATTTTGGACATATCATGAAATGACATGACTCATTACAAAATATAATACTAATTGATGAATTTGAAGGTAGTCAAAAAAGAAAGATAATATTACAAGTCAGTTGACTCAATGAAGGAAGCCACAGCCCTGGATTTGAGAACCTGAGTAGGGTATAGGATGACCAGGGTGCTTGGAGGTCTCTCATTCTTGAGGTTGCCATAAGTCAAAGCTAATTTAAGGGCAATTAACAACGAAAACAATCTTGTTTAGCAAGATTAGAATCCAAGTATTTTTACCTGTGCCTACCTCCAAGGTTAAAGGCAGCATGCCTCTCAAGTTTCAGTTTATGTGTTCAGAAATGGATGGTATCTTGTATTCTGCTTTCTTTTAAAAGAATGTTGGAGATGGTATTGTCACATATGCCTTTTTAATTTTTTTTTAATAGCAAACAAGGATGAACGATTTACATTCTCTAAATTTAGATACCTGGGTGTGGTCTGGAAAGTAAGTTTTTCCTCGTGTCATTTCTTTCATTTTCTGACAAGTCTCATTAAATTGATTTGTATAAAGCTAGCACCCCAATAAGAAACCTCCCTGTTGTCCATTAAAGTGTTGCCCATTAACCTGTAACACTAAAATCAGTGTTTTTGGTAAGGCACATGTTTTTTTGAGTTGTAAATGGGGAAGTGCTGGTTCCTGCCTATTGTTTGCCTTCCAGCTCACTCTAGTTGCAGACTGAGGAAGGCACAAAAGGGAGCTTGCATCCCAGCTATTTCACACTTAGAAATGTACCTACCAATCTCTCCATTGCTGTCATGCAGTAAGTAAGCATTCTGTTAGCTAAGCACTGGCTTTAGGAAACGATTGTTCCTCATAAACATGCTAATCTTCCACCCCAATCATGGTTTGTTTCATGAATGACATCTGTTTTGAGTTGCCTTTTAATTTTACTTAGAATTTGTACGAATGGAGAAAAACCAAGAGACAGATCATGGCACACATTGACCTCTATCACAGATGACAAGCTTTTCCTGTTTGGTGGGCTGAGTTCAGACAATGTGCCCTTAAGTAAGTACTGTATATACTCAAATATAAGTCTAGAAATTTTAGTAAAAAAAATTGACCCCAAAAACCTAGGTTGGTGTGTTCAGTTGAATCTTACCATTTATTTTTTCAGCTGTCTAAAACAATGTTTCAAATTATTAATCCTTAGAAAAAGAAAATCATTAACAAGACCTTTTCATCTATAGAGTTGCTCTGAATTCTGCCTAGTTTCCATCTCAAGCCAAAAGGACGCAGGATTTTCCTTATAGTTAGACTGTAAAGTGCTACCACTTGTCACAGGACCAGTTCCTTTTCTAGAAAGTACTAGCAAAGCTGAAGCAGAGCTTGGAAAAGTTACTTTTTCAGCCTATAGCTGAACTCAGCATAACTCTTCCATGCTTTGACCTGAACTTCACTGCTACTCAGTGAAGCAGAGTTTTCAGTAGGCAAAAGGGGGAAAAGACATAATATGAGGAGATGGAGTGGCACCTACATGAATTGAGCATGCAGAGAAGAACAGAGCGTTTTAGGAAAGAGGTACTCCAGTCCAAAAAAAAGCATATCACTAGTTTCAGAAGCTCAGCAAGGCATCAGGGTGGTTTTTGTTTTGTTTTGTTTTTTTGATGGAGTGGGGTTTCAGAAACAGTTAATATATGGCCTGAAAACAAGGTTTTTAAAAGGGGGAAAAGCCAGACCCAACTAGCCAAGCACAAGCTGCTTATGGGTCCTGGATAGGGTAGTCCTGTTTTTTCCTATTCGGTGTCATTTCCTTCATGTTCATCACAAAATATATGTTTACAAATAATTATCAATTATTTTTTTAACAAAAGAAATAGCATTAATCTGAGGCTCTTTCTTTATTTACAGGTGATGGCTGGATTTATGCTGTTAAAACCAACAAATGGCAACAACTGACGTACTTACCAAAGAGCAGACCTAGGTATAAAAAACTAGTCAACATTTGCTGAAGTTGAGGAAAGTATAAATCCATCATTATATAAAGTTCAACATCAGAGCATAGGTGTGGATCTACTTGTGGACTGTTCATGCCCCAGTTGAGAGTCCTTGATTCCCACCCCTTCCCTTCCACCAGCTACACTCTCCATGCTATATCAAGTGCTGTTACAAAAGGGCCCCAACAATTTTTGAGTTTTTGAATCACAAATTAAGCCATGCAATATGAGGGTGAACAAATTGAACTTTATAAAAAAGCTTTTAACTCAGTGCATAAAATGCAAATCTAAGGTGAGCAATTAGATTCTAATTTATTCAGAAAAAATGTAAATAGTAAAATTAATCCCAATTGTGAACATAAAATTCAGGAGCTTTCTTGCTGATTGCTAGGTGGTCCCTAGATTTTGTCTTGATCGATAAAAGAAAACTGAATCCAGATTAACACAAGTATCTTTGTCACATCCTCTGAAGTTCATCTTGCACCCCCTGGAAGTGCAGGCACACCAAGTTGGGAACCCCTACTCTAATTGAATTATTAATATATTATAAATGCTTTTTCCATATGGTACCAAAAAGTTACCTGTTACTCTTTTGTGAAGAAATTTAGGGTATAACATTTCACTGTATTGGATCTGCCAAAAACATAAAGGCTATTTATTGAATATTCATCCTACCATATTTATTTGTAAGAAAGTCTCATTGTTTTCAGCAGAAATTGCTTCAGGCGTATGTCATTAAGATGGCACTCTTAGAAGCCTCATTTAAATAAATATCTTATTTACACCCAGTGATGAGGTAGGGAGATCACATCTACATGTATAAGGTATATATGCGTGTGTGTATGTGTGTGTGTGTACGTACACGCACATACACACATACATATATACAGCATATAATGCCATATAATGAGTGATTCACAAACTTAAGAGTAACAGATAAAACATTTTATCCCAGTCTGGACACATCAGTTAAGGGCCAATAAACTGAAACCTAGGTGAGTCATTTCTAGGTCTGAGGTCTGAGTTAAAACCTTAATGCAATAAAATATAATGAGAGAACGCAAAATTAAAAGACCACTTGATCATTCAGATAAAGACATGTCTGAAGAAGGCTTGTGCATTGGACTTAATGTTTAGGTCCTAAGCAAGTTTGGTATCACTATAGACCCAAAGGTTGGACTGGGGCCCACAGGTGGGCACAACTCCTTTCCCATATCACCTTGCAGCCTCCACATGCACAGAAGTTAATTCAAACTAAGCTGAAGTAGGGTCTTTACAGACGGGCCCTTTTGGGCCGTCCTGGAGGCAGGGATGGGGAGGGGCAACTGCATGCCAGCTGCCTCAACCCCTCTCTGAAGATGTCCTGATGCTTTGCACAGTTATGCATGGCACACTGCATCAGGATGTCCTTCTGGCGCAGTCTTTTGATGCACTGCACCGGAAGGGGCACCAAAGAGCTGCGCAGCGGCTCTTAGGGTGCCCTTTTGCCAGCTCTGAAATGAGTGGCGTTTTGCCACTCTTTTCCAGGCTGGCAAAAGGGAGGATTGGGGCCGACGTGTCTGGCAGCCTCAACCCCGATCCTCCATTTCCCAGGGCCGCCTGTCTGCATCCCCGCATAATTACCATCATCCCCCTCTTCTTGTAAAGCACTTTAAAATATAAACACTACACCAGGGGTAGGTTGCCTACCCCTGCACTACACCTTGCAGATCTACTATTCCATAATTGAGTATAAATTTAATTTTCAGTAAAAATAAGATCCCCCCCCCCCCCCGATTTTTCCTCACCCATCTTTGTTTCAGGTACAGTGGGTTCTTGGTATCTACTGGGGTTTGGTTCCAGGACTCCCCATGGATACCAAAATCCATGGATGCTCAACTCCCATTATATACAGTGGCATGGTGAAATAAGGTTCCTTATATAAAATGACAATTTATATACAATGCCATTTGGAATGTGTATATTTTTGGAATATATTCAAAGCATAGATGCTTTGAATCCATGGATAAAGAATCCTTGGATATGGAAGGATGACTGTAATGTAAAAACTAGTGGGAGTTGTGCACAGATCCTTCTAAACAGGGGCAAAATGCTGCCCACCAGATGTTGTTGGACTGTTATGCTCAGCATTCTTCACTATTTCGTAAATTGGCAAGAGCTGATTAGCGTCTCAGTCAAGAACTGAGTCTTAAAGCAGAAGACTGCATTTGCCCACTTCTGTAATGTAACTAATTCTTCAGTGTATGTGCCCTTTCCTTGCCACATCTTTTGGGAAGGGATCAACCTGGTGTGGAGGACTAACACAGTAGTCCCAAATTTGCATCCTCCTCAGCTAGCTTGGTCAAAAGTCAAGAAGTCCTCCAGGTATTTTTGACCAGAAGCCCCTGTCAGCTTGGCCACCAGTCAGGGATTCTGGGAGATGAGATCCAAAACATCTGGAGGACTAAAATTTGTGAACCACTAGACTAGCACATTGCTTTTGAGGGAGGTGCAGCTGGCCCACTATTTCCCTTCCCCACCCCTTCAAGGGGTCCTATGAGAAAACTAGTTGCTAACTCCAGGGATATCTCAGTATTACCTTTTAAATAAAGTATTCTGTTTACTTGTGATTTTTATGTATTTGGCTCAGTCGGGAGAATTTGGATACAAAAGGACCTTGAAATTACAGGACTTTAGGCTATGGTTCCCAAAACATGCTTCCTTTGAAAAAGGTGTTACTAAAATTACTGGGAAGCTGACAGTGATGAAATTGCAGACATTGGTACTGATGAATTTGATGGCAAGCTGATTCCACATCCTTGCACATCACTTTGTGTTATGTAATTGGAACTGTCGCTCCATATCTCAGTGCAGATAAAATGATTCCAATTTCTTGTCCATGGTTGTTAAAAGAACCTTTCAGACGTATACTCTCCTTCTCCCCACTTCCTATCACAAACATTTCCTTCTTTACTTTTTTGGAATTAATGTATGTATTCGATCCTGCCTTCTTCAAAAAAGGCATTCACAATGCTTTTCTGAGGCCATAGTGTGTTGGTATTAGTGTTGATCATGGTTAGCTCACATCAAAGTATGCCAATTTATTTTTAGCCAAGGTTGTAATATTTGCTTTTGTAGTAGTACAGACACAATGCTGTATGATAATTTGGTGGGAAAAGAGGAAAGAAAATCAGTGTGCCATGGGAAAGGAAAGTGAAGAGGAAGGAGCGTATAGGCTGTACTACATCCCCCTGTTTCCTAACCATAGTTTGCTGACCAGGAACATTATGTCTGCACTGTACTTGTTTGATGTTTGAGGTGAACCAGATGATTTCCAGAGAGATTTGCATCATGCCTTCCTTATTGTTCTTTTATTGCTAGGCTAAGACCTTTTTACTTTCTTGGGTTCCATTTCCCCCACCCGCCCCTTCCGGGATTTTTCTTCTCTATACCCATATCGTCTTATAGCTATTCTGCTAGCCTTCCTTCTCAGGGTTGATGAGAGGAGGAATCCACACATCCTGGGTTTCTCCCATCATGGCCCAGAGACAGGCAGGAAGTACCTTGAAGTCTTGCAATATCTTATGTAAAAACTGAATATAACGTGAATTGTATCAGGTATTATTCTTCTAGGTGGAGGGTTTGTTTTAAAAAAGACCATTGTTCATTTAGCTGATTAATGATGCAAATAACATGCTTTATTAGAATATCTAGGTGCTAAGTTAGAGCAGCTGTGAGAGGACATAACTCAGTCTGTAGAAAAAAAGCCTCAGGTTTCAAGCTAGGAGTCAAGGCACAGAACAGAGTCCAGGCAGGAAAGGCTTTCCAGTGTCCTGCGATGATCCAGCCCAGGCCAGAGTTTTCCTAATGCAGATAAGACAGAGGCAGACCTATCAACAGGTATGAGGAAGAGAACAGGTGGGATACAGTTTAGTGTAAGGAGTACAGTGCATAATTTCTGAAATGAATGAAGTAAAAAGTGTTTTCTAGCATTGAGTCATCTTGTGCATATTTTTGCAGTAATTAAATAAAAGGGATCAAATTCTGCACTCAGCTAATCCCCCCCCCCAAAAAAAAATTGGCTCAGTGCAGTGAAGCTCTAAAATAATTTCTTGGTAGAAATGTGTTGAATTTTATGCCTTTGTGTATGCATGTGCATTTTATTTTGCACTGGTGTTTACAGAAAGACTTCTTCCTTAGAGTGTGATTTTTGGAAATGATTACTATTCCGAGAAAAAGCTCCACTCTTGGAAGATGTAAGAGAGGAATGGGAGAACACAGCAGCCTGTTAACTTTGATCCCAGCAACATGTTTATTATGGGATTGAGTCCAGAGGGTGGTTGTAAAAGAAACATCCCCATGTAAATGTATTTCGAAAAGCTGGTATCTGTTCAAAATTATTTTTTCTACATTTCCCCGCAGAAGTCTCTGGGATCATACTTCTTACTTAAGCAAATTTTATCTCTGTGGAATTACCAAATTTCTTCCCCTCAGTTGAGACCACCATATCATATCCTTGCAGTGCAGCTGGATATGGTCCAATTGTGTAGCTGAGAGGGAGTAACACAGGCAGGAAAGTCCACAAGACTTAGCTCCTACTTGACCAGAAGTATTTTTCTAGCTCTCAATGTATGCACTACAGAAGCTGCAGAGGTTCCAAGAAGCAACACCTGGTTCCAGCATGAATCTATAAGAAGCAATCCCTTCAGGTGTCTTGGTTTTTAATTATTGCCATGCACACTCTGAAGGTTTGAACACTCCTGCCTTTTTGATATCCACCAACCATTTCAGGACAATATTGAGTGACTGCTAGACCATTAGTGTGGACCATGAGTATCAAAGGGGGTGGGGAGAATTTTTAGATCAAGTGCATTCTGGTCACAACAGGAATTTTCAATTGTGCTGCTCTCAAGGAAGAACTGCTATCCTGAATGTGTCTCACTGAACCAGAGTTTTAGAAATGGTGATATCATACTATCTAAATTGATCTATTTAGCATTCTAAATGTCTTAATACTAGAGTCACAACATAAAAAGCAAGCTCATCCATAACAGGTCTATAGGCAACTTGAAGTTACATACAAACAAGATTTTTAAGTCATGATTAATGAGTCAAAGTATTTAAAAATCCATTTGAGTGGACTAGTTAGTTAATTCATGTTATGAAAGACCACTCGGTTTCACCATGCATTGGAAATTAAGGAGAAAACCTTACAACATAGTTGTGATGAATGCACTTCCACACTAAAAACAAAAGTAATACTGAGTAATCAGACTCAATAGTATCAATTTGAGAATTTTTTAAAACCAAACTGTCTGAGAATTTGTTCTAACTACAATTTTTTTTTAGGTTGTGGCACACAGCCTGCCTTGGTAAAGAGGGTGAAGTGATGGTCTTTGGAGGGAGTAAAGATGATTTGCATTTCCTAGACACTGTAAGTACATATAACATTGGTTAAATGGCATCACTTCTCCTGACAAAGCCTTCCGTTGATACTTAAAATGATGTTTGGTTTTATGGCAGATTTCAATTTAAATAGGCAAAATCAGATTATTTGAATTCAGTTTTTATTGTTCCTGATATGTATCAACATAGGCTGCATCTACATTGCAGACAATACACTTTGACACCACTTAACTGACATGGCTAAATACTATTTAGTGAGATATTTAGCCTTCTCTGTCAGAGAGCTCTGGTGCCACAACAAACTATAAATCCCAGGATTCATTCCTTAAGATGAAGCCTTGACAGTTAAGTGTCATACTGCATTCTGCAGTGTGACAGCAGCCATAATGAACCATAGAAATGTTTTATTTTTTTTATACCCCACTCTTCAGCCAGACAGGCTCTCAGAGACATTTGCTGTTGTTGTTAATTGCCTTCGCATTGATCTCAACCCATGGCGACCCTATGGATGAGAAATCCAAAGTATGATAGTCTTAACTTTTGTCATCCTGGCTTCTAGGGATATTTCTGACTTGATCTGCTCTAGTACCCATTTGTTTGTCTTTTTGTCTGTTCATGCAATCCTGAGCATTCTTCTCTAGCACCACATCTCAATTGAGTTGATTTTCCCCCATCTTCTTTCTTAACTGTCCAGCTCTCACATCCATTCATAGTAATAGGGAATACGATGGCTTGTATGATTCTCACTTTTGTGCTTAGTTGTATGTCTGCATTTTAGGATCTTTTCTAGTTCTTTCATAGTTTCTCTCCCCATTCTTAATCTCCTCCTGATTTCCTGGCTGCAGTCCCCGTTCCAATCAATGTTTGATCCCAGATATGAGAATTCTTTTACTATTTCTATTTCCTAATTGCCTAGTTTGAATGTATGTAAGTTCTCTGTGGTCATTATTTTTGTTTTCTTTATGTTCAGCATTAATCCTGCCTTTGCACTTTCTTCTTTGATCTTCCTTAGTAATTGTTTAGATCTGTGAGGTTCTCTGCTAGTATTATGCATATCTCAGATTACTGATATTTCTTCCTCCTGTTTTCACTCCTCCCTGTTCTGTGTCTAAGCCTGCTTTCCTTATAATATGTTCTGCATACAAGTTGAATAGGTAGGGTGATAGGATGCAGCCTTGTCTGACCTCTTTGTCAATTGGGAACATTTCTGTTTCTCCATGTTCTGTTCTGACAGTAACCTCTCGTCCAGAGTACAGATTCCTCATTAGGACTATCAGATGTGTTGGCACTCCCATGTCTTTAAGGGTGTTCCATAGCCTTTCATGATCTGTTGTAATCAAAGGCTTTGCTATAGTCTGTAAAGCACATGCTGATTTTCTTTTGGAATTTCCTGTTGCACTCCATTAGCCATTGTATATTTGTGATGTGATCCCTAGTGTCTCTTCCTTTCCTGAACCCTGCTTGGACCTCTGGGATATCTCTCTCCATTTATGGTTGGAGTCTGTGTTGCAGTATTTTGAGCATAATTTTTCTTGCGTGGGAGATTAGTGCTATGGTTCTGTAGTTGATGCAGTCTCTTATGTCTCCTTTTTTGTGGATGGGAATGTATATTGATTGCTTCCAATCTGTTGGCCATCGTTTTGTTTTTCATATCTGTTGACATATGTTGGTTAGCACTAGAGTTGACTCTGTCAGTGTGGATTGCAGCAGTTCTATTGGAATATCATCTATTCTTGTTTACAGATGGTTAATTTGACAGTTCCCTGCCCTCAGACTTACAATCTAAAAAGGCATGACACAAAAGGAAAAAGGAATGGCAGTGGGGAAGGGGATCAAGTCCAGCAGATACTGAATTCTTTTGATTGCTTTGCTGTTTTGCATATTGAATTACACTTTGTAATAAATAGGATAACTTTTATGCTTACAGTTCACATGTCTTATTACTCAAGGCTGTTGTTGTTAACTGCCTTCACGTCAGTCTCGACCAATGGCGACCCTATGGATGAGACATCTCCAGGCCCCGTCCTCTCCTGATCTGTCCAGCTCCTGCAAACTCATACTTGTGGTTTCTTTAATAAAGTCCATCCATCTAGCATGTAGCCTTCCTCTCTTTCTACTTCCCTCCACCTTTCCTAACATTATTGTCTTTTCGAATGATTCATGCCTTCTCATGATGTGTTCAAAGTATGACAGTCTAAAAGCCTGTACAGATTGCCAGAAATAATCCATTTTGAGACCACTTTAACTGTCTTGGCTCGGTGCTAGGGAATCATGAGAATTGTAGCTTTTTCTGAGACATTGAGCTTTCTCTTTCAGAGAGCTTTGGTGCCACAATAAACTACAGTTCCCATGATTTCTTAACACTGAGTCAAGACAGTTAAAGTGGTCTCAAGCTGGATTATTTCTGGCAGTCTGTATAGGCCCTAAGTTTTGTCATCTTGGCTTCTAGGGATACCTCTGGCTTGATCTGTTCTAGGACCCACTTGTTTGTCCTTTTGGCTATCCATGGGATCCTCAGCACTCTTCTCCAGCACCACATTCTCTCAAATGCATTGATTTTCTTCCTGTCTTCTTTCTTGACTGTCCAGCTCTCACATCCATCCATCCATGGGAATAGGGAATAGGATGGCTTGTATGATTCTAACTTTTGTGCTGGGTTGTATATCTTTGCATTTTAGGATCATTTCTAGTTCTTTCATAGCCATTCTCCTCATTACTAATCTTCTGATTTCCTGGCTGCAGTCCCCATTCTGATCAATGTTTGATCCCAGATATGTGAACTCTTACTATTTCTATTTCTTCATTGTCTAGTTGTGTCAAGGCTGCAACAATAGATATAACTGTCATTCAGTATGACGTTAATAAAAAGCACATCTAGTCAAATGTTTTAGTTGCTCTGGGTGGGAGGTCTTTATCTTGTTGCTGCTACATGATTAACATTATTGATTTTTCTTTTAATTTTTATTGGCATGGATTTTATCATTATTATACACTCCCTGTGGCATTGGTTTTATTGTCATTATACGCTCCCTGTATTGGCTTTATATATGCTTTGAGTAGATTTATAGGCAAGCAGCCTTTCCATATTTGAAATAAACATTTTAATAAATGATTATTTTATTTTATTTTTGTTTTATTTTTGTTTGTTTAGGGACATTGCAGTGATTTACTGATTTTTCAGACACAACCATACTCACTTCTCAGGTAAGCTGAATATATCATTACTGTTGAATAGCACTACTTCTCCAGAAGAAAATAGGTAGCTGTCTTGACCTAATGCCTCCAGTATGTGTGTGTGCAGGACTTCTGGGAGACTGTGAGCTCTACTCATGATCTTTTGGCTGTACCAAACTATAGTACAGTCATTTCCTATTATATGCAGATTGTTATCCTGTATAGAAAGGCATGGAGGAAATGCAGCTGCAAGTCATGCAGAGCCCATTGGGAGTGGGATGTTGGGAGAGCAGAGCCTGGACTACCACCCCTGGAATCCCCAGCATTTGTGTTCTGCAGATTTCAGTGACTTTAAAAATTTACTGGAATGTTGTTTTAATTTTATAAGACTGCTTAAAAACCACTTGGATTATATGACTTCAAAGTGCACAAAGCACTTCACATCATATAATACAGAAATCTGAGGAATATGTTGTTGTTGTTGTTCTTGTTATGTGCCCTCAAGTCGTTTTTGATTTAGGACAACCCTAAGTTGAACCTATCACTTGGATTTCTTGGCAGAATTTGTTCAGAACAGGTTTACCCTTGCCTTCCTCTGCGGCTGAGAGAGTAGGATTCGTCCAAGGTCATGCAGTAGGTTTCTATAGCTGAGCGGGCATTCACACCCTGGTCTCCTCATGTTCTGGTCCAGCTCAAACCACTACATCACACAGGCTCTCAAGGAATATATACATAATTAGCAAAACTTGGGAAAGTCCTATAAGTTATGTCACTATTATAATACCTTTATTGCAGATGAGAGACTGAAGCTGAGGAAGAAGCTGCATTCAGATGTCACACAAAATCTGTGTGTCTTTATATGTGAACCAATATCAGCTCACAATCCATGATTTATAAAGGGACTATTACACTACATTTTGAAGCTGGCTTGCAAGCCACAGTTTGTGCTATCATTTGTCATTAGCTCTGAATTCATAAATCACTCAGGAAACACAGTTTTCACCTTTACTCCACCTCAGGATGCTGCTGCAAGTTGGAAATGGGAGTGACATTATGAAGCTGAATTTAATCATATTTTAATAAACCACTAAACTGTGATTTGCTGATGAAAGTTAAAACCATGATGTTGTTTCTTCACTTGATTAGCACAAACCATGGTTGGGTATGTTGTTTCATCTGAACCTCAGTAATATGCCTGAACTGATAAATAGATTGGGATCAGAATAAATCTATGAATATTGGTGGAAGGGGGGGGCATATCAAAATTTTTTACATGATTACAACAGTTTATTCCTGTGTGTTTTTAGTTTTAAGCTGCAAGGTTTTGTAATTCTGGCATTGTTTCTTTCAGACTAAGCCTTGACTACATTGGTAAAAATGCTGTTCTCTTGGAAAGCCAGATATCCTGCTTACCATCTAGACTTCTGGAGGAAGTGCTGGATAAAATTACCTTTTGGTCTGCTGTTAAGTATCGCCAAGGAAAACAAAGACAAAGCAAAAGTTCAGGAGGAGATTAACGTTGCCTGAGAACATTTCTACATGGATGTACATACACAATACAGACTTTTGTTGGAGGATGTTTAAAAGCGTTACCACTCAACTGTTCAATGGGCTAAATACCAAACACTTCAAACTGTGCATTGTTTTGTTGTTATGTAACAAAGTAGTTCCAGATCTTGATGATGTAGCAGCTCCACTTGGGAACTCTGAAGGCACATAACAACTTTCTGAATTTTACTGAACCAGTTCAAAGAAGCCAGTTGATCAGATTGTTATTAAAGCTAAATATATTAATGAGACTTGATACAGTCAGCATTTTATTTGGCCATATTTCTGCTATAGTTTTGCCATTGTCTGAAATGGGGAAATTTATGGAATTCAGTCACAGACAAAAAGTCATATGTGTTGAAAAGCACAAGAAAATGGGTTGAAATAGTGTTGATCGTGTTATGATGTGGATGGTAAGTAGATGGTGGGAATGCTGTGGATGTCATTTATTTGGGTTTCAGCAAAGCATTTGCTAAGATTCCCCCAAAATATTTTGATTAGCAAATTGGTTACATGTGGAATCAATAAGAAAACCATCAGATGGATCCACAATTGCTTGGAAAACTGAGCTCAGATTCATAATCGATGGCTGCACTTCAGTCTGGAAAGAGTTTTCGAGTAGAGTGCCTCAGGATTCTGTCCTAGAGCCATTAGTCATCAATATTTTAATCAGTGACTTAGATGACTGGATGGAGGGAATCCTTATCAAGTTTTCAGATGACAAAACTGGGAGGACTAGCTAATACATTGGAAGATAGGAACAGAATTCAAAAGGACCTTGATAAAGTAGAAAATTAGGCAGAAATTTATAAAATGAAATTCAACAGAAACAAATGCAAAATTCTACATTTAGGCCACAAAACCCAAATGCACAGGTATAGGATGAGGGAATACTTGGCTCAGCAGTATACATGTGAAAAGGACCTTGGGATTATTGTTGATCATCAGTTGAACATGAGCCACAAGTGTGATGCTGCAGCAAAGAAGGTGAATACTATTTTAAGCCTGCATTAATAGAAGCATAATTTCCAAATTGAAGGAAGTAACAGTCCCCCTATATTCTGCACTGGTCAGGTCACATTTGTCCTGGTCAAGCCTCACTAAGAATATATACCAGTGTGTGGTTTCCATTGTCCTTTTATTTCTATGTAGTCATGTACTGTATTCCCCTGCTGGTCATACAGCATGCCCAGTCTTCATTTAAAATTCCCTTTGCTTTAGTTTTTTGCGAGTTTTTCAGGGTATGTGGCTGTGTTCTGGACGAATTTATTCCTGACATTTTGCCTGCATCTTTGGCTGGCATCTTCAGATATTGGTGGCATGGAGGTGTGGGCACCAAAATCAAGACCGAGCACATGCAAATGAACATCACCCAGGGTCACAGGGTTTCCCTGCAAACAGTGGATCACTAATTAAATAGACACAAATCCTCCTTGCATATAATAATAATAATAATTTTTATTTATATTTCCCGCCTCTCCCTACGGATTGAGGTGGGTCAAGTTGATACACGCAATGTGAGTTGTTTTCCGGATAGGTCTCCCGGTCAAGGCGATAGTATTTTTATGGACTAAGGCAACTCCCCCCCCTTGCCCACTTTCCCTAACCTGCTCCTAGACAGTATATCTGGCTGGGAGGGCCTTAACCCAGGTCACACTGCTATCCTCTCCCAGCCAGGTTACTGTAAAACAAGCCAGGCTGGCATCTTCTAATAAATCGTGGATTATATGAGATTTGTTCTTGACCGACCTGGCATTGCAGAGGAGCAAGGTAAGGGTTTGTGGTATGGTTGGGGCGACCCTCGGTTCTTTTGGGCTAACAGAGTGAGAGGAAGACGGGATAGATTTCAAATATCCATCACGTCTTCCCTTGTATTTCATCCCGACCCTGTTAGCGCTATATCTCCCCTTGCCCCACACTACTCCAATTTACTTGCCATGGCCGGCATCTATAGTTATTAACAGGCTATTAACGTCACCAACACCTGCCCTGCTTCCCTCCCTGCACAGGTGTTATAAGCACAGTTGATTATGGCAACTGCTGCTCGAGGTTCAATTGAAGCCCGGCTTTTAGAAAGTGCCATTTTTCATCAACACTCCCTCTTTTCTCCTCCAGGTGTGAGTGCCTGTAATCACCTCCAGAAGGTGCTGCTCCCACCAGATCCTCTCTTTTTTCCCTCTCAATACCAGTGCCAATAAATACGATAGTCTCAGCACCTGACACTCAGAGTTTTCATAAGGTGCCGCTCTCACTGGCACCCCCCCTATTCCTCTCTTAGTGTTGGCGGGCATGATGTGGCTAGTTTGATGTTGGTTTGACTTCAGTTCAGCAGCTGGCAGAGATGGGCGGATGATGGTGTCTCTGGAGGGTTGGGCGAGCTGAAGAAACCTCCCACTGGTTGCAGGTGGATTGCTGGTGGAACCAAAGGTGGTGATGGGGGCGACAACGGCCTCTGCCCCGAATCCTCTCCAGGCGCGGAGCCTGGAGGACAGTTGGTGATGGGGGCGGCAACGGCTTCTGCCCTGAGTCCTCTCCAGGCGTCCTCTCCCACCCTGAGGCCTTGCCATTCAACAAGAGACCAACACACAGATTAACATGTAAATAACTTCCACCCAACCAAGGGTCACACAAAATATATATACCCCACTCACTTCCATGCCACCAATCTCTGAAGATGCCAGCCACAGATGCAGGCGAAACATCAGGAATAAACTCTTCCAGAGCACGGCCACATAGCCCACAAAAAACCACAAAAAACTATGGATGCCGGCTGTGAAAGCCCTCGACTTCACATTCCTTTTCCTTTTTCAGAGATTGTGGAAGAAGTCTCTTCTTAATTTTTGTTATCTATTTCTCTCCATTGAGTATTACAGCAGTTCTCTTTGTCCCTGCAGATAAGCACTTAACAGTTGCATTCGGGTTCTGACCCTATTTCTGTCCCCTTTCACTTTTGCTCCTCATCTGTCCTTAACTGTTTGTAGAGTTTCCTCTGTCATCCAGTGAGGCATCTCTTTCCCTTTTTGGCCGAAGTGACAGATCCCTTCTCCAGGTTGGCTCTGCAGCTCCAAACCCTTGGGCTTCTGTCACTCATCTTGTCCTCTGGATCGGGTATTTGGGTCTCAAGGTGACCCCTACACGGACCAGTGGATGTGGTCTGCAAAAACCACAAATAAAAAACCACTATTCTTTTTACCCAAGAGAATATCTCTAGGAATATCCAGGTCCTCCAGTGCAACTCTATGGTC
>CM034701.1:3579878-3592546 GCA_020142125.1 Phrynosoma platyrhinos
GGCATTGTCTTGGTGACTAATGGCAGTATGTTTATTTTCTTGGGCACAATGCAAACAGGTATCCACTACCTCCTTGTGCAATGCCTTTCCCACCACCGTGCAATGGCAGCCAGGTGCAGCTCTGCCCACCCTTGAAGCGTCCGGCTACCATCAAGAAAAAGAAGCAGTCAGCACCCTTTGGAAATCTGGCACAAGTTCCCTGGTGGAGATCTTTGCCCCTTTCTCCTGTTGCCCCAAGCCTCAGAAGAGAGTTCTCAAAGATGACACCACAGTGCATGCCAGGCCTTAACACTTCCAGAACCTGGATCCCAGGTCATAAACGGGCTTTAAAAATAAGCACCAGCACTTTGAATGGTAATCAGAAACAGACTGGAGGAGGCCTACTAAAGATACTTTGAAGTCTTAGTGAGATCTATTTCCAAAAACAGCCCCCATGGATAGCTTAGCAGGCTGCATTCTGAACCAACAATGGTTTCCAAACCATTCAAATGCAGTCCCACAGAATTGGCAGGGTGTATGTTTTTACCACCACCAAGGGCCCCATCTTCCTATTCTGTAGTTTGGGAGCAATATGTCCAGGAGAATGCAAAATCTGGAAAAGCTTGGGATGGAATGGGGTGACACACACTTGCCTCATGGGAAACCCATTCCTCCTGAGTGTTTGTTTTTAAGATGCCAGTCTAATTTACTGTGCTTGCCACGTATTTGTTAATGCAAACCACTTTTCCAACTAATTTCTTTAAATTTAAAAGGGGAAGAGCACCTCAGTGTTCTTATTTCCAATTTGGGATTCCATCTACTCTTACATTCCCAAGATCAGACAGTGGACATAAATTTGCAGCTGCTGACTTTGCTTCAAAGAGAATTTAACTTAGTTTGCAGGCTCCATTTGTGAAGAGCTGCACCATGCACAGAGAAAGGGCTTTCTTACCTTTACGCTGCGAAAAAGATCCTTTTCTCGAGGGGTTGCTTCCTTGGACTGCATGAAATTATGCAAAGCAGTTTTGGCAGCTATTGGAAAGAAAAGATATGACTTTACAAAAAGGTTATCATAAGCAAAGATGGAAAGAAACATAACTTGGTCTAGTTAGAATAACCACAGAAAGAATGAAGCAACAGCTACTAGCCACCTTTTAAAAACCTATCCATCTGCCTACTGTGCGAAACATTGAACACATCAACAGCCGAGGGGAAAACCCTGAAACTTCCTAATTGCCACAGAGGAATAGATAAATGTGCTTGTTTAAACTGGATAGCTTAAACTGGACCTCTACAACAGGAATGGGCAACTGCAAGGAAGAATGGATAAATTCTCGCTCTCTCTCATTCTCTCTCTCTCTCACACACACACCTCAACATTGTGCAAACATATATCCTTTCCCAGCAATATTCCAGCCAAAATGGTGATGGGAGGTGATGTCACACTAACTCCTAATTTTGGGAGAAAGGTGGAATATAAATTAATAATGTCCTTGTTGCCACCTCAGGTGGTGGTGAACTCTCCGTCTTTGCTAGTCTTTAAGTAGAAATTGGGTAGGCACCTTTCAGGAGTGTTGCAATTGCCTCTTCCTACATGGCAGGGGGTTGCACTAGACAGCCCCTGTGGTCTCTTCTAACTTAAGATTCCGTGAGGCTCGAACGTGGTGCCTGACCTATGTATAGTCTTCATCTCTGGCGACAAGCATGAGTGGAAATTCTGGGGCCAAAGGCAGCCAGAACCCCTCCCTCCCACCCGAATTTTTCCTTTTAGGTCCTAAGCCTCTCCTAAAGTCCCTGAAGCACTTCTCTCCCAGGAAAAAAGCTGGCTAACAGGACCAACTGGGCTAGAAAGAGAGGCCACAGAGCCGTACCTTTTCCTTTCTTCTGTGTGCCCGGCGTCAGTTTGACTTTGTATCTTTAAGAAACAAAAGAACAAGCAGAAGGTGTTTAATGGGAAGTGGACAAACACTGGGTGCTGCCACAGAGGCCAACGGATGTTGCCGCCCTCACTCACTTGTAGTTGGTCATGGCCATGTATGGGGCGCAGATTGGCACAGCGAAGAGGAGGATGTCTTCCAGGTGGGGCTGTCCAGTCAGAGAATCAAAGAAGGTCTCCCCTTCCTGGAACATCAAATAACATCATGAGTATGCAGGGGTCTCTCCTGCTGGAAAGGTCTGACTAGGGTTTTTCCCCTCTTATCTGTGCATATTTTATACCAGCCTTTCTCAATCTTTCTACCCTAGAGGAACCATTGAAATAATTTTCAGGTCTCATGGAACCCCTGTACAAAAGTTGATATATTTACAGCTTTTTTTTTTTAAAAAAAAATGTTTTTTCTCCCCAACTGTGATCTCTTGCAGAATCCTCTTGACCTCTTACAGAACCCCTGGGGTCCAGGCAACTCTGGTTGAGAAGCCCTGTATCATACAGTTGCTCTACTGTACAAAGGGGACATTGGGATGCGGTGACTCAGTGGTTAAGATGCTGACTTTGATGATTGCAAGATAGAAGGTTGGCAGTTTGAGGCCCAAGTGCTGTGTGACGGAGTGAACTCCTGTCACTAGTCACAGCTTCTGCCAACCTAGCAGTTCAAAAGCATGTAAAAGTGCAAGTAGATAAATAAATAACACTTTGGTGGGAAGGTAAGAGCATTTCATGCAGTCGTGCTGGCCACATGCAATCGTGCTGACAACACAGTTGTCTTTGACAATGCTGGCTCTTCAGCTTAGTAACAGAGATGAGCACTGTCCCCTAAAGTTGGACATGACTTGACAACCTTGAGCTGCTTTGAGGACCCACTGGGTGAGGAGTATGTTCTGCCACTGATACCGAGTGTCTATCCTTCTCTGTATCCAAGAAGGCTCTCCGCCTCCCACCCCATTCTCCCCTGATCCATAGGCTTGTCAGGCCTTGGATGTATGTATGAATGTTCGCATAGAGAAAGCAAAGCACATTCAATCATCAAATGATGGAGCAAATTCAGGAAGACACCAACACTTTCTGTCCTCAGAATCAAGTGAGAAAGTCTACTTTCTCTCTAACACTCTTCCAGAAGTTTGAAGGCTTGTCACTTGCCTCATTCGTGTGCTGATCTTGGTCCAGCTCCTCCTGCAAAAAGTGAAAGGAAACTGTGAACCATCAGCAGAAGGAAAGAAATAAGTGCCTGGCATGTGGGATTCTGTTCAGCTTGACTTTGGCAACATGAGACTTGGAAGAAGAAAGCCCCTTTCACAGAATTGGTCCCTGGTCTTACTGCCAGTGGCTAAGTGTTAAAAGAGATATTTCAACCTCTGGGAAGCCCCACAAAAGCTAGGAAACTCCACAAACAATTGATGACGTGACCCTCTGCAGAATACCAAGAGGCAGGATTGGGATCGCAGTGGGGCTGAACTCAGGCCCAGCTCCCCAGCTCTGGATTTACAGGTTTCCTCCCCTGCCAGCTGTATCTGAGAGTGAGGCATCCTGGGTTGATGGGAGGGATGGCAACAAAGATGGGGAGGATAGTTGGGGACCCAATCCTTCAAAGGCTATAGAAGAGCTCTCTCTCTGGAATTTTACCTTCTCATCTGGAGGATCTTCCAAAGCGATGGCCTCTAGCTCAGGGGTTAATTCTTCTATCCTGACCACCTGCGCAGTCCTCGGACCCACTTTGGGTTTCTGGGGCTGTTTCTTCACGGCCTCTTGATTTGTCTTTCCTTTTTTGCTTTTCTTTGGTTTCTCCTCCTTGTTTGACCCTGCAGACTGGAAATGGAAGACCAAAGAGATTGATTAGGAGCACAGCAAGCTGGCCCTTCTCCTGGCCCACATCTTCACTTCCTCTCACCCAGTACTACCAACTCCGACAGGCAGAAGGGACACTCCAGGGCTTCAGGAAGGATCCTCTCCTAACTCTACCTGGGGCTGCCTAGGATTCTATGATTGCTTCCCATCCAAATACTAGAAACACAGGAAGCCACCTTCTACTGAGCCTGGCTGTTGGTCTATCTAGATCAGTATTGCCAGTTTTGACTGGCAGCCATAGCTCTTGCCAGGGTTTCATCAAGCAGGTTCTTTCCTCCATTTGCCCCGAGATCCCTGGTGGTCTCCCATCTAAGAACTCCCCAGAACCACAGAAGAACAGAGGACGTGGCCTTATATTCAGGCAGCCTATGGGTCCATCTAGGCCAGTGCTGTCAACTCTGACTGGCAATCATAGCTCTGCTCAGGTTGGATTCTCTCCTAACCCTACTTGCCTGTGTCCTTTGCTGATGGGCTCCCATCTGAGGACTAACCAGGAGCAACCTGCTTGGCTTCCAAAACAGGACAAGATCTGGTGTGTCCAGGGTGTTACAATGGTTGACAGAAGCCAAGAGACAAACTGCACATGCTAGAAGGGAATGAAAAAGAGCCCCCAGTTCCCGCCTTACACCCAGCAACTTCATGATGAGCTCACGGTCTTCCTCATCCTGGTCCTTGTACCTCTCCTTGATCTTTTTCAGTTTACTCTGTGGGTAAGAGAAGAAAAGAATGAAGCTGAACCCCCTACCATTGCTGAAAGGCAGGAGTGGCCTGTATTGGCCATGCTGGATGGGTGTGCGCACCTCAAAGAACTCACTCCCACCCTGGATACATTTATTTATTTATTTATTTATTTATTTATTTATTTTGGGGGGAACCAACAAGAAAAGGTTCTGACTGACCAATTTTTAGGTTAAAAATAAAAATAAAAATTGGAAGAAAGCAGGTGTAGAGACCCCCAAGAATGGATGAACAAAATCTTATGCTCCTCCAAGGTCCCAGAGGGCAGCTTTGTGTCATAGTCCTGGGGGAAAGGTGGGGCATAAAAACAGAGAAAAAGAATAAGAATAATAAAAAAATAATATGCCCCACAACCCCTAGAAATTTACCAAATCAGACAGGGCACTGTTTGGGAAGGAAACTTCTTATCATAGCTCTCTGCCTACCTTTTGCCCTCTCTTCACAGATGGCTGGGTGCCCCCATTCTTCGTACTATTCGGGGGTGGCAGTAGAGGCGGGGGGAGTGGAGTCCCAGCCTCCTCTTCTTTCTCCTTTGGTGGCTCTGAATCATCCAAGTCATTCGGCTGCTTCTTTTTCTTCATTTCTCTGAAGAGAAGCAAACAATTCCAGACAATTTCCAAAGACTCTCTCTGGCTGACTTGTTTTCAGGGTTAACAAAAACATACCCATTAGCCATAGCCAGTTGGGAGGTTATGATTGAGAGGGGTAGGGAGACAGGGAGCGATGGAAAGCTCCCCCACCCCAAGGTTGGCCCAACCAATCCCACCCCTACCTCCAATAACCAAGGCAGGCCAACCAGCCAGAGAGACTCCTGCTTTTTTTCTAAACAGCCATGAAACTGATGCTCTTTGCAACTCTTTGTTGAGAAGCCCAATTCTTCAGTCTCATTCTCTCTCTCGCTCTCTCTCTCACACACACACTCACTCACTCATACACACACACACACACACACACACACACATGCAGCCCTCTTACCTCCTCTCCTTTGCTGACAGATGCCTCCGGCCCTGGGACTTGCTCTCATTCTGCAAAGGAAAAAGAAAAGATGCTGGACTGCAACTTCCAGGGGTCCTTGCCACAGTCTCGCCAACATCTCAGGGAAGAACTTACCAACCTTGAGGTGTCCTCTTTGGTAGCAGACTGCAGCTGGGATCTGAAAAAAGAAAAGAAAGGAAAAGAATTTGGTTGTCACCAGAACTGGCCATTCTGAAAGGGAAGCCTGCTAGCAGGATAGGAAAATAGGAGGTTTGTATTTGGGTGCCTGTCCCCTTTAGGAAACTCTTCTTCATCAGTGCCAAGTGGAAGTGGATGAAGCCACCTGCAGCATCTACAACTGCATCTGCATCACAGAAATAATTCAGTTTGGCACCACTTTAACTGCTATGGGTTACTGGTATGGAATTCTAGGATCTGTAGTTTTGTGAGACATTTAGCCTTCTCTGACAGAGAGCTCTTGTGCCACAACAAACCCCAGGATTCCATAGGATGGACCCATGACGTTAAAAAGCAGTGTCAAACTGCATAATTTCTGTAGTGCAGATCCAGCCTACATAGCAAATTATTATTAATATTACTTTTGGCAGCAGTGGCAGCAACTTGATTTATACCCCACGTTTCTCCCCCTAATGATGATGACTTAAGACAACTTGCAAATTAAAAGAAATACATAGGGATAGAAAGAATATTGTTTAAAAATGATCAAAACATGTTAAGTGTTTGGGAACCTTGATAAGAATAATTCTGGACTGAAGAGAATCTTTACAGTTCAGAATTTATCCTGTGCAAATTTCACACATTGTTTTGCAAAGGAAATAGCATTTTCTGCACAGAAAATGGCATTTTCTACACAGAAAACAATATTTCTATGCAGAAGTATTATGTGCAGAAAATACTGTTTTCTGTGCAAAACCACCTGTGATTAACCTTCAAAAACTGTGTGGTTTTCACAGACTCAGAGTGGGAAGGAATTTTCTAAAATTACTCATTGTTTCCTTTAAGAAGAAATTTAGGGCCTTTACAGACTGCCAGAAATAATGCAGACTGAGGCCACTTTAACTGCCCTGGCTCATTGCTAGAGAATCATGGGAACTGTAGTTTATTGTGGCACCAGAGCTCTCTGACAGAGAAGGCTCAGTGTCCCAGAAAAAAATACAATTCCCATGATTCCCTAACACTGAGCCAGGACAGTTAAAGTGACCTCAATCTGCATTCTTTCTGGCAGTCTATAGTTAGTTGAGAATTGTGTGTGTGCATGCGTGTGCATCTTTAAACTGTTAACTTATGGTGGCCCCATGAATTTCATAGTTTTCTTAGGCAAGGAATTCTGAGGTGGTTTTGCCAGTCCCTTCTCTGAAATATCACTACAGCACTTGGTATTCATTAGTGGTCTTCAATCCAAGTACTAACCAGGGCTGAATATGCTTAGCTTTTGGTGCCTTTAGAGTATTTAGGCCTCCAGTTAAGAATTAAAAGGTAAAGGTATTCCCCGTTGACAAAGTTGTCAAGTCGTGTCCGACCGTAGGAGGTGGTGCTCATCTCCGTTCCTAAGCCGAAGAGCCAGCGTTGTCAGAGACTACTCTGTGATCATGTGGCCAGCATGGTTGCACAGAACACTGTTTACCTTCACTGAGAAGTGGTATCTATTTCTCTACTTGCATTGGCATGCTTTTGAACTGCTAGGTTGGCAGAAGCTGGGACTAGTGACGGGAGCTCACCCCATCATGCAGCACCTGGGCCTCGAACTGCTAACCTGCTAATCTTGCAATCAACAGAATCAGTATCTTAACCACTTGAGCCACTGCATCCCAATAATAGTAATAATAATAATAATAATAATAATAATAATAATAATAATAATAATAATAATAATAATATCCCTACAATAATAATAGTAATATGATAATCATCATCATCATCATCTTGGGCTTCATAGCTCAAAACCAGCACTTGTGAATTCTCAAAACATGCTTACATCTACATTTATTGGGGCTCTTACTACATCTCCACTGAGATGGATACAGACTACCATTCTGCCATTTTAAGCATCCATGCCTCTGCACTCTTAGAAGCACATAGACTGTCCTCCATTCCACATCCCTGACTGCCATAAGGCGTGAAAGAAACCTGAGATGCCACCAGAAGGAGGCCCTGTGCTCTTGCTCTGCCTTAAGAAAGAGTCAAAGCTATCAAGACCAAACCATTGGAAAGGCCAGACCAGGCAGTTCAAGAGAAGCAGACATGAACAGTCCTCATAATGCACACTGACAATGACGCCCATGCGCCTTCTTCAAATGCTGCCCCTTTCCAGACCCTCCAAAGCAGCCTCTCTAGCGCATCTGGCTTGGTGCATCCAAATTACCTCTGGGACTGGAGGTATGAGAGATCAATGGTTGTGTCTGGGAAACTGATCTCCTCCGAAGCCTCCTTTGTTGGTTCTTCTTCCACTTCACCCTCTTCCTGTGAGCCTGCATTCTCTTCATCAGATGATCCTGCCCCGTCCCTGTCATTCTCCCCTTCCTGATTTGTTCCTGTAGGATCTTGCTCATTCTCATGCGTCTCCTTGGACTCTCCCTTTTCATTGTCATCACTGCTGCTTTCATCTCCCTCTGGTGCATCTTGGGAAAAGCAAAGGGGAAGATAAACTGAGCTCATGGCTTAAAATCTGAGGCTTAAACTACCCAACCAGACCTTGAAATTCATAACAAATGCTCATTGGTGATATCTTTATTAGGCCACCTAGATGATGCAAAAAATATTACACTAGCTTTGGAAGCTCAATGGCTTCTTCTTCAGCAGGTGAAGATAATAAGCATAGACACCACTAGAGTCAGAGGGTTATGTCTTGTTTGTTTGGGATATTATCCACACAGAAGCCAGCCCCCCCCCCAAAAAAAAAGGGAAGACAGGGAAGTAATGGGAACAAAAGCAGTCCATAGGATTTCAGTTCTCCAGCACAGCCATGAAGTCTCTTCCTTTGAGATCTGGTCTGTCCCTGTCATGTATGAAGATGAAAGCCCTCATGGTGGCAGAAATCAGTGACCTTCTCAAGAAGAGATGGTGAAGCAAAGAAACACCAACAGGGAAAGGTGAGGGTTTTTCTGTATCCATCACCTTCTTGGCAGGATTAATCTTGACTTACAGAAGACCTTAGAACAGGGTCAGCCCACTCTCCCATCAGATGAGGCACTGCCCACATACCCCCAACACCCTTCCCAACAAGCAGGATGGGGGCAGGCATGCTTAAATCTTGCAAAGGAGATGAGATAGAAATTGAGATGTAGTTGGTTCCACTTCTGGTGACCTCACCCTCCACTCCATCAGAACTAGTGAGTATGAACTGCCACAGCCACTGAAGGAAAGAAAAGATGCCCTTGCAGCCAGCCCCAGAACAGAGAGATTCCTGGGGAAGTCAGCAGAGGCCACCACCGGGGAAGATGCCCTGCACACTGAAGTAGGGGGGCAAGTTTAAAGAAAGTGGCACACCTCCTGCCCTCACTCTGGACTACCAAGACCACTCCATAGGACCCCACAAGGAAGTGTAGTGACATGTCCACAGCTGGAGGGGGCAAGTCCAGCTGCAATCAGGAGTCAGTGTTTCCTGAGGCCTAACTGTGAGGAGGATGCCCAACTCCTAAGGTGCTCTGGATCCTGACGAAAGGGTAAGGCAGCAACCCCACACATAAAGCTGAACTGAAGCCTTAGCAGCATTGAAGGTGTGTCTAATCTTCCTGTGCTTCTGAGATGTAGCTCCCCTGCTAAGCTCTGTCTCCTGGCTGTCAACTCATTCAAAAGATACCCAGGAAAGCCAGAATTGAACCGCAAGGTCACAGTTGGGCATATCATGAGGATGAAGTGGGCCTTCAAACAGAGAGCAAGTTGCCCTCCTAGAAGCCTCATTCCTTTTCTAGAAACCATTGTGGCCATTTACGAGGGGTGGCTCTCCCTTCCACTGAAGGCCTACAGATTATATGGAGAAGAAAGCAGCTGTGGATTCAGGCCCTAGATGAATCCTTCTTGCAGAATTCCCAGACGCAACTATTTGAATGATGGACTAGACAGATCGTTGGCTGACCCCATCATGGCTCTTCCTAAGTTCTTAATGTTGTGGGATTTTCCCCTGCTGCTCCTGAGATTTGGAGCTCTCACCTAAAACCCATGCATGCTGTCACCATTCTCTTGCTCCCTGCCTTCAAATCTTTCTCCTCACCACTAAATCTTTTTTAAATCATGAAAATGCCAGTATCAATTCACATTGTACCATCAACAGTGGCACCCAAGGGATTAAGGCCCTCTGTAAGCATACCTAAAGGTTCCATTTCTTCTGCTGCCAACTCACTGGTGCTGCTGGTCACAGTTTCCATGTCTTCATCTTGCACTTTGACCTTCCGCTCTCCCGTGTGTCTCCAAACACAGGATTCTTCCACCTGGAAGGGGACACAGCAACCAATGGTCTGACTCAGTATAATGCAGCTTCCTATGTTACCAGCATCAGTTGCTAAGAGCAGGGGAAATCCATCTCCTCCTTGACTTGATGGTTTTGTCCCCAAATAAATCTGACTGCTGTGACCCCCCCCAAATTACAGATAGCCCAGGTTTCCCCAATGTATTGCCCTCCAGATGTGCTGGATGATCATGATCTTGAAATTCAATACATCTAGAGGTCATCAAGCTAGGGAAGGGTGGTCTTGTCAGAACCCAGGTCTGATCCAGCCCTGGTGGCACAGTGGTTAAATGCCTGTACTGCAGCCACTGACTCATAGACCACAAGGTTGCGAGTTCAATACTAGCCAGGGCTCAAGCTTGACACAGGCCTGCATCCTTCCGAGGTTGCTAAAATGAGTATCCAACTGTTGGGGGGTAATGGGCTTACAGTTGTAAACCGCTTAGACATCCCATAGCGCGATATGAAGTGGTATATAAATGAAGCTACTTTGCTTTGTTTTGCTTTGCTTCCTCTATTTGGCTAGTTTATCAAATCTCCTTTCTGGTTCCCAGTCTGCCCACACATTGCAAAACTCCCTCCGCCATCTTTTTGGTCATCCAGACATCCTGCCCTTAGGCAACATCTTTCCTCTTCCCTTTGCTCCTCAACCACCATTGTTAAAGCTGAACTTGTCACCTTATCACCATACCCACAAGTTTTGCATATCTATAGCCATTTATACAGTCTGATCATAAAGGTCCTTCCTGGGCACCAGTTCACTCCATGCATCTGAAGAAGTAAACCATCTACAAAACCAACTTCTTTTGCTCACTTAGTGATAATAATAATAATAAAATTTATTTATACCCCACCCCTCTGCATTGCAATGGGGCGGTTAGATTCAAAAGTCTACAAGATCCCTTTGCATACCGATATTCCAGACTAACAGGGCTATATCTCTGAATTTTAAAACTGTGCTTTCCCTGTAGCATTGTCCTCAATTCTCCCTACTGAACATATCCTCTGTTCCTGGGAAACTATCCCAACTTGGCTGCACAGGAGTGGGACACATGAGAGCCAACACAATCCCTTATAAAGAGATGTGAGGTGTGTGTTAATGCCTCCTAGGCATAAGAAAGGCATAATACCTTAAACAGGAAGCTGAACCCCATCATCAGATAGGAAGGGGGGAGAAAATTCTTTTTTCCTGGGGAGGAAGAAAGGGCAAACAATCATTTGATGGGTCAATCAAGCAAGAGTAGAGGATGGCTAGGGATCAGAAATTTGGCCATCTCAGGGGCTCAATGTGGTGCCACTGAAAGGAAAGGGCTGACAGCTGCTTCCCACCCTCCACCCTCAACAGCCCTGGTGGCGCAGTGGTTAAATGCCTGTCCTGCAGCCACTCACTCATAGACCACAAGGTTGCGAGTTCAATACCAGCCAGGGCTGAGGCTCGACTCAGGCCTGCATCCTTCCGAGGTTGCTAAAATGAGTACCCAGCTTGTTGGGGGGAAATCAGCTCACAGTTGTAAACCGCTTAGACATCCCATGCGCGATATGAAGCGGTATATAAATGCAGCTGCTTTGCTTTTGCTTTATATCATCAGCCTCTTTGGCAAATAGGAACTCTGGCAGAAAAGGTCACTCTTGAACTTGAAGATCTTACCTCGGATCATGAAGCTTCCAGTGGTCAGGTATTCTCCAGTGGGGGCTGTTTTAGACACCTGCGTGAAGGTTTCCCAGAAATATCGGTTAAACACCAAAAAGCAGTGTGGAGGGGGAGCCCCCAAAGTTGTTTCTGTAGTCCTTGAACCCACCAGACTCCCCAACTGCCTTTTTACTGATCCCAAAAAGGAAGGCTAATTACATCACCTTTTGGAGAAGCAGCTCACCTTTCAAACTGTTTGCAGGTGCCCCCTTGCATGAAAAATGCTCGATTTTTCCCCCACCCACTCAAACCTGGGTGGTTTTTTTTTTTTTTTTTTGGCATTTTTGTAGTCCATGTGGCTCTCAAAAGGCTTCAAGACCAGAAAGCTGGCTCCCAGACCCCATACCCAGTGCCCACCCAATTTCTAGATTTGATCCTAGATTTTTTATTTGCAGTTTTTCCACTTTCACAGGGGCCCTGCACCCCTAACTCCAGCAAATGTGGAAGGCCCACTGTATACCTGTATCATGTTTCAACCTTGTTGTAAGCCAGCTTACATCTCATGTCAGGAGAAAGACCAGATATAGTAAAGCAAAATAAAATACTATTAACAGAAGTACATCAGTATCTGCAGCATCTGAGCCTTTATTTTGCCTGTTGCCCTCCTCACCACCATCCAGCTCCAAGCCAAACTGAAGAGGCTGCCTGTGCCTTTTTCCACCAAGGCAACAACTGAGGCAAGGGACTGAACAGAGGGCGGGCCAAGGCTTGAGGCTTTATTTTGCCTGTGTCCTCTATACCGCCATCCAGTTCCAAGCCAAACTGCGAGGCTGTCTGGGCCTTTTCTCACTAACTTTGACCTATATTGGCTACTATTTAAGGAGTCTTCGGCCATTTAAGGGGACTATAAGCTATTGGTGGGATGGAGGGTCTTGAGTTATAGCAGGACATATGTCCATCAATCGACGGGTCTGGGAAGAGGTTAGAGCAGCAATTCAAGCTGTGCGGCGCAATGGAAGATATGGCACTAGCAGGACAAAATGTTGTTACAAAGGAAGACATGATAGATGCTTGATATCCATCTCACCTTCCATTCGCCC
>CM034701.1:3592646-3606445 GCA_020142125.1 Phrynosoma platyrhinos
ATCCATTGGGCGGGGTAAAAATAAAATTTTATTATTATTATTATTATTGACTCGTCACTTCATTTGACAGCTCAGGTGGATGCGACAGTCAGGAGCTCCTGTTATCAGCTTCAGCTGATACGCCAGCTGCGCCCCTTCCTAGAGCAGGGAGACCTTGAAACAGTAGTGCATGCATTGGTAACCTCTCGATTAGACTTCTGTAATGTGCTCTACAAGGGGCTACCTTTGGGCCAAGTTCGGAAACTTCAGCTTGTACAAAATACGGCAGCCAGGTTGATTACGAGTACTTCCCGTAATGACCACATAACATTGGTCCTGAAATCCCTTCACTGGCTGCCAATTAATTTCCGGGCAAGGTACAAGGTGTTGGTTATTACCTTTAAAGCCCTACATGGGTTGGGACCAGAATACATAAAGGAGCGCCTTCTCCCGTATTGCCGCTAACATCGGTCAGCCAGTGGGCCTTCTCCACTGCTGCTACAAAGCTGTGGAACGACCTGCCGGAGGAGATCCGTCACATCTCTACTCTTACAGCCTTTAAAAAGGCTCTTAAGACGGAACTCGTCCAGCAGGCCTTCCCAACTTAACTCCTCTCCTTGCACAAGGTGATCTACATCGCCCTGTCCACCAATTATCTCCCTTGTTAAACTTTTATATTTTTGTTTTTAAATTGTTTGTTTAAATGTAATTTTAGCATTAGGTGGGGGGGTTGGGAAGGGACTAATTTTTGAATTTTATTGTATTCTATGTATTTTTATTGTTGTAACCCACCCGGAGTCCTTGTGAATGGGTGGGCTATAAATAAATAATTTATCATCATCATCATCATCATCGGCAAAAGATTCCAGTTTCATGCCAAGTCACATTCTCTGAAACAAGCCAAAAGGGCGCTCTTTACCTGATGATGATACACCCACCAGGCACTAGTGATGACTCGAGCATCCCAGGCAGCGCTGTAACACAGGGCCATGGTGCCTGCCTCCGTGAGCGTCCGCGGAGGGATGGGGTTTCCTGGAACAGTTTCAGAAGTGGAGTCATATGGAGCAAGCCAAACAACAAACCAAAGCAAATTAAAGAGATCTTGTAGCACCTTTGAGACTAACTAAAATAAAGAAGTTGGCAGCATGAGCTTTCATAAATTCCTCTGGGGAAATAGACTGCAATCTACTGTTAGAATTTGGCAATTCTACTAGATATGTTAATAATGTTGGGAATAATGGGTGCTGGGGTGCTTTGTACTGTGCTTTATATTTAGGCTTTGCATTTAGGCTGGATTGGTGAGAAAAGAGGTTTGGTGAAAGGGGGGCTGGGAGGAAGATATAGATGGACTGCTGTCTCCACTTTGGTCTTCTGCTGTTCAGCGGTCTGGAATGCAGCAGGAGGTTGGATGAAACTGGTAGCTAGGAGATGGTAAGGAGGGGGTTCAAGGGGGATTTTGCTTGTGGGAAAAGTAGGTGGGAAATATAGTTTGTGCCATTTTGTTAGGAGCGGGGAAATAGATGATGGGATTTTAATATACCAAATTTGCTATGACCTGGCAGTCTCAGCTTAAATACTGAAGTGGTGAAATGCTGACTCTGTGTTCTTTAATAAAATTCTGTTTTGTTTCAACACTTCTGATTGCTTATACAGAAGTTCTGAGGTCCCATTTCTGACAACTACGAAAGCTCATGCTGCCAACTTCTTTATTTCAGTTAGTCTCAAAGGTGCTACAAGATCTCTATATACTGATTCTATAGACAAACAAATTCTATAGACATTTGAATTCTACCCCAAAGAAAATTCAGAAAGATTTACTAGAAAGTCTTTCAGTACTTAGCCTTGCTAAATTTTCCAGGCAGCCAGTAAGTGAGAACATTCCGAATAAAGCACTAAAAGTTGTAAACTTGTTATTTTTGTTACCACTTTTAACTGCCCTGACTCAGTGCCAGGGAATCATGGGAACTGTAGTTTATTGTGGCACCAGAACTTTCCAACAGAGAAGGCTCAATGTCTCAGAAAAAAACCTACAATTCCCATGATTCCCTAGCATTGAGCGTGAACAGTTAAAGTGGTCTCAAGCTGGATTATTTCTGGCAGTCTGTTCAGGCCCCTGTCTCTCTCAATAACAGAGTATGTGCTAAATCAGATACACAAAGGGAATTGGAAATTCAATTAAGAGGCCACTGAGAACTAGCAAAAGAATTAAGAGGATCCTGTAGTATTGTTTACTCAGGCAGGGAGGCCAAGTTTGCTAAACAAGGATCTCATTCAGGGTTGTCTCTTCAAATTCACAAGTTCCCCTCAACTGTCTTTATGCTTTAAAAACCATGACAGCAATTGTTTGTTTTTTTTTTATAATCAGGTCAAATGTTGAAGGACACCACTCTTGAGGTGTAGAAGCAGCAAAAAGAGAGCTCTTGGTTATTCATTTTCCAAACCAGAATTTGGGAATAATGTGGCCCTCCAGATACTGAAACTCTCATCAGCCCTAGCCAGAACAGCCAATGCTTAGGAGTGCTGGGAACTGCAGTCCAACAACATCTGAGGGCCAAATGATTCCCTCCCCTGTTCAAAATTCACTTCCCTGAAGCATTACCTGTTGGATTCTTGATGACACAACTGGTTGCTCCATGGAGATCGGCATGCACGTAGATGTCACCTTACACATAAGAAATGATATAAAGAGAGACTGGGAATGATTATCAGAGCACACTAGGAGCTGCTGCAGATCTTTATGCAGAAAAGAAGCTGCCCAGCTCTCCACCTTCAGATAATAAGTCACAGAACTAAAATACATGGGACGTTACCAAGTATAAAGAGGAAAAGTCCCTGCCCTGAATAGCTTATAGTCTGGATACATGAGACACAACAGAGGAAGGAGAGGCAGCAGTAAAAACCATGCACATCCTGTTGTAGTTGGAGATGGCTATGGAACTAAGATTACTTGAGTGCCCTGAATTTTTTACTCAATGAGCAAAATTGTGTAGAGGGGTTAATTTAGAAGCATACAGCTGGCACATCTAGCAGTCAACAGGGCCCCAGTTATGGATGCCAATGTAATCCTTGGGAGAAATATTACAATATAAACATGATTTGATCTGTTTGCTTCCATCATGTGCACTAAATGTAAGTGCTCTTGTCTTTATTGCTTTCTGGGTTGAGCAGCTGAATAGTTGAATGCGTAGTGCAAAAACAACACATGAGGTTAACACCGAAAAGGTAATTCTCCATGTGAGAATAATTTACTTACAATCCAGCCTAAAAATATTGTAAAATTTTAAGACACACCCAAATTTGTAACAAATAAGGAAAAACACTGAAGGTTCATCAGACTTTTATCACACTCAGGGTGATTAAGAAAGATGAACTTAACCCAGTGTAATGTACTGACTAACTCCATGCCAGGAACACAGGCATTCAGCAGATTCAGAAAAGCTTTATCAAGTAAGCAGAGTAGATCACAGTACACACCTGTTGTCAGGATTGAACAGTTTCTTTTCCAGTACCCAGTATACTTAAAAAACTCTCTTCCCAGGTCTCACACCTCCTATTTCCCCCTCTTATCAAGCTATATAGCATTCCACAAGAATGGCCTTGGTGATTTTCAGCTCATACTTCCTTCCCACACATTTGCTCATTATTCCAGGCTAGTACTGATCCACAATCTTTCCTTTTCTCAGTATCCCCAATAGGTGAGCATAACCCATCACTTCATGTTACCACACATATGCCCAAGCACAGCAATTAAGCTTGGCAGGATCAGGTAAGGTTCATCTTTTTTATTTTATTTATTGGATTTATACACTACCTTTCTCCCAAATTGGGATTCAAGGCAGCAATCCTGATACCCTGCTTTCCAATAGCACAACATTTCAGCACATGGTTTTAGGTGACACTGGGAGTTTAATCTACACAAGGCATCGAGACCTTTTGTTTGGATTAATGGAGAAGGAGTTCTCTCACCTTATCTCTCAGGATAAAGTAAGTGTTAGACTCACCTGGCCGCAGGTATCTCTTGACGATCATTTCATTTTGCTGTTGGTCTCTTCCAGCTATAACAAGGTAATTTTCAGAGCTAATGAACCACAGGAATTTCTCAAACCTGTCAGATTACACCAAGACAGTGGCAAAATATTGGCACAAGAAAAAGGAACTTAAGTTATCGTCTAAGGACAACCCTTGATAATGAGGACATTTAGGTGGGTACAGCTAACCTCCCACAAGATCTCAGGGGATCCCCTCCTGTTAACCTCCCCCTCCCCTGCCTCAGGAAGAGAAATGAGGAATCTTTTTGGCACGTGGGTCACAGAGGCTCCAGCAAGTGGCTGCCTTCACATTCTGGAAGGCCCAGGCCCTATAAACAGTGAGTTCTGCTCTTGTGGACCTGAGAAGGGACTGCAACACAAGTAGACCTTTGCAAGACTACCAAAATGAAGGATGGCATGCCCAATTTCTCTCTTAATAGCACACCCCTTGTTGTTGTTGCTGTGTGCCTTCAAGTCATTTCTATCTTATGACAACCCTAAACCATTGGGTTTTGTTGGCAAGATTTGTTCAGAAGAGGGCTTGCCTTTGTCTCCCTCTGAGGCTGAGAGAGTGTGAATTGCCCAAGATCACCAAGAGGGTTTCCATGGCTGAGCAAAGATTCAAACCCTCGTCTCCAGACTCACAGGCCAATGCTCAAACCACTACACCACACTGAGTCAATGCGTAAGTAAACATAATTGATTCAGTGGGTCAACTCTAGTTAGGACTAACAACAGGTTTTGGGCCAAGGTCAGCCAGCTTCCCCTTTGGAAAAGTTTTAGGATAAATGTTTAATACTTGGTCATACTTTAAAACAATAACACTGGATTATCTTTAAAAAAAACTGTGAAAGACAACATAAAGAGGATCAGAATTACCAAAATAAATACAGGAAGCCTGGTGCATCACCACCAAGGGAAGAAAACCAGTGGCCACTGCTCTTTCAACACACTTTGATCACCCTCCCAGAACACTCCATTCTAGAAACCATGCATAAAAACCAGGAAAACAGAAAATTGCTCTCAGGGAATGCCCTTCTGGTGGGCCTGGACTTTTTATAAAAGTTGGAATGTGAGATAGCTCTCACATTCACCGTATTCACATGTTTATGGGCTTAAGGGTCGCATAGTATAGTAACTGGGCATTTGCTAGTTAAGCAAGCAAGCAAGCCTCTAGCAAAAATAATAATGCAGCTTTCAGTAGTTGTGGCTTCTTTAGCAAGCTGTGCAACATCAGATCACACTCTATGAATACGTAAGTATGTTTCCATCTCAGAATTCCAGGGACCCTGTTTCTTTTTTAGGATGGGGCGATCTCTCCCTATCTCTCTCTCACACACAGGACCTCTTGCTTTGCTTGGAAATGTGTCAGCATTTCCCAAAACAAGGGACAAATGATCAGAAACAAGAATCAAGAAAAATCAATTCTTTGGTATCGTCCTGAGGGGGTGAAATCAGCTGAACTCCAACCCAGGAACCTGGTCAAATGGGACAGCATCTAGTTCACTGTAGGGACACTGGTGAACAGCAGCTGTGACAAAGGACCACTTCAACCAGCTAAAGCAATATGAGCTAACCTTGCCTTTAGGTTTTATTGCTTCATCCAGTTTAACATGTTTATAAATAAGGGAAGGGATCAGGGCCCTGGAATTGTTAAACCTCTCTTTTAAGTGGACAGAACCAGATTGGGGGGAGAGTACAGGAGAGGAAAGGAAGTTCCTTTCAACGGACATGTTAAGCTTGCTTAGCTTGTACAATGCCAGTTCTGACAGTGAGGGAGAGAAGAGTACCGTATTTTCCGGCGTATAAGACGACCCGCGTATAAGACGAGTTTTAGCACCCCTAGCCTCATTATCCTTATATCCGGCGTATAAGACGACCCCCCCACTTTAACCACAGATTTTGCAGGTTAAAAAGTAGTCTTATACGCAGGAAAATAAGGTACTTGCTCTGGGCAAGAAAGAAAGCACAAGTCCTTTCGATCAAATGCTTAAACCAGGGTGGGAATTGTTTGGTCCACAGAAGGGCTGGACATGTCCTTTGGATTCCCCCCAGATCTCCCCAATTCTTAATTTTTCTATTATTATTATTATTATTATTATTATTATTATTATTATTATTATTAGCTGGAAAAGGGCAGTGTGAGCCACTTTGGGAGCCACTCCAGAAGAATAGCAGCATATAAATAAAATAAATAAATAATTAAAAAAAACTTTACGGGCACAAATTTGCCATTAAATACAATTTTAGGCCATACAAGAAAACCTCTGGTTGCCAGAAATGTCCCTTTCAATCAGCACCAGCCTCCCAGGGTACTGAAAATGCCCCCCAAGCCCTAGCTCAAACCCACCCCAACTTAAACAATGCTCTCTGTGGCATTATGCACTTAAGTCTCTGCCCATCCCAGCCTGTGATGAAACAAGCCAGTAGCTGCCCCCTTCCATCTGAATGGAGGGACTCACCAGTACACCTTTCTAGCCTTCTGAATGGTGGACACTGTTTGAACCTCTTTCAGTGTTTGCTTGGTCTTCTTTTCTGCTGATTTGAAGGCCTGTTCAGGTGAAGAAAACAAAGATGCCCTAGTTCTACATTTAAAGTGGTTATTAAAGCTTCAGCCAGGCAGTGCCAGGCATGAAAAGCGAATACAAATAATAAAAAACAGTTTGCATGCCATGGTACTTCTGAAGCAGCATTTTCTGAATATACAGTTAGCTGTGTGTTTCTGAGTGGCTACAAGGCATGTTTCCAGATCTCAGGAAGCCACTCCAATTTTTAAATCAAGGGTGGGCAACACAAAACCTCATGGCAACATTTATGGCCAGCCTGCCCATTTCCAAGTTCAGTGGAACACTTGTCACCACCTTTTTAATGTGTGAACAAGAAATGTAGTTGCTGCAGGACTTGCTTTAAGGAGATTCGTCCTGTTGATCCACTACATTAATGGCTGCAATTTTTCCAAAGTCACATGGGGCAAGGGAAAGCAGACACTTCCAAGAAGCCTGTTTCTCCTAGGTCAACAAAAGGCACTGAGAGGATTTCACATCCATGAATCTAGAAGTCTACAAGAAGTGTGATTTTCCTTTCAAATGAGGTGCACACCTTGCTTACATATTAAAAGTGCCAACTTTTACCACCGAACTCTGCAGAAGTGAGTAATGTAGCTTGGGTGAGGTATGGCTCTGGATGGGTGCAAAACACCTCATGGAAGTTGCCCATCACTCTCTTCCCCAAAATGCTGTTCCTTCCCCAGTCTTCATGTTCTTAAGCCTGTCTGCTCTGCAACACAACCACATCCTGTGAAGCCCTGCATGTCTGAGATGGGCAGGAATAAGACTGGGAAGGTTTTCTCTCTCACCTAGGGTGAAGGATGAAGAGTTAGATGAAAATGACCTTGCCTTGGGGGGCAAGTTGGAGGAGGAAAGCCAACATAAGGATACCCTCTTCCACTGTAGGAAAAAAGGAGTTTCACATTCTCAGCAGCAGTCTAGGCTAGGCCTGGAAATCTATGCAAAACATTGACAGTAAAGTTAATTTGCCATTATATTATTGAGCTTTTTTGTTTTATTTTTAGGTTTTGTGGAGAACTGCATGGATTTCCAAGCAGAAGGGAATCACACAAGAAAGAGGTTTAAGGCAGCTGTTTTAAGCTGCTTCTAAAAGAAGAAAGGCAAGAAAACCACTGGCATACCTTTTCTGCCGCTTCCACTGTTTTCTGGGTTTTTCTGGCTGCATGTCTTTTGTGGTCGTAATACCTGGGAACAATACAACCATGTTAAGTTTCCAGGCCAGCCTTTTGTACCTCACTAAATAGTCTGTTTTTCTTTGTTGATTTAAAGCATTTCTATGCTGCCTTTGAGGGATAAACCCTAACAACATCCTTTCCAATATATAGTTAGCTTCAGACACAGCATGACCATTCTGCTTCCGCAAGATTTATAACAGTCTATTCATACTAATTCCATGCAAGCCCCCAGTTCTCTTCCTTTTTCCCATGCTCCTCTGAACCACCTGGCTATGCCTTGAATCCCATTTTGTGAGAAAGGCGGGATATAATTCCAGTAAATAAATGAAATAAATAAAAACAAATATGTATATCTGCAAATGTTTTTTGATCCAAGATACCATATTTGCTCAAGCAAATGAGCAGCTACACCTGATTTATGCACCCCACTACACAGACGCACAAATACTGAGTCTTTGTCTTCATCTCTACTAGACATAAACTGTGACTACGTTTCTTGTTATTGCTTACATTTTGTACCTTGTCATTTATGCTGCTCTTCTCTTTCTGTTTTCATCCTGTTATTATGTGTCTTCAAGTCAACTCTGACATGGTAATCCTACCATACAGTTTTCAAAGCAAGCTTTTATTCTAAAAAGGTTTGCCACTGCCTTCTTTTGAGGCTGAGAGAATGAAACTTGCCCAAGGCTGACTGGTGATTTGAACCCTGGTCTCCCAGAGTTCTGGTCCAAGCTAAAAACCAGTACTCACAATGGCTCTCTTCACAGAGTTATTTAACAGAATAAAGGAAGGATGAGACATGACTCCATCCCCTGGGCACAAATACATTAGTTACCATTCAAAGACATAGCCATGTTAGTCTGTAGAATCAGTATGTAGAGATCTTGTAGCACTTTTGAGACTAACTGAAAGAAAGAAGTTGGCAGCATGAGCTTTCAGCTACAGTCTACTTCCTCAGATGCATTTGATGGAGTGGAAAGCCAGGGACAAGCCTATATATGCCCTTGGTGTGTTAGAATGTCAATTCAGGCGCTACAAGAGCTCTCTACATACTAATATTAGTTATTATTAAGGGAGAAGGGGGCAACCCATTTATTTGGATGCTTAGCATAAACCACTGTGTCCCAGGACCTGCTTTCAGAAGCATCCCAGCCAAAGCCTCTGGCTCCTCACTTTTTGGCATTTGCATAAGCAGACAAGCTGAGATCCAGGTCCACCAACAAGGGCTTGTTCTTCTGGGGCTTCTTCAGCTGTTTGGCTTTGTTCTTCCTCTTCTTTCCTTTGGACTCTTCTTCCACCTCCACTTCAACTTCTCCACCATCCTCCCCCTCCTCCTCTTCTGAGAATACGTAAGGGTTTCTAGCCAAGTAGGGAAAAGACAAATGCATCTAATGTTATTTATACCTTGCGTAGCTTGCATTGGAATGCATCCCCAAGTCTTCAATGATTCCACGGGAACTGGCTCTTCTCATATATATCAGTCTCAACTTACATTGTGAATCCAGAAACACAAGCCCAACATAAATCACTCACCTGTAACTTGCCAATTAGAGCAAAAGTATAACTCTGCCAGACAGGTATGCCAGCCATTGCCACCCCCTCTTGTCTGCTCCAGCACCAAACATGACTATCTTGAGCATGGGCACTGCATCTTTTAAATCTCATTAACTACCAGACTTTTCACAGCCTCCCTCCCAAGATTCTCCCTCATCTTGAACACCCATCAATCAGTTCCCGGACACAAAAAACTTACTTCAGGAGCATTGTGATGTGGTTTGTCTGCAGCTTCAGCTCCTTGATGGCACTTGCCACAGGGTCCCCTTGGGCTTGAGCTTCTTTGACCAGGGCACCAATCTCTGTCCAGTCGATCTGGTTGGCTAGAGCGCTCCGGACCACTTGGATGGCTCGGTCAACAATCTCGAGGTTCATTTCCACAAGCTCACCTTTCACCTTGTCAATTTCCTTTGGGGAAATGAAAACAGAAATGGAGGAGGGTCAAGTCACTTAGAGTGACGATCCAGGCATTAGCTTGCTTGGTTAACTAGTCACTGTGGAGTAATAAAGTTGCCTCTCTGGTTTGAAGAAGTTATGAAAGATCCCTAATCATGACACTTTTTCAGTGACAGCTCCAATCTCAGCATAGCTAACCTTTACTCTAACAGCTCACAGGCTGGGAGAAAAAAGAGGAAGGAAGGCGGAGAAAAAGGAAAAAATGTGGTAGCACATTTAAGACTGGTTTTATTTTTACTTTTACGGATATCACATGAGCTTTTATAGCCATGAAAGCTAATGTGAAAATAAAAACTAGGTAGTCTTAAAGGTGCTGCCACATTTCTTTTCTTTTTCCCCCTTCTACCTGCCTTCCTCCATTTTATGCTGCAAGATACAGTCATCCCCCCATATCCACAAATTCCTTATCCACGGATTCAACCATCCATGGCTTGAAATTTTTTAAAAAAATATATATTCCCCAAAAAACAAACTTTGATTTTGTCACTTTATTACAAGAGGTGCTATTTTACTATGCTACTGTATTTAATGGGACTTGAGCATCCACGGCTTTTGATATTCACGTGGGGTCATAGAATCATAGAGCTGGAAAAGACCACAAGGGCCATCCAGTCCAACCTCCTGCCATGCAGGAACTCTCAATCAAAGCATACCTTTGGCCAGGGGCCGGAAACCTTTTTTGCTGGGGGGCCGGGAGGGGGGAGAATGGTGCAGGGGGCCGGGCGGGGGCACGCGCATGCATGGAAAGCCCCCCCCGCGCCTGCAGTGGGCGGGCTTCCCTGGGCCTTGGAAAGGCCCCCCCGCACCCGCGGCGGGTGAATTCACCAGGCGCAGCTGTGGTGCAGCCTTCTGAAGGCCCAACAGCGGCTGCGCAGCCATGGTGGGCCCTTCCAAAATGGCGCCCGCCGCCGTGCATATGCGCCTGTGCTCGCACACGGGGCTGCAGTGGAGGGGACCAGCCATGGGCTGGTCCCAAGGCCTCTGCAGGCCGCACCAGGCCCGCGGGCCATAGGTTGCCAACTCCTGCCTTTGGCCGTCCAGTCTCTGTTTCAAGACCTCCAAGGAAGGAGACTCCACCACTCTCTGAGAGAGTGTATTCCATTGTTGAACAGCCTTTGCTGCCAGGAAGTTCCTCCTAATGTTTAGGTGGAATCTCTTTCCCTGTAACTTGCATCCATTATTCCGGGTCCTGTTCTCTGGAGCAGCAGAAAACAAGCTTGCCCCTCCTCAGCAGATACCAAGCGCCCACGGTACTAACACAGCTACTTCTCTGAAAACTAGCCCAGGATGGGATAAAAAGATCTTTCTAAGCCTTGCCATCTGAAGTCCTTGTAAACAAGATGTCAAGGACTGAATCTACTAGGCTTTCCTTAAAAGCCTTGCAACCTTCATTTTTACTCCACCATAACAACTATAAACCTGTATTTTAAAAAGAAGAGAGCTATGCATCTTTAGAGTCTGACAGATTATTTGTGTAAACACTTTTATCCCACCCTTTAATCATGAGATCCCAAGGCACTAGGGCAGTAAACAGATTAAAAAATATAAATAATTTAAGCAACTCCAAATTAAAATCAATAAAATAATTTACCAATAAAATGCATGCAGAATATTTCAATCAAGTTAAAAGAGCTTTAAAAGATTACAAAAGTTAAAGCTAACTAGACTGAAGCCAACAACTGAGGGCATAAGTCAGGAATGGGCAAAGTGATTTCTGGGGCCACATGAAGTACTCTCCTCCCCCTGGTTGTTGTTTTTTCTGAGAAAATGGGTTAATTTCTCCTCTTGGAAGCCTTCAGGGACAGAAATTCACCTTTTAAACAGCTTGCAGTCCTTCTCATACTGCCTTCTAGCCACTGCTGGATTTTGGTGGTTTTCCTTATATTCTGGCAATTTGTGTGTGCCACCCCCACTCCCACCCCTGGATCCTTCAGGCAGAAAATTGGCCCTGAATCCTCACAGTTGTCTACTGTGGTACAATAAGCCTTTTTTGCTGTTTTGCTTATACCTCAACATATCAAGAATGCTTGATCATTCTACCTGAGCTTGATGCAGGGCTTCCAGTCTGTGCTCGTGATCTTTCCGAACATTTTCTAGCTTCTTCAGAGCTTGTTTCTCCTTGTAGAAAAAAGGTTGGGGACAGAAAGACAAAGAAATAATAGTGGTGGAAGAAGTAGTAACAACAACAACATTTATTTCTTACTCACTTCTCCCCATGGAACAAGGCGAGGAACAACAGACCAACAAATACCATATATACTTGTGTATATGTCAAGAAAGATCTGAACCAAAAAACTGAATCAAAGATCAAAATCAAAAAAAGATCTGAATCAAAAAACTGAACCAAAAAAAACTGGATCAACTTATACACAGGTCAATATGGTTCTTCATCCCGAGCCGAGCCTCAGCCAGGCTGCCTCCACAAGGGAAAACAGAGCTGGGGAGAGTCTGGGAAGGCGACTGATTGCTCCGCAGCCTCTCCCCAGCCGGGCTCCCTCCACAAGGGAAAGCTCAGCTGAGGAGATGCTGGGAAGGGCAACAGATCACCCCACAGCCTGTCCCCAGCCGGGCTCCCTCATGAAGTCTGGCTCTCGACTTTTCCACAGGTCATATAAAAATCCACAATTTTGGCCCTAAAAATTGACCTTGACTTATACATGAGGTCGACTTACAGTCAAGTATATACAGTATACAACATTAGTTAAAAACACTGGGAGAATGCCAGCAATGACCCAGACAACAAAGGCAGATTAGAAGGAAAGTGATGAGAGTAGCAACCAATGGCTCACAACACTAGGTCCTCAAAGCTGCTCAATCCAGCAAACAAACTGTTCTAGAGAGCTGCTCTACCCTCAAAGTCTGACCATTGTCTTTGGTCTCACTTGGGAACTGAGTGGGTCCAAGGCTGCATCACTACCTTGCCACCCAAGTTCCAGGCTTGCTGCAGGGTTAAGCCACAACAAGAACAGAATCCTGGTCTCTCCTGTGCCTCAGTCTCAGAACTTGAAAGAGCTACTTCTCTGGACAGTTCCCAAAATTCCACACCCGATATAGCCACTGGAAGTTATTGTGTAAAGAAACGTAACTCCTTCAAGCTCTGCAATCCTTCTACCTTTGAGAGAAGAAGGAAAACCATCTCACAGAGAGCTCCACATTAATCTCACTACCCTTCTGTGTCCTGAAGCAAATATCTCTAGCTAACACTGCAGCACTCTGGGCTGTCGGCTAACCCAGGACTGCCAACCTCTCTCCCAGTCAACATGGCAGCCTATTTCTCAGCAATCCACAGTTGGCAAGTGGCCCTTCAGGGGGCTGTAAAAATGCCATGTCAAAGGGAAACTTTTCCATGAGACTGTTACCTGTTGCAATGCCTTCAAGTCTATCTTCTGGCCCTCCAGCTTTGAGTAGAATTCATCCACTGCCTTTCAAAAAAGTAAATAAAATTAGGAATTGATATTTAATTTCTCAGGGAATGCAACAAGGTGGGGGGGGTGAAGGAGCTTAAACAAATCTGGTTACATCCAACAAAGATCTTTAGTTATAGATTTGCTCAAAATTTAAACTGGAACATTCCAAAGGAAATGCAGACATTCTCAGTTTGGATTTTGCACTTATAGAGCCACTTTTTATTCTAGAGCCCATTTTCATTCAAAAGCTCCTGCTCTGGTGACTTTTGCCACTCAAATCTACTAAAAAATTCAAGCACACTTTAAAAGCCAGATTAAAAGCTACTCTTCTACAAAAAGCTATACACCGTAATTCAAAGCTCATAGCCTCTATTCTCAAATGTTCAAATTCACATTCAGTTTCATCTCACAGTAAGCACAGAGAGCAGGCAGAGCTCTCTTTCCACCAGCACAGAAGCCTGTTCCATTAGTCTTTATGAAAACTTTTAATGTTGTGCTGTTCTATTCATTTTTCACATTATCTTTTAATAAATTTTAAATGGCTTTAACTCTATAGATTTTTCAATTGTTATTTAAAGAAATTATGACTGCTATTGTGTGCCTTCTGACTTGTGGCGACCCTAAGGCAACCCT
>CM034701.1:3607916-3621578 GCA_020142125.1 Phrynosoma platyrhinos
TAGCACTGAACCAGGGCAGTTAAAGTGTTGTCAACCTGGATTGTTTCTGCAGTGTGTTTTGGCCCCTTGAGAAGGCAATGACAAACCTCTTCTTAATAAATCTTGCCAAGAAAATCCTAGGATAGGGTTGCCATAAGAGTCAGCTTGAAAGCCCATAGCAACAAGAGTATATTCTGAATGTTAACCTAAGGCAAATGGTACTTACGAAGGTGAGGGTTTAGGACTCTCTTGAGCTGATCCCCCTTAGGTGCAGTGGTTATCATTTCTGTCAGCCTATGAAAGAGGGTGGGAAAGTTACCAAAAGAACTCACACTCTTAAGTACAAAAAGGTCTTCCTCATCATTACTAGTGTGAAAGAAGCCTGGCTCAAGCCTTTGCAGAGAGAAAACTGTGCAAACAAGACCAAAACAACCTTGCAGAAAGATTAATACACCATGCTCACCTAGCTTGAGATGAAAAAACAGAACAGTTCTGCAGAACCTTCCACACCTCTTCGTTTAATTAAGACAAAGATTAAGAAAAAAAATGAGGGTGAAGAATGGGCCTGCCAAAAGGGACAAAGAGGCCAAGACTGCTGGTCCTGGGAGTAGTTTTATTTTTGAACTACCGCTTGGAAGTAGAAGAGAATGAAATGTCCAACCTTTCGTGTTCTTGTAAAGCAAGCTTTAAAACACAATTCCAAAGCTGCTCTAGAGTGCGCACTGTCACAGGTACTTTCTACAAGGTGCTATATGACAGTCACAGCAAAATGCACCTATTATAATGGTGATGAACATGAATCCTAAGATGTCAGCTTTTCTGGGGTAAAGGTTAATGTAGTATGAAAAGCTCCAATATCAGCTGAAGCCAAGAAGAAATGGACACACACACAATGATGGACAAAGACAAGGATGTCTCTAGAATACTGTCCCTCCAGATCTCTGTAACGCTGTTGTCTGTACATAGCTTCAGGAGCATGCTTCTGCTCCAATCTAAGTGCCACACAACATAGAGACATACCTCTCTAAACTTGGCAATGGCGTTGCAGCTTTGGCATGATCGATTGGGTAGTGTTCCCGCACAGCAAATTTGACGTCATCTGCTTCATCTGTGCGAAACCTCAGGATGTTCAGAATGAGATACTCATGATCAGTCAGCACAATGTTGCCCTGTGACAGATCCAAGACACTTTGTCACCAAAGTGGATCACAGCATTTGAATTCCCAGAACAAAAGATTCAATCTGTAACCTCTCTCAAACTCAGGACAATGGCATGGCTAAACTGATGTCCAATTCAGGCCATTTTAGCACAGGTGGGGTTCTTAACACATTTCTCCATCATGGGACTCTGGGAAAAACTGAACACTTAGAAGGGAGAAAGCTGTTACAGGTTCATTTGGGAGTGGAGCTTTAAAAAGAGAGATATGTGATGGATGCAGAAAAGACTAGGGGTGGGATGAGGTAAAGAAGGAGAGGTTGTGTCTTCATGTTATTTTTCCAACAGCAAGCAAGAGTCAGTCTCATTAATTGTAACTGTTTGTTATTGTGGTGGTTGTTGCCTGCCTTCAAATAGTTTCTGATTTATGGCAACCCTAAGGTGACCCTATCAAAGGGTTTTCTTGGCAAGATTTGTTCAGAGGAGGTTTGCTACTACTGTCCCCTCAAGCATAGGGCATGTGACTAGCCCAAGGTCATTCAAAGGGTTAACATGACTGAGCGGGGATTTGAATCCTGTTCTCCAGAGCCATAGTCCAACACTCAAACCACTATGCCATTCTGGCTCTCCTAAAGATATATGCGAATACAAGGTCAAACCTCTCCCCCAAGAATAACACAAAACATTATGGGCTCCCTGCTAGGATGGGGTACTGGGAAAAGAGACTGGGTGACCAACCCACCCCATGTGTGCCCAAATCTCTCTCCCTCTGCTTACCCTGTCATAGAGCTCAATAATTAGATGGTAGGCGGCTTCATCACTTCCAAACTGGAAATCTACTATTCTGTCCACACCGAGCTGCTTCACGCTCACAAGCCTTCTGGTCTTCAAATGCTTGCGACACTATTGGCAAGAAAGTGCAAACAGGTCTGAAAATGTGCAACTAGGCAGAGAGATTTGAAAACAGCAAAGGCCAGCTCACTCACTCACTCACTCACTCACACATACACAGTCCCTGATGTTTTAGATCAGGATGAGTACACTCCAGACCCCAGAATGTTGCTTTGTACACCTGTGCAATCTGTCCGTCTGCTCCTTCAGAACTTCACAGGTCACTGTCACTACCACCATTTTGGGTGACTAAAAATGCTACCTCCTGTCACCTTTCAGCCTGTTCTAGGAGGATGCTGATGGGGCAGCTCACTGTAACAGCACTTAAGACCTTTCCAAAGGGGTTCTGTGCATTTTCTTCAGCTGAAAAATTACTTTTGGATGGAAAAAAACTGAGAGAGTGTACCAGGCCTTTGAAGGGAAATGATAGTGGTCCCATAGATTGCATTATTCACACCTCTATTTTGCTGCATGTTGAACTACTCCAGCTGGAACCCAAAATGGTAAGGGTAAAAGAAAAGAGATGGACAAGAGGGCCTGTTGGGAAAAAGGACCAAGAGGAAGGGCTGCAAGGAGTGGAAGGTAAGGAAGAGAAATGCTCTTGGGTGCCTCAAGCAATTAAAGGTCCCAATTCACTAGATGGCACTTCCAGGGATTAGAGGAAAGGCCAAAGGAAAAGAACTTCACTGTGTGGGACACTAGACTAGAGAGCCATTGACAGAATAGGTAATATTGGGCTGGATGGACAATAATGACAGAAAACCAGTGTTTTTAAGCATCTCTACCTAGCAATGTGCAACTGAAAGGGTTTTTTGACTCCTTGGTTAGTGGTAGGAACACATACTAGTAGACCTTGTTTGCACCAACAATAGAAAGGACAGTGCCTCTGACTTCTGTTGAATATGAAGCTCTCTTCTCACCTTCCTCTAGCAGTGAGGAGAAGCCCTCTCTCTAGCAGCAGAAGTGAGAATAAAGCAGAAAAATCTTGGAGTGTTTACACATATGGAGGTGTGTGTCTGCATGCTCACACGCATATGTTTACATGCACTGCTAAGTACAGTTTTGAGTTTGGATGATGATGATTTATATAGTGACTTTCCTAAGCACCCAGAGCAATTTCTACACATTAAATACTTGAGATGGCCCTATTTGCAAAGAACCACAACTGATCAGCCTCATATCTTCCCTGAAACACATACACATGCAATAAATCTGCAGCAAACAAATTGTGACAATTTTACCTTCATTGCAAAGCCAGATGGCATCATGTTCTTGGGCCACTCAAATTCTGTTGTGTGAATCCTAATTCCAGATTCCATGAGAAGTGTAGCCTTGACATCTGGCCTAGTGGCAACAAAAAGAATTAAGGGGCATTCAAACTTTTGTTCACAACTCATTTCTGACTCCAGAATATTCTCAGAATAAATGCATATGTTTACCAAACATATATTCTCTCTCCTCTGGGAACTGCCATCTTGGATTTTTAATTTCTGTTAAATCAGATGCTAATTTTGTATAAGTGCATTCACAGCATCCATGATACATTTATCCAGTTTGCTATAGGAAGAGTATTGGAATAGAATTTGTAGGAAGGCTGGGAAACGTGTTCTAATTTCCAAAACATACCCCACTGGACCATTACTGACATGCTTAACAGTGGCCTTATTGGCGGTTCTGCAAGTACAGAAATACCATCAGGGGCTTTCAAATTTACAATATGACATTGTAAAGGCTAGCCATTTTTATGGTGGCACCTACTCTTCAGAGCAGAGTTTCTCAAGCTGATATGGTGGAATGGCCATTTTTTTACCCCATGTAACTGGGACCAGTACTGTATTTGTGCCATTTTAATCATATTTGCACCGTTTTCTGAAAATTTGTCATGGACCAGCAGCCAATAGCTCTCCAATTGGCATGAGTTCACAGATCATCACTAGGAGTAGCACTTTTCTAGAATTCTTTCCCCACAGGGTTCAAAAGACAGAGACTGTCGCCTGAATCCCACTGTAGGCCCCATTAGATCAGACCCAATGAATTAACAGATGAAAGGTGATTGAATGTTTATGTATCCTGTTGGTTTTGTTTACACAGACTTTCTTGGCTGTTAAGTCTTTTTCTCTGTTTTTCTTGGAACATGTTAACATGACATTTCCAAGCAGTTTACTAAAAAAGCAATATACAACAAAGGAATTAGCTGAAGCATCACTGTTGTTTTACATTATTTTCTTGTAAACTGAATAGTAATGTCATTACTATGACACATTATATCAAGAAACATAAAATACATTATACCTTATTTTCCTGCGTATAAGACTACTTTTTAACCTGCAAAATCTGTGGTTAAAGTGGGGGGTTGTCTTATACGCCGGGTATAAGGATAAGGAGGATAGAGGTGCTAAAACTCTATATTTTGACTGGAAAAATGGGGGGTCGTCTTATACGCCGGGTTGTCTTATACGCCGGAAAATACGGTATATGTCTACACATTATATCAAGTGACATCAAAGTTCTATACAGTTGGCCCTCTTTATCCACAGATTCAAGCATCCATGGCTGGAAAATATTTCAAAAATATATTAATTCTAAAAAGGAAACATTGATTTGCCACTTTATATGAAGGACACAATTTTACTATCCATTGTATTTAATGGGACCTGAGCATCCATTAATTTTGATATCCACGGGGTGTCCTAGAACAAAACCTCAGTGGATACTAAGGTCCACTGTATTTAAATAAAAATAATAATAATTAACATTTATAAATAAATACAATAATTAGAAAAATCCAGGATATTCTAGATTGTAGAAGGATTTAGATTCTTCTATTTATTATTTGTGAAGTATTATTACCAAGATATCTATGGTACTAACTGTCTCATCAGGAGAGCCAACATGGTGCAATGGTTTTTTAGCGTTCCATGTATTATGGTTGCCTTATTGTTTGTATTGTTTGTTGGTTTGTTTTTTACGGCATTTTAATTTCCTTGTAGTTTAATCTTGTTTTAATGGGAAGGGGTGGGAGATTTGGGATGAGGGAATGTTTTTAACTCTGTATGTTTAAAATGCTGTAACCGCCCCAATTGCTGAGCAGAGGGGTGGGCTATAAATAAATTATTATTATTATTATTATTATTATTATTATTATTATTATTATTATTATTATTATTATTGAGTGACTAGGACTCTGAAGGCCAGGGTTCGAATCCCCACTCAGCCATGGGAACCCACAGAGTGACCTTAGGCACACATGTTCGCCTTAGGGCTGCCATCATTGTTTGATCATACAGTTTTGTCTCTGAGAGATCCTCTGGCAGTTTCACATACACCACCCCCACTATTACTGCTGCTGCGCAATAGCTTTTTGGCACAGTCTGGCTTTCCAGCAAAAGCCTGTCTGAGGTGGGAGACCACATCCCTAGCAATGCTACTATTAGTATAGTGTCATGGGAACAAACAATCCTACCATCATAGAAAGGTAGCACTAAGGTAGGATCTGTGCTGTTACTCACACTGTTTGTTTCCCAATCTCACTGCAACATCCAAGAAAATAAAGATTGGCCCCTCAATTTAATTCAAGGATAGATCCTGCCCCTTCCTTGCTCTTTAGGGTTAGCCATTTCCTGCACAATCTGAGAGTGCTTTTCAGTGATTCTCAAAAAGAGGACCATTGGACAAGCATCACTTCACACACATTTGATAAACCTCCAAACAAGTAATGAATGCTCATCTCCAAAATCCCCAAGAAGACATCACCCAAACAAAATAATAATATCTGCACTAACAACTGGGGGTCATATTTTCAAAAACCCAGGAGTCACCTGAAAGTATTGGAAGATACATGGAAACACAAGGCCAGAGAAACCATTTCCCTTCACTCAACAACAGTATTGGAAGAATACATTTCAGCTTATCTGCATGGTCAATAGAGGGAGGGATTGTAAGCATTTATGAGAACTTAGAGCTGATGCAGACAGCCTGGGAGTGCCGGATTGGGGCAGCGGCAGTCACACGCCACAGCCCCGATCTGGCTTTTTGCTGCTCCCAAAAGAGCGGGCAAATGCCACTCCTTTTTGGGGCGGCAAAAAGCCACCCTTAGAGCCACTGCTGTGGCTCTTTTGCGCCCCTTTGGTGCAGTGTGTGTGCATACTGCAGCAACATGGTGCCTTGACGCTGCACACTTTGCAGTCGGGCGTGCGGCATCGGGGTGGCTGGCATGCAGTCGTCCCATCCCAACTCCACTCCCAGGCTGGCCCTTTAGGCTGGTCTGCATAGGCCCTTAGATGGGGGAGGAAGAGGAAAATATACACTGGGATTCAAACTACATTAAACAGATCCAAATTGCATTAAACATGGGGACCTGATTAATTTTATGTGTGAACTGGAGACCTATTCTACACATTTCTCAGCAAGCTGTTCAGAAGTTTGTACCTTACTCCTGTGGTGTGTGGGGACACACACACACACATATATATATATACACATATGTAGAACTTCCGACTGAGATAAAACAAGAGTAGTGACAGATATTTTCTTTAAAGAGGAGTCACTTATTCACCTCTTTTCCAGAAAGACTGCATGATCTTTGTGTTTGACCTGTGTTTTGCATGCTAGGTCTAAGCAACCAGATGTTCATTTTTCATTTCATACACAATACAGGTTAAGTCTCCCTTATGCAAAATTTCGAAATCCAAAATACTCCAAAATCATCCACATGGATGGCTGAGATTGGGACACCTTTGCTTGCTGATGGTTCAGTGCACACAACTTTGTTTTATGTGCAATATTATTAAAAATATCATGTATAAAATTACCTTCAGGCTATGTGTATAACAAGGTGCTTACAAAACATAACTGAATTTCATATTTAGACTTTGGTCCCATCCAATAAGATATCTTGGAGATGGGACCCAGGTACATGCAGATATTCCAAAATGTGAGAAAATCTGAAATCCAAATCGAAAACATTTCTGATCTCAAGCATTTCCAATAAGGGAGATACAACCTGTAGATTGTGTTTAATTAGCTATTTCATATTTCGCAGGGGGGGGAGTGTGCTAGGACACACATAGGCTACAAAATTCTTCAAAGAGAAAAAATAAAGATTTATCTCTTACTTCTGAAGGCGGATGAGGTATGTCTTGTTATCCACATCATAAACATTGTTGACCCTCATTCCCAATAAGCTGTAAAAAAAAAAAAAAAGATACATGCATCTATATCATCTACACAAGAACAATACAGGTAAATTTCAATTAAGAAAGCAGTTTGTTCTTGGCTATTACGGTACTTCTTTAATAGAAAATTTGGTACCAAAACCAGAAATAACATGGATAGAATAGGAATAGGCTCCTACACCATAAAAAAGGAAAGAAAATCAGTTCAATAAGTTTCTGCAAACTTTTACATGAGTCTATTGTTAACTTTGAATAAAAACTAACAATATGCACATGTGAAATGAAACAATCAGGTCAGATAAGCCTTGAAAACATAAAGAAAGCAATCTGAACCTTCTAGAAACTGCATGATTGCTTCCAAAATGTCTTTCAACAGCCTCCATTTTCCCCCAAAACCATATGAGAAAAAGCACTATTTATATGCTCTGTTTTGGTATATGTTTTGCTCTCCTTTGTATGTTTTTAACTGTCTCTTTCTTCTAAATCAGTAGTTCCCAAATTTTGGTCCTCCTGATGTTCTGAACTTCAATTCCCAGAAGCCTCAGCCAGCTTGGCCAACAGTCAGGAATTTTGGGAGCTAAAGTCCAAAACATCTGAAGGACCAAAGTTATTCTAACCGCTATTCTAAATTGTGAGCCACTTTGAGTACCAATTCAGGGAGAACACCGGGATATAAATAAATATAATAGTGCCTGCATCTGCACTACAGAAATAATACAGGCTGACACCACTTTAACTTCCATGGCTCAATGCTATGGACTTCTGGGAATCGTAGTTTGCTGTGGCACCTGAGCTTTCTGACAGAGAAGGCTAAATATCTCACGAAACACAAATCCCAGAATTTCATAGCACTAAGCCATGGCAGTTGAAGTGGAGTCAAACTGGATAATTTCTGCAGTTTGGATGTAACCAATGATAATAGACACTACAGTTCCCAGAATCCCTAGCCAGCACCCTGTGTGGAAAACCAACATGCAAAATCAGAGCTTGGAAAAGCTACTTTTTTTTTACTGCAATTTGCAAAAGCCAGCACATTGTCTGGAAAAAGCAGCATGAGAAGAGGTCAGAGCGTGGGAAAGTTACATTGGGGACTATACTTCCCAGAATCCCCAGGCAGACCACTGTGTGTATGTGGGGGGGGGAAGCAGTCCACAAATCCAGAGCTCAGAAAAAAAAGTTTTTTGGGACTACGAATGCATCTACACTGTAGAAATAAGGCATTTTGACACCATTTTAAACTGTTGTGGTTCCATCCTACAGAATCCTGGGTTTGGGAGTTTTGTACGGACACTAGCCGTCTTTGGCAGAGAGAAAAGGTTTAAGACCTTTTAAAATTACAAATCCCAGGAGTCCATATGATGGATATGTGTGTGTGTGTTAACTAACCTGGAGTTGACCTCGACCCATGGTGACCCTATGGATGGGACATCTCCAAGTCTCCCTGTCCTCTACTGCTCTGCTCAGGTCCTGCAGACTCAGGCCTGGGTTCTCCCTAATTGTGTCTAGCCATCTAGGATTGAATCTTCCTCTCTTTTAGCTTCCCTCCACCTTTCTTTCCCAGCATCACAGTCTTTTCCAATGAGTCCTCTCTTCTCATGATGTGTCCAAAGTACAACAGCCTCAATTTGATCATCTTGACTTCCAGGGAGATTTCTGGCTTGATCTGCTCTAGGACCCATTTATTTGTCCTTTTGGCCGTACATGGGATCCTCAGCACTCTTCTCCAGCACCACATCTCAGTTTTTTTTTCCTTTTTTCCACGTTCTTCACTTTCTTGACTTTGATGCTCAATTGTATATCTTTACTCTTTAGGAACCTGTCTAGCTCTTTCATGGCTGCCCTTCCCATCCCTAATCTTCTTCTGATTTCTTGGCTGCAGTCTCCATTCTGTTCAATGTTTGATCCAAAGTCCAGGAACTTTTTAAGTATTTTGATTTTCTCATTGTCTAGGCTGAAACTGTGTAGATTCTCTGTGGTCATTATTTTTATTTTCTTTATGTTCAACAGTAGTCCTGTCTTTGCACTTTTTTCCTTGATATTCATTAGTAGTTGTTCTAGGTCTGTGAGGTTTTCTGCTAGTATTATGGTGTCGTCTGCGTATCACAGATTGTTGATATTCCTTCCTCCTATTTTCACTCCTCCTTCTTCTGTGTCAAGCCTGTTTTTCTTATATTATGTTCTGCATACAAGTTGAATAGGTAGGGTGAAAGGATACATCCTTGTGTTGGCACTCCCATCATGTCTTTAAGGGCCTTCCATAGCCTTTCATGGTCTATGCAGTCAAAGGCTTTGCTGTAGTCTATAAAGCACATGCTGATTTTCTTTTAGAATTCTCTGGTGTAGTACATTAGCCATCATATGTTTGCAATGTGATCCCTGGTGCCTCTTCCTTTCCTGAACCTCGCTTGGACCTCTGGGATCTCTCTCTCCATTTATGGTTGGAGTCTGTGTTGCAGAATTTTGAGCATGATTTTGCTTATGTGGGAGATCAGTGCTATGGCCCTATAGTTGCTGCAGTCTCTTGTGTCTCCCTTTTTGTGGATGGGGATGTATATTGATCACTTCCAATCTGTTGGCCGTTGTTTTGTTTTCCATATCTGTAGACATATGTTGGTTAGCACTGGTGTTGATTCTGTCAATGTAGATTGCAGCAGTTCAATTGGTATATCGTCTGTTCCTGCTAAGAGCCTATATCCACACAATATCATCACCGCAGAACTTCCTACATCTTTTTCAAGGCTTCCGTTGAAACAATAGCTCACTGCTTTAGTTTTCTATAGTGGTGGCATTGATCCTAAATGTGGGTATAGGGAGTTATACGCTTAGGCTCAAATCCTAGAGAAAGGTGGGCTCTAAATAAATAAATGTATATAAAACAAGATACATAAAACAATAAACTGTTTGTAATAACATTTTAAAGTTTTTTATTGTGATCCACTTTAGGTCCCTATCTGGGCAAAAGGCGGCACAGAAATTAAAATAAATAAATAAATAAACCCTTAGATAGATTAATAAAATAAGTTTGGAACCGCTTCAAGTGCCATGGCTCCATCCTACAGACTCCTGGGATGTGTAGTTTTGTGAGGCACCAGCGCTCTTTGGCAAGAGGGCAGGCTGAAGACCTTGTTTAAAACTACAAATCCCAGGGTTCCACAGGATGGAAGTACAGCAAAGTGGCGTCAAAATGCGTTATTTCTACAGTGTAGGTGCATGTTATGAGTCTTCGAGTCATCTAAGGCGTTTGCCTATCGCTTCTACCCTCTGAGGCTGAGAGAGTGTGACCAGCCCAAGGCCCCCAGAATCCCCGCCACCCGCCAACGTGGCCAAAAAAAGTAACTTTTCTCTCAGTCTCTGCGCCGCCCTTCCGTACCTCTGGCGCAGCTCGGCGATTACCGCCCGGATGTCCACCGTGTTGAAGCGGGACTTCATGGCGGCAAAGAGGCGGCCGCGGCAGACGGAATCCTCACTCCGCCGCCTTCTCCTGACAGGAACCGAACGGCGACCTCACGCGCATGCGCGGCCTCCGTAGCAACTACGGCGAGGGCGCGAGGCCAAACCTACTCCGCAGCCCAGGTTCCGCGAAAGGTGCCAGAGCCAATCAGGAGCAACCTCGGGAGTGGTGGGGGGGCGGAGCTAATCTTCCCTTCGCGGCTGCTTGGCCGAACGGGAGGAGAGCGCCGCGATACTGACCTCTATCGGTGATTCCTGGAATGGCAGCAGCCTCTCTGTTTTTAGCAGTTTTGTTCCACTTGCTGATCCCAGAAATGGAGAAAACTTCAACTTCTTCTTTTTCTTACTATTACTACTGTTATTACTATTGCTATCCTCCTCCTCCTCATCAATCACTATTACTGCTATCATTGCTATTATTATTATTATTATCATCATCATCATTATTACTATTATTGTTATTACTACAACTATTACCACTACCACTATATCATTATCACTATTACTACTATTATTACTATTACTATAACTACTATTATCATTGTTATTATTACTGCTACTATTATTATTGCTATTACCATTATTGTTATTGTTACTATTACTACTACTACTATAATCATCATCACTACTATTGCTATTATTACTATTACTATCATTGCTATTATTACTACAATTATTACTATTACCATTATTATTATTATTATTATTATTATTATTATTACCATTATTGCTATTACTATTGCTACTATTATCATTGCTATTATTAATATTATTAATATTACCATTATTGCTATTATTACTACTATTACTAATACTATCATCATCATCACTACTATTACTACTATTTTTATTTATTTAATTTCTATGCTGCCTTTCTCCCAGAAAGGGATCTAAGGTGGCTCACAAATAAAAACTCTTTAAAAGCTTATTACAATAAAATAAAAAGCATTATAATGCTATTATTACTACTATTACTACTATTATTATGTTGCTATTATTATTACTACTACTATTGCTATCATCATCATCATCATCGCTACTATTACCACTATTATTACTATTACTATTACTATTACTACTATTTTATTTATTTAATTAATTTATATGCTGCCTAAATACTATAGACACAGTCTAGACACTCTCCTTCTATTTGTGCAGCCTAAAACTGCATTGGCCTTTTTAGCTGCAGCATCACACTGTTGACTCATGTTCAACTTGTAGTCTACTAGGACTCCAAAATCCCTTTCACACGTCTAAGTCTCATTAAGCCAGGTGTCCTCTATCTGATATCTATGCATTTCATGTTTATGCTCTAAGAACCGTATCTTAGAGCTATTCCTCCTAATTTGGTGTCATCTGCAAATGTGATAAGCATGCCTTCTATTCTTTCATCCAAGTCATTGATAAAGATGTTGAAAAGCCCTGGGCCCAAAACAGAACCCTGTGGCATTTCACTGGTCACTTCTCTCCAGGTCTTATCACTTTTGTTCAGTGTGAGCGCATGGAAATCAAAAGCACACGAGCATGGAAAGTTTTGATTGACAATTGATATGGTTACAGTCCATATTCTGATCAGCAAAAAGAAGAAGAAGCTAGAAATGTTGCCGTTTAGAACAATAAGGATCTGTAGAATTAGTCCCTGGGAAAGCAGCCAGATAAGAGAGATTTGCAACTTTAGGGCACATGAGATTCCTTCCCACCGCCGCCGCCTTCTGCAAAAGCATATTCTCTTTGTCTCACAATTTAGGTGGAAAAGAGAAAGAGGATGAGGATGAGAGTAATCTCAAAGATGGCTATGAAACCTTTCATAGACCAAGCTGTGACTTCTATAAAACAAATTTAAGTAGAGCAGGGAGATTTAAATCTAAACCCAATTTCCAAGGTACGCTGTCCAGGGTCCTGATTTCTGGCCATGGATTAACATGGGACACAACCAGCTTAATTCTTCTTTCTCTCCCCTTCATCCTTCAACTCAAGATTGCACAGTATTCACACTACACTATTATAGCAGTTTGAGACTACTTAAATTACCAACCCCATCCTATGGAATCTTGGGATTTCTAGTTTGGTAAATTGCAGGGACTTATCAGCACAGATATAGGATGAGGAATACCTGGCTTGACAATGGTACACATGAAAGGGATCTAGGAGTCCTAGATTTTTTGTTCTGATGCCATAAGAAACTACAGTTCCCAGATTTCCATAGCATTGAGCCACAGCAGTTAAAGTGGTGTCAAACTGGATTATTTCTGCAGTGCGGATGCAGCCTATGACAGCCCCTGTGATACAATGATGCCATCCTTCAGTCTTCTTTTCATCAGGGTGAACATGTTTAACTCCCTCAACCTTTCCTCATAAGTTATGTTGTAACACATTTTTAAAATCATCTGTATAAATATCCTTGTTGTGTGTACATATTTTATAACCTTTTAATACTTGGTATCTGTACAGGTGTAATAGCTTGAAGTCACAGGAGGAGAGATTTCAATTTGATAGAATCACAGATTTAGAAGGGGCTCTATGGGTCATCGGGTCTAACCCACTGATTATTGCAGGACTTCCAGATTGCAGAACGTCCCCAGATTTCTACGATTAGATAGCAAAATCCAATAATCAGTTACATCCCAAAGTTAATTACAGAGGGCCCTTGGTATCTGCTGTGGTTTGGTTCCAGGACTCCGCATGGATGCCCAAATCCATGGATGCTCTAGTCCCATTGTATGCATTTGTTGTTAGCGGCCTTCACGTCGGTCTTGACCCATGGCAATGACCCTATGGATGAGACATCTCCAGGCCTCCCTGTCCTCTATTGCTCTGCTTAATTCCTGCAAACTCTTTAAGAAAGTCCATCCATCTAGCATGTGGGCTTCCTCTCTTCCTACTTCCCTCCACCATTCCTAACATTATTGTCTTTTCCAATGATTCATGCCTTCTCCTGATGTGTCCAAAGTATGACAATCTAAGTCTTGGCTTCTAGGGAGATCTCTGGCTTGATCTGCTCTAGGATCCATT
>CM034701.1:3674067-3684219 GCA_020142125.1 Phrynosoma platyrhinos
TAATAATAATAATAATTTGTATCCTGCCCCTCTGCAGTGCAATTGGGGCGGCGTACAGCAAGTGAAAACACATCACAGGTTAAAACACGTCCTACAACCCATTCCCAACCCAAACGCCCCTTAAAAATATATTAAACTATTACAGAATTAAAATACAAATAAACCCAACAATATAAATAGCAGCTTGGCAGAGGCAACTAAGAGTCGGAATCATTGTCTTCTCCTTATACTTTTTCCTTGCTTTTCCTTTGGGGCCGGGATGTTATTCAGGGAAGGCTTTGCATTTTGGCAGAAAGAGTCCCAGAGTTGGAATGGACCTCCAAGGGTCCTCTAATTCAACGAATTCACGGCCGAAGCATCCCTGAAAGGTGGGCTTTGGGCCTCTCTTCCGAACCCCCCGACAAAAGAGAGTCCACCACTTTTTATTTATCCTGTATCATTTATAAACATCTAAAAAAAGAAAAGCTCATACAAATGACTAAATGCATCTGACACCTCATCCTAAACAATACAGCTAAACTTCCAAAAAGTTCCTTTGACAACAAATCCCTTTATCCATGTTCTTACAACATCTTCTCTTTTTTCTTTTATTGCCATCTAATTAACCTCTAACCACTCTTTCAAAAATTCAAATTCTATATAATAAATTCAATATTCTTTGTATATAGCTTAAACTCACTCTATTCCAACTGTCTTCTCTTAGAATATTCTTCTATAGGAGACCGTTCCTGATCTACCTTTTCTAGATCCACCTGGTTCAACAGAGCTGTTAATCTATTCATTTCTTTCATTTCGACTAAAATTCAACAACCAGTCATCTATTGTTGGCAATTCTTGTTTTTCCCCCCACTTTTGTGCAATTAACAATCTTGCAGCTGAGATTATATATAAAAGAATTCTCCAATATTTTCTTTGTATTATCGGGTCAGTTTGGTTTACCATATTTGTTTTACCATATTAACATTAAGAATATCTTGAATTGCTCCATGGATTTTTTTCCAATAAATTTTCATCTTAGAGCACTTCCTCCAAGTATGAAAACAAGAACCTATATTTTGCTTACATTTCCAGCAAATATTCGAATCTGGATTGTAAAATTTTTGCAATCTTAGCTGGAGTTAGAGACCATCTTTGCTCCATCTTCCAATAGTTTTCCTTTAGGTCTTGCGATTTAGTAAATTTTTCCGTTTTTCTTCTTGTGTATTCCCAACTTTCCGAGTCAATTGTTCTCCCTATATCTGTTGCCCATTTAATCATGAGAGTCCACCACTTTCTGTGGAATGGCAGTTTCAGTTTTTATCTCATTGCTGGGACCATCAAATGTTGGGTTTCCACTCTTTATATGGGGCTTCCACCATCTTTTCTTCCACCACTCTTTATGCCAAGTGTGGGATTTTCCATTCCAACCATCACACCAGTGCCACCAATTGTAGGGATTCCTCTTGGCAATCCCAACAGTCTAGCCAAATGTACTCTTAATCCAACAAATAATATGATTATATGATATAATATGATATATGCAACTTACCTCTCCCAAATTGAAGTCTAATTCGGGCTGCATCCTGGTCCGATTGCATGGCTTTTGTTGCCAAATCTGCCACTGAGAAGACCTTGTCCTCCGTGTCCTCACTGGATGAGCTCTCAACTTTGAAAAATGACCGCTGATGCGCGTAAACGCGCATCAGCGGTCATTTTTCAAAGTTGAGAGCTCATCCAGTGAGGACACGGAGGACAAGGTCTTCTCAATGGCTGCTCCCAGATTATGGAATTCCCTCCCTGGGAAGCCAGATTGGTCTCCTCTGATCTCCTTTCATCAGCAGGGAGAGACCTTTCGAATTCAGTACATCTTTGCTGATTAATTGGTTGCAGGGAGTCTTTTTTATATGAGTATGTGTGTTCTGTTTTTTTCCATTTATTGTCATCTTTTAACATTATTTTACACTTTTTAAAATGAATGGCATTTGATACGATGTCTTCTTTGGCTAGATTCATAGAATCCTAGAGTTGGAAGAGACCCCAAGGGCCATCCAGTCCAACCCGATTCTGCCATGCAGGAACTCAAAATCAAAGCATCCCTGACAGATGGCCATCCAGCCTCTGTTTAAATAAAAACCTCCAAAGAAGGAGACTCCACCACAATCTCCATTGAGGGAGTGTCTTCCACTGTCAAACAGCTCTCACTGTCAAGAAGTTCCTCCTAATGTTGAGGTGCAATCTCTTTTCCTGTAGCTTGAATCCGTTGTTCCTATTCTCTGGAGCATCAGAAAACCATCTTGCTCCATCCTCACTATGGCATCCCTTCAAATACTTAAACAGGGCTATCATGTCACCTCTTATCTGTCTCTTCTCCAGGCTAAACCGGCCCAGCTTCCTAAGTCACTCCTCATAGGCCCTTATGGTTTCCAGACCCTTATCATTTTGGTCACCCTCCTTTAGACACGTTTTAACTTGTCAACATCCTTTTTGGATTGTGGTACTCAGAACTGGGCAAAATATTCCAGGTGAGGCCTGACCAAAGCAGAATAGAATGGCACTATAACTTCCCTTGATCTGGACACTATGTGCTTCTATTGATGCAGTCCAGAATTGTATTGGCCTTTTTAGCTGCCACATCACACTACTGCCAACTTCTTTCTTTCAGTTAGTCTCAAAGGTGCTACAAGATCTCTCTACATATCCTTGACTCACGTTCAACTTGTGGTCTACTAGGACTCCTAGATCCCTTTCATACATTGGACCTTATCACACGCGGGGCTCAAAGCGACAAGAAAGCGAAATAAGAATAAATCCAGCAACAAACTGAAAGAAACCCCACAATACGTAAATGGCTATCAGACACAACTAGCACCATCGTGCAATTAAGGAAAGCGCGATGAAGCGCTCCTGGGAACCGTATTTGCTGTTCACACACAATTGAGAAAATCCCGGACATAACCAAGTAATGATGCCTTGCACATGCTCAGTACAGCCGCGGCTGTCAAACACACCCCTTCCTAAGCCGGCTGTCCCCCAAACCCCTTCCCAAGCCGGCACAGGCTCCGCGCTCCGAGCAGAAGTCCTCAGAGAGGCACCTCTCTGAAGACTTCTGCTCGGAGCGCGGACCCTGTGCTTCCTCGCAGACCCATGGGAAATCACGCTAGGAACCATGGGTCATGACGGGGAAATGCTCCACGATACTGGTGATCAGACATACGGCAAAAGCGCTATGATTGCGCTATGATTCCGGTCGCGCAATTGCAATTCCCCAAGAAACTGGCATTCAAAAGAACTCGGATCATGCCGCATTGTGACGGGGTTCTGACGGGGTTCTGTGCGACGTCGTGTGAACACACGGAAAAATAAAGCGCATTAGGACGGGATTGAGTGTGGATTTGGGCCCCTTGTGATAAGGTCCATAGTCTTATTAAGCCAGGTTCCCCATCCTATATCTGTGCATTTAATTTTTTTTCACCTTAAGTGTAATACCTTACATTTCTCCCTGTTTAAATTCATTTTGTCTGTTTCGGTCCAGCTTTCTAATCTATTAAAGTCCTTTTGAATTTTGAGCATGTCCTCTGGGCTATTAGCTACTCCTCCTAATTTGGTGTCGTCTGCAAAATTGTGTTTTCACTTTTTAAATCCTTGTGTCTGTAGCTTTATCTTGTTTTAGTGTTCTGGTAAGCCACCTTGAGTCCCATGGCAGGAGAAAGGTGATGGGTATAATTTAAATAAAAAAAGAAAGGAGTGTGCAGAATAATTCACACACACCTTTTGTGCCACAGCTGGTGGCTTCCACAATAGTTGTCTCAGATTGCCAGAAATAGTGCAATTTGAGTCCACTTTTAGGGTTAGGGTTAGGGTTAAGGAATCATGGGAACTGTAGTTTATTGTGGCACCAGAGCTCTCTGACAGAGAAGGCTCAATGTCTCAGGGGGTGGAAAAACAATTCCCATGATTCCCTAGCACTAACCCTAACCCTAAAAGTGGACTCAATTTGCACTATTACTGGCAGTCTATATTTAAACAAAATCTTTTAGGGCTGCCACCAGCCTGTGCACCTCAGGGGAAGTGGACTGATCTATTTTCTGTAGATAGTACACAGCGAGATCCAATTTGGGTTAGCAATTCTCTTTTAGAAAGATGTGCAGACACCCTTTGCAGCATCCTTTGGAAATGTTCCCCTGGCTTTTTTCCTCCAAAGTTTGGGATGTAACATGACTATCACAAGGTTTTCTTGGCAAGATTGTTCAGAGGGGGGTTCCCATTGCCTGAGAGAGTGTGACTTTCCCACAGTCACCCAGTGGTTTATATGGCGGAGCAGAGATTTTAGGTCTGGTCTCCCAGTGCCCTAGTTCAGCAATCAAACCATTGCACTACGCTTGGTTACATGGAAATCCATGCACAACGTTGTTTGGCATTCAGGCCCGACATATGACCATATATAAATAAGGACAAGTTAGCACCCTTCCATGCCTATACCCACTATTTGGTCATGTGGAACACAGTAATCACCTTCTTGCTTGTTTTACTGCATCCATTTTCTTCCTTCGTTGCTTTAACCTGCAGCCATTTTCCCTCTCCTCTTTCTTCCCTCCATTATAATAAATATTTTACTATGTACAAATAATTTGTAAGTAAAGCTGCTTTTTAATCTTTTTACAAAGAATGCTCAGCTTATATCTTTTCTCTGCTAGAAACTGTGGGCAGGCAGATGTCGGAAGCTGGTTGGCGTTCAGCTTCTGCCTTGCCAATATGATTACACTGCTAGAGGGCTTACTATGTACCGTACTACATTTCTCAACAGAGGAAAGGGCAGTTTGGAGCAGGCAACAAGCAGGCAGGGAAAGAGTCCCTCTGCCTTTTGCTGCTTTTTTGCTCCCCTGTATTCAAGATGGAGACACTCGCTTTTTGCTGCTCCAGAAGACAGCAGCTGAACGAATGGATTCAAATGACATGAAAAGGGAGTCCAACTAAACTTTACGGAGGATTTCCTGAGGGTAATAACCAGGGGTGTCATTAGCGGGTGCAGGGGGTGCAGACGGCACTAGGTGACCCTTCAGAGCAGGTGTCACCCAGTGGGCTGGTGGCAAGAGCAGGTGCTGAAGTTTTGGGTCTGGCGGCTTTGCTGGCAGGGTGGGAAAGGGAATCTCCTCCTTCTTTCACCTGACCAGCAGCTGCTCCTGCTCCTGTCATGCCCTACTTCCTGGACATGGACATGGACTCTGACTCAGAGACTGAAGCAGTGGACCTGCTGGCATTTATTTATTTATTTCAAGGATTTATATTCCGCCTTTCTCCCACAATAGGATTCCTCATTCAGATACAGAATTCAGAGGCAGAAGACAACTTACCACTACCTACCTTCGGCGAGTGGAGACAACAAAGGGAGGGCTTCAGGAGGACTCAGAGGATTTCTGGGAAGCAGCCATTAATTCAGCAACTGGGGATTATCTGACTTTGTTCTCTCTTGCAAAAGTGAATTTTGACCCAGGCTCCATTTTCTCTCCATCTTGGAGCAAATCAGGTCTGAACTGAGCACCGCAGCTATCGCTTAATCACTCTGAAACAACCTTTTTCAACCTGGTACAGGTACAACCCTTGGTATCCGCTGGGATTTGGTTCCAGGACCCCCAATCTGTGGATGCTCAAGTCCCATTAAATACAATGGCATAGTAAAATGGTGTCCCTTATATAAATTGAGGTTTGCTAATTGGAATGTATACATTTTGGGGAATGTTTTCAAGCTGTGGATGCTTGAATATGTGGATAAAAAAAATCCGTGGATAGAGAGGGCCAACTGTATTGGCCAGGCTGGCAGGGGATAATGGAATTAGTATTCTGACATATCTGGAGGCCCTGGACTGTGGAAGGCTGCTCTGGAACAATGAATCCCAAGTAATGAATCTCAGCTGGATGTAGTCTGAAGTTACGGCCACTTTGCAGCTCCACTGAACAGACAATTTGCCAAGTAGCTGGGAATTGCTGGGCTCAATGGTCCGCCTGGATTGGCCCCCTTGGATGCTTAATCTCTGGAACCATTTGGGGCGAACAAGGGCAAAACGCTTCTAAGAATGGTGAGGATACTATGCAGGCCTCCCAATGTTGTTGGACTGCAAGTCCCAGCAGCCTTGACCCTACACGTATCTATCTTTAAATATCTGAAGGGATGTCACATAGAAGATGGCGTCTGCTTGTTTTCTGTTGCTCCGCAGACTAGGTCACGAACCGATGGATTAAAATGACAAGAAAAGAGATGCAACCTAAACATTAGGAAGAACAGTCAAATCCTCTATCACAGGAAACATTACTTAACCTTACATATACTTAGCTATGTAGCGAAGACAATAAGAAATGCAACTTCTTTCTTATATTTAGTGTCAAAGGTGCAACAAAACTCTTTGCATGCTATTTTTCCAGACTAACACAGATATGTCTTTGAGTACTAGGACCCAATTCACACTACGAATATAATCCGGGATGAATCTGGAATCCTTGGTGTTTACACACAGCTCAAATGCACTCGATGTACTTTGGCGGGGGTGCTGGCAAATCTGGGATATTTGATACCATTCCCCCCCCCCCGAGTTTTCCTGAAAGATCCACATCGATCCGCATTGTCAGCAGTATGAATCTGCTTCTGAATCGATTTGGATTGCTCTGTATCGTTAAAGGAAGGGAGGTGGCTCTATTTTAACCCCAAATGATGGCATGTGTTAATACTGCAAGGGTTAAAATGATTTGAAGATATTTGCGAACCTAAAACAATCAGCATCTCCTTGGGACAAAAAAAATGAGTGTGAATGTCCCCTAAGAAACCCTGTTAGTGAATTGTGAAAATATATAATGGGACACCAGTAAGAATGCCCCAGTGTTCATAGTCACACCCTTGCCGGTGTCTGGATGCACAATGGTGTTAGCAAATATGATTTTTCATAAAATTTTGGACACATGTGGAGTTCCCTCTATGGCCCCAAACTGACCTCATGGGAGGGCAGCCATAATCCTCTAGATGACAAGTCAGGGAGGCACATGAAGGAGGCCTGCCAAATAACTGGAAAATTCCCTACCAGAGAGATTTGGGAGTTGCTAAAGGGGAAAAACCATTATATACCAAAAAGGACACATTATAATGCTTGTTTGTCCAGAGTCTCACACTTGATGGGGCAGTGATCAGATTTAACTGCACCCTCTTTCTCCAGCCTCCCTTCCTTGATTGAATCGAAACCAAATGCGTTATTTAGACTATTCTCACACCTAGGTTTAACAAAGCTAAGGCAATCAACGCCTTTGCCCAGAGTCCAGCCAAGCCATTAAGTCTATAGCTAGGAGCAAGATATTTCCTATAAAAAACCCTGGATTTTTAGGTTCCATGTGCTATCTTTGGAGTGCAGCTTGGCTCCATGTCAGTCTGTGCTCTGACCATAGGTCCCTCGGCCATCCCTTTCCTCATTTCGTAGGCTGTGCATCATCATAACCATCATCCACATCCACAGCAGATCTTGAAGAAGCCTTCGGATGTGAGTATCTCTCGTAGTTTATCCCATCTCAGTCTATTCCCACTTTCACCCCTTTGCTTCTAGTGTGCAGTGTGTGTGTGTGTGTGTTTGGTATTTGTATTCTTACAGTTTTCCCCTTTTAATAAATATTTACACTTTAATTGAAGAATATTTAGACTTTAATTGAAGAAGCCTGTCTCATCAAGAAGCATCGTCCATTGTGGGATCCCTTAGTCCTCTGGTATACATATTGGTACCCAATCTTGCGGGGCTTTGTTAGGACCCCACTCTTGCATATTTGAGCTAATTATAAATTCCCCTAATTAGATCCTTCCTAACAATGGGATCAATGTTAATTGGTCCTGATATAGATTGGACCAATGTGCATCAGTTCTGCTGTGCATTGGTCCCAACGCGTATCAGTCACTTTGCAGCACTTTACTGGATGCAGATGTTATGGAACCAATTGCCCAATTCTAATTCCCACATGGTTAAGTCCACTTATGAAGATCGGAGTCCCCAACAGGATTCCAGCCAACTTTTTTACTGAAAAACAGGGGGTTGGCCTAGGTGGCCCCTGTGGTACTTTTGACATGATTCTATTAACTACTGAATGTACCAAATTGGAACATTAAAATAAAATAAAATGGGAGACACCTGGATTGACAACAGTACTTGTGAAAGGGATTTAGGCGTCCTAGTAGACCACAAGTTGAACATGAGTCAACAGTGTGATGCCACAGCTAAAAAGGCCAATGCAACTGTAGGCTGCATTAGTAGAACTATAGTATCTAGATCAGGGGAAGTAATAGTGCCACTGTATTCTGCTTTGGTCAGGCCCCACCTGGAATGATCCTGTGTCCAGTTCTGGGCACCACCATTCAAAAAGGAGGTTGAGAAGCTGGAGTGTATCCAGAGGAGGGTGACCAAAATGGTGAAGGGTCTGGAAACCATAAAGCCCTATGAGGAAAGACCTCCTTCCATTACCATCCAATGTCATCTGGGGGAGAGACACTAGGCCCAGCACCATCTGGCCTAGAATAAGAAGAACCCTTACTTCTTAAAGGATGGGTGGGATTTGGGATTTTATGTTCTGTTTAATGTATGGAAATTGTAATGTTGTAAGCCGCCCCGATTGCTCTGCAGAGGGGCGGGATATAAATAAAAATTATTATTATTATTATTATTATTATTATTATTATTATTATTATTAGGGATCTGAGTATGTTTAGCCTGGAGAAGAGAAGGTTAAGAGGTGATATGATAGCTTTCTTTAAATATTTGAAGGGATGTCATAATGAGGAGGGAGCAAACTGCTTTTCTGATACTCCATTCACAGTGAATAGGAAAATGGATGGAAAAGGGATTCCACCTCAACATTAGGAGGAAATTCCTGACAGTCAGAGTTGTTAAACAGTGGAACATACTCCCTCGTAGAGTGTTGAGGTCTCCTTCTTTGGAGGCTTTTAAGCAGAGGCTTAAAAGTTTGAGAGTTCCTGCATGGCAGAAGGGGGTTGGACTGGGTGGCCCTTGGGGTCTCTTCCAACTCTATGATTCTATGATAAATGTTTTTAAGATTGTAAGGATGATGAATGCTGGAACTGGCATTGCAACAACACCCAGAAAACCACAGGACTGGCATTCCTGGTTTTGATGGAAGAGACAGAAAGAAAATGAAGAAGAGAACTCTCTCATAAATCAAGTGCTTTGACTGTGTCTTCCTGCATGTCCCAAGGGAGTGGAGTGGATGGCCCTTGGGGTCCCTTCCTGCTCTAGGATTTTATGATCTTAAGCGCCATCACCAATCCAGGGGAAGGTTTTGTGCCATAACTCAATCCCAGATGCACTTCTCAATGTCTGAGATCCTACGTCAAAGAGGTGAAGTGTAGCTTTACAGTCATGGAGCCAACTGAGCAATTATGCATTAGCGTACTGCAAGACTGCACAGCTGGATGTGCAAATAAATGGGAAATTAACAATTGCAATGGACAATGTATATCTCCATGAGCAATGGCAGGGAACACTAGAAAGGGGAAGGGACTTAGCATTTTATGAGCAACTAAGATAAGACCAGATAAGGGAAACTATGGCTTAGCCCAAGAAGAAGGAACCATTGTGCAAGGAGGTACTGGATGCCGCCTTGTGCAAAGTCAGAAAGAGGAAGCGTAGAGATGGAGAAAATATAGGCCCTGGGTGGCATTTAGCCCCGGGGGCTTGTTTTGCAGCCCCTGAAGCCTCCCTGAAGACCCTGGGACCTCCACACACCCCAATTTTTAAAAAGAAAAAGGCCAAAAATGTTCTGAAAAGCATGGGGAGGATAACTCAAACCACCACGAAACCGTGGCACTATGACTCTCCTTGCTTTCTCCTACCACCCCAAATCCCCCCAAACTGTGAACATATTTTGGCATATTTTGGTCAATTCCTGGAACGAGAAGTGACTTGATATCATTTTCTGTCTTGCCAGGAGAAGCTATGCTGCCAGGGCAGAGAACAAGGGAGAAATACCCCACATCTGTTCTGCAACTGGCCATATCTGTGCTAGGACTCAGTGGCCAAGAGCATTCTGGCCTTACAGGGTGCAAACGGAAAGAGATGATTGCATCGACTGGGCTATTTTTTAAAAGGCGTAAACCAGGGGTAGGCAACCTTTTTGAGCCTGGGGCCGGGTTGCTGT
>CM034701.1:3732733-3749410 GCA_020142125.1 Phrynosoma platyrhinos
ACTCTTCTAGAACATGGCCACACAGCCCGAAAAACCCACAAAAAAGCTGGGTCTTCAGCTTAGTAACGGAAATACCTATTTAATTTTTCCAAAAGCAGTTCTTGACTCATTAGAAATTTTTAAAGTAGACAATGATGACATTGAAATAGTTCAAGATTTTCCATGCCTTGGATCAACAGTTAATCAGACAGAAGGCTGAATTTAAGAAATCAGAAGATAAGTAGGACTTGGAAGGGCAGCTGTGAAGGAACTAGACAAGATCCTGAAGTGCAAAGATATATCAACGAATACTAAAATCAGGATGGTCCATACCACAGTATTCTCCATTACTATGTACGGCTGTGAAAGCTGGAAAGTGAAGAAAGGTGATAGAAAGAAAATCAGCTCATTTAAAATGTGGTGCTGGAGAATTCTACAGATACCATGGACTGCTAAAAAGACAAGTGAATGGGATCTAGAGAAAATTAAGCCTGAAATCTCCCTAGAAGCCAAGATGTCTAAACTGAGACTGTCGAACTTTGGATTTCTCATAAGAAAACATGATACACTAAGAAGACTATAATGCTTGCTAAGGTAGAAGGCAGTAGTAAAAGAGGAAGATCACATTCCAGATGGACAGACTCAGTCAAGGAAGCCACGGTCTGAGTCTACGTGACCTAAGCAGGGCTGTTGAGAATAGGGTGACTTGGGGGTCTCTCACTCATAGGGTCACCATAGGTTGAAGTCAACTTAATGGCAATTAACAACAATAAACTATTTTTGCCTCCATATCTCCCCAAAATGAACAAAACATGGCTGTTCTGCTCTCCACACAAAGGATGATATGATGTCCTGTCACCTCTGAATCTGGAAAAATTGTGTCCCTACAGCCCTGGCTCCAGCAGTTGTCCACCCAGTTGTAAATAGATAAACACACACACTTACCTGGAAATGCAAAGCCACAGCAGGCTTAGCCATCAAGTTATTAAAGTGTTCATGATATTGGGGGGAAAGGATGTCCTGCGACAAGGTTTCATATGGGTCGAAGGCTTGTTCCTAAGAAAGGAAGTTAAGTATTCTAAGTTAACAGACACATTAGCTGGAGGAACTGTACATTATTTCCTGCCATGGGGTAACTTTTAATAATAGGATACCATCCAGTATGATTTGATTCCAGTCTCTTGGAGGTTGACATGGCTTAATGTCAACATTATCTGAATGAAAATGTCTCTGAAACAGCATCTAAGGTACTCAGAATATGCTTCAGATACATGGCCATGTTAATCTGGAACACTGGTATGCAAAGGGATCTTTAGCACCTTTGAGACTAAGTTGTAGCATAAGCTTTCATAAACTTGGTCTACTAAGTCTACGAAAACTTATGGACAGTTAGCTACTAAGTAGAACAGTCTATGAAAGCTTATACACAGTTACTAAGTGAGCAGCTTCGCCAACTCACCTCTGCGAGATCCTCGAAACAGCTGCCAACCAGAGGGTGAGGACTGCTTTCATCAGTCATTTCTACTGTGTCCTCAATTAACCCCAAGAGCTTCACTGTCAGTTCGTGGATATCTGTGATGTTACTAAAGATCATGTCAATGTCCTGAGGAAGAAAGAACCATTCTTAATTTGGCTATATTTTGCTCCATCACCATTTCAACATCCAGCTATTTGATCAAAACCCCTACAATGGTCTCAGCTTAAGTGAGAGGGAAGATCGGGGGTGGGGGGGATCACAAGTGCCAGACAGCAAGATAACTGTGCAACTCATAGCATGTTCATACCTTTCTACCGGCTTATCTGCCAGACTAGATTTTTCCATGTGAGATCCCAGTCTATTGTGAGTTTTGATGGACTTTTTGTTTCATGCCTTATCCACCTTAAAAGAAGCTAGTGGGGAGTAAGGTATTTCACTAATGAACTCTTTTTGCCCAAATTACATTTACATCAGCCAGACTCACACAAAACATCTCCATGTTCTGCGAACCAGTCAAAGCACCGTCAGAAAACAATACACATCTTCTCTTTTTTGAAACACACTGAGGATTCATTATGACTCACACTTATTATACAGTTGGGTTTTCATTGTGGTTTTTACACATTAATTTTTAATGAGCCTTTTTTTAGTGCTTTATCATAATGATGTGACTCAATGTGGTTACAACTTTGGATGTAAGAGAAAAGAGATAATCCTCAATTTTATTTTAAACCATTTTCTGAATGCGATCTTTCTTTTGTCCTTTACAGGAATTCCTTCTAATCTTTCACTCTCTTATTCTCATCCAACCCCAACTCAGGGCCTTTACAGACTGCCAGAAATAATCCAGCTTGAGGCCACTTTAACTGTCCTGGCTCAGTGCTACAGAATCATGGGAACTGTAGTTTTTTCTGAGGCATTGAGCCTTCTCTGTCAGAGCTCTGGTGCCACAATAAACTACAGTTCCCATGATTTCCTATCACTGAGCCAGGGCAGTTAAAGTGGCTTCAAGCTGCATTATTTCTGTCAGTCTGTAAAGGCCGTCAGTCCTCTCCCCTTTAAAAGAAGCTTCTGCTCCAAGACTGTATACCCACTTTTTGTTCTTTAGAATAAAAAACTGGGGAAAGGGATGCTTCCAACTTTATTTTCCTGTGCAAGTTTTAAACACAAAAAAGTGTGGGGAGAAAGCTGACTTACATTAGGTGTGAATAACTTTCTGTTAGACAGAAAAGCTTCTCGAAATACTTTTATGATCAGGTTCAGCTCCCGCAGATACTGTCTTTCATCTGCAATCTCACTCCTGACAAGATCATAATAATTCAGTTCACCAGAAGAAGAGGGTTCTTCCTCACAGAGAGAAAACAAGCCAATGTCATCCTGATCAAACATATCCATCAATACCTATGAAGAGGGAAGACATTTCACAGACAATGAAATGTTTTATAATAAAATACCAAGTTATTGTTTGAAAGTAAATCACAGAACTGAAAACTGTTTCAGTTAACATTTTGTGAGGATAGCATTCACATCACCACAGGGAAGAGTCTGATGATTCAGAAATGTGGGCATACTGCTTATACATAAGTGAAAAAAGACACTGTAAATAATGGCCAGGCAAAACCACTATTAAACAGAGTACCAACACACACACATAATGACTCAGGATGCATCTGAAGTGCTGGTACAAGCCCAAATACTGCACAGAACTTACCTTGTCAGCACACATTGATACTTTAATATCCTGTTGGGAAATCTCAAAGTGTCGTATGTTGAACACATAATTGCCAGCCAGTTTTAAAATGTCAGCAGAGATATATTCCAGGACAGCCACAATGTAAAGGGATACATGATAATCTATTTTATAACCAAGAACTTCCTGAAAAGTTAGAACAAAAATGTGTTAGCAGTCACGTTTATTCCACTTGCACTTGATCAAAGGCAAACAGGTTTGCTGGTTTAGGGCAAAACAGATCCTTGCACAACAAATCAAAGATATTGAAATGCAATACTCAATGGCGATTGCACGTTCTACTTTCTCCCCCATTAGCTTGGGCCTGTGTTTCAATACAAAAGGTGCAAACTATTTGGAATATCTAACAATTCCTAAATATAGGTTGGCATTCAGTACAGGCTTCTTTAATGTAATGTTTAATGTAATTCCATCTGCTATGTTAGAAGGATGTTTTCATCAAACAGAGTTTAAGGATCGAATTTGCCCCTGTGGAATGGTCCTATAGAAATGATCTCCCATGTGCTCTTTCATTATACTTTCTACAAGGATGACAGGCTAAAAGTAATCACACCTTTATTAAAAAATAAACCAGGTAAAATCTATGAATGGTAACTGAAATTCCTATTAGCAGATAACAATAGAAAAATTACTGAGGAAGTTGCAAAGTTCATTTTGTCTGCCATCAAGACCCGGAAAGTAATGTGCCACATAAGTTAAGAGCGAAGTAAATGTTTTGGACAAAACCCTTATGGAATAAAGGGTAACATGGTTTTCTAATGCTGCGATTAAGTATATATATATATGGAAGTTGTTTTAAATATGCTATTTAGTGGAATCCATTGTACATATACATAATATTGTATTTTATATGTTTGCCCAAATATTTTATGTTTTTATGTTTACTGATTTATTTTTTAAGTCTGCCCTCAGTCTGTTGACAGCAATAAAGGAGAATGTATTGTATTGACATTTTATTTTATAATCAAGAACTTCCTGAAAAATTAGAACAAAAATAATGTGTTAGCAGTCACATTTATTCCACTTGCATTTGACCAAAGGCAGACAGGTTGGTTGGGAATGAAGGTGGCAGTGGCACAGATTGTGAATATGAAATTAGGGGGAAAAGGGTCCAAGCATAAATACCTGTATATAGCACAGTGGTACCCAAACTTTGGTGCTCCAGGTGTTTTGGACCTTCAGTTCCCAGAAGCCTCAGCAGCTTGACCAACAGTCAGGAATTCGGGGAGCTGAAGTCCAAACATCTGGAGGACCAAAGTTTGGGAACCATTGATATAGCATAAACAGTTTACGTCTGCCTGCTAAGAATGAGAAGAAGTAGTCCAGCTATCCTTTAGTACTCTGCTTAGGACAGACAAGACTGGTGCCCTTGATGTTCCTTCTGACTTCCTCTTTCCTTATTCACTTTCACTATGTGAACATAGGGCAGTATTTGCATTTCTGTTTTGTGGGTTGTTGTTTTTTAAAACAGTTTAAAAAGCAACAATTTGTGAGCAAAAGGAAAGTCTTTAAATAAATGTTGCAAGTACTGGTTGTACTTCCACACTAAAAAAGGGAAGTCACATTGCATAGGACTATGGGAAATTCTTTATAATTTTTTCTTCATACACTTCAGGGGCAGAATTTGTTAATTTAAAAGGGCACTGGTTAAAAATGGCAAACCAAACACAAGTGGTTTTCAAAGAAGTAGCCTTGTTAGTTTCTTGCACCATAAAGAGGAAGAAGGAAGGGGATGAAAAGAAAAGAAAAGAAATGTGGCAGCACCTTTAAGACTAATTGGTCTTAACTGGAACAGATCTGCTCACCAAAAGTCTTTCCCAGGGTTCAAAACTCTCTCTGAGAGGATTCCTTTTGTTACATGTGTATTTGCAAGGACTCTTGCATTAATACATGTACTATACCATGTAAATAGGTGGGTCTGTTTTTTAACATCAGTTGACAGCACATGGTACAAATACCTTTAAAAGGGGATGTATTTTATCCACAGGCAGCAGGAGAGGGTTTCTTCTTTTTCGCTTCTCAATGGCGGATTGTGCATCTGCAATTGCCCACTTGTCAATTGGGTGAGGAAAGGTCTTTTGAACTCGCTCCTGCTCAAATGTAATAATAGGATTTGAAAGTATTTGCTGGAATCTCAAGGAAAATAAGAAAAACTCGTATTTCTTTCAGAGGCCATTTCTTTCTCTGAAATGCCATCCTGCTCTCCTCCCAAAATCTTTTGTTCCCACAACATTTAAAAAAGCATTTTAAAAAATTCAAAAGGGATCATTACATACAATTGCAGTACTATATAGCAAAGCATGAAAATAAAAACACAAGAGGAAAAATAAACCAGTTAGTCGTAGGTTTCTATAAAAGCTGACTGGTTAGCTCTCTTCATCATTAAATGACATCTATATTACCCTGATATTTAAACTGGTAAGGATCATACTCACTGTGGTAATTATCAACCTATGACCTTACGTAATGTTGATATAAAACACTGACAGCTAGTTTAGCCAACAGATTACAAAAAAATCATTTCATCCTTGGTAAATCCTGACCGGGTAGGATTTATCAAAAACAGGCAGGGAGTCAATATCTGATTGGTTGTTAAGTTGATTGCTTTAAACTCAGAATTGATCAGCCATTATTTCTTTATATACTGAGGTGGACTGTGATACAATTCACTGGATGTTTATTTTCACAATATTGGCTTATTCTGGGTTTCCTAAAATTGAAATGGATTAAAATTTTATATTGAACAGGTTATGACAAATGTTTTTTTTTCTTATCCTTTTTTTGCACTGAAGTGCAGTACAAGGCAGGGATGTCCACTGTCTCCTTTAATATTCAATTCGTGCTGAGAACTGTACAAATTTATTATTAGAAAAAAAATCCAGGATTAATGTATGTGAGTGCATCGATTTATAATTTATGAACATTTTTTTGTACAATGAAGTCGAAGGCTTTCACGACCGGCATCCAGAATTTTTTGTAGGTTTTTGGGGCTGGAAGAATTTATTCCTGACAGAAATAGACACAAATCCTCTTTGCATATCCTCCTACCCAGAGGCCTTGCCATTCACCAACAGACCATGTAAATCACTCCCTCCCAACTCAGGGTCACACAGTATATATACCACAAACCTCCATGCCACCACTCTCTGAAAATGCTAGCCACAGATGCAAGAGAAACATCAGGGATAAATTCTTCCAGAACATGGCCACATAGCCCAAAAATCCCACAAATAACTATTCTTTTCACAGATGATCTTTTGTTGTTCATTTCAAAGCCCCAGCAGTTGATCTCTGTTTTGATGCGGTTGATATTTTGATAAAATATCTGGGTATTCAGTTAATTGGTCCAAGTCAGAAATACCACCAGTGGGAAACAAGACAGACGCTACCATATTTAAAGCATGGTAATTTTGATATTGCCCAAACTCTATTACTTATTTGGGCCTAATTATCCCTAGAGGCTTATCTCAGATGATTAATCTTAATACAAATAAGATGATAAAAGATACTGCACAAGATTTAGAAAGATGGGCAGGCTTAAAGATGAGTCTGTGCGAGTAAGATAAACACAATTAAAATGAATCTGATTGCTGGAATTGTTTATATTATTTGTGGAATTCCTCTAATTATACCTTGCAAGTATTTCCAAACATTAAACACACGGTCTAGGAAATTTTGTGGGGAGGCTGTTCTCTTCCTAGAACTTCAATGAAATTTCAATGAAAAGGATGCAAATTTCAATCAAAGAGGAAAAATTCAGCCTTACAGATCCTCTTATGTATCATTGGGCATGTCCACTTGTATTAATTTTTGGATATATCCACTAAAAGAAATTAATCCAGCATGCTCAGACTTGGTGTCTTCATTTCTGGCACCTCTTTAAATGGGCAGTACATGGTTATAATTATAGTAAAAATGGCAGTATTTTGTCAACAACTGCAGCAATTAGAACTGTGGCAAATATTATCTTGTCAACTGCCATTTGACCCATATGCTTATGTCGAATCTGGGGAAATCCAGATTTGAAAACTGGTAAGGATCCATTTTTATGGAAGATATGGGCTGGCAATGGGATTATTACCTTAAATCAGATACTTGGTATTGATGGGTTTTTGCATTTTTCAATTTTGCAAGAGCAGTCTAAACTACTTCTGTCAGCTAAATGGCAAGCTCTACAACTGAAACCTCTGTTACAATCCTGATTTTGGCTCTGCAGCTTTAAGTGCATCAAAAGTTTCTTAATACTGGAGACATTAATTGAGGCTAACCAAATATCCAAACCAACAATCTCTCTATATAAATTTATGTTATCTATAAATAAACATGACATGCAAAGTGTGCAGCAAGAATGGAATAGAGAATTGGAATACCCAATACTGACTAATCAGTGGCAATCAGTTTTAGTATCTATAACTAGTATGGCGATAGATCTCCAACTATGTCCTGCTCTTTTGGGTATACTGGTTGCCACAGCATCTATTGAAGAAAGGGCTTTCTAAATTAACAAACAACTGCAGATGTATTACTAGTATTTCCTTAACACATCTTTTGAAGTTGCCCCATAATAGCTACATTTTGGAAAGAAATAACCACACAAATAAATTTGGTTTTGAAAAGATATGTGCATGTTCTTTTAACTATTTACCTATGTCTTGGAAATTAACAAATGAACAACACAAGTGGATTTTTCACACCCTTTTGATTGGTAAAAGATAACTGTTCTCGACATGTGATCCAATAGAAAGAAGATCTAACAATGTTTGCAACATTTGAGAGAATGATATATAGATGAAATTTACAAATTGACTTACATTTGGACATTTGGTCAGCTTTTATAGAGACTTATGACTAATGTGATTTATTTTTCCTTTTGTGTGTTTATCTTCCTGCTTTTGTTGTTGTTGTGTGCCTTCAGGCTGTTTCTGACTTACAGTGACCCTAAGGTGAACCTATCACAGGATTTTCTTGGCAAGATTTGTTAGGGGGGGTTGCATTGACCTTCCTCTGAGGCTGAGAGACTGTGACTTGCCCAAGGCCACCCAGTGAGTTTCCATGGTGAGGAAGGGATCTGAACCCTGGTCTCAAGTCACAGTCCAATACTCAAACAACTACATCATACTGGAACATTTTTGTATGCAGATGAGATCCCATTTGAGTGTAAATACAGTTGGCTCTCCATATCTGCAGATTCTGCATTCATGGATTCAACCATCATGGCTTGAAAATGGACTTTTTTAAATTACAAAACTTTCATTTTGCCATTTTATATAAGGGACACTATTTTACTACACCATTGTATATAATGGGACTTGAGCATCCATAGATTTTGGTAACCATAGGGAAACAAATCCCAGAAGACACCAAGGGCCCACTGTAAAAAAAACCTTAAAAATTAAAAAAAAAACCAATTGCTACATAACATCCCTTCTCTTGAAGTGCTTCCTGAAGTACCAAGGCTTTGCTAATTTCTTAGGTCTGGAACCACAATGTGAAACCACAAGTTCTGTTACGTATTTTGTCAAGTTAGGAAAGGAGAATGCTTTCCCTCTCCCACCATCATTTATCTTAGATTACAGTATAGATTTTTCAGTTCCTTTTTCCCATACCAGAACCCATACCAGAATTGTTTTTTAAGAAACATCTCCCCACCCCACCCCTTGCATATATAGCCATGCGTACCTCAACATCTTGAAAAGTCCTTGGCTGTGCAACACACAGTTTGTTTAGCAGTTGAAGGATTAGCTCCTCGATATAGTAGAGGGAATCTTCTTTGGCTGAAAGGTTGGGATGGACTTGCTGTTGAACCTGTGCAAAGATTTTCATTTGTTTTACTTAGATGTAAGCCTCTAGGTGACAGGATATGGCTGACAACTGGCCTTGGTCATTATTTCAAGAGCTTATAATTTCTCCTCCAAGCCACAGAAGAAAATGACAAAAATGAATCACTTATGAAAACTGAAAAAGGCACAGCTTTACTCAGCTAACTTAAAGGCTAATTCCTCTTTCTTCCATAGCTCTATTTAAAGCCCTCCTGGTCCAAGTGATAAGAAAGTGCTGTAAAAGAACAGCAAATCAATCATATATTTATTTATTTATTTATTTATTTATTTAAGTATTTATATCCTTCCCTTTATCTGAAATTCTCAAGGCAGCTTACTGTAAAATTGATATGAACCAATAAATAATTATAACAATTTTAAAAGATCAAATATATATTAACTTCTCGATTAAAAAAAGATAATTTAAAACTGATTAAAGCAATTTTAAATGGTACAACCATAAGTCATGTATATCCTGCATAAAATTATTATAGATTTGACTTGGCGCCAAATGATTCTAACATTGATGCCAAATAGGGAGAAAGAATTCCACAACCAGGGTGCCACCACAGAAAAGGCCCTCTCTCATGTCCTCCCACAATAAATTTCCCCTACTTATGGGAAACAGAGGAAGGCCCCTCCAATAGATCTCAATTCTTGGGCAGGCATAGAGAGAAAGAGGCACTCCCTCATGTATTGTGTCCCCAAGCTGTTTAGGGCTTTAGATATTATTGCTATCACCTTGAATGCAGAGCAGAAACGTTTTAGGATTTAGTGTAATTCCTTCAGAACTGGTGTTATAGGTTAAGTATCCCTTATCCAAAATGCTTGGGACCAGAAGTGTTTGGGATTTTGATTAACATAGAGGCATACATATTGCTAGTTCTTTTTTGAAATCTCTTACATGAGAACAAATTTAATCATTCATAAACATTTATTTATAATAATTTCACAAATTATGGCATTTTGGGGGCTTTGTAGACTGGCGTAAAGGGTTGGCCTGGGGGTGGAGTTGGGGCAGGACAGCTGCACGCCCCGATTCCACCCCGACTCTATCCTAACGTCGCACACTCGTTTGTACGGCGTGCGGCGTCAGGACACCCTTTTGGCACAGTGTGCACACACGCTGCACCAAAAGGGCGCAAAAAAGTCACCACCTTGGCAGAAAGGGTGGCCTTTTGCCACCTCCAAAAGAAGCGCCATTTTGCCGCTCTTTTGGGGTTGGCAAAAAGGAGGATCAGCGCTGCAGCGGATGGTTGCTGCGGCCCCGATCTGCCGCTCCCAGGGGTGGCTCTGTGCCACCCCTTCAAGCCGGTCTGCATCAGCCCCATGACGACCTGTTATAGTATCAGCCCAGAGCTTTCCTGTAGACCCACCAGGAAGAATCCTGGAGCAAATTAGATAATGAAAATAAGGTTAACTTCTTAATTTATCACACTTGAGGTGAAGGCTAGGCATCCACATTTCTGAGTCTTATGTCAATATCTTCCTTAAGTTGTTACTTTTTTTCCTTTCCCACCTCAGTTTGCTACTGAGATGAAGAGGAAAATGTGTCTGCTTTGCATTCCTTTATAGTTTTCCCTTGATGAAGTTCTCCACCCATTTGTATCCCTGCCATCTGTCTCCTACCAAGCTTATGCAGCTACCAGATTTTAGGCCTCAGACAGATGAAAGTTTCTGTACAGGAAAGATCTTTCCTGAGTGTGAATAGATTTCAGTGCCTTATTTAACTTTCTGAAAGGTTAAAAATAAAAGCGCACATAGCCAGTGCAGGCCCAGAGAAAGCGAAACTCAGGAACTGGGTTTTAAAACATTCACTGGTAACTGCTGAGGAAAAGCTTCCTTACTCAAAACACTTCAGAATCTGCATTCAGTTTGTAAATGCATGGGTAAATGGACTCACTTCTCTAGGTCTGTTACTTTATTTCCTGGGTGTGCCTGTGCAGGCTTAGCGAGAAACAGAAATTCTATGGAGCTTACTTCCAGGAAAGTGAGCAAGGCTGCTGCTTTACTCTGACACATCTGGCACTTTGTGTTTATGAAAGACCAACTGTTTCTATAAAAAAAACTGGTAACATTATTAATTCTTTTATTTGAACTTTGGATAAGTAATGGATGCAGCTATTGGTGTGGAGGGGAGGACGAAATCTTAGTTTCTATTTACTAAGGGCCTAAATTGGGTTAGGCAACCTAAGGCCCAGCGGCCAGACGCGGCCCCCCGAGGCCTTTGGACCGGCCCTAGGCCGGTCCTGCCACCGCCCACCATGATGATATTATTGTTGTTATTACTTGTTCTTGGGGTTTTCATGGCAAAATCTCCACCGGGGTTTTGCCATTGCTTTTCTGGGGCTGAGAGTGTGCATGCATATTTTTTAATTTTTATTTATTTATTTATTTATTTATTTTGTCTGAGGGACAGCAACCTGGCCCCTGGCTCAAAAAGGTTGCCTACCCCTGGCCTAAACAGATGGGCAGGATACTATGGGTCAACCCCGTGGTATCCTGTCCGCTGTTTCCACCTGGGTCAGTCCCTGGGCTGGTGCAGTGATGGGCACGGTTCACATGCCCACACGCTGCCATGCAATGGAGCTACCACCACACATCCCTTACCTGCTGCTGCCATCACATACTTCTGAAGGTGCCTTTTGCAGTCTTTAAGAGGAGAAACAGGGCACATCACTACATCCATGTGGGACAGGTGCTCCCTCCTGATGTCACAGGTAGCGACGAGAGCCTTCAAAGAGGATGCGACAGTGATGGCAAGTAAGGAGCCCATCTGGTCTGCCAACTGTCATGGCAAAGTTTCAGGGAAACTCTGCTGCAAATAACCAGTCTTTTTAGATAGAATTAGGGGCCTAATTAACATAAAACAGACTGGAAGGAAGCAGACAGAAAGAAAACCAACTTATTTGAAATGTGGTGCTGGAGAAGAGTACTTAGCATCCCGTGGACAGCCAAGAAGACAAACAAATGGGTTCTTGAACAGATCAGACCAGAGCTCTCCTTGGAAGCTAAGATGATCAAGTTCAGACTATCGTACTTTGGTTGCATAATGAGAAGGCACGGATCGCTAGAAAAAACACTAATGCTAGGAAAGGTAGAGGGTAGAAGAAAGAGAGGAAGATCACAAAACAGATGGATAGACTCAATCAGGGAGGTTATGGGCAAGGACTTGCAGGATCTGGACAAGGCAGTGGAGGACAGGGATTCTTTGAGATGACTCACCCACAGGGTTGCTATCAGTCAGAGTCAACTTGAGGGCATCTAACGACAACAACAAGGGGCATTTTGGGCCAGGATCAGTCAGGATCCATCCAATCCACATCCAATCTGCCTAATCCCAGCCCAGGGCTATTGGCCTGCATCACCCAGAGAGCACAATGCAAGGCCAGGGGGATATGGGCCTTTTGGCCCATGTATAAAGCCCCAGGGTCTTCTATTGAGGGAGAACGTCTTTCAATCAGCTTGGGCCAGCTCTGTCACTACTGAATTCAAGAGTCTACATGCTGGACCAAAGACATGTGGTGCTGGTGGTTATAAAAACTAGTCAGATTTCAGCTTGATGAGTACATGTTATGCATGTAAAACCTACATTCTAAATGCAAGCAAAAATCCATTTATAAGTATAAATTAAAAGATACTGTCAGTTACTTGCAGTATCTAAGCTACAAATTTCATGGACCGTTCTTTTATACAACTTTTTTTCCTTTAACTTCCTGGTTTATTTTCAAACATCTTGAATAATGTCCTGAAAATCACCTTACTCCTTCTCATGCAGTCCTACAAATACCTGTTGTAAGAGGTCCTGCTTGTGTTGCTCTCCCTCTGAATGGAAAGGAGCAACATACACTATGACAGGGACCAGCAACCTACGGCCCGGGGACCGGTTAAGGCCCAGGTCCCTGGACTTACCAGCCCAGGCGGAAGGTCGCCGCCGCACGCCACCGCGCGTTTTTGCCGACATGCGGCTACGCGCACTGCAACTGCCATTTTGGAAATCAAAATGGTAGTCATGACGCGTTTGCGCATGCGCAGTACTCCTGCGCATGCGCAAACGAGTTGTGGCCGCCATTTTGAAAATTAAAATGGCGGCTGCGAGTGGCGGCCACCATTTTGGAAATCAAAATGGTGGCTGTGACTCGCCTGCGCATGCGCAGTACTGCGCATGCGCAAATGCGTCACGACCGCCATTTTGATTTCCAAAATGGCAGCGGAGGTGGGCGCCGAGGCAGCTGCATGGTGGCAGTAGCACGCGCGGGGCGGTGTGCGTGCGCACCGCTATCCCCCCCTCGGCCCAGCGGCGGAAGGGACTTCGCAGGACCGGCCCCAAGCTTAAAAAGGTTGCCTACCCTTGCACTATGAGCACGCAAATTACTGCACAAAAAGAAAGTAACTGGTGCAAGCACATTATGTTTAATTTGGATATAGGGCAAAGCAGCAGAAACCTTAAATACTTAATACGTTCTAGCATAATTAATATACGAGAAACAATTTGTGGTTCATTCCATTACTCGATGAAAACTAATCCTTACAAAATTTAGGAAAGTAGAGGCCAATGAGCTTCCTACAATATTTGCTCTTTCACAATATTCATATATTCTAGATGAGCTTTCAGTTGTAAACCGCTTAGACATCCCATAGCGTGATATGAAGTGGTATATAAATGAAGCTGAAGCTGCTTTAGATATTGGAAACTATCTGCTATGTATCCTCTGCTCTGTTTCTCCAGTTTTAGAGAAACCACAAATTTGGAGATAGACTATGTTTTAAAAAAAGAAAGAGTGTACCTATGGACAATAACAAGTTCAGAATCACACAATAGCCTCTTTTAGGAGTTTTGCCACACATATAACAACTTGGTACATAATTAAGCCTCAAGTGCAGATGAACTGAAATTTGGAACTGCCCAAAAGTGATCCCTACCATTAAAAAAATTTACATTGCAACAAAATCAGCCATGCAGGCAAAGCAAATGGAGCAATTTACAGTTTTTTGGAGAAATATGTCTTGAGCCAGGCATCCAGGATCATGGATGGTCAAGGCACACAAAGACACATGCCTAAAGGACATGTTGGTGAAGAGGCCTTTACCAGTATTACACTCCTGATCAATACCTAGACTGGTCTCTTGCTTCCAACAGTTTTAAGCAGTAAACAACACAAACTCTGTTCAACTTCTGGGCAATTTCTATTCTTTTCTCATTCCCACATGCATTCTTCAGTCCTGAGACTATATTCCTATTTGGAACTGAATATTGGACAGTCAGTTGACAATATGTGTCCTGCAAAATACAGACTTAACTGCTTCAGCAAGGGAACATGGAGGAGTGCTGTTCTGATTGGTGCTGTTTATGTGTTTACAACACAAGCAAACACAAGGAGGGGGTGTGTCATGCAAGGCAAAGAGATAAGGGGTGTTTAAGAGAGAATGCTATGGTGTGAGTACTATGAGTGTATAGGATAATCCCTAAATCACAAAGGCGTGTTCTTTTAACAGTGTTTTAAGAGGTATGTGCATACAGCATGAAGTAAGATTTGCAATTCAATTCTTATTTGCAATAAGAATTGAAAGTAATGCCAATTATGTGTAGGATCTGTGAGTGACGGGAGCAGGGGTTTTACAGACAAGCAAGGGTGGATAAATATTATATACAGTGGATCTTCAACATTCACTGGGGTTAGGGGCAGAGGACCCCTGGGAAAGTGGGAAAAGCGCAAATGAAAAAACACCTTTTTTTATCTGAGAGAACATCTCTCTAGGAATTTCTAGGTCCTCCAGGGCAATTCTGTGGTCATGATGTGACAGGAGATGACCATGAAATTGTGCTGGAGGACCTACAAATGCCTAGAAGTGTTCTCTTTAGGAATCTCTAGGTCTTCCAACATGACTTCTGGCACAGGTTGACCATAGAGTCACACTGGAGTACCTAGAGATTCCTAGAGGGAACATATTAATCAAATCTGCGAATAATCAAATCCACAAAAGTCAAAGCCACAAATGCGGAGAGACAACTGTTCAAGGATTGCTGCACATGCACACAACACACAAGCTAGTATTTCTGAGTGTGTAGTACCAGCAATGGCATGTTTTTTCCAGAAGTGTCTATTAGAGATAATGATGACAGCTACAGGCATGCAGCAGGATTTCATGTAAGTACAAAAACAGAGGCCTTGACACAGAGAAAGAAACTGATTTGTAGAATGGTATGGTTTGATTATAGTATGTGTGTAGTGGTGGCAAGTGGTAACCTGTTATGAACATAAGGGAAGCAGAAGGTTTGCAGCAGGAGTGGGACACTGATCTTTATGGAGATGAATGTGCCTGTATGTGATATAGGAAGGGGTTGTTTTATATATAAGCACAAGCCCCTCTGTTCTTCAGAGGCTTCACCGATTACTGCTATTTTTAGCACCTTTAATAGGGCAATGTCATCTATGCTATGCTGTAATCTTGGAGTAAAAGGTACATGTGAGGATATGGAAGGAGACTGCTGTGCTAAACAAAGACACTCATTTGGAGCAAATCATTCTCTCTTGGGGGAATGAGGGGAGCAGAGAGATCTGGCCCACAATTTGGAAAAGGTTTTTTGGGGGAAGGGGAGTTGGTCTATAACACCCAGTGCCAGCCAACATGGCTAGTGACCAAAGTTGTGATCCCAAGAAAGAAAGAAAGGAAAGAAAGAAAGGGGGGGAGAAGCAAACCAAAATTTGCAAGCTCTGACCCTACCAAATATAATGAGACTGAAGACACATGGAAGGAATCTGACATGAACCTGAAGAAGAACCGAAACTGCTTGTCATAAGCACGGTTGAAAGAAGGGGAAGATGGAGCAGAGTTGGGAAGGATTCAACCACTGGGGAGTAAACACAGAAACAAATTTGGGAATGAGGTGATCCATTTTGAGAGATATGCCAGTATAATGAAGAGATCCCAGCTACCTACAAAAGTTAATACCGGTACTTTATGCATTCAAATGAGGAGGGAGAGAATATGAAGCAACTGGCTGAAGTGGGTTTGGGAAGAGGAACAGAGGGGATATTTTAGATGAGGTAAGATGCATCTACATAAAGGAGAGGAGGACTCAGCCAAACCAGGGTAACTGTCTTGGGGAGATGAGGGCATTCCCTGATCTGATGGGGAACGGTGTCTTCCATGAAGAGAGTGATAATGAGGAAACAGTTGGTTGAAGTGGGGCTTGGAAAGGAGAAGGTATTATTCCCTGGTGAGGAGTGGATGAATTAAGGATTGCAAGACACAGGAGAATGTAGGGGGTAGAATGGGGAACACTTGGTTTAGGCATGACAGGTGGTTCAAAGGCATGGGGTGTGCCCTAGCTGGATGGGGAGCCTGGGCATGAAGTAAATGGCATGGTATGGTGGGGCAGACAGAGGGGTGACTGGGCAAGAAGGGGCTGTTACCTGGCAGAGGAAGGGGAGAGGGGCAGGGGAGAATGGGGAGTACTTGGCTAAGAAAGGAACAAGGAAGCAGAATGGAGAGCACTGGGCTGAAGCGAGGCAGCCATCCCAGAGAAAGGGGGTGTTCCCTGATGGAGGGAGGAGATGGGGCACAGGAGAATGGCGAGAAGTGGGAAGCACTGGGCTGAAGTGGGGCAGCCATCCTGGTGAGAAGGGGGCTGTTCTCTGGTGGGGGGG
>CM034701.1:3761999-3782335 GCA_020142125.1 Phrynosoma platyrhinos
AAACAGAACAAGGTTAAAAATCAAACCCTCATCCCATAATCCCACCCTAGGAGTCCACAAGCTGAACATGTGCCAACAATGTGATGTGGCAGCTAAAAAAGCCAATGCAATTCTAGGCTGCATCAATAGGAGTATAGTGTCTAGACCGAGAGATGTTATAGTACCACTCAATTCTGCTTTGGTCAGATCTGACCTGGAATTTACTGGGTCCATGTGAGGGTATGAGAAAGTTTTGTTTCTTTGTCTAGAAGCAAAGAGAATCCAACACTGAATACTTGAAGGTCTGTTCTGGATGGTGCAGATGAAGAATCCACACAGGAAGATTAGGAGGTGATGGGCAATGCATGTGGATTCTTCCTTGCACCAAAGAAAGAATATCATATTGGCAAGCAATCAGCACTTTCTGAGATAATAACAACAGGCTCTTTTAATTTATTGTATACCACTTTTCAATCATAATTCTCAAAGTAGTTCAAAGCAATAAAATCATCCCTCCCAAATAACAGATTCAGAATGTCAGTTGTGCTCAGATGTATTGAAACATGGTATCATGGGGCTCCTGCAGACTCTGTTGCCCTAAACAGCAGACATAGGTGTGTCTGCACTGTAGAAAAATGCAGTTTGACACCATGGCTCCATCCTACAGAACCCTGGGATTTGTTGTTTTGTGAGGCACCAGCATTCCGGCAGAGAAGGCTAAAGACCTTGTAAAACTACAAATTCCAGGATTCCATAGGATGGAGCTACAGAACTAAGGTGGTGTCAAACTGCACAATTTCTACAGTGTAGATGCACCCCATGACAAAGAGGGTTACTAAAGAAAGAGGTTCTTTGGAGACCTTTACCTTATTCAGGGCAGCGATTTGACAAGATGCAACCCTTCCTACCTTTTTATTGCGGTTTAAGTGTAGTTTTAAGGACGACATGCAAGCCTTCCAGCTCCAAAAGTTCTCAGTGGCTGGAGTGGGAGAGGTTTTTCTGTGCACAAAAAGGACTTCAAGGACAGGAGCCTCCTACCTATCACCTAATCAGATGATTCACTAGACTCCAATTTGGACAGACTTTTTTTTTTTATGAAACACATAAGTGAAACATCAGAAATGGTCAAGGGTTCACATATTTTATCAGTGAAAATGAAATGCAGATTACTGTACACCATAATTCAACAAAGCAGTCTTTATATATTCCCTTTATCCATCATATCCATATTGATGCAACAGTTTTTACATTTCACTATGACGAAGTCTAATATATAAAAAGGTTTTGCATGAATACACCACTTAATAATGTAGCTTCTGACCAGGCCTGATGTTCACTCAACCTTACGTCCATTACACAAAGGGATCTTGTAGCACCTTTGAGACTAAATGTGCAAAAGAAGTTGTAGTATGAGCTTATGTAGACTTGGGGCATACCTTTATGGGCTGGAAGAAATGGCCCTGCCCTATTTCAGAACTCACTTGTGCAGACGATGCACGTGATTGAAATGGAAAGGGAATAGCCCCAAGTCATGCTCCAGGGCTTAACACTGGAGCAAAATAAATCCTATTGCTCCAGTTCAAGCCAGAAAAAAATGAACTATCGGATAGGCATGTGGACTGCACAATGGTATCAAGACAGGAGGAGAAAGGGAGAGTGACCATCAGTGCCATTGCTGGCCATAATTTTTTATGTTGCCCATCCACAAATCGATTGCACAAGCATACAGGTGGTCAGCGACACCATCAACCCATCGCACTCCCCCTGAAGAGAAATGATGACAAACATGTTATACTGCAAACAATAAAATGGATTTAATAAAACAATAACTAACTGACCAGTCCAACAGAGGGCCATGGGGGTAAGGAGGTATTACTGGGGGCGGGGGAGCATCATGGCTGAACAGGCACTTGCTGTTCCAGGAGCATTTGGAGGCTGCCTTGAATCTCCCTGAGCTGGCCTTCCATGGTGGCATCCAAGGAAGTAGACCAAGTCTACAAAAGCTTATGCTACAAATTCTTTCCCCCAGTTAGGTGCTACAAGATATCTTTGCATACTACTATTCTAATCTAGACTAACAGGGCAAGTCTCTAAATTTTACATCCATTATGGGCCTTTGCAGATTGCTAGAAATAGTGCAAATTGAGTCCATTTTAACTACCCTGGCTCAGTGCTAGGGAATCATGGGAACTGTATTTTTTCTGAGACATTGAGCTTTCTCTGTCAGAGAGCTCTGGTGCCACAATAAACTACAGTTCCCATGATTCCCCAGCATTGAGTTAGGGCAGTTAAAGTGGACTCAATTTGCACTATTTCTGGCAGTCTGCAAGGCCCTGTGTTTGACAAAAATAGCCTGCTTGAACCATGCAGTAAGGGAGAACAGTATAGACATGATAATCTAATTTGAAAATGAAATAATGGTTCATAGCCTGCAGTCTGGAGAACAGCTGGATCACCATCAATGACAAAAATGAAAACAGTAACATTCCAGAAACCAACTACAGATAGAGCTTATTTTACTCGTCATGGAAAATCAAGCTTTGCTTCCAGTATTTCAGGCACAACCCTTAATTGCATTCTTGCCCCATTCTCATTCTTTCAAGAGGCAGTACAATTTCCTATGGACCACGCTCATGGCTTGCTTTCAGACAGGAGCTTCCTAAGTTCCCTTCTGCACTGGTTTGCTAAAGGGGGAAGGTAGAGACCAACGATGTTGCCTTGATGAAGCAGTATATCCTCTTCTGTGGACTCACACCACAAACTCTGCCAGTGGTGGCACCACACATGGTCTTAAAAAGTTGCCACAGTCCACTGTAGTGTGTTATCAGTATGGTCAGCTGGGAACCTGTCTGGGACAGTTCCAGAGTTGTGGGCTTAGCCTACATCCTTAAAAATGTTTGTGCTCTTTTGCCAAGAGCTGAGTGTTTTCCTGCTCAATCTCCTTGAGGTGATTCTGAAGGGCAAAAAATGCCAGAACCAGAGTTCTTGCTTACCAAAACTCAAAAGGAGCAGCCAAGGGCACCAGTGAGCCTTTGCACAAAAGAGAAACCAGAACAAGGGTCACACTACCCGCTTGGCTGCTCCACACTCATACCCACAAAATCAGCATTTGATGCTCAGATAAGCTACTCTTCCAAGGGGAATGGAAGGGGATCTCTGGTCATTTAATTGCTCTTCTCCATATGCCAAATTAATCTCATATTTCATGGACCTCTATGGCTTTCACTAGGGTGCACCCTATATGGTATTAATTCTAAGATTCCAAAGAGGGAAATTATACTGGAACAGAAACCAGTGAATGACTTCCATTTCTGACTACCTCTCTCCAACCAAGCAACATTCACTGTTTCAACAGTTGTTATCCTTTGGCCAGCATATCTGACCACAGAGGGGTAAACAGGTCTAAGCCTCTGGTGTTCCTGTCATAGTCGAAATCTCTGTTCCACCTCGTCGGCGATCATTTTTGCAATGGCAAGGGAAGAGGTAGCGGCAGGAGAAGGAGCATTCCTGACATGGAGAACTCGGCTGCCAATGTCTCCAGTGCCTCCATCAAACACAAAATCATCTACCAAGTTTCCATCGCTGTCCAAGGCCTGAGCTCTGACGCCAGCTGGACCTCTACACCAAGAAAAGAGAAACTGAATGTTCAAAGAAGGTGAGATGAAGTTGGGATGATTTCTCTGCCTGTCCTATCTAATGCAACCGAATACACATTCTGTTGGCTCAGAAAAAAAAAAGTGCTGCTCTCCAGCCACAGACAAGGTTGACACAACAGCATTGTTTCTATTTGTCTACCACTCTCAGAGTGAGGAGGAGGAAAGGTGGTGACCCAACATCTCAACTCAGACATGACTATGACACTATATACTAAATAAGTAGCTGATATACAATACTGGCCATTATTTTCTAAATAACATCATCACAATAATGGAATTAGTAAAGCTGCAAAACTGCAATCTCTGGAATTGTTTTTATTCTTTAGGCTGAAGTTTGTAATATTATATAGAATAAAGAAAAGGAAAATGTGAAAAACCAATTCACAAAATACACAATCTACACATATGAGCTTATTTCATCTTTCTACCCACACATTTCATCTTTCTACCCACACATAAGGCCAGAATTTGACATTATGGAAGAGGTATAGTTGTTGTATGCCTTCAAGTATGAAGAAATATGGCTGCTACTGAAAGCCATGATCCTGTGATGTTTACTCTTCTAACTTCTCTACCCTCCATAGGGCTGGGTAATACAAAGCATATGACATGGTAGGATTATACTGTATATCTCCCTGATCCTGCAAGCAGAAGCAGGGGAGTGGAACTCACAGCATGACAAAATCATGTCACACTTTTTGTATCCCATGAGAGTGGAAGAAGGAAAAGACCCAGGCTGCCTGCCATGTTGATCCCCGCAATGTCTTGTTTTGGATTTAGTTTTCTACTTTATGAAGGCAATTCTACTTTCACAACCACTTTTCAGACACAAATGTATCTGAAAAGATCTGAAATCATTTTGTTTTTTAATGAATTCTAAATACACTGAAGATATCCCTCTGTGAGTTCTGAAAGGATTTCTTGTTCTTTTACCTGAGGATATCATTGATGCTGACTTCAGGTATGAATTTCTGCAGCTGCTTCACTTGTGCACTGAGGAAACATGCTCTGTACATTTCTCCCATCCCATATGAGAGGTTTCTGAACACCAGCTTCCATAAGCCACTGAGAAGAAGAAGAACACTTGCTGTAAGCAGACTGGCAGACTTTATTCTGAGTCCTGGGCTCTTCCTTCATATTCCCCTGTAACAGACACAAACCTCCAAATACTGAATCTATTGCTCTCTTGTTGGGATACATTAGTGGTACTCTGGAGAGCTCACTGTGTTTGTTTTGCAGTAAATACAACAGTGAGTCTTGAGGCAACTGAAATAAATTGTTATGGTAAAAGCTTTCAGAAACAGAAGTCTGTTTTGTTAGAAGTTCTCTGTGTAGGCAAGAATAGAGGGGGAAATGTAAGTAGGGAAATCATCCTAAATGAAATGTAAAAAATAAATGAACACAGATTGTAACAGAGTTGGCCCTTTGTATCCACAGGCTTGCCATCCATGGATGGCCCCTCCCTGTTGTTCCCATGGTGGTGCATTCACGTGGCTGCATATGTGACGCGCCACCATTAAAAACAATAGGACTTGAGGACTCATGGTTTTTGGCATTCGTGGGATGGTCCAGAAAAAAAAAACCTGCATATACAAAGGGCCAACTATATTTGTATTCAGATTCAAATGTATGTAAAAAAAAATACAGGGACTATGCACTGGCCTAACTCAGACATCCAGGTGATAGTAAACTAAATAAGGACAGGTTGCTTACCTGTAACAGTATTTCTTTGAGTGGTCATCTGCGAATTCACACAAATGGGTTTTATCTGCACATGTGCAGCAACTTTGGAAACTTCTGGAATTGCTAGGCAGAACTTAAGTTGCAACTTTTGGGCGGTAGCTCTGACCATCCCTATAAAGTCCCCTAGCGGTCCTGCTCTTTCCCAGTTCCGAAACGTTCGCCGCAAGCTGCGACAGGAGTTAAATAGTGAGCAGGACACGACTGAGAGGAGGATGGGCGGGATTTGTGTGAATTTGCAGATGACCACTTGAAGAAATACTGTTATAGGTAAGCAACCTGTCCTTCTTCTTCATGGTCTCAGTGAATCACACAAATGGGTTAGACTGACAAGCTTGGGTCAGTGGAGGAGGGAGTGTCCTGAAACAAATTGAAGTTCAACAAACTGTATTTATCAAGAACAATAAACATTAACATTAATTAAGTGCATTTGTTATTCAAGTATATAAAGGCAAGACATGATCACCCTAGTGTAAACCAGCCAGTAACACTGCCCTCCCAAAGACTGCATCCCGTCTGGCTCTCGAGTCCAGCCTGTAATTTCTAATAAATGTCAAGGGCTGGGACCAGACAGCAGCCTTGCATACATCCTCCAATGGGACTCCAGACAAAAAGGCAAAGGATGCAGCTACTGCCCTAGCGCCTGCACCCTGCATGGAGGGTCCTTCCCTGCAAATTCGTAACAGAGGTGGATAGTATTAGCCACCCATTTGGAAAACCTCTGAGATGACATGGGTAAGCCCTTCTTGGGCTCCGAGTAACAGACAAACAAGCGCTCGGATTGTCTCGATCCTGACGTTCTGTCCACATAAAACGCTAGCGCACGACGAATGTCAAATAGGTGGAGACGGCACTCAGTATCAGTAGTCGGGTTTGGGGGGCAGGGTGGGGAGCACGATGTCCTGGTTTAGATGAAAGGCTGACACCACCTTGGGCAAAAAAGTGATATCAGGGCGGAGTACAACCTTGTCCTTATGAAAACACAGGAAGGGCTGATCCATCTGGAGAGCACACAGTTCACTCGCATGGCGGGCTGAAGTGATGGCTACCAAGAAAGCTGTTTTCCAGGACAGCAATCTCAAGTCCATGGTAGCCATTGGCTCAAATGGTTTAGATGAAAGACCTGACAGGACGATGTCAAGACTCCAGGCCGGTGTCGGTACCAAGGTAGGAGAACGTAGGTGAGCCAGACCCTTGAGGAAGCTCTTTACCAAAGGCTCCTTAAAAAAAGAGGGTCTGCCTTGAAACTGATAGTAGGAACAAATGGCTGATAAGGAGCACCTGATAGATTGCAGTCCTAGACCAGAGTCAACCAGCGTCATAAGAAATTCTAGGACGGTCAGTACTGAGACTCAGGACGGATGGAGATTCCTGCTATTTAGGAAGTCTGCAAACTTTGCCCCATTTCATTTTGTGTGGAGGGCTTGAGGGAGGCCCGGATTATCTTTCTGACAGAGTGCAGAAGGTTATCTAAAATTGGATCCCCCAAGCCACCAGAGGTAAGTTGTCCATATCTGATGGTGTACCCAGCCGTCGAGGAGAGAGAGAAGATTGGGGTGAGGCTCGAGATGGAGAAACCTCTTCTTGGATAGGTTCAAGAGTGGAGCGAACCACGGTTGTCTCGGCCACCAAGGAGTGACGAGGATGGCGTTGGAAAGATCTGTCTTGACCTTGGCGACCACTCATGTGATGAGAGGGAATGGCGGGAAAATGTAGACTAGCTTCTTGGACCATTGGAATAGGAACGCATCCCCTCGAGATCCCGGGGCTCTCAACCTGGAGAAGAACTGGTGGCAGTGGTTGTTCAGGTGGGAGGCGAAGAGGTTTATCTCAGGTTCTCCCCACATTCGGAAAAGGTCGGCGATCGCCTCAGGATGGAGGCACCACTCATGACATGAGCTCGAGGACCTGCTGAGTTGATCTGGTAGCTTGTTCTGCTCCCCGGGAAGATGGATTTCCTGAAGGATGATGCCTCTTGGGATGCACCAATTCCAAATCCGCAGCATGATGGAGATGGAGACCTCGTTCCCCTTTGTTTGTTGATGTAGTACATGACCGTGGTGTTGTCCGTTGACAGAAGGACCATCTTGGCCTGAAACAGGGGTTCGAAAGCTCATGGTGCCTTCTCCACAGCAAGCATCTCGAGCTCGTTGATATGGAGTTGTCGTTCCTGCGGAAGCCAATGGTCCTTGTGAGTTCGAGGATGTGAACCCCCCATCCCTCCATTGATGCATCTGTTATTAGGGATATTTGAGGTTGTGGTGGTAGGAATGGCATGCCTATGCAGATGTTGTTGGATTTGAGCCACCAACACAGGGACCAGGATACTGATCTCAGAACCGTGAGTCATCGAGATGGAAGGTTGTACATTGGGTTGAACACTGACAGAAACCAGGCCTGCAGGGGTCTGAAATGGAGACAGGCCCAAGGTATTACATAGGTTGCCCAAGGCCACTTGGACAGAATGAGCCAGGCATTCCCTCACTGCCTGTTTCAAGGCTAGAAACCAGTCCATAGGAAGATGAGCCATGGAGTTCTCTGAGTCCAGAATAGCCCCAATGAATCTGGGCCTTTTCGATGGAATGAGATTGGTCTTCTTGAAGTTGATCATGAGGCCCAGTGAAATCGATGTCCTTGAGGAGGCAGTTTTGGGATGGAGCGACCAGGAGCCAATCGTCGAGGTACGGGAAGACTGATATGGCCTGCTGATGAAGATAGGCTACGATGGGTGTCATGCACTTCGTGAACACCCTCAGCACCATGGAGAGACCAAAGGGTAACACTCTGTACTGGAACACTTGGCAGTCTACAGCGAAAGCTAAGAACCTCCTGTGGACCTCTCAAATCCCAATGTGGAAATAAGCGTCCTTGAGATCGAGGGTTGCCATCCAATGGTCCTCCTGCAATAATGGTAGAATACATGCAAGAATTACCATATGGAAGCACCAGTAGGTCATACAAGTGTTCAAACATCGGAGATCTAGGATAGGCCCAAGCCTTTAATCCTTCTTCAGTACTGTGAAGTAGCAGGAGAAGAAACAAGATGGGAAATTAACAGGATCTATGGGCTTTATAGTGCCCTTAGCCAAAAGAGTTCGCACTTCATCGAGTAGGGTATTGTGTATGTGTGTGTGTGTGTGTGTGGAGATAAAGGCCCCGGTGACAGGGAGCTCAGTGAACTCAAGGGCATAGCCATTGGCTACAATATCAAGAACCCAGGAGTCCGAGGTTATTTGAAACCAGATGTTGAAGAAAGGTCTCAGTCTATCTCCACAGGGTTGGGGAACGAAGTGCACGACAACATTTTACAGGGTTTTCTTAGGCCGCTCAGCATCTTTTTTGCAGTAGGCCTGTCGGTACTGAGGTTGGGAGGGAGGGCGGTGTCCAGAAGAAGATGAAGACTGAGACAGGTGTCTTTGGGATGGAACTGCCTGTCTTGTGGATAATAAGGCCTATGCTGTTGGGATGAGAACCAAGGGCGCTGACTCCCAAAATGACGGCACTGGTGTTGAGAAGAGGAGGAAGAACTTCTGATATGATGGCATCCGGGGGAGACGTGGTTGTGAGGTGGTAGATACCGCATTTCCATCAACAATGGTACTTGCTGGAATGGGGGCGAAAGCTACCCATCCCTTAAATCTCCGTTACGAGATGTAAGTAGTAGGGTTTGTTTGGGGGGGACCTATCTGCAATCCAAGGCGAGAACAAGGGGTTTGACCCTTAGTTGCTAACCTGGGGCAGAGGGATTTGAAGAAAGCCTAAGCCTCCCATTTGTTGTATTTACCTTCGGGTAACACAGCGACGCCAATACTATAAACAAATACAAGAAAATTCAAGAGAACAGAGCAAGATCTAAAGATACTTACCCTAAGTAAGAAAACCCTTAGGATTTAAGTTTGGAGGACCCTGGGACGGTAGATTGAGTACCGCGGCATGATGAGCTCAGCTGAGATTGCATAAAACCTCTTAGCGAGACCATCCACCTTCTTGCCATGTCTATCCAAGGGGAAGTGGTGGTCTTCAGGGTCGATAAGGTCTGAGCGCCCTCTACAATTGCTGAGTTGGGTTTTGGATATTCAAATAGCCATGATGCCTGAGAAGGGGCTATCCTATACAGATTCTTGATCTTTCTTGAGGTCGATGGTACCATAGCTGGAGTGGCCCAAGAGCGCTGGGCAATCTTCTGGAGTCAGGGTAGAAAGCCCAGAGCTGGGGGAGTAGGGCCTTTTCCATGAACCCTCTCTCGATGGCATCCACAGCATCATCGTCTGTTCTAACGATCTCGACCTCCAGAGCATTACCCATGTAAACCACCTGGTCCACAAAGTATTTAACGTCGTGGGAGACACAGGATGGTGTTCTACCAATACGGACAAAGCATGTTCAAAGTCCAGTGTAGGAGAGTGAGAAGGCATAGAACGAGGCGATCATGGGGATGGCGAGCGGGATTGAGAGCCCTTTGGGAAATCAGGCAGTGGTCTTTCTTGGAGTGACTGGTACCGAGGCAGAGGGGTGGGTGGCTCAGAAGACACAGCTCTGTGGACCTGGACTTGGACAAGATGGGATGTCTCGTGAGATTGCAGGGCTTCTGGGTCAACCGGCATCAGGTACCGGCGCAAGACGGGATCATAGACTAAGTTCGGATGAGACTTAAGGACAGGATCCATCTCCTCCTGAGCTGAGTCATCCGCTTCAGCTCCTAGGTTTCCACGATCCCAGTGGGTTGTCGCCAAGGGTTGCGGGGTCAAGACTGGGGGTCACGAAGCCCCCTCCAAGTCAAGTAACACTCAAGACTCCTGTTGAAGAGCCACTGGTACCGTCGCCACACCCCGGGATGGAAGGGATCTCGGTACCGAAAAAGAAGGTCCCGCCCTCGGAGGTGATAGAAACCTCGAGATTGGAGGTGAAGAAATCCAGGAGCCAGTTGGAGCAGGATCCTTGGGCTTTGAACTTTCGGCGACAGAAGGACAGGATTTCTTTGAGGAGGAATTCTTAGATCTCTCTCTATCCGAAGAGTATCGACGTTTAGAAGCTTTCTTGCTTCTATGCCCATCCGGAGAGCGACCGCACTCGGAGTGAGCCTTTTTGGGCTTCTCCTGGTCTTTGTCCCCATCTCCATCAGACTTGGAGTTCTTTTTCTTGGGGCTAGACTTAGGTTTTTCAGCAGTCTGCCCAGCTGTAGAAGGCCCTGGAGTAGGAGTAGAGGCAGATCTAAATGCCTGTTCGTAGAGGCCTGTTTGTAGAAGCTTTCAATCTCGTCTCTATTCCAGAGAGTCTGCGAGGTCATGGACCTGCATAAGGTGCAAGACTGAGGGTTATGGTCTTAGCCAAGGCACAAGAGGCAGGCGGAATGAGGGTCAGACCTGGGGATCTTACCCCCATACTTCACGCACTGCTTGAAAGAGCAGGAAGCCATTGTCAGATCAGGAATGGAATCCAAAGTCTAAGTCAGACAGTCCAAATTTCAATTGATCGGTAAACAGACAGTAGTAGGATGTATCCCAAGAGTAGTAAAAAATGAGCGGTGAGTCAAACACAGAGTAAACAAGCCAAGCGATCACTAAGAGAGAAACTCCTTCGAAGCTGCTAACGCGGCGGACGAAAGGAACTAGGAAAGAGCAGGACCGCTAGGGGGCTTTATAGGGATGGTGGACCTACCGCCAAAAAGTTGCAACTTAAGTTCTGCCTAGTGATTCCAGAAGTTTCCGAAGTGGCTGCGCATGCGCAGATAAAACCCATTTGTGTGATGTGCAGAGACCACGAAGAAGAAGTATAACCTGCAATAGGAGGAAAACACACTATCCTGATTCATTATCTGAGCAGTATTTCTGTATTGTTTTAATTTTGTTTTCTGCTGACCTCTCTTTACTTTCCTTTATATACTTGAAATTGAAGATAACATTTTATGCATCTGAAGTGAACTACAAGGTACTACAAGTCTCTGTTGTTTTTATAACAGCTGTCACAACACTCCCAACAACACATATGGCCAGTATGATGAACTTTAAAGCAACCAGGACACTAATAGTCCTTTTGTGTTTGTGTCTAGTACTGCAGCTAAACATCTAACTGATGGCAACAGCACAGAACCTAGAAACAGGGTGGATAAACCCATTCATTTATTTCAAGTATTTACACACTTCTCTTCAGCCAAAAAGTTCCTAGAGCGGCTTACAAATTGTTAATTAGACAGTTCCTTTACAATCTAAAAAGACATGACACACAAGGAGAAGGAAATGGCAGTGGGGATCCCATAACTTAGCAAGCACATATACCCCAACCCACATTTGCAGAAATGTGGGAATCAGGCACTAGAAGAAAGTTTTGCAAGTTGATAGAGTGCAGTTCCTTTCGTATGTTTAAATCCTCCCCTGAAAACCTGTTTTGAAAGCCTCTTCTGGAAAGCAGCACACAAACCTGATTTTTGGAATAATAATAATAATAATAAATTTTATTTATAGCCCGCCCCTCTGCAGAGCAATCGGGGCGGGTTACATCAATTAAAAATGCATAAGTTAAAACAGTCAAATACCCTTCCAACCCTCCCACCCCTTAAAACAGTATTAAACCAATTATGAAGTGGGGAAGGAAAAAAAAACCCCAAAACAAAATGAAGTAGTGCTGTCCTAGGGGGGTCAGTTGTCCTTGTTAGTACCCCTCACTCCTACATTCCTCATATGCCTGTTTTGGGAACCTCATGTTTTCAATGTAAAGTTTGGTTCCACCCTAATTTAGGCTAAACAACACAGACAAAGACTGGGCTAGGAGGCAACCTGGTGACAAAAGGGGAAGGAGATTTTCAGTAGATTTTCAGGCAACCTTAAACAAAAAGAGGGTGCAAATCAGGGAAATAGGTTGAACAGAGGCAGCAAAGGAGACAGCAAGGAATCAATGTGAGAAGAGCTTTTGTCAGCAAGAATGAGAAGCTTGACTTTGGTGCAGAACATGAACAAGCCTGATTTAAAGGTAGAGGTTGTCACGTCTGGAAGAAAAATTATGCTCTATACTGTTCGGCTCTATGGTACAGGAGGATGTTCTAGCAAATGTTGCAGTGTTGAAGCCCTCCCACAGTGGGTTCCACAGGGCCCAAGACAGCAGTCCTTTACTTGGCCCCAAGACATTGCTGAGCCTTGTTCTAAATAAATAAAGCAAGGGTGTTACCTGTATGCAGCTGCATCCATAAAATCTTGGGCACTGAAGTCATAGAACTTGTAGCCCTCTCGTTTGAAGGCAAGAACTGCATTGGGCCCAAGCCAGACACTACCATCCATCCTCGGAGTGAAATGAATGCCCAAAAAAGGAAACCGGGGATCAGGTACCTATAACAGCAAAGCACAAGAAATGCACCCTGTATTAGAATCCTAGAATCATAGAGTTTGAAGAGGCCTCAGGGCCATCTCATACAACCCCCTAAAGCAGGGGTTGGCAAGTTTTCCTTACCTGGGGCCAGTCCGCTGGTCCCCAGATCTTCCGCGGGCCAAGGGTGTGTGTGGGGAAATGGCGTATTGCGCATGTATGAGCCGCAGCTGCCATTTTGGAAAACAAAATGGCGGCTGCGGCGCACGCAGCAGCAACACATGGCAGCAACGGCAGGACCGGCCTAGCCCCCAGGCTGTAGGTTGCTGACCCCTGCCCTAAAGCCATGCAGGAAGACACCATCAAAGCATTCCCGAAAGATGCCCGTCCAGCCTCTTTCTAAAAACTTTCAAAGAAGGAGATCCAAGGCAGTGTATTCCACTGTTGAACAGCTCTTGCTGTCACAAAGGTCTTCCTAATAATGTTTAGGTGGAATTTCTTTTCATGTAGCTTGTCTCTGGAGCAGCAGAAAACAAGTTTACTCCATCTTCAATATGATATCCCTTCAAATGTTTAAACATAGCTATCATGTCATCTCTTAACCTTCTCTTTCCCAGGCTAAACATACCTAGCTCCCTAAACCTTCTAATACTTTAATATGCATCAGAAGGAACTCTGTCTCACAGCATACATTAAGGGAAGCACTTAGCCTAATAGAAGCAACTGCTCCTACTATGTGAAATAGGTTCTGTGTAAAATAAAACTGACTTTTTCCAACTTGGCTGTTTGCAGTTTGTCCTTCCCTGTCTCAGTAGTAATCGCTGCATAATTTTTTAATGCAAACTGACCCAGTTGTGTACACACCAAACACTACCTGCACAACATATATACCAATATATAGATAACACTAACACTGATGCACAAAATTAATAATGAGGTCAGTGTTGTGTGGCTGGTAGGACTTATGTGGACCCTGCCTCCCTGTTTGTGGTCTCCCAAAGCCAACCCATTTTGATTTTAAAAAAACTGACATAATTTTGGGGCAACCTCTACAAGCACCCCAGAACACTGTATTATCCTGATATAAGTCTGTTTTTTTCTTTGCAGCCCCTCTCAAAATAGTGATAGGAAGTGAATCATAGAATCATAGAATCATAGAGTTGGAAGAGACCACAAGGGCCATCCAGTCCAACCCCCTGCCATGCAGGAATTCCCAATCAAAGCATCCCTGACAGATGGCCATCCAGCCTCTTGTCACTTCCTGTCACCATTTTGAAATGAACTGTAGAGGAAAACAAAGAAATTTGGGCTTGTTGTGGGGGGGATGCAACCCCTAGGGAAGTCTTGGGACAAATTGGCCCTTGGCACCCACGTAATTCTATACCCCAGATGATGATGTTGCTGCCTCTGCTGTTGTTGTGTTATGTAGACTGTGAAGTACATCTGTTTGAGTCTTGTAATAAATCTTTTCTTTAGGTAATACAACAAAAAGTTTTGTGACACCCTTAAGACTAAAGACTAACAGTTATTTTAGCATATTTTTTGTGAATTATGATCTCCTATGATCTAGGATATTTGAAAAATCAGCTTAAAGGGGGAGAGTTTATACTAAATGGGAGCAAAGGGAGATAGATGTGAGTGACTTGGAATGGAGATTATGGGCCTTTACAGACTGCCAGAAATAATCCAGCTTGAGACCACTTTAACTGCCCTGGCTCAGAGCTAGGGAATCATGGGAACTGTAGTTTATTGTGACACCAGAGCTCTGTGACAGAGCAGCCTCAATGTTGCAGAAAAAAACTACAATTCCCATGATTCCCTAGCATTGAGCCAGGGCAGTAAAAGTGGTTTCAAGATGAATTATTTCTGGCAGTCTGTAAAGGCCCTAAATCTATTCTCAATCAGAGTCCCTACATTGTGGAAGGACACGGAAGAGGACCTTTGCTGCTGTGGTGCCCCTTCTGTGGAATGCTCCTTTCAAGGTTTGATTGATACTAACATTGTTTTCTTTTTGACACCAAGTCAAATACGTGTGTTTTTTTATTAAAGCTTCTGAGGCTTAATACTTGTACATCTACATGTTTTTTAAGTGTTTTAATCTTTTAAGGTGTTTTCATCATTTTAAATCTGATTGTTTTATCATTGTGTATCAAATTGTTTATATTACTTTCCCTGTGCACTGGCCTGATGTCCCTCAAAGGATATGACATAAATATACTACCAAATAAATTATAAATGAATATTGTGATGTCCCACAAAGGATATGACATAAATATACTACCAAATAAATAATGCATGAATGACTTAAAAACTATCAACAAACGCTTCTCCATATGTGCCTGCCTGCTCTAAGCAGGATGGCCGCACTAAGGTTACCACAACATTACAACTTTCTCAAAGATACCATACCCATGTGATGTGTTAGTGTAATGTGTTTTTAAACAACATAAAATATTTTGATTGACAGTTGACAGAATGGTTGGTTGAGCGTTATGGCTGAAGCTGGAGTGTGTTCGATTGCTGTGAGTGTGTGGACTACGTTTGGAGCTGTGAAGCCGACTTTGAAGTTGATTATAAGTCAGAGAGGTATATGTATGCTGTATTATATTGTATATACAAGGAGGTATCGTAAAGTTTTAATTATCACTTTTTAAAAAAATTGACAGGAAGTTAGTTTTGATTTGCAGTTAACTTATCTCTACGTAGTCACCATCCAGATTTACACATTTTTCCCAATGTTTCTTGACCCTCCGAATACTGTTACTGTAGAAGTCTGCAGATTGCGCCTTAAACCACTCTTCCACTTCATGAATGACGTCATTTGGGTTGTTAAATCGGTGACCCCGCAAAGGGAAAAGAAAAAGTCACTTGGTGATGATGACACTGACAAATATACCATAATAATTTCCAGGTGATAATTATTACTTTATGATACCTGCTCGTACTTCTCCATCTTACACTTTAGTCATTTCTGGCACAGCTTGTAGCAAAATTAAAGGACACAATAAGCTGATTTTATCCACCTCATGCACTTAGGGACCAATGATGACACTGACTAAATTTCATCAATATAATAATAATAATAATAATAATAATAATAATAATAATAATAATAATAATAATAATAATAATAATAATAATAATAATAATAATTATTATTATTATTATTATTATTATTATTATTATTATTATTATTATTATTATTATTTATAACCCACCTCTCCCTGAAGGATCAAGGCAGGTAACAATCATAAAACAGAACAATACAGCTATAAAACAACAGGATAAAATAACCTAATCCCCTTACCCCCAGTTAGGAACTAATACAGCATTGTAAAATACATTTAATGAATAAAATTGACTACATTAAACCTTATTAAAATGAGGTTTCACGGAACGAACAAGGGCAGCCTACATCAGTATCATGGAACAATCAATCGATCAATCAGGGAAGGCCTGCCAGAAGAGCTCCGTCTTGACAGCCTACTTAAAAGCGTCAAGAGTCGTAATGTGAAAGATAATAACTTCCGGGTGATAATTATTACTTTACGATATCCCCTCATATATTATAACTGAATATAAAAGCCTCCAGGAACATTGGATGAATCAACTGTCTGTGATTGTTTCTTTTAAGTGTGAAAAGTGGTCACTTTACTGTCAATACCAATAGCTGGAGGGAGGGGGGGTTGCATCTATACTCTGCTGTGTACTTTGTTTTTTGGCTGTAGCTGGGTGATTTTTGCCCAGACAATGCTGGGAGTTAGTCTTGTCTCAATTATTATTATTGGCTGACATGAAGCCGCAGGAACTAGCTTTGTAAGTGGCTGAGGAATATTCATAGAGAATAAGAGCATCTCCAGAGCATTTTAGAGAGGAGAAATTATGGTTCAACTTTTTAAGGTCTGCAATGTCAATTGTGTGTCCCAAGACTGTTAAGAGTCTTCTACACTGTGCAATGTTTAGTGTTCTAAACTTTGGCTACTGGTTCATTTCCAGGCACAATTCAAAGTGCTAGCCATGACGTATAAAGCCCTACATGGCTTAGGTCCACCTTGAATCCCATTTGGGGAGAAAGGTGGGATACAAATCCCTTAAATAAATAAATAAATAAATAGGTCCAGAATATTTGAAAGGTCGTATCTCCCCATATGAACCTGCTAAGTTTAACAATTATCTGGGAAGGCTTTCTCTCAGTCCCACAACCATCACAGTCTTGCTTGGTGAGAACACAAGTGAGAGCCTTCTTGGTGGCTGCTCCCACTCTCTGGAACTCCCTTCCATAGGAGACTAGGCTGGCTCCCTCCCTGCTTTCCTTTCACCAGGAAGCAAAAACATTTTTATTTAAACAAGTTTTCAATGCTTAAGCAGAGAAGGTTCTTAATACAGATGTATGTTTTATCAACTTTTGTATGTTTTAATGTGATGTTTTTAAAATGGTTTTACAATTTTTTGTAAATGTTTTTAATTTGTTGTTATGAAAGCCATCTTGGGTCCTGGCCTGGGAGAAAGGCAGTATATAAAGTAAGTAATTAAGTAAATAAAGACACATTAAGACCTCTGATCTCTGATGCTTTTACCATAGTTGTTTGGTATTTAAACCACCATGGTAAAAGTACTCAGATCTGAGGGGTTCCATCAGCTGCCACTGAGTGAAGAAAGGGGAAATAACATACCGGATAAATATTTCCTCTAACCAAATAGCATTTCTCTGGTTTTAGCACCAAATAATCACCCCGGAAAGGCACAATGCGGGGCTCTGGGCTGCAACCACTGATCTGAGAAACGCGATCTGAGTAAAGTCCTGCACAGGAGACAAGATGCCGACAGTGGATTTCTTCTCCCTGTCACAAAAGAAGAAGCACAAGCTTAGTTTAGGGACTGCATCCATATAACACAATCACAAAAGAATCCTGCCATTTGAACCTTCTTTTCTCTCTTCCATTTCATGACTCTTTTTCTCCTCACACTGGCATGCTCCTGAGAGGTGAAGGATCCATGTGACCATGATCAGGCTTGGCCTCATCAGGGAGTAGGAGGGCAGACTCTTTAGCACCAAGGAGAGCTCCAAGGAGAAGTTGGCCTGGTCCAACCTGGCCTGGCACACACTAAAGTGACAGGTTTTCACAGGGCAGAGTTCTGGTTTGGAATTGTACAGCATAAGGGGAGATCTACAGGCACATTATCTGTCCCTTCAACCAGGAGATTACAGGGGCTTTAGGCAGTCAGAAAGGGGGCAAAGTTGCACTTAGACAACTTCATGGAAGATGGACCCTCAATGGCTGCTAGCTAGAATGGGTGTGTCTCACCTCTGGCATCAGAGATAGTGTGCGTGTGTGTATCAGTTGCTGGGGAACACAAGATAAAAATTACCCAATGTCCTACTTGTGGGATGCCTACAAGCCTCTGGTTGGCTACTGTTTAAACAAAATACTGAACCAGATAGGGCTTTGTCCTGATCCACCTAAGACAGTTCTTTTTACAGTCAGCTCTTCTGTCGGGGTTAGTATCATTCATACACAGTCACAGACTGTGTATTATTTATTAAGGGTTACTATTATATATTAAGAGACTATCTATTAAGAGTTAGTTTTATTAAGGAAATGAATTAATCAAACCAAAGGATTTTTTTAAATAAAGCAAATAATATAAATAACTGGTTGAAATTTCATAGAGCAATTAACCTATTCATACCAAAATAAACTACGAGCTTTTACAAGATTGAATGACCAGATTGTTTCAAAATAATGTCACATCATAAGTACTTTTACTATCTACATCATGTCTATTCTGTTTCAAAAAGGAGACAAGCAATAATGGCATGTCACTTAGGATTAAGAGTGGTTTTCAAGCTAACTATGGGCCTTTGCAGACTGCCAGAAATAGTGCAAATTGAGTCCACTTTTAGGGTTAGGGTTAGGGAATCATGGGAACTGTATTTTATTGTAGCACCAGAGCTCTCTGACAGAGAAGGCTCAATGTCTCAGGGGGGGGAAAAAACCACTTCCCATGACTCCCTAGCACTAATCCTAACCCTTAAAGTGGACTCAATTTGCACTATTTCTGGCAGTCTGCAAAGGCCCTCAGTAATCCTAAATAATCATTCAAAAGCAAGCTTACAACATTTTGAGGTGAGTTTCAATTACTTTGCTTATGGCAATCAGACATCTCTGTATGGGCCTACAAGCAAACACATTTGATACATAAACTGGGTAAAGGAATAAACCAGGATTATCACTTTCATAGTAAACTTTCACTGAAGAGATTCCAGGAATTTCCATAGTGGCAGACATTATTGTGGCATCATTATTCTCTACAGCATTTCCAGATGTTAAAAGATGACATTTGCCTTGACAAATCTAGCATCTAGATTAAGCCAGTATTATATGGACCAGTTCTTTCTTCTTGTGGAAAAAGATTTCAACACAGGCTTCTAGCATGTTGCTTATACTCTCCACATGAGACCACCAAATAAATGTTGGCTTTTGTATTTTTTGAGTTCTGTTGTAATTTTTACTGTGAAATGTGATATACCCTAAAAGGGAAAATGGTCGAAACTGTCACTGTATATTAAAAAAAAAACATATTCTAGATGAATAGGATTTCCTTCTGATATATTTTAAAGTATAAAAAAAACCCCTCACATTTGTCTTCACAGGATAGATCACTTTCATCTGTGCATTTTTATTTCTGCAAAGATTTGTGTGGTGATAATTGATAAAACATCTGTATCATGACATTTGAACAATTCCACAATAGGAAAATAAGATGTCATGCACCTTAAAAAGCAAATCTGAAAACTTGGTCTTACCTTTGAATTTCTAACAACAACTGGATATTTCATCCCTGTAAACAATAATAAGAAAAAAATTCCCTTATAGATCATAACTAGTACTTTGAATCATTCCTGGAAAGAGATTGGTAGCAAATGGTCTATTGGAGGAGAGGAATTGTACGATCCCTAGATTATCCTTTTCCTGTGAGTTTCCAATACCTTCACACCCACAAGCGAGGCTGCAACAGGATGTCACTACAGGGGTGGGGGAACACCACTGCTCCCCAAATATCTGCCTTTTGGCCGAAATGGTCTGCAGCATTTGCCTGTGTCCTTTTAAAATGCTGAAGAGATAGTGTGAGTGGGGCAAGGCTCAGTGGGAAGAGAAAGGAGAGGCCCCATTTTTTAAATTATTTTAAATTTAATTTAAAAATATGTTTTTAAATCCTTTTACATTTTCTTTAAAAAACTTGACATCTTACCAAATTTTCACTTTAACCATATGAAACAATGTACGCATAAATACATTTAGTCTGTGTGTATGTTATTGTAATTTCAGGGTGTAATTTTAATTTTGCTAGTTGTTTATGTAACAACTATTACCATTACATTCAGTGATGTATGGGAATTACGGTTTATGAGTAACATTAGTACAAAAAACATTACTAGGATTCTGTATGGTGTGGTATGGGAGGAGATCAGTGAGAGGGCGACACCATGAGTTACCACACTGGGTGACACCGATCCTAGTGATGCCACTGGCTGCAACAAGAAATTGTGAGAGGAGCCTGGTTCTGATTGTCACAGTCTCACTCTCAGTGATGCAAGAGGGTTAAAACTGTCACCCTCTTTGCACCCGATAGATAGCTGAACAAACCTCCTTTGCTTGATCT
>CM034701.1:3819902-3830981 GCA_020142125.1 Phrynosoma platyrhinos
TCTTCTCTGGAACTCCAGGCTCCTCTTATGAGGCCTTTGGTGTTGCTGAGAAGGGCAGTGGGTTTGGAGGACACACCCTCTGCTGCTGCTCCCTATCTATCTCTTATTAAGAAGAAAAAGCTACTGATATATATTGATATATTTCCCCATACTTCCCCTAGATAACTGATCACCAATCCTCCTTGGTTTTCCCTAATATATTTTATTTTAACATTTGAATTAGTTTATCATCTCTATGGCATCATATACAGTAGTTTCATTAACCATTCTTTTATGCTAGGAGTGAAACTGGATTTCCATTTTTGCACATATATCATTCTTGCCATTGTGGTCATATAGTAACAGATTTTCCCCCTATTTTTCCCCCTCTAATTCCCTTTCAAAAACACTTAATCAATAGAATTCTGGATTCATCTGTAAATTAATGTTCATGATTTTGCTTATGGTTTCATTTATATTTTTTGGCTTTCTTGCCTGACCACCAGCAGTGATAGAAAGTTCTGGGACCCACGGCTTTTAAAGTTAAAATCATAGCACTATAATTGCGTAGTGTGAACTGGCTTCTATTGTAACTGAGATTGAGAGCTATGCATAAGTACACATATGCATAAATATATTGTTATGTTTTATTTTATGTCTATTGTAATTTTAATTATATGTTATTTAATGCTGTTTTAGGGGGCTAGGGTTGGTTTGGATAAAATGTTGTGGGGATTTTTTACTGTAAGCCACTTGGATTGTTGCCAATAAGCGGGATATAAATAAATTTTATTATTATTTATTATTATTATTATAATGCTATGATGAATGGCTGCATGTATTATAATTCTTCATGAGAAGCCGGAGTGACCAGATGTCCTCCTTTTCCAGGACATGCCCTACATTTCATCCACCCGTCCAGGAAGAATCCCCAAATGTCCTCCATTTTGAGCATTGCGTAACACCCTTTGAGAAATTCCTCTACTTGGCAGCAAATAGGATAGATGAGGTAGGATAATAAAATAAAATAAAATAAAAGGATCATAAAATACAGTATGTGTGATGTATAGCTGCGAATAAACCATGGGGACCCGTAACAAATGGTCTATTAATTGCTGTAATTGTCTTTGTTTTAATTGACTTTTATTATTTTGCTCATTGTTTTACTTAGATTGTACGCCTCTGGCAGGTTTTATTCTGTTTTATCCTTGATTGTCTTTTGTACAGCGCTGAGTATACCAACAGCGCTCTAGAAATAAATAAATAAATAAATAAATAAATAAATAATAATAATAAGAATAAGAATAAGAATAAGAATAAGAAACTTACTTAAGATGCGAGCAAATCCAAAGTCACAGAGTTTAATGACGAAATGCTTTGTGATGAGGATGTTCTCCGGCTTCACGTCTCTGTGAATGCACTGGAGGCAAGAAGAGCGGCCATCAGTCAAGCACAAAATACATATAAATATATTGGTGTTGCTATATGCCTATATGTTTTAATAATAATAATAATAATAATAATAATAATAATAATAATAATAATAATAATAATTTATATTCCGCCTCTGTACAACAAAACCAGGGTGGCATACACGATAAAATACACAATCCCGTATCCCAATAACCCACCCACCAATAATAATAATAATAATAATAATAATAATAATAATAATAATAATAATAATAATAATACTTTAATATTACATAAAAACAGACAAACAACAAAACAATAATATCAACAGTTTATCCATGTATATTGCTGGAAAGACAATCCAACAATATGCAAAGAAATGGGGGAGAAGTGCCAAAATGATGAAGGAAGAATAAAAAACGATTAATAATAATAATAATAATAATAATAATAATAATAATAATAATAATAATAATAATAATAATCTTTATTTATACCCCGCCTTTTGCAGAGCACTCAAGGCGGCTTACAACTAAGATAAATTGAGTAAAATTACCCCAAGATAAACAATAAAATGTTACAAATAACAATATCCCCCCCCCCCATTAAAAATATATTAAATAGACATATGAGTTAAAATCATAAATTCCAACATAGGTTTAAATAAAACATTAAAACGTTCAACATTAAGGAAATCAAATTAAAATAAAAGAAAGAAAGAAAGAAAGAGAGAGCAGGTCATACATATGTTAAAAAGTGTATGGTAAACTAAACAGGATCTAGAACATTTGTAATTAGGGAAACGGAAAAGTATTGAAATTATAATTTTGAGAAAAAATTAAATCGATTATAAGATATTGGATAAGTTTATTTCAACCAGGGGATACTAGTGAAGTTACTTTAAACTAGCAATACTCATTCATTAGGAAGAATCAGAAAATTTACTGTATTATTTTATGATATAAAGAATTTATGTTATTCGTAATGTTATTTTATGTTATGTGTAATGTTATTTTTTGTTTTGTTTTGTATGTACGAATGTATATATATATGTGTGTGTGTGTGTGTGTGTATGTATGTAAATGTTTTGTATGCAAATGTTTTGAATTTATAATAAATTTAAAAAAACACACAAAAAAAGTATATGGTAAACAGTAGTATAAACCGGGGAAATAAGACATGATGCATTTATTTTAATCTATGTCTCATAAAGAGATAAGAAAAAGAAAATGGTATAAAACACTACTAAAGAACTATTGAGCAGTAAAGGACCTAGTTAGGATGAAGCTAATACACTAAAAGGAGAATATAGAAAATTGAGCTTAGAAAAAGTATGTGTAAGCAAGAATGCAAAACAAATATGTTGCCTTTCCTCCTTTTTCTGCTATATGCCTGTAGTATGTTGACCCTCTTTTATGATTTTCTTGATCCAGAGGAGGTTTTGCCCTTGCCTTCCTCATAGGTTGACTGAGGTTTCCATGGCTAAGCAAAGATTCGAACCCTGGGCTCCTGGAGTCTTAGGCGTCATCTGCACTGCGGAAATAATGCAGTTTGACGCTGCTTTAACTGCCGTGGTTCCATGCCATGGGATTTGTAGTCTGTTGTGGCACCAGCACTCTCTGACAGAGAAGGCTAAGTATCCCATGAAACTACAAATCCCTGGAATCCACAGCATTGAGCCATGGCAGGTAAAGCAGTGTCAACCTGGATTATTTCTGCAGTGCAGATTCCACCTGAGTCAACTATCATGGCCAGGGATGGAAACTGTGTGATTATCAGCCTGCACCAAGCCTGGCGCCTTACAGATGTGATGGACTACAATTCCCATCATCGCCAGAGAAATGTGAGTTGCAACCCAACAGAGCTGAAGAGTTTGAGGACAGTTATTCAAGAGAAACAAAGCAGGGTAAAAGGCATGGATGCAAACAAGAGAGCTACAATATTGAGTTGGCCAGACTTAGAATCGTAGAGTTGGAAGAGACCCCCAAGGGCCATCCAGTCTGACCCCCCTGACATGCAGGAATGCACAACCAAAGCACCCCGAGAGATGGACACCCAGCCTCTGTTTCAAAACCTACCAAAAAAAGGAGACTCCCCACACTCCAAGGCAGCATATCCACTGTCCAACGGCTCTTACTACTTTACTTACATTGTGTTTATGGCAAAAGTTGACGGCCTGAAGAGTCTGCCAAGTTATACTCTTCACAAGATGCTCTGGGACTCTGGAAAGAGAATTTGTAAAAGGAGAACAAAAGGGATCGCAAAGGCACACCGCAATCTTTCCCAAATAAGTCCCACCAAACATGCATCTGGTGGCTTCCATGTCAGTGGGTCAGGAAATCCACTCCGGGTTTCAACCGAGACTCAAAAGGAGTTATCCAAGTCATTGAACCCGATCCCATCAAAGAGGTCTAGCACCTTGGATAGCTCCCTTAAAGTTAAGAGTAATTTAATTTAGGTCCAAAATAAACTGCAGCAATAATCCATTTTGAGACTGCTTAGACTGCCCTGGCTCAGTGCTAGGGAATCCTGGGAATTGTAGTTTATTGTGGCTCCAGAACTCTCTGACAGAGAAGGCTAAATGTCTCGCAAAACTACAATTCCCAGGATTCCCTAGCACTGAGCCAGGGCAGTCTAAGCAGTCTCAAAATGGATTATTGCTGCAGTGTGTTTTGGACCATTGCCCTTCCTGAAGGAATGTTTTAAAACATACTGGGAGCCATTTAGAGAAAATAATATATTATAATATATTATAGAAAATAATATAATATATTATAGAAAATAATATATTTTATTCATTTATGCTGCAAACAATTCAAAACAAACAAATGAGCTGGGATACAGCATCTAAATGGAAGAATTTAATTCATACTTTTATTTCTTAGTTGTTTCACATCACCTTTAAAGATTAAAAACCTTCTCAACGAAGTTGATGAAACAAAAATAATTGTGTGTATGTGTGTGTGTTGTGTGCCTTTAGGTTGTTTCTGACATATGGCAACCTTAAGGCAACCCTATCATGGGGTTTACTTGGCAATGTTTGTCCACTGCCTTCTCCCGAGGCTGAGAGAGTGTGACTTGCCCAAGGTCAGCCAATGGGTTTCGTGGACAGCTGAGCTGGGAATCGAACTCTGGTCTCCAGAGTCTGAGTCCAAGAATAAAGAAGCATAAAATGCAATACGTAGTATTTCGAATAAGGTCCAGCCTTGATTAAAAATAGACTGATACAACCAAGTCCATTTAAGTTTGCCTTAGGGTCCATTGGAAGAGGCTCGGCCATGAATACCCCCTGGTGACCTTGGGCAGGTGACACTCTCTCAGCCCCAGAAAACCCAACGATAGGTTTGCCTTAGGGTTGCCATAAGTCAGAAATGACTTGAAGGCACACGATAGCAAAAACATCTGGTGTCTCCATCCAGATGTTCCTGGAGCATCTGGGTCCCTCTGCGGGAATATGGGAGCTTTTCTAGGCACCAAAATGAAGTCAATTAATGAATTAATCCGAACGACACACAAAACCTGAACCCATTTTTATCCCTCCAACCTCACTGGACTTTTATCGCACCGGCAAAAAAGACGGGATGCTCCCGGTCAACGCTGCGCAATAACGCTGTGATTATCGCACGACGTCCCGCGACGTTGCCATCGTCCCGCAATTATCCCATGAATAAAGGGACAAATAAATAAATATTCACGGAAAATTCTGTGAATAAAAAGCGGCGCGAGAATTCCTCTTTATTCACAGGATAATCGCAACATAACACAATCCTGGTGTTATCGCGCAATTTGGATGGGAGCATCCCGCTATGTTCCCGTCTTTTTTGCTGGTGTCATAAAGTTCGGCGAGGCTAAGCCATCATCCGTTTTTTACTCGATTTCTCAAGCAACACACAAAAATGGGGAGGATAATGGAAACATCAGGAGATTCAGGAAGAGACTCCATCTGCATAATAAAAATGCATAAAAGTGCACAATGCAGTTTTAACTGTCATGGCTCAGTGCTATGGAAGTCTGGGATTTGTAGACTTAAGTTATTCAGCATAGCTTAAGGCTGCAGATCTGCAAGACTTGGTCTCTTTGGTTGCATAAAGCCAAAGCTCAACGGTCCTTGCAAAAGCCAAGCATGGTTGGACTACATCTCCCATCATTGCTAGCCAGTGGGCATAGTGTCTAGGGATGAGGAAAGGCGGACGAAGGATTTATTCTAGGCGGGAGGTACAAAGCTGATCCAACTGGAAAGAACTTCTCCATTGCTATCAAGCTGACTTTGCTACGAATGAGAGATCTCCAAGACTGCATCTACACGGCAGAATTAATGCAGTTTGACACCACTTTAACTGCCATTTCTCAATGCTATGCTATTCTGGGCATTTGTAGTTTTGTGAGCTATTTAGCCTTCTCTGTCAGAGAGCTCTGGTTCCGCCACAAACAACAATTCCCAGGATTCCATAGCATTGAGCCAGAAGAGTTAAAGAGTTAAGAAGACAGTGGAAGACACTCCCTTGGAGAGTAGTGGAGTCTCCTTCCTTGGAGGTCTTTAGGCAGAGGCTGGATGGCCATCTGTCAGGGATGCTTTGATTGGGAGTTCCTGCATGGCAGAAGGGGGTTGGACTGGATGGCCCTTGGAGTCTCTTCCAACTCTAGGATTCTATGATTCTAGGTGTCAAACTGGAATTATTTCTGCAGTGCGGATGCAGCCTTGGTCAACGTACATTGCAAAAGAAATGAAGCTATAACCTCCGGGGTTTTGTAGTTTTGTGAGATATTTAGCCTCCTCTGTCAGAGGGCTCTGGTGCCACGGCAAACTATAAATCCATAGCACTGAGCCATGGCAATTAAAGCGGTGCCAAACTGCATTAATTCTGCCTGGAGGAAAAAGGAGGATGCAAGCAAGCTATCTTGCAAGCTGCCTTGGGTCCTTTTCTGAAAGAAAGGCAGCATAAACATGAAATAAATAAACATAAACATCATCATCCATCATCATCATCATCATCATCATCCATCATCATCATCATCATCATCGTCATCGCTCCACACTTTGGCATCCACATTGGCTCCTTTGCCAAAGAAATGCAGGGTCCAGAGCCATTGCAGCAAATGCATCGCTGACAATCCGGCCCTTTGCTAGACTGCATCAGCTCCTACTCAGCCTGGTCTCTTCTTCCCCAAATTATTTTATTAATAATAAAGATTTCTTTGCAAAAGCCAAGCAGCGATGTCAATAGGAGGAAAAGCGCTCCTGTTTTGCTCCAGTTACCATTTCCACTGGTCATCTTTTATAACCTTTGCGGAAGCTTTATGGCTCTTGCAAAGCCGCATACCGGAGACCACAACGGAGATGCCATGGTAAATCCTGAATACAGGACACTTCCCCGGTTTTCCCTAGAGATGCTGCCTAATATATCATTGTGGTCCTTTGCCATTAAGTTGACTTTGACTTATGGCAACCCTATGAATGAGAGATCTTCAAACCACTTCGATATCAACAGCGCTGCTCAGGTCTTGCAAAGTTTCCTCGGCTGAATCCATCCATCTGTAGTGCGGTCTCCCTTTTCTCACACCGACTTCCACTTTGCCAAGCGTTATCCTCTTTTTCCCGTGAGTGACACTGTCTCATGAAACGTCCAAAAGTATGACAGCCTCGGTTTAGCCATCTCCATCACTTCTATGGGGAACTACAAATCACGTTGCGTCCCCAGTTGTTGTTTTTTTAAAGAGATCTTCCATTGTTATTTCCTAGGACTCGGTAACCCATCCAAAAGCATCTCAGGAAGTAGACCAAGTCTACGAAAACTTATGCTACAACTCCTTTCACTCAGACTCAAAGGTGCTACAAGATCCCTTTAAATACTGATATTCCAGGCATCCAAAAGCAAATAATTCTCCTACAGGCTGCTGCCACACTGAAAAATTGATGCAGTTTGACAATGCTTTAACTGCCATGGAATCCTGGGATTTGTAGTTTGGTGAGGCCAAATCCCAGACTTAGATAGCATTGAGCCATGGCACTTCAAGCGGCGACAAACTGCATTAATTCTGCAGTGTAGATGCAGCCTCATTCTCACAAGAAGGTTATTGTGAAGATAAAGTGGGGAAGAAGATGATCAGATATACAGCCGCCCCCCCGTTCTTTCGGACCTGAGATCTGTGGACTCAAATATTCACGGAGGGGAGACCTCCTTTAATTTTAATAGGGTGCGCGCCCATGGTGCATGCCCCATTCAAACCTATGGGGCTTGAATATTGGCGAGTCTCTGTTTTCGTGGGTAGGGGTCTGGAACGGATCCCCCGCAAAAATGGAGAGCCAACTGTAATTGACAAAAAGATGGGATCAGGGTTGTCAAAGTAAAAAATAGAGAGGGCTCCTGTCTTTTTAATGGTTGCATAGAAGACAAAATTTCAGCAGGTATTGCTTATTACCTGGTGACATGTCAGGCAATACTTGCTAAAATTGCCTCTTCTACACAATCAATAAATACAGTGGTGCCTTCTCCAGTTTTCACACTGGCAACCCAAGAAAGGATAATGATGATGATGATGATGATGATGATGATAATTCCATAGCATTGAGCCATGGTGACCTAAGGTGAAACTATCACAGGGTTTTCTGAGGCTGAGAGTGTGTGACTCATTCAAGGTCTCCCAGTGGATCTCCATGGCTGAGCAGGGAACTGAACCCTGGTAGTGGTTTAAGTGTTGGACTAAGAATCTGGAGACCAGGGTTTGATTCCAGGGCTCTGCCATGAAATCAACTGGGTCACCTTGGGCAAGTCACACTCTCTCAGCCTTGAGGAAGACAATGGCAAACCTCCTCTGGACAAATCATGCCAAGAAACCCCCATGATGGGGTCTCCATAAGTCAGAAGCGATTTGAAGGCACACGACAACAAACAAACTCCAGGGTTGTAGTTCAAAGCTCAAATCAACCGGTGCCTCGCAATGCTACAACTCCCAGGATGCTGTAAGATGGAGCCAAGGCAGTTAAAGCAGCGTCGGACTGCATTAATTCTGCAGTGCAGATGCAGCCATTCTTGCACTGTGACACAGAGGAGCATTGGCAACAGAGACTTTCTATTGCCAGCCCCCCAAAAGGCACCCAACAAGGCCCTGGGTACTTACCCTCGGGGGTTCTTGTCCAGTTCATGGAGGACGGTGTGGTCACAATATTCGAAGACCAGGTGAAGTTTCCGTTTCCTCCGGAAAACTTCCAAGAGGTTGACCAGGTTGGGATGTTTCAGTTGCTGGAAAGCACAACACAACAAGGACGAATGTCAGAGCATTGTGCAAAGTGTTCATTCCAACAAAGGAAATAATAATAATAATAATAATAATTTATTTATAACCCGCCCCTCTGCATAGCAATCGGGGCAGCTTGCAACAAGTTAAAAATACAACAGTTAAAACATTCCAAATTCCCACACCCTCCACCCACATCCCGCACCCCTTAAAACAGAATTAAACTTGATAGAATTAAAATATCACAAATATAACTAATATAAAATAGGCAAATAACAGCAGCAGCAGAATGCCACAATCGGGGGAGAGATTAAACAGTACAGGGGCTCCAAAAATCATATTTACAGTTTCAATATTATACAGAATTGAAAGTGTCAAGATAATTTTCGGACCCCCTATATTTTAAACACTACAGGAAACTTCCTCGTATAACATTATATTTTCATCCTGCTCTCAAAAGAGATCAGGGCATTGCTTTCCCCTCATTTTAAAAAATTCTGTTATAGGATTAGACAGCAAATCTGTACCGATTGCGTTTCCCTTATCCAGAATGACGAAATCCATTTTTTTCCAAAATCCAAAATGGTTCACACTGGCGGCTGAGATACTGAGACCTTTGCTTTCTGATGGTTCAGTGTGCACAAACTTTGTTTCATGCACAAAATTATTACGAATGCTGCATAAAATTGCCTACAGGCTATGTATATAATGTATATACGAAACATACGTGGATTTCAAGTTTAGATCTGGGTCCAAGGTATATTATGTATATGCAAATATTCCAAAATCTGAAAAACTCCAAAATCCCAAATACTTCTGGTCCCAAGCATTTCAGCAAAGGGAGACTCAACCTATATAGAGAAAAGGTGGAGGAGGCCTCCCAACATTTTCCATTGGGAATTGGGCAGGTGCTCAATATGTCCATGCTTTAAACTTTGGGGATAGAAAGTATGCAGGTTGTATTTACCCAGGCACAAAAAGTTTTATTTAAGGATAGAAGGCACATAATAGTTCCAAGGATATGTTAGAAAAGCATCAGGCGCTCCCTCTGTTGCAGGGATGCACCAATGGATTGGTGTGTGAAATTCAGCATTGCCCCCAAATTAGAATTCTTCTTCCCAATAAGTAACCTAGTGAATATATACATTCCCTGGAGTACCTTTCCAAGTTTTAGCAAAAAATAAATCAACCAGTCCTTGCCAGTTCTAGCAAACTGGTGCTCTACTACATGAATTGGAGACTTGCCTTTTCCTCTTACCCAGAGCTGAGCCTTTCAAAACTGGAGAATTTGCATCTTCTGTCTGGAGATGACTTACAGAAACTGGAGACTCTGGGTCAGGTCCTGAGATCTGGCAATCTCCATGCTGCCTATTTAGTATTCCAGTCCGCAGTCAAGCTGCTGAATTATGGACTAGCTGCAGTTTCTGCGTCTTCTTCAAGGGCAGCCCCACGTAGAGTGCATTACAGTAGTCTCACCGGGAAGTTGCCAGTGCGTCTGCTGCTAGTTGTGGGTCACTTGCCTTGGAGTCAGAACAAGGCACCCAGCAATGGTCATATGGCCAAGCCCCTGGTTCTGACCTTGGAATGAGTGACCTCTGAAGGCTGCGGACGCGCCAGGAGGCTCAGAGGGATGCCTGCGCAGACAGCAGCATAGAAATGGAGGGCTTCAGATCTACCCAGAAGATCCAAAGCAAGAGGTAAGTTTCATAACCCTATTATGCCCTGGTTCTGGTGCAGGACGTGTCAGACATCATCTGGACTGCCAACACCAGAAGTGGACTTTGGGCTGTGCATTGTCTGAACAGGACAACACTAGAACGCAGGGGAAATGGTCCTTTGGGTCTCTGCAGACAAGCAATGAAAGAACTAGACAAGATCCTAAATAATAATAATAATAATAATAATAATAATAATAATAATTTATATCCCACCCCTCTGAGACCAATCGGGGCGGCTAAAGAGTAAAGAAATACAACTGCAGACTAAAGTTAGAATTGTCCAATCCATTGCATTCCCCATCACCATGTACAGATGGCAGAGCTGGACAGCGGATAGGAAGAAAATCAATGCATGTGAGATGTAGTGCTGGAGAAGAGTGCTGAGGATCCCAAGGACAGCCCAAAGGTCAATGGGTCCTAGAACAGAACAAGCCAGAGATGTCCCCAGAAGCCAAGATGACAAGACTTAGACTCTCGTACTTGGGACACATCATGGTGACCCTGAAAATGCAAACCAGATCTCCCTGGAAGCCAAGATGATCAAGTTGAGGCTGTTGTACTTTGGCCACATCATTGAGAAGGCAGGACTCATTGGAAAAGACAATGATGCTGGGGAAGGTGGAGGGATACAGAAGGAGAGGAAGACCATGCGCCGGATGGATGGACTCTATTAAGGAGATCATGGATATGAATTTGCAGGACCTAAGCAGAGCAGTGGAGGACAGGGAGTCTT
>CM034701.1:3836787-3847371 GCA_020142125.1 Phrynosoma platyrhinos
AGCACAATGTCCTCCTGAGTGTAGAAGACCTTCCATCATTTTGGACTGCAACCCCCAGAATCCCCCCAGACAGTACAGAGTGGGACTCAGAGTGTAGAAGACTTTCTTTCATTTGGGACTGCAACCCCCAGAATCCCCCACCCCAATAGTGAAGCCCCTGGTCCAAATGGATGGGCTCTCCCCTCTCTGAGCCTGAGATAGATTTCTGGGCAGATATATTTGCAGGGAAGGGCATTTCTAGGCTGGGAAGAAGGAGGGTTTTGGGGGGATCCAGGGAACTTGGGGCTCCTTTGGGTTGTATGACCCATTGCTCCTTCCTTTAAAGAGGGATGCCCCCAAAAGGCCTCCTTCTGCAAGGGACAGGAGTTTAGAACAGCTTCCACCCAAACATAATGGGGCTTTTTGGAAAGGAGGGCAAAATGGGACCTTAAAAGGTTGTCCAGTCCAGCCCCGTTTGAAGAGTTCCTGCATTCCCTAAGAAGATGGGTCTCTCACTCTTTCCTTGAAAGCCTCCACCAGGATGAGGGACCCCACAACCCTGTTTATCTGCTTTATTCTGTATCTTGCGTTTATTTTTTTGGCATTGTAGTGTATTTTAGTATTGTATTCTAGTATTGCATTTTAGCATTTTACACTGAAGTAGTAGCAAATGTTTTATTCTGTTGTAAAGGGCTATCTATGTACATCGACGGTGCTATACAAATAATAATAAAGATAACAACCACCGCCACCTCCACACTTACTCAGGATTAGGGAACAGAACAGAGCTTGGGAAAGTTGCCTTCTTTGGATGACAATGCCCAGAATCCCCTATGCTCTGTTCTTCCATCAAAATTGGACAGGGAGCAAAGGCCACAAATTCTTCACAAGAAATGGCAGAAACCCAAGGGTTCCACAGGACTCTTCAGTCATTGATCGGTTTATTGGATATCCTGTTTGTTGTTGTTGTGCCCCTTCGACTTATATCTTAAGCGGACCCAATTGTGGGATTTCCTTGGCAAGATGTGTTCAGAGGAGCTTTGTCATTGTCTTCCCAGACTAATCTGATCTTTCTTTTTGATAAAATTGCCAGCTTGGTAGATGGAGGGAATGGGGTAGACATAGTATATCTTGATTTCAGTAAGGCTTTTGACAAGGTCCCCAATGATATTCTTGAAAACAAGACAGTAAAATGTGGGCTAGACAATACAACTGTTAGGTAGATTATTTCCGCAGTGTGTTTTGGACCCAAATCCTATTAAATACAATGGTGTAGTTAGTGAAATGGTATCTCTTATATAAAATTTCTTTGGCTGCCCCCAAATTGTGGAATGACCTGCCAGAAGCGATTCAACCACTGAATACGCTGTCAGAATTTAAGACAGGATTAATACCAGTCTCTTTGGGCAGACTTATCCAGATGATTTTTAAGTTGTGAATTTTAAATGTGGATTGTTTTAATATTTTTGTATCTTGTTTGTCATTTTAAATCGATGTATATTTTAACTGATGTGTTTTAACTGACATTGTTTATCTGTTCATTGTTGTTTTCCCCTGCTTTGATCCATGGGAAGAGGCAAAATAATAATAATAATACCACCACCCACCAAGATTTGGTTTTTGGAATTTATGTATTTTTAAAAAATATTTTCAAGCCATGGGCGGTTGAATCAATAGATAAGAAATCCATGGATATGGAGGCCCCTGTACTGTGTCTGACGAAAAGCATTTTTCTTAAGGGGAAACAAAGATCCGTAAGCTTTACCCACACCATACACACACTCAGAACTTCATATTTAACTCCAGCGCTTAATGAATGAAGGCAAACGAGAATTAAGAGTAAAGGGATACTTTAATGGATGAAACAGGAAAAAGGAGAAACATGGACGACAACCTTGAAAAGAGGGATAATGGAATAAAGGAGATTCCCCAAGAATTATTAGGCAATACTGCTTCTTATATCTATATATATATTTATACGAAACCACTGGGAAATAAATTTACCATTCATAGGTGCCCAGATTGGGAGAAATCCATTTTCTTTAAAATACTTTTCCCCCATTCCAGGCACTGTACTTTCTCCAGCTCCCTTCTGGCACAGTATAAGTAAAAATACGTGTCCTGAACAGATAGATCAAATAATTTTTCTTAAAAAGCGAACCAACCTCTCCTTCTCTAGGCCTGGGCGCTGCGCTTTAGGCTTATCCAGACTGCGGCTTCCTAAATTTCTGGTTTGGCATGGCAGCACAATAGGGGTGTGCAACCCACAAAAAGGATGGACCTACCAGACAGTGGGCCCAGATTCCCAATCCTTCATGGCCTCCATGCTTTTTTTGGGCTCATGGCTAGCGTGGGTCAGCCATGGCCAGCATGGAGGGAGGCCTCTGTGCACCTGAATCACAGCATGAAGAAACAACTTTTTTTGAACTTCCCAGAATCCTCCTGCTTGTATTGTTTGCTGAGACTCTGGGGATTACAAAGAGAACTTTTCCAAGGTCTAGTTTGGGCCCTGCTGGGTCAGGAGGCACATGTTTGGATATATCTTAGGATGCATCCACAGGGCAGAAATAATCTGGTTTGACACCACTTTAACTGCCATGGCTCCAGGCTATGGAATCGAATTCCATAGCCCGGAGCCATGGTAGTTAAAGAGGTGTCAAACTGGATTACAGTGGTCCCTCCATGTTTGCCAGAGCTAGGGGTATAGGACCCCCATGAATGTGGAAAAACCGCAAATTAAAAAACACTATTATTTTGATCTAAGCGAACACTTCTCTAGGAATCTCCAGGTCGTCCAGTGCAACTCTATGGTCAACATCTGCCAGAGGCTGATCACAGAATCACACTGGAGGACCTATAAATGCCTAGAGAAGTGTTTCCTAGGTTCTCCAGCCTAACTCTATGGTCAACTTCTATCAGAATTGCGCTGGAAGACCTAGAGATTCCTAGAGAGAACATATTAAAAAAACTGCAAATAATCAAATCTACAAAAGTCAAAACCGCAAATGTGGAGGGCCAACTGCATTTCTGCCCTGCGGATGAAGCCTTAATCTTCTTTTCTCCGAGAGCTCATGACCAATGGTTTGTGTGGAAAGTGGTACACATGCGCGCATGCACACACACACACACACACAGATGTCTGCCTTTGCTGCACACATTCTTACAATCTCTATAATACTTCCTGATTCCCTACCAAGACCCAGCTTGCCTTTCTTCAGTGTATGCAGCCATTTTGGTAAATACCAAACACCCCTTTCTTCTTTTTTTTTGTGACAAATTCTGCAAGCAATACCCATACAAAATACTCTTGTACAAAACTACTGTTATACAGGAATAACCAAAAGATTTTCTTCTCTTCTGCCCTTGCCCCTGGCCCCCAATAAAATATATAAACACCTCCCTTGGATAATGTGCTACATCTAAACAGATAGATGAAGGGCAGACTAGATGCAAGGGTCTTTGTACAATTGTAAAAAATAATAATAATAATAAAGGCAAAAAATTTAACTCCAAAGTCCAACCCCATCCCTCCCTGACCCCCCCCCAAAAAAACCCAAAAGCTGCTCTGCAACCTTCATGTGCTAGAAAGTTAAGATACATCACACCACCTTAGCAGCAGGTTAATAAATAAGGATTAAATAGTCTTATCTTACAAACCCAGAGAGAACAGCTGTTTTAAAAAATAATAACAAAACCACAACATCTTGGGGAATGTCTCCTTCTGGTAACTTCTCAAAATGGGAAGATTTGGGTGGGGTGAGGTGTCTCGGCCAAACCCGTAACAGTCTCCCGTGGGAGGAGTTGCCAGTGGGCCTCTGGCCCAGAGAGAATGGCACCCACTTTGCCCAGGTTTGACATCGGGCGCCCACATGCGAAGGCGGGCACTGATGGAAGCCAGGACAGCAGCCCAGGCAGTTTAACTGGAGCGTGAGAAGGAGACGGCATCCCAAATCACACAACACCCTGACTCCACCTGGGATCTCTCAACGGTCATGTTTCCACAGGCCTCAGGGACAAAAGGGACTAATCATCCTGTCGCTTTTATTAAGCAAACGTGACATAACCAACCACATAGTGGCAAGTGACAGAACAGCTGCTTGGTCCAGCTGCGAGACGACACACACGAGACGACAAAAGTGTTTTTTTGGCTCTTGATCCTAAAAAACCGGCTCCATTCAGGCATTGACACAGTCAAGCAAAGGGAAGGTGTGTGTGTGGGGGGGGGGGGGGGGGGGGGAAGCAAGAGAAAGAGAGAAGGGGAGAGGGATGAGGGGATGCCAGAGTCTGACAGGGATAGAGTTTCCTTCGCCGGCTGCTTCCTGGGGCAATGACGACAACGCATATTCCTTGGCTTGCAGGTCAAGTCGGCCAGCCGTTGCCTAGTAACTATTTTCGTGGCCGGCCAAAATGTAAAGGTTGCTGTGCGCAGTCGGGTTGTCGGTCGGCCGGCTCTCCAGCACCACCACCCTGGGAGAAAAGCACAGAACAAGCAAGTCAGTGGGCAGAATGGGCAAGATGGCAACAATCAGAATAATAATAATAATACTATAATAATAATATTTATTTGTATACTGCCCTGTGGCGAGCCAATCTGGGCGGCTGACAACAGTAAAATATAACAAGAGTAAAATATAACATTAAAACATTATAATCCCTCCCCCCCTTAAGAAAGTATTAGACAATATGACAAATTAAAAACACAATATCAAAACATAAAACCATAATTAAAACAAACTAAAAACCCTGATGTCCCTCTGGAGATCCTCAACCATCACTAAAGATGGGGCCACGGGAGGAATGAGGGGATCAGGGAGCCTGGTCTGGAAAGGCCTGCCAGAAGGGGCATCTGGACACCCTGCTGATTAAGAAAGGCTCCTGGCTTGCTCTCCCTCTTCCCTGCCTATGCCCAGCCAGTGGTGGTACAACCTCTGGGGTTACCTGGTAGGGTGGCAAACCCCCCCCCGGCCTCCCACTGCCCCTCCAGACTGTCACTGAGGGGGGTGGTTCTGGGGCCTCCTGACAGGCATTTGGGATCCGCCATGCCAGATCCTAAAGAAAAAGCACCACCAACTCCAGCAGCATCCTCTGCTGTGGAGAGACAGCCATTTTGGGTCTGCAGCTGCACCAGTCCCACTTGATGTATCACCCCACATCTGGGGTGTTACCCCGGTGCTTTCTGCATCCACCATACTCCCCTAATGACACCATTGCACCCAACTTTTTCTCTCACAAGACCAATACAGCAAGGGTAGGCAGGTTGTGAGGAATTGTTTGGACTTGTGTTGGCACAGTTACCAAGAGCAGCAAGTCAGACTGGTGGTCCCCTGCCAGCAAGTTGCCCCTATAGTGGTTACTCTATGCTGTGACCCTAAAACACTCCTAGAGTTTTCAAATGGAGGGGGTCAGATCAACAGCTATAAAGTCCGCATTTACTTGCAGCTCAAGGATTCTTTGAACGATTTGCAGCATCAGGGTAAGAGAAGAAATCAAGGGAGCCCAAGGGCACCACAGGAAAAGTGGCGGCTCATCAGGAAGAAGTAACACTAACAACAACAGCTGTTTTGTTGTGCCATTGTCATCATCTCATCATCTCAGTTTCAAAGTCTAACAGGCTCTACTGACTGGAGTTTCAGAATATTAACGATTCAGATTCTACTTCAAAAAAGCCATCAAAATGGATCTCTTCCGGCAGGCCTTCCCTGAATAAAATCAGAACGTATCTAATAGTATGTCTCTCTCCCTCTCTTATGTTTTTATGTTTCTATGTCTAGATTTTTATGTTTGGGTTTGTCACATTTTATAATCACTGGTGTGAGTACGCCAGCTATTTTAAAATTTTTAGTATCATGTAATCTTAAGGGGGCAACACTTGTTTTTATGTTACTGTTGTTTGTTGTGGGGGTGTTTTATACATGCAATTGTTGTGAGCTGCCTTGATTGCCTTCAGGCAAAAGGCGGGGTATAAAAATAAAGTTTATTATTTATTATTATTATTACTCAAGAATGCAAGGATCAGTAAGATACTGTTGGATCTCACTGATAGCATATATGTTAAAAACAAATATGGGTCATATGCTAAAAGCCCTTTTTCTCTAGAAACAGTCAGTTCCAAAATGAATTTCCAAACCAAAAAAAGGCCTCCATCTGCTGCTAGGTGGTCACTGAGGAAGAGCCGATCTAGCCTTTCAAAGTTCTAGAATTATGCTAAGATTTTGTAATTGTGAATTGCAACACTCCTTATGGAGTCTTTTACCTCCTTATAATTTGTTTTAATTGTGAATGGTTTAATAACTTTTAAGGGGGGGGAGGGGGGAATTGTTCTTAAATTGTTATGTGATGGATTTTTATGATGTAAGCCGCCCCGATTGTGCTCAGAGGGGCGGGGTATTAAATAAAAATTATTATTATTATTAACACTCAGCAACTGAGTGTGCTAAAAAATACCAAAAAAATGGCATGACTGAAATGTGCAATGCACAATGTGCACCTGCCTGTGTGCAAAGATACTGCATGCACAACTCTACTTCTACCACCTTTCTATGTAAGCCACTTATCCAGCCACTTCTGCAGGGATGATTACACAGACCTAAGCCACTAAGAGACCAGCCCTGGTGTGTTGAACAAAAGGTACGTGTGCACACATACATGCACACGTGTTCAAGTATTGGCAATTCAATGGCACATAAACTTTGGGGTTCTGGGGGGGGGCTTGGGATGATGTAGCCTGGGACACCTTTCCCCTGACACCTCTCCCTTCTGAAGGACCAAAGGCCAGTGTGGTGCTTCTCAGCTCACCTGTCGGAGCCCAATAAGCGGAACACCCTCGTTTCATCAGAGATCTCCTGGGTTACCTGCAAAATGGAGAACAGGGCACAGAAGATGAAGAAGTAAGCGATGGAAGAGGCAAGAGGAAAGACACCCATTAACCCTGCAAAGGAGGACCAACTCCAAGAGGCTGGTCACCTTTTAAAATAATACACATCGGCCCACACAGTGTTGGTTCTCACTGAATAGATCCAGCTTGTTCACATATAGGTCAGGCTCCACACTTATTCCTGAACTCCTTTCACGGAAGTTACATTTTTGCTCATATGGGGGTGGATGTTATTTTCCCTTTTGGGGAGTGCAGCGCAATGATGATTGGCACTACAAGCCAAAACAAAAGTCCATTTCAGGGAGTATATTAATTTCATTTTGATTCAACAGGTGAAGTTCCTATAGACAAGATGGACCAGCCCAGCATCATCTTCTCTGACTGGCAGGGTCTCCTGGCAAAGAGAGGGACATTTTTACCCTTGGCTGCTGCCTAAATGGCTTTTTAACTGGAAACATCAGGGGCTGCACTGTGATTGTCAACTTGCAAACCGTGTGTTCTGCCGCCGATTACAGCCCTCCAAACCATTTAGGATACCATCTGCACAGTTCTGACATGCCTAAACACTACTGCTGGTGAGCACTTCTCAAAAAAGAGAAATTTTGGGACATCCTCAGATCTTTGAATGGTCCCTTCTGTTATCTCAATAATCCATCCAACCATGTCGTACAGCAATTAAGGATTATGATCCCTATGCCACAGGTGAGATTGCCACTGAGGGAAAAGGGGTTTCTGGCTAGGGCAGGATTTGAACTGGGGGCTCCCAGGCAAAGAATGTGTCCTCTTAGGCCTAAATATCCAAAGGCACCAGATCCTGTCTGATCTTGGAAGATAACCAGCATCAGCTCCGGTTAGTACCTTTGATGGGAGACTGCCAAGATATACCAGATGGTAAAGGCTATATTTCAGAGGAAGGAACTGACAAAACCATCTCTAAGGATTCCTTGCCTAAGAAAACCCTATTGGCTCCATGGGCTTGCCATAGGTTGGCAGAGGCAGCTTGAAGACTTATGCACATGCACACAGACTGCCTCTGAATCAGGTCAGATTTATTTGCTAAAACAAAAGTGTAAAATGTGCTTGCAAACCCTTGTCCATGAGTGAGAAAGGATGGACCTTACAACATCTCAGTGAAGTGAGATCTATTTGCGATGTGTGACTTTTCTGTTTCTTTTTCCAGGATTGACCCATCCTTGTATCCTTCTGAGGTTGCTAAAATGAGTACCCAGCTTGTTGGGGACAAGTAGTTTACAGTTTTAAATCACTTAGAGATTACTTAGTACAGTATGAAGCTTTATAGAAAGGTAAATGCTATTGCTATTGCAGGTTGTTGTCTGTGTGTGTGTTCCAAACAATTGTCCAAAAATACACAGAAAATCTTGAAATCTCGCCCAGCAGGTAGAAAACATTTGCAATCATTAAAGAATGAAATGAGCAAACATGTACAGTATTCTCCAAAGGAGGTCTATTTCTGTATGTATCCTTATTGCCTCTTTGGTAGAGAAAGGGCGAGGCAGTGAAGAAATTTTGCTAAATTACATATTCATGTCAAGACAGCCTGTTCGAAATTCATTGCCAATAGCACAAGAACAAATGAGCCCTTGGATTTCTACAATTTGCCCAACATTTTTCTGCACAAACAACTGTTTCTTCCCATTGCAAAGCTGAAGGAAAAAGTAATGACTAAACGACAACTACCCCTCAAAAAGCAAGGACAGAAGGGCAGACTAATGGGCCAAATACATGCCAACATCCCTTCTGTGCATCTAAATTTGTTGAAGACCATGCAGCTAAGCAATAGCTATTGTAATTTCACAGCTGGGCAATTTATACAAAGCTGTCCAATGTGAAAACTGTCTTGAGAGGGACAGAACGTATTTTTAAGAAGAGGAAGAAACTTTTGCAGAATGAGAGAAATGAAGAGTTATATTCCTATTGAAGAGGGAGGTACCAGTGGCTGCATCTACACTGCAGAAATAATGCAATTTGACACCGTTTTAACTGCCATGGCTCCAGCCTATGGAATTTTGATATTTGCAGTTTGGTGGGCACCAGAACTCTCTGACCGGGAAGGCTAAATATCTCACAAAACTACAAATTCCAGAATTACATACCATTCGGCTATGGCAGTTTAAGTGGGATCAAACTGCATTGTTTCTGCAGTGCAGATGCAGCCAATGGAAGCTTTTGTCCATACTAGGTAAAAGCAAAGCACCATCTTGATGACATTACCTATCAAAGAGACCTTGTAGTGGGATTTCATTTTATCTGTGGACAGAAACTTCCAAACCAAAGGAAGACAAGAAAGGGAGGGAGAGTTGGAAAAGGACTGAGAACGCCTCTCCAAAACTTACTTCATTGGATTTAAAGCTCTTGCCCTGCATTCCATGCTTCCAGAAGGCTAAGACGCTGTCTTGAAGGCACACTGTAAGAAAAGACACAACACAACCTGGAAACAGAGGTTCAAGTCTTTGGAGAGGTGTCTCAGAAACTGGGGGTAGCTGAGGGAGCTTTCACAGAATATAAATTTAAAGTGGTAGTTTTGTGTGTTGGGATTCTCCTTCCAGCTCCACCTTGTAATAAGGATGCTTGTCTTTTACTCACTAGTTTTTACCAGTTATGACAAAAAAGCTCTTCCATGAGTAGCTCACCCCACCTCATGGCAGCCATTTTGTGACGGCACCCAGGATGTTTTCCCAGGCTTCAAAATATGCCCAGCGCACCAAAAAATGCTGTGGACCCTGACCTAGTGCATTGCTAGAGGCCTCTCTGAAAGAATAAGTAATAATGGAGAAAAAGCATGCCTGCTCACCTACAGATTCAATGCAGAAATCAAAACTCAGTTCTGAGGCCAGCTTCTTGCTTGACTTCAGTTTACCATGCAGATTCACAATTTTCACAAATCCTTTTGGAGAGAAGGAAAGAAAGACAAACCAGATCAGTTGAAGAGGATTGTTGAAGGTGGGGACAAAGTGGTTGCTCCCACCCCCACTAGAAGAAAACTAGAGTGCCTCTACAATAATCCACTCCATCAGTGTCACCCAGTATATCAGCTTTGACTAGAGCTTATGTATGTGAAATGTTCAAACATGTGTATGCGCATGCACATATGTGTGTATAATAGACGTGAGTTACCTAGAATTTCACAGGGCAGCACATCCTTGATCATTCCCTATTGCACTCAGTGGGACTTCAACATGCTTCATTTTGTCTAAAACATACCCCATGTTTATTAGTTTTTAATACTTTAATTAATTAGTATTTAGTATTTATCCCAGCCTTTTTTTAAAGAATCATCAACCTAAATTTACAATATCAGTACAAAATAATTTGCTACAAAATAAATATCAGAGACAGTTTTAAGAACATTGGTTAATTTAAAAATCATTTTTTTAAAAGAGTGGTCCCATCTAACCCATTTCCATTTAATAATAATAATAATAATAATAATAATAATAATTTATATCCCGCACCTCTGCCATGCATCTTCCCTTTGGCATCTTCAGACTAGAGCAACCAGATGCTCTGGTTGCATCTGCATTACAATAATAATCCAGTTTCACACCACTTTAACCTTTGTTGTTGTTATGTGCCTTCAAGTTGTTTCGACTCATGGCAACCTTAAGGCAACCTTATCAAGGGGTTTTCTTGGCAAGATTTGTTCAGAGGAGGTTTGTCATGCATTGCCTTCCCCGGAGGCTGAGAGCATGCAGCTTGCTCAAGGTCATCCA
>CM034701.1:3869939-3891836 GCA_020142125.1 Phrynosoma platyrhinos
AAAATTCTAAAGTGGACTTCTAGGCTCTTCTGGTTTTATTTTTATTTTTTGACAGTCTGTGTGGCCCCTACAGGGTCCCAGGGGCAGGAAATTGAGCCTCCCTCCGACAATATTGCAGTGGCTCACTTCAGATTTAGGGCGATATGGCTTTCCACTGATGTACGCTCCCCTCAAAAGACTTCAGCATTACTGGCCACTGTGCCACATCTGGACCAGGAAGAGTCACAGCAGTAGAAGAAGAGTACAGTATATTCAGAAAAGACTTAAGGTGCATCTGCACTGCAGAAATAATGCAGTGTGACACCACTATTAATTGCTTGGCTCCATCCTACAAAACCCTAGGATTTGTAGTTTGCTGAACAGTTTGCACTAACACTCTGACAGAAAAGATTAAAGACCTTGTAAAACTAGAAATCCCAGGATTCTACTGGATGGAGCTACAGCACTTAAAGTGGTGACAAATTGTGTTATTTCTACAGTGCAGATGCACCTTTACCCTTTAAAAAATACTAAGGAGAGAAAGAAGGCAATACCCCTCCCTCTATCTGAGAAGGGAAGGACACACAATTCAGCAGCAGATGGCTGGTTTATAGTCCCAAAGTAACAGGTTCAACTCTGGCTTGCTTCAGTCAAAGGATCGAGAGCAGTTCTAAGAGGGACCACTTCTCTGTAGACCTTGGACTACAACTCCCACAATCTACCAGCCAACATGGGCAGTGTCTGTGTTTTGGAGGGACCCTCAGCTGCTTCTCAAGTGAGAGAAAATGGACTTAATTTCTGACCTGGCTGGATAAACCCTATCAGGAATCTTAGGGGTACTTCTTTTTGTCTCGCACAATTATAGCACTTTGATCCCACTCTAACTGTCATGGCTGCATTGTATGGAATGCTGGGATTGGTAGTTTCATGAGGTATTTAGAATTCCCAGCAATAAAGTTCTAGTGCCTCACTACAAACCCCAGGATTTTCAGGATGCAGCCATAACACTTAATGTGAAACCATAGTGGTACAATTATGTAGCATGATAGTGACCTCTGTTACAACTTGTTTTCTTTTTAAAGCTGGACTATGGATAGGTTGTGACGAGAGTGTACTGCCATTTCTGTTAAAAACAAGAATAGGGAGGCATGAGGAAAGGAGAGGGAAGAAGGACTTTGAGGGAGAAAGGAAATTTAGAAATAAAATAATATAAAATAGCACCAGGCTAGATCAATCAGTGACCTGAAACATTATACAGTCAGCCCTCCATATCCATGGACTTTTTCATCCATGGATTCACTCATCCACAGCTTGAAATATCTAAAAAATGTATAAATTCCAAAAAGCAAACCTTGATTTTTCCATTTTATATAAGGGACACCATTTTACTATGCCATTGTATATAACAGGACTTGAGCAGGTACAGATTTTGGTATTCATGGGGATCCTGGAACCAAACCCTAGCGGATACCAAGGGCCCACTGTAGGGCAAGTTCATACAGTTGTGGACCAAAAGCTTCTTGCGCTCCAACTTCTTGTCCCCTGTCATGAAGATTTAGAGGGAATTCAGCATAAAAACACACATGGGGTCAGTTATTTGGAGCAAGACTGTGTGTGCAAAATCCTTTTGTACTGATCTATCCGGCCAGTGGAATGCAGACTGAAAGCAAAGCTCCCTGAAAGCAACGGCCCTTTCACACAGAGCCGATCCCTGACGAAGGTCATAAATCAGTGCAATGTTATTTCTGGCCCAGCGTGAGCGCACAGAGAGTGGCCCCAAAGCCACAGCTCAAACAACTCTCTTTTTTCTGTTTGGCGGGTGACATTATCCAGGATTCCAGGCCTCCAAAACCCCAAGCATTTCCTGTTTACGCTGCTGAGCAGGAAGCACATCTCCAAAGGGGTAGCAGATACATTTGCTCTCATCAGACCTTTGGGATGCTTATGGATCTTTGTCCAGTTTGGCCACTGCAGGCAGGTGAGTGATGTGCTCTCTCTCCTGGCCTTTGGCTCCTCCAGGTCTATCTTGAATGCAGCAGCTGCTCTCAAGAGGCAGAGCCATGATGCAAGAAAACACCAAACACAATGCCCAAAGCCCACATTTCCTGCGTGCAGCTTCCTTATCAGCGGCCCTGTCCTGGAACATACCAGCTGGGACGTAAGCAATGCTTTATGGCACTGGCATAACAGAAAAAAGAAAAGAAAGAGAGGAGGGAAGGCAAAACCTCTAGGGCCATGGAGAGAAAGATGTCAAGACCTACAAAAGCAGTGTGAGTATTTATTGCTAGAGAGGAGAAAAGGAGGAAGCAGCATTCAAGGCCACCCAGATGACAAGCTTTTGGCTTACTCTCTTTAGCATTAAACAAAAACAAGCCCAAGCACCCCTGAGTAGATTTATTTCTCTTTATCTTTCCCTGCCCTAGACTCTCCTACTTGCCTTCTGATGGTCAAAATTCAGATTATAAGCTTCTTGGGGCATGGAAATGGCTTGCCTCCTTGCATCACTCTATAATGGTACTTTATGTGCAATAACAAAACACCAGCAATACAGCAGACTGGCCAAAGGAGACCAATGCTGCATCTATACTGAGAAATAATCCAGGTTGACACCACTTTAACTGCCATGGCATAGTGCTATGGAATTCTGGGAATTGTAGTTTTGTGAAGCATTCAGCCTTCTCTGTCAGAGAGTTCAGATGTCACAACAGACTACAAATCTCAGAACGCCATACGATGGAGCCATGACAGTTAAAGTGGTGTCAAACTGAATTACTTCTGCAGTGCAGATGCAGACCAAGTGGAATTTTTGTAGAAAGAACATAGGAAGTTGCCTTATTCTGAGTTAGACCCTTTGTAGTCCTTCTTGCCTAGTGCTTTGTAATTTTCCCTGGCAGCAACAGAATGCAGATGGATTGATTCGATCAAGAAGCCATGGCTACTGCCTTGAGTTTGCAAGACCTGAGCAAGGCTGTTGATAACAGGGTGTCTTGGGAGGTCTCTCATTCATACGGTCATCATAAGTTGAAGCTGACATGATGGCAAATTAAAAGAATGGCTCTCCAGACAGAATGCTGTCGGTTGAACCTGGGGCTGTCTCCACAGAAACACAGGAAGCTGACTTACGTACATTTATCCAGGCCATTGGTCCATCTAGTTCAGCAGTGTTAGCTCTGATGGGCAGCAACAGCTTGCCAACGTTCTGGACAGATTTTTCCCTAGACCTAACAAGAAATGAACAGGCTGCTTATCTGCCAGAGTGCATTCCTGCTCTCTTATTCCCTTGGTTTTAATCCAGAATAGTGTTGTTAGGGTTGTTTTTTAAAAGGTACAAGATATTCCCCACTAACAAGGTTGTCAAATCGTGTCCGATCATAGAGGGTGGTGCTCATCTCCATTACTAAGCCAAAGATCCAGCATTGTCAGAGACTACTCTGTGATCCTCATGAATACACAGAATGTTGTCTACCTTCCCACTGAAGTGGTACCTATTTATCTACTTGCATTTACATGCTTTCAAACTTCTAGGTTGGTAGAAGCTGGGACTAGAGACAGGAGCTCACCTCGAACTGCCAACCTGCCGATTTTGCAATCAACAAAGTCAGCGTCTTAACCACTTGAGCCACTGCAGATTGTTTTAAATCTCCTTAAATATTCACATGTCTCTTCTTCTTGTAGATCCCTCCATTGGCTACCAGTTCAAGCGAGGGATCATTACAAGGTTTTAGTCCTGGTATTGCGCTCTAACCTCCTCCAACACCTGGCAGGTTGGCTAGCATGGTATGTACCATCTAGGAATCTAAGAATTACAGGCAAAGGGTTATTGGTGGTTTGACCAACATGTATGGCTCTATCAAGGCCGTGTGCCTCTCAATATTTGACTGCGCATTTATGGAACAGTCTTCCTTTGCATCTCTGACTGGAGGAGAATCTTACCTATTTTGACAAAAGGTTGAAGAGCTTTCTCTTTAATTTGCCAGATTAAGCTACTGAGTGTGCCTAATGCTGCTAAAATGAATAGCAACTGGTGGGGTGGTAGGGATTTTACTTTTAGTTCTTTTCGTATATCATAGTGGAGTGGATATAGAGTGGAATGAACACATTAAGAAAAATGACAACAACTCCAAAGTAACACAGGTTGTGTTGCAAGGCCAAGGAAGCTGGAGAGAGGGCCTTATAAGGCAACATTACTTCTTTGTGACGGGCTGCTTCCCTGCATGAAGCTAGTAATTTTCTGTTCACATTCTGGCACAAGCAGTTTGTGGTACTCAAGGCTCTTCACTGTTACCCATGGGATCTTGGGAATTCCAGCATGCAAATTATTAAAACACACACAAGCACACACCCTTCTTTTCTGGGCTAGAGAAACCCTGGCCTGCAACATCACAAATTCCATATGTAGACTGTCAGAGCCAGGGTATTCTGAGGAATTTAAAAATTCCTTCCACATGCATGAATCCTAATATATAGAGGTCCAAAAAAGCACACAAAATGGGCAAGATTTCCTCAGTAAAGAAACCAGCTATTGGCTTCTCTGTGGGAGGCAGATGCTCTGGAGCCTGTTGTGCCCCAGTCAGAAATGGGCACAAGCCACATCACGAAGCAGCTTGTGTAGTTGATCCTCCCAAAAGATTCTGCCACCCCCATCAGATCTGTCTCTTTATCCTATAGCCCAGGCGTTGGAAAAGTCCAACCTCATAAAGTCCTTAAGCTTCACTTGTATAGCTTTTGAAGTCCCCCAAATCCATTTTATTTATATATATATATATTAAAAGGCAGTGAGTCACTGTAATTTTGGGGCAATTTTTGCCCTAGAATTACACAGAAAGCCCTCAAAGTGCACAAAAAACATGTGAAAATGTTCTCACCCCCACAAGCACCCCAGAATCCAATATAACCCCGAATACTTCAATTTTCCTCTGATTCTTCTCAAAATGGAGGTGATAGGAAGCTTCACTTATATGGTTCTTGAAGTCCCCCAAATCCATTTTATTTATTTATATATATATATATATATATATATATATATATATATATATATATATATTAAAAGGCAGTGAGTCACTGTGATTTGGGGGCAATTTTTGTCCTAGAATTACACAGAAAGCCCTCAAAGTACACAAAAAACATGTCAAAATGTTCTCGCTTCCAATATCATATCCCAAACATTCCTCTCTCATACCCCTCTCTCTACAATGTTACTTCCTCCCCTTCTATCTTCGCTGGGTTATCAATTGTACTTACTTGGCCTCCTTTTTCCTCTAAGAAAATGTTGCTTACAATTCATTTTTATATTTCTCTCTTTAAATTTTTTTAAAAAGAGATGTTATATAAAGTTTCTTATAAATTTGATGCTGATGATTGGTATGTTCTAAGTGATAATAATTATTTTATAAAGATTCAAACATTTGTATAATATTTGTTATAGTTATAGGGGTGTCAAGGAATGGAAATTAGGTCCTGGCCCCCATGTACTTGTCCACAACTGCTGTAGACACACATAAAACATATAACCAACTCATACAGTTCAGGGCAGCTGTATACCAGGGTGGAAGTCGCACAGCCACTGACTGCCAAAGCCCCGGCAGTCCCAATTCTGACATCTACATTTGATTCCAACATTCTTTTGGTTCATTCTATGACATGAACATAATTTTCATTTTTCTCATCTCTTCCACCTCACATAGTTTAGCATATGTGGAACTGAGAGGGGTGTAGTTGGTAATAAGGTGTTTTTTTTTAAAGAAATGAATTACTTGTGTTAACCAAATGAATAAAATAATCTATCATTACTAGTTTAGTGTCTCAGTGTTGTGTATTAGTCTTTATATAGTTTTAATTTTACTCCCACGTCTGTACAGTCAACTCTCTACATAACTGCAGGGGTTAAGGGCCAAGGACCCCCTCAAAAGTAGAAAAACCACGAATATGTTATCCTCCCCTCAACATGAATGATAAAGAGTCCTCTCCCACCAAGAGCACTGGCCATAACTCTCTTTGCAGCCTTGAAACCCATAGCCTCCCTCACATTTCCAAAGTGCTTCCACTTTCAATCTGATGTTAGCAGCTATGGCTGCAAAGGATCCACCTTTTCCTCCTCTTTCCCCTCTCTCCTGGCCAGACAACCACACTGTTTTCAGCCAACCCCCCCCCACCCACATTTCAAAACCACGTAAGATATTCAAAACAGTAAGACACCTCCCCTCCTCTGCCTCAAAAGATGACCAAGATGAGGCAAAGTTACTTTCATCTAAAAGTCCGCTACAGTGGCATAGGACCTTATCACACCCTGGCCACGAAGCGAAAAGTAACCAAAATAAGAGTAAATTCAGTTCTATACCGAAATGAACTGAAAGAGCTGTAAATGCCCACCACACGCAATTACCGTCATATCGCATTTATTGCTGTTCCCGGGACACGGATCCTGGAAACGTATCCTCCGTGCACACACAAGTTCCAAAATCCCATAAATTTCCAGAGAGGACCATGTTTTCCGGTCCCGTTTGTTGCCTGATCCAAACAGGAAGGGCGCGCCATAAGATGCTTCCCCACGGATCCATGGGAAGCGGCACGGGGAACCATGGGTCGGGGCGGGGAAAGGCTTCACAACACGCATTGCGTGATCATAAGCATTTCGCCTGCGCGGCTATTGCGAAGCTATTCCGGAGGCTCACTTGTACTTCCTCAAAAAACCGAATGTCAAAAGCTCTCCATTCGCTACGGATTAGCTTCGGGTTCTGTCGAGTTTCGGTGCAACGTCATGTGTAAACACGGGGAAATAATACGTTTTAGCTACAGGTACCCTTTGGATTAACTCTGCTTTAGACCCCGTGTGATAAGGTCCATAGCTGCAGGCCTACAGAGGTGCCCAAAACTGACGGGGCTGGTCCTGTGGGCAAAGAAGCATGCCCACCCCTGCTCTACACAGAGGCAATGGGAGGATTTACTTTAAAACAGTTGCTGCATGTTTAATATTCAATCAGGTTATACCACCTTTCAGAAAACAGAAGGATCCAAGTTAGGTAATTCAGGACCAGGAGCCACTGATCTAACAAGAAGCAGTCTCTGGTTTCCATGACCCTTGAAGCATACCAAGTGTTGGTTTCAAGCAAGGCAGCAAAATAAAGTCCATGCTTTGAACAGTGTGATTGTTGTTGCTGCTATTATTGGGTCCCTGTAAGTCACTTCAAACTTATGGTGACCCTAAGGCCATAAGACCTTAAGCCCAAATAATGGGGTTTTCTTTGCAACATTTATTCAGAGGAGGCTTGCCTTTGCCATCCTCTGAAGCTGAAAAAATGTAATTTGTCCAAGGTTATCCAGTGGGTTTCCATGAATGTGACTGTTAGCCTAACCAAATATTCCCAGGGGCTAGGTTTGCCCCCCAAAATCTTGAAAAGTATGCCAAGCAAATGGCAAAAGATTTTTTTTAAACCTATTTTATTATGACACTGGCTTTAGTAAGAACATATAATTCTCTCACCGCATCCAACTGTGCTCCTAAATGGTAGCTTCAAGCAAATACTGGGCATTTCACCCCAGAACAACCTACTCAAGGCAGCAGGGTCTAAACTGAGCATGAGCAAAATGCAGCCCTCCATATGTTGACTCCAGTTCCCAGCAGCTCTAGACAGCACAGTGAGGAAGGACAGGTTGCATACCTTTAGTTTTGCGAGTGACCATCTGTGACGTCACACAAATGGGTTGGCACAGGATGACCCATTTGTCTGAGTCACAGAGATCGTGAAGAAGAATGCTAGGAACTCCAGTTCCAGAACACATTCCTTGCCCCTGGTTTAAGGCCTTCAAAGTCAGACTTGTTTTCATTATGTTGTATTCCTTTCCTCTCAACGGGTAGGTACCTTAAAATTCAGAGAGGTTTACTCAAGATGGAGCCAAATGCATACTTACTTGGCACAACTGCTGCCATCAATGAAAGGACTCCAGTGTGAGGCAAAGTGAGAACCACCAGCTACTACCTGCAAGATACAGACAACATGACCTGAAGAACATCTCAAGAAGTGCTGCACAAATGCCTAAAGCAACAGCTAATGCTATCCAGGCATCCAACTTTTCTGGAATTAGCATCAGGCTCTCACAAAATATCTGGTTGAGGTTTCCAGATTAGACTCAGAATCAGGTCTAAATCAGACCTTGGTAAACCCAAGCCTAGTACAGCCTCAAAAATGGAGTCAGGCCAGACCAGGCCTCAGTCTCACTGACCCAGAAGGCACTGAGGCTAGGTAGAGTCACCAGTGTTATCTCACACTCCTAGATTTTCCATTTTTTCTAGCTATAAGATTTCTATCCGGTGCATAGTGACAACGCAAGGGTATATGGTGAGATCTGTCACACGGAGGAAAGCTCAGGAGCCTCCAAGTGCCTGATATGTGGAGGAGAAATTTATGACATCACTGACCTTCAACTGGAGCTTTGACACACAAGTGAAATTTCTTCAGCATTTTGGCTAACTGAGGCTGCAACTGCACTGCAGAAATAATGCAGTTTGACAACACTTTAATTGATATGACATGCTATGGAATTCTGGGATTTGTAGTGTTATTGTGGTACCAGAGCTCTGACAGAGAAATATCTCACAAAACTACAAATCACAGAATTCCACAGCATTGAGCCACAGCAGTTAAAGTGATGTCAAACTCAAACTGCATGACTTTTGCAGTGTACATGCAGTCTGAAACTAATCTATTCCAAGATCTTTCAGAACAGTTCAGCATGACACCCTGTGGGGTTCCACCCATCACAGCCTCTCATTCTGGAAGCCCCTTGAGCTTGGAGGCTGTGTTGAACTGGGATACTGGGGTTCAGTCTTCAGCCATGCTTACCGAGGACCTAACTAATTAGCTCACTCTGCACTCTATGCATGGCAATAGGACCATGTGCATATAATAAAGCTCTGATGTCTTTTTAAATTATGTTATTTGTCTATTAATTGTTGTTGTTCCCCAACTTGATCCATGGGGAGAGGCAGTGGCGATTCCGTGTCACCTGGTGTGTGTGTGTGTACTTCCAGGTGCAAGGGGTGCATGGGGAGCAGCTGCGTGGGCCTAAGGCATGGCAGTGCGGCCAGAGGCACACCTGTGAAGGCTGAAATAGCAGCTGCACGGCCAGAGGGGCAGATGCATGGGGCCAAGGAGTGTCCGTGCAATGCCAAGGAGCATCCGCGGGGGCAGGGGCCAACTGGGTGTCACCTCCCATCTGGGGTGTCACCTGGTGAGGTCCTCGCCCCACAGTGACGCTACTGGGGAGAGGTGTGTAAGAAACAACAACAAAAACATTAATAATTGCCTTTGCCTGATTCTTCACTGAATCCTATGTCTCATTAAGCCTCCTGCCAGGATTTGGAGAAATCATAAGACCCAGATTTTGCTTGGGAACAGAATTAGCTGTATTTATTTTACTCTATTTTTCCTTGTTCATTTCCTCAACATCTGAGAATAAAACTTGCCTTGCAGGTTTGTTGTGAAGGAGAGATAAAAAAAGTTTTAACTACCTTGCCTATTGAAGAATGTTAACGAAGCAATATAATAAACCACACCACTATCGGCTCCTTGCCTTGCCTTTACAAAAACTGGTTCTGCTACATTACTTAATAGAATCAAAGCATAAACAAGATGTGCTACTTCAATTCTGACTGGGGGAAGAGGGACATGGATCAGCTCATACCATTTCATCCCGGGCTTCTGTTTCTTTCCTTAATGGCGGTTCAAACTGCAACTTGTCAACTGTAAAACATGGACGTTTACACTTTTAAATAAACTTTACATTCTTCTGAAGTACACTTTAAGACATTCCTTCTACCACTATATTCAAGTTCATTCAGACAAGCAGTTTGGACGAACACATTAAAAGTTTATGCCTATAAAACTACTGAACAGAACTCCATCTTAACATAGCTATAAAACTTGAGTGTTTGGTTTTTGCTTCAGAATTTTGTCTTTGGAGATACTGTTGTTGATGAAACCTGTGATTCCTAAGTATCTTCTTGTCTAATACACTAAGGGAATTATTCACATGGGGAAAATCCAAACTGAGATAATCCAGTAGCCAGAGTACAGAAAGGGATCTTGTAGCACCTTTGAAATTGACTGAAAGAAAAAGCTGGTAGCATGAGATTTTGTAGACTTGAGTCTGATTCCTCAGATATCTACAAAAGATCATGCCACCAGCTTCTTTCTTTCAGTTAGTCTCAAATCCTTTTCCTTACTGATCTTCTGGATTAACATGGCTATGTCTTTGAATGGTAGCAAGAGTATATGCTTGGTGGATAATGGGACAACTGAGATTATTGTAGGCTATTGGTCAATACACACAACAATGCTGTTCTGGCTTTGTGTCAATGTTTCAATGGAGGAGCTCCTTAATTCAGATACAACAAACCAAACATTAACTTTATGGGAACCTGTACAATTGCTCTTCTAGGCCTCCTCTGAGGCACTGTATGTGTCAGCCACTGCACAGAATCTTCTAGAAGGTCCACAGTGGCCCTGTCTGCACAGGCCAAATAAAAAAGCCTCCCCGTGCCCTCTTGATAGGAAGATCAAATAATGCATGGCCCACACCCTGGTTCTGGTGTGAACAGAGCAGATGACAACCAGTCCATTCAGGACCATGACCAGGGTATAATATCTTTAACATGCACTAGAACAGGGGTAGGCAACCTTTCCCCTTTAAGGGCCGAGGGACTTCAGCTTCCAGAATCCCAGGAGGTATTGGCCAACATGGGACTATTGGCCAACATGGCTGAGGCTTCTGGGAGCTGAAGTCCCTCGGCCCTTAAAGGGGAAAGGTTGCCTACCCCTGCACTAGAACTTACTATTTGTTCCAGATCTTCTGGGAATACCCAGAGTCCTCTGTTCCAATGCCAGGCTGTTGTTTGAAATGCGTCCCACTCTGCCACATGGTCACCAGTTACTTGCTGCTGGCCACCTAGTTCTGATCTCAAAGCAAAGTCACCTGTGATGTTGGCAGACGTGACAGGCAGCTAGGTGGGACGCATGTGCAATCAGCCGACTGGCATCAGAATGGAGGGCTTTTGCAATGTGGGAGGGTTAGGACAACAGACAGGACCAGTGACTAAAGAAGTGCTTGGAACAGTTCAGTATGACAGGTTTCTAGAGCTTTGAAATGTTGCTATTTTGGATGACCAATTCCAAAGTCCCTCAGCTAGCATGCTGGCCTGGGGATTCTGGAAATCATCATCCAAAACCAGTAATGTTTCCAAGAATTAGTGAAGAATACAGTATTTTATTCTATCCAACAGATGATGGCTGACCCCTCCATCCTGCTTGCACAGTAGGCTGGGCTAAAAACTGACACTGTGCAACTGATGGTGTATCTGCCAATGTGCCTGCTTGCTGTCCACTTGTGAAAAGGGGAATAATACCCAGGGGCTGTTTCTCCAATTCCAGTAAAACAATTGGTATTTTGATGGCACCAATCAATAGTTACATGGCATCCAAGAATGTGAAATTGCATGGCTGGAATCCTGCTGGTTAATTCCACTGAATCAACTGTTGAATGGTGAGTCAACATACAGATAAATTCAGATGATTCAATGGCTTTACTCTAGTTGGGACTAATGACAATATTTCAGCCATGTGAAATTGTCCCACTTCTGGAACTCCACTTATCCAACCATGGTGTATGAGACAACAGGATTTTTGTGGACAACTCTGCTTACATTTCACTTGGTATTTTATGAGCTGGAAGATGTTTAGCTTTAGAACATATGAGAAACTCACAGTTTATTTCAGATGCAGTCCTTTCTGCTCTAACATTCCGATTGGTAGAGCGAATGGTGTGGCGGATAATGGGGTGTGGCTACAGGGAAGTAAGAAACCAGAGACATCAGAGGTTTGAAACTGAAGTCCATGCCCATACTGACCAATGAGGAGAACTGCAAGATGTTACTCTCTCTACCCAACCTTTCAAGATTCCTATTTTCCCCTCACTGGTCTGTGTACATTTTCAAAGAACATATCAATCTCCCTGTTTTTGCAATGTTATACAATCATTTTAATCCTGAAGCAACCATCTTTAAAATGCTGTAATTCTGCAAACATCTTTAGCTGTAAAACACCTAGCTGAGGTAGACAAATAGTCTCTCTGAGGCCCCAAATTAAAAAGTGTGAAATCATAATGCTACCTAGCAAGAAATCAGATGTATGGCTTCAGTGTTCCACCTCTATACATGCAATGTCCAGATCTTACTAGGCTATAAACTATTTTAGACAGAAGATGGGGACTCACACCAATTAATTATTTCCTGCAGACAGAAAATCAAACATTGAAGGTGGGGTAGGCTTCTGCTTGATGCTCCAGTTCTGTTTGTAGTGGAATTAATTTTTTTAAAAAATTCTCTCCAACTGCAGAATGAAGAATCCAACCAACACACAACTTTAAAAACTCAAAGAGAATTAGGACGAAGATGGAGAAAGGACTCACCTCAAAGTCATCATCATCTGTCTCGTTATAGTGGGGATGGTTATCTGGATTGTTCACTTTGTCCAAGAGTTCAACAGCCAGTGAGCGAGAAAGACCAGGCTGCCCAACAAAGCTATGCTAAAAAGAGAGAAAAAAATCACAAATAAGACAGCAGGTTGAGGACTTGGTACATTAATATGTCCCAAGGCATCTTGAGTCCCTATATTGGGAGAAAAGGCAGGATATATGCTATTATTATTATTATTATTATTATTATTATTATTAAATAGGGGCTCAGGTATACTAAGATTAAGAATGTAAGAAGAGTCAGATTGGGGTGATGTGAAAAGCCTATATGATCCATCATTCTGTCCTCATAATGATCAGCCAGCTGTCCCAATGGGAAGCCCACCAGCAGGACCTGAGTGCAACTGCTTCCTCCATCTCATGCTCCTCTATGACTGATATAAATAGGTATATTGCCTTGGGTACTGGAGGTGACATATAGCCCTTCTGACTAGTGATGGCCCTGATCTCCATGAATTTTACCCACTGATCTTTCGAAACCATCCAAGTCATCAGTTGTCACTATATCTCAGGGCAATGAATTTCACATTTTGACTGTATCCTAGTATGCATTCAAAATACTTCAGCTTTTTATTCTTATTTTATTTTATTTTATTTTATTTTCTCATATCCTGCCTTTCTCCCAATATAGGGACTTTTTGGAGACATCATTCCATATTTAACACCGCTCTTGTCACACTTTGCTCTGCTCATCTTCAACATGACAAATGATACACGTTGCTTCTATTTTCAGATTCTGGCAGCTTCTAGAAGCCAGAATTATACAAAATTGAACATGGCCCAAGCCCTTTGATATTGGATTAAGTATTTAACCTGCATGGATGTGGGCATTAGGAAGGTATCAGCTGCTACTCCTGTGCCCATGGATTCCTTTTTTGCTTACCTCAACAGCAGTTGATTTTGATAAAGGGTATTTGAATGATATCACCATTCTTTCGGTTTCCAATGTTCAGCTGTGCCACTTCTTATGCAACCAAAATTTTGGGCATAGTCTGGCCCATAGGCTGTAGGCAGTCCCTGGACTCCCATTTTCTGGCCACTGAGGCCCCTATCCCTCATTTTTTTTTAAAAAAAAAATGGCATGATTTTAGGCAATATTTGTCTCTACACCATAAAGCCCTCCCAAATGTGTGAAAGCATGCAAAAATACTTCCACATCACTCTCTCAGAGAACCCCATGCTATTCCCTAGCACCTGTCTTTTCCTCTGCAGTACCTCTCAAAATTGTAAAATGAGATTAGTTCCTGTTGCCCATCTGAGAGGGACTGCAAAGGAAAGAGAAGTATTTGGACTTGTTGTGGGGGGTGCAGCCCATATATTTGGGGAACCTCAGGGCTTATAGTCATATAAACAAAACCCTTGGTGGGGAGGACTTGCTAGGAAACACATGCCAAAAACAACTCAATGAGAAGTGAGCCACATTGCAATTTTTCACTGTAGATCTCATTGCAGTGGCCTAAAGCACATCACTGTTAGGCAGCTGTTATTGATAAACATATCTCGGAGATAGGACACAAATCTAAACATGAAATTCATTTATGTTTAATATATACCTTATAAACATAGCCTGAAAGTAATTTTAAACAATGTTTTAAATAATTTTGTGCATGAAACAAAGTTTGTGTATACTGAAACATCAGAAAGAAGAAATGTCACTATCTCAGTCACCCATGAACATTTTTTTGATTTTTGGAGTATTTCATACTATTTTGGATTTCCGGATAAGGGAGAATCAACCTACACTGCACTGAGTTATCTTTTTGGGCACAGATTGCTACTCTTCAGTTATGAAAACAAAAGAAAATAATCAAATTAAAAACAATGCAGGTTTCTTCAAAGGTTCCAAAGCATGCTGAATAGCCAAGTTGTTTTTAAAATTTAAAGATTAAATGAAAGAGCAACTTGTTTCTTGAATACTGCAACTTGATGCACTGACAATTTCAAAGGAAACAGGCCTTCCCATGGTTTAAATCGCTGATGGGCCTTGTGATACCATTGTTGTTAACTACCTTGAGTCAATCCTGAGTCATGGTGACCCTATGGATGAGACATGTCCAAGATCCCCTATCCTCCACTGCTCTGCTTAAGTCTTATAGATTCAGGCCTGTGACCTCTCTGGTTGGCATGCGGTCTTCCTCTCTTTCTGCTGCCTTCTACCTTTCCTAGCATTATTTCTTTTCCAATGATTCATGCCTTATAATGATGTGGCCAAAGTATGACAGCCTCAATTTAATCATCTCAGCTTCCAGAGAGAGTTCAGACTTGATCTGTTCAAGGACTCATTTGTTTGCCTTTTTGGCCATACATGGTATCCTCAGCACTTTAGCACCACATCTCGCATGCATTGATTTTCTTATCTGCTTTCTTCACTGTCCAGCTCTCACATCTGTACATGGTGATGAGGAATACAATGACTTGGACGATTCTGACTTTAGTGCTCAGTTGTATATCTTTATGTTTTAGGATCTTGTCTAGTTCTTTCATGACTGCCCTTACCATTTCTAGTCTTCTGATTTCTTCACTGTAGTCTCCTTTCTGATCAATGTTTGATGCAAGGTACAGGAACTCTTTTACTATTTCGATTTCCTCATTGTCTAGGTTGAATTTATGTATTACTTCCATGGTCATTATTTTTGTAACATTAGGGGTAGGCAAATTTGTCAGTTTCTAGTTCCACACAGTTTCTCATTTCTTCCAACATTAATAAATAATAATAATAATAATAATAATAATAATAATAATAATAATAATAATAATAATATTTATTTATACCCCGCCCAACGGTAAACCAATCCGGGCGGCTTACAATCTAAAACAGGCCATCCACAAAACATACAATGCAGCATACCCCCCTCCCCCCCCTTAAAACAGTATTAAATCAAACAATGTAAAACAACAAGTCAATTTAAAAATTAACAATTAAAATTAAAATTTAAAATTATAAAAATTCAAGAATTAACCCTCCTATCCCAAAAGTCCAACATTAAATTCAGTTCAACCTAATTTCATCCATATTTTTTTAAATTACAAATAAAAATCCATATGCATTTATTTTCTAATGTACACATTTCTCCTAATCTACATTTATCTGAATTGATTTTGCAATCACTGTTCCTTATCCAATGCATTTTTCTGCACAATTTTTAGTAATACAAGAACTGTTGCGTGCATGGCCCCCAAGGAACTGTACACATTTTTCCACAGAGAAATTGATTACAAAAATCTGTGGAAGTGCACATTCTGGTGGATTATTCCTTTGCTATTTGGGATGAGCTGGTTAGCTATGTCTGTAGGAGGCTTGAGACTGAAGAAATTTCTCCCCTTCCAAGTTTTATTCTGATCAAAATTTTCCTCATGGAGCAGATCAACAGGAGGAAGGGCTTTACTGAAGTCTAAGACTTGTTCACAGAACATTACAGTTTAACATTATGCATGAACAAAGCCATGCCTAATTCTTCAATTCAATTCCTGGCAGCTTCTGCACTAGAGATCAGTTTAGGTTTCATTAATTTTCTATGAAACGCTGCTGTTTTAAGAAGGCAGTCTTTGGAAACTTGAAAACATGATTCATAGTAGAGCAAGCAATTATCTGAGTACAATCTTAACCCAAAGGTATTTGTTGTATAAACAAGAGGGCTTTCTTGATATGTCTGAAATGGCTTCAGTATTCATCATACTTTACAGCATTTAAAAACAACAACCCTTATGTGATACCTCCTGGTGTAGTGAAAACTCAAACATTTAATCCATTAACAGCAATGGGATATGAATTTGTTTTAACAATCAAAAGAGAGAAATGCACTTACTGTAAGAAGTCTTTCTGCTGTTGGCCTCTTCTTTGGATTTTTTGTGAGTGCCACTTTGACAAAATTATGGAATGTCGATGACCTTCATAAAGAAGATGGAAAAATCCAGTTATTAATCATGTGTGCTGGGACTGTACAATGATGAAATGTACTCAGGTTCTGCATTATTAAAGTGGTGAATGAAACAGACATCACATTTGGGTCAGATCAGTTAAATGAATCCAATCTCAGACACTGCTTTGGATTTGAATCTTAGCAGGCAGAGAACTGGAACCAAGAATAGGTATCTAAGGGCCTGAACAGACTCCCAAAAATAATCCAGTTTGAGACCACTTTAACTGTCCTGGCTCAATGCTAGAGAATCCTGGGAACTGTAGTTTTTTTTCTGAGACATGAGCCTTCTCTGTCAGAGAGTTCTGGTGCCACAATAAACTACAGTCCCCGTGATTTCCTAGCACTGAGCCAGGGCAGTTAAAGTAGTCTCAAGATGGATTATTTCTGACAGTCTGTTCAGGCCCTAAGTTGTTGATACTACCAATAAAATGGCTCTGATTTGATAAGTGTGTAAGAATTATATAAATCAAACAACGCCCAATCATTATGGGCTGTTGTAAATCAGATTATTTAACCATTCAGTTCTGGGCTGTTTTAATGTATGGGGGATCATGGAAGTTGTAGTTTAGCACATCTGTAAGTCATTCAGCAGGGGCAGGGGCTCAAATGGAAAGTTCTAAATGGATCTTTTGTGTGTAAAGTATGTGCTTGATCACTGAGTTGTATGGACTCTCTTTCTCTCCTCAGTGGTCAGATGAGGTCTGACCAAAGCAGAATAATACCATTCTATTCTGCTTTGGTCGGATCTCACCTGGAATACTGTGTCCAGTTCTGGGTACAACAATTTAAGAGGGATGTGAACAAGCTGGTGCATGTCCAAAAGAGGATGACCAAAACGGTGAAAGGTCTGGAAACCACAAAGCCCTATGAGGAGAGACTTAGGGAGTGGGTACGTTTAGCCTGGAAAAGAGAAGATTAAGAGGTGATATGATAACCATGTTTAACTATATGAAAGGATGACATATGGAAGAAGGAGCAAGCTTGCTTTTTGCTGCTCCAGAGATAAGGGCACAGAGCAATGGATTCAAGCTACAGGACGACAGATTCCTCCTAAAATTTAGGAAGAATTTCCTGACAGTGCTCAACAGTAGAATATGTTGCCTCCAAGAGTGATGGAATCTTTCTTTGAAGGTTTTTAACCAGAAGCTGGATGGCCATCTGTCAGGAGTGCTTTGATGATGGTCTTGAGGATCTCTTCAAACTCTATGATTGGCTGGAATCCTCTATGGCAGTTACGAATGCATAATCTGAAAGAACTCACTTATGACTGTTACATATTCCCCCAATCCCCATTTACCAGGCAGCAGCCACTGCGATCAACAGGATTCTGCTCCCCTGCTGAGCAGGAAGCAGCTGGCTACCATTCCCAATGCCTCTCACATAAGCAATCCCTAGAGTAGGAATTGTGACAAGATCCTGCTTCTGCCCACTGCAGCAGTGATTGCTCACAGGAGGGGATGGATATGGTAGTCAACAGAACAGACCACCGTTGACTGCAGCAGTTGCTTTCCAGTAAGGTGGGGGGGATCAGGCTGGAATTCACTATGTAGTACTATGTTTCTTAAACATACATAAATCACACACAGGATTCCGGCCTTTGTGTTTTAAGTGCAACATTAATTTAAAAATCACAATAAAGCTTAAGTTCTAAAATCATCTAAATTCCAAGAAAAGAAATGGGAAGAAGAAGGTCAATGCAAGTATTAGGCAAATGGTAAAAACATCTCTAGAAAAAAGAATTTAGATCAGTTATCCAGGCGCTGGAAAATGTGGCTAATGTCACAATCACAGCAGAGCTGCTATCCACTAGCCTATGAGAAAAACCCACACAAAGAAAGGACAGCAACCTAACCACCATGCCACACAAAACCCTGGAACTCACATGACTAGGGGACTAGTCATGTGAGTTCCAGAATGGTGTAACGCCCCAAAGGAAATGCAGAATGGTGTAACGCCCCAAAGGAAAGGGTAATCTAGATTCATGATACTGTTTCCATTCTTATTTTCTACAAATATCACTTCCTAAGATGAAGAGCAGCAGAGATGATGGCCTGCTTGAAAACAACCCCATTTGGCCTAAATATGTTTCCTCTTTACTAAATTGTTCTTGCAGCTGTTTCAGGTCACTGGCACTGGTGTATGCCTGGACAGGCACAAAACAGAAGTGAACATGTGTATTCTTAAGGGACTCCTATATACTTTTTAGGCAGGGATGGAGGTGGATTGAGATGAAAGATGTTCCAAATGTTGACCAAGACTGATACAAACTCAGTTTAAGAAACTGCCAATCAAATGCCAGCAGACCAAACCACCTTCCCGCTCTCTAATGGCATCCATGGCCCAGTACATTTCCTCTCAGGTTGCTCTACCCTTTCTTTGCTTAATGCACTTTGGATAACAGAAACTTTTCTGGGGATTGTCAGCTGTTAAAGTGTGCTGTTTTAATTGCACATTTTTAAACTACTTTTTAAAATAATCTGTATTTTTTAAAAACTGATATTAGTGTCAGTAGTTTAAGCGCATGTTAATGTTGCTTTTTTGTATTAACTATGGTGTACTTGTAATTTGTAAGCCATCTAGACTCCTGGTTTTGGAGAAATGCTACAGTTGTTGAATAAAGTCAACAACAACAGTAGCAGCAGCAACAACAAAGGCTGCATCAAGGAACCTGGTGTATCTTCTTTCACTGTATTGCGATGATGCTACTGAACTGCTACATCAACTGACAGTATAGCTGTGCACATGCATACATGTGCATATGTTTGGAAAATGAATGTTCCAAAGGGTCTCCACCTGCTCCAGTAATGGCTGCATCCAATGAAGTTTCTTTCTTCTGCAAGGCACATATGGCTACATCAAGGAGTGTACTGTCCAGATTGAAGGTAGCAATGCCATTTATTCTGCTTTGTTCAGACAGACCTCACTTGGGATACTGTGTCCAGTTCTGGCACCCCAATTCAAGAAGGATGCTGCCAAGCTGTAACATGTCTAGCAAAGGTTGACTAAGATGGGAATGGGTCTGGAAATCCATTCCTATGTGGAATGCCTTAGGGAGAGGTATGTTTAACTTGAAGAAGAGAAGGTTAAGAGGTAACATGATTCAGCCGCTTCTAAATATCTGAAAGGGTATCATGCAGAAGATGGACCAAGCTTGATTTCTGCTGCCCCAGATACTACTAATGGATTCAAATTATAAGAAAAGAGATCCTACCTAAACATTAGGTAGAATTACTTTACTGTAAGAGCTGTATGGCAGTGGAACGCACTGCCTCAGAGGATGGCGGACTCTCCTTTTTAGGAGATCTTTAAAAAGAGGTTGGACAAGCACTCTCAGGAGTGCTTTACTTGTGTATTTCTGCATGGCAGGGGGGTTGGATTGGATATACCTTGTAGCACCTTCTAACTCTATGATTCTATGATTCCATCAGTAGCTGTTCTCATATGAACTGGAACAAAGCAGATTCCTCATGCGCTACCTATTAAGGAATTAATGGTACCACTTCCCTACCTTTGTTCTTGTCCTCCCATGGGTCACTTTAACATTCAAAAGGCTTTTCTAACCTTCTTTCAAGCATTTGGCATGGAGAAAGGGCAGAACACCTCATTGAGAACGAAGACCTAATCGCAATAGGGACAAGACAATCAGACTTACCATTTCGTTTTTTCCTTTAGCTTTGGAGGTTGAAAGTTGCTTTTGGACATTAAAAAGAGGGCCCTTGAACAGAAGAAAAGTATCACAGCAAGTTAATAATAATAATAATAATAATAATAATAATAATAATAATAATAATAATAATTCTTATTTATATCCCGTCCCTCTGCAGAGCAATCGGGGCGGCTTACAACATTACAATTTCCATACATTAAACAGAACATAAAATCCCGAATCCCACCCATCCTTTAAGAAGTAAGGGTTCTTCTTATTCTAGGCCATTCTTATTCTAGGCCATCTAGATAACAATTCTTATTCTTCAACTTATTCTAAGTTGAGAGAGAGTACACCAAATTACTCTTTGACTTAGCTGTGGCTGAATTTTATTTATTAATTTGAGAGCTTGGGGGTTTGAGAGACGCAGGCTAATGCAGAGTTTAACTCATGATTAGTTGCAGAGGGCTCTGCTCTTTCATGGTGATAATTCACTCTAAGGACTTTATCACATGAGGATATAAAAGAGGAATTTTAATAGGATAAAAGTGCTTTTGACTGATATTTATCACACGACATCATGTCTGTCCTGCTGCTGCCTTGTATTTGCTTCATAACTATAGTGCACCATTTTATTGATGGGCAAAACCTATCAATAGGCTCAGTCTCGCTGCTATTCCATTCCTGCCTGCATGTGACAAGTTCCTTTCGCTACAGTTCCACTTCTCAGGCAGTCACGTGGTTTGAGTGGATGTGATTCTGCTCCTCTCTCCCTGCCCCTACTCCTCCTCTCAGTGATTGTGGGTGCCAACACCGTCCCAAAGCAGGCACCTGAGTGTACATTCACACAGCGGCCAGCTTTGGGAGGCAGCCATGATCACTGCATGGGATAGTTGTGTGAATATGGACATGGCAACCCTGTGCTTTGGGGGGTGGGGGAGGAGCAGCAATCACAACTGCCAACACATGTTTGGCAGTGCAAAAAACAGATCACATGATCATGGATTACCAAAAAGCACTATCGTGGGGGAAAGTATGATAAGAAATGATGACAAACCAATATGCTTCCACTCTTAAAACTAGAGTGATTGTGGTGGGACACCAGGCAGGTATGATAAAGTCCTGAGTGTCTTCTTTTTTGGAAGGGGAAAAATGGGGTAAACGGTTGATTTTAAATTCTTCTCTCTCCCCACATCCCCAACTCGACTCCACTGGCTAAATCAGGAGTGGGCAAAGTCAGGTCCATGGGCCTTATGCAGCCCTAGGGATCTCAAAGGGCAGCTGCTGAAGCCTCACTGAGCAACCGTAAAAAAAAACCTGAAACCCCCTTCAATGCATTTTTTTTTTTTTGCATTGAACTGGCAAAAACACAGTTGAAAAATGGTCAAACTGGTAGCGAGAAGTGTTACAACACCACACTTAATGGGCATAGATACAGTGGGAAGGGAAGACTCACTGTTGACCCCTCAGCACCCCTGGGCTAAATGCTAGCAAATTTAAGATGGCAACACAGTCTTCTGTCCACTGACCTCATGGGATGAAGCTCAAACATGGGCGGCTGCAGCTCGCCGAGCTCAATGGCTGTGATGCCAACAGCCCAGATGTCACAGAGTTGGTTGTAGCCACCGTTCTTTTCTACCGCAGCAACTTCTGGGGCCATCCTTATGGGAAAAACAACAACACCATTAGACAGAAAGTACTTTGCAAGCTTATCTGTCCTTGTAAATGAAACCAGGCCTGTGCTGCTTATAACACAAGAGGGACACAGCTTACCAGCCCATCATATTGTGGCCTTCGTATCCACACTGCACAACTCTAGCAATC
>CM034701.1:4012244-4029843 GCA_020142125.1 Phrynosoma platyrhinos
GCTATTGTCTGTTGGGAAAGCCCCTGACCCTGGTTGGTTTCCCATTTGTATTTACTGAGTGCTGATTTTCTTATTTTGTAGGACTGGTAGCCACACCTTGTTTACTTTAAGAGTTTCTTCTTTCCTGTTGAAATTATCCAAGTGTTTGTGGATTTCGATGGCTTCCCTGTGCATTCTGACCTGATAGTTGTTGGCATGGTCCAGAAGGCAGGATTGCTATTGCCCTCACCTTTGTGCCTTGCTTGAGAATTTCCCAGAGGCACCTGGCTGTCCCCAGTTGGCAACAGGATGCTTGCTTGGAGAGGAGTGCTCTTGGGCTGATCTACTAAGGAAGTTCTGTTCGTATGAATTTCATGGGCAAATCCAAAAAGGTGATTTTTTTGACTACGACTCCCCAAATTCCCCAGCTGTCAATCCATTTCTGGGAGTTGCAGTCCAAAAATAGCTTCCTTCAAGCTCTGGTACTGGAAAAGACCCTGATCATCCTGTGTTGCCTCTCCCATTCCTCATCTATAGATGTGTGGGGGTGACAAGCCCTTCCTGGCACCCAGCGACCTCCAGAACAAACACCTGGAGCTCAAGGAGGAGGCTGTGCGGCAGTTCCGGGGTGTGAAGAAGATGGGGGGCGAGGAGTTTAGCCGGCGCTACCTCCAGCAGCTGGAGGCGGAAATCGACGAGCTGTACGTCCAATACATCAAGCACAACGACAGCAAGAACATCTTCCATGCTGCCCGCACGCCCGCCACCCTCTTCGTGGTGATCTTCATCACCTATGTCATTGCGGGCATCACCGGCTTCATCGGCTTGGACATCATTGCCAGCCTGTGCAACATGATCATGGGCCTCACCCTGATCACGCTCTGCACTTGGGCATACATTAGGTACTCTGGGGAGTACAGAGAGCTAGGGGCCGTCATAGACCAAGTTGCCGCAGCCCTCTGGGACCAGGTAAGGGTCCACTTGACCTTCCCTTCGCCCTCGTGTTCCACCTTGTCTCTGGTACCTGTGTGTTAAAAGGAGGAGGGGTGGGTGAGTTTGGGGTTGAATTCAAAGCAAAATAAAGCCAAGATGTCCCATAAGACAGGCATTATCAGAGCATGACAGGAAGGAGAGAGTCAGAGAGTGAAAACATGAAATACCCCTCCTAATTTTTTGTTACTGATAGTTTAGAGGCTAAAACTAAAATATAGTCAGCCCTCAGCACTTGAGGCTTTGACTTTTGCGGTTTGGATTATTCATGGATTTGATTAATATGTTCTCTCTAGGAATCTCTAGGTCTTTTGGTGCAACTCTGTCTGCCGGAAGATGCACTGGAGGACCTTGAGATTCCTAGAGACAACACTTGTCTAGGTATTTATAGATTCCTCCAGAATAATTCTGTGGTCAGCGTCTGCCAGATGTTGACCACAGAATTGTGCTGGATGACCGTCCTAGTGATTCCTAGAGAGGTATTCTTAATTTGTGGTTTTCCTACTTTCACCTCTAATCCTATCAAATGTGGAGGGCCCACTGTATGCTGGTGTTCTTTTGGTCCCGTTGTTTTGTCTATGGCCTGATTAGTGTTGACTCCTCAGTTTGGCCTGACTAGTGGTGGCTCCCGTGTCATTGGGTGGTCAATCCTCTCTGGGTTTTAGCATGAAAGGAGTTATCCAGGCTCAACACCTTGGAGAATTCCTCCTGAATTTAGATTAGAAACCTGGAGGAGAGTCGCTGTCGCACTGACACGAGAACCACAAGAGCTACTACGGAGTTCAAGCCCTCTGCCCGGACTGCTCCCTGGGTCTCAAAAACATCGTTGAATTTGGCCCCCTGAATATAAGAAGTTCTTCACCTTCTGCCTTGAAGTTCCAGATCTTTCAGGGACAAGGGAACAAAAGGAAGGCTTCCTTTACATTGTGGGAAGATGACTTTCTCACCAGTTGCAATGGTGGCTGCAAGCACAGCTGTCCTTGGCAAAGTGGGAAGGGAATCTGTGGAGGAAGGGGCAAATGTTGTCAATGACTGAGCTGACCACAGCTCAATGGGGAAGTTTGGGCATTTCTGTAATGCCCATATCCAGTAGAGGGTTGCTGTTACATATTTATATATCAAAGCCAGTAAATGACTGTGGTGCAGTGGGATGTGTGTTGCATTGGTCCCCATGCGGATTGTGTCACAATGCATATCAAGCACTTACCAGGCACTCTTGCCAGTGTCCTATTATGCATCTTCGCAATTCACTTGCAGGGTCTCTTAGTGTCTCTGCTACATTGCTAAATACAGTGGTCCCTTCACATTTGTTTGTGGTATGGGTGAAGGACCCCCATGAATGTGGAAAAACCAAAAATAAAAAACTATAATTCTTTTTACCTAAGAGAACACCTCTCTAGGAATCTCCAGGTCCTCCAGTGCAACACTATGGTCAACATTTACCAGATCATAGAATCATGCTGGAGGACCTACAAATGACTAGAGAAGTGTTTTCTCTAAGAATTTCTAAGTTTTCTGGCACAACTCTATGGTCAGCTTCCAGCAGAATTGTGCTGGAGGACTTAAGAGATTCCTAGAGAGAACATATTAATCAAAACTGCAAATAATCAAAATCCGCAGAAGTCAAAGCCACAAATGGAGCAGGTGAGGAAAGATAAAGGAGAGGTAAAGGGAGGGTACAGAAGAAGGAAAGAATAAGAGGGATGGGTGATTAAAGGTGATATTGCTTTATACAAAGTACCCTCACTGGACACAAAATTTAAGATTATATGTACACAAAAGGTGATGATGGTGTATTGCGTGAGTTTAAAATTGGATTTGTAATGAGTTAACAACAATTGCTTGTGTTTGGAATGATTGTACGCTTTAAGGTTTTAACAATAAAATTTATTTATATATTTTAAAAAAGCCGCAAGTGGGGAGGGCCAACCGTATATGTAAAGTTACGCATCATGGACGGTGATTCTGGATTCCAGTGGGGATCATTATTTGAAGTGTCTTATGCCTCCCTCCCCAAAGGGATGTGTCAGCTGGACTGCATGATAGTCCTGGTGTGCCCCAGTGACCCTTGTACTTTGGGGAGCAGAAAGAGGGGATGGAAGATGGCTTGAGTTCAGACATTGTAGGGGCCAGGCTTGGTCGCTATCTATCCTAAATTGATAGGGCTGAACTTTGCCTATCACTGGACAAAATGGACTGTTTCCTGATCCATTAGACCAGGGGTAGGCAACCTTTCCCCTTTAAGGGCCGAGGGACTTCAGCTCCCAGAATCCCAGGAGCTATTGGCCAACATGGGACTAATGGCCAACATGGCTGAGGCTTCTGGGAGCTGAAATCCCTCGGCCCTTAAAGGGGAAAGGTTGCCTGCCCCTGCATTAGAAGGTAGCATAGTGGCTTCAGGTACTGAGGGGAGGGAGAGATTTGGCTGGGCGGCAGGCTCTTCAAATTTAATGGAAGCGTAATCGACACAATATCTTCTTTCTCTCACATTCCCCCCCTCCCCACAACTGCCTTTTCTGCAGGGAAACACAAATGAGGTAAGCCCGTGTGTTGATACGTGGCAGCCATGCTTCTCCCACCAGTATCCGTGTGTGTGTCCATGTGCGTGTACCCATGCTGCTGAAACGGCTTCTCTTCCATCAGTTTCTGCCACATTTCTCAGTGTTTCTGTGCTCGGGGTGGGAGGGAGCTGAGCTATGTGCCCCCTTGCTTTGCTTCACGACTTCCAGGGTAATAATAGAATTGGTTTGTAGAACGTTTTGTCTTGTCCATTCCCAAGCTGAGCGCAAAGCTCATCGGAGCCCTTCCATACTAGAATGGATTGCCTCCGAACAGATAGACTGCCCTTCTTTGTGTTGGAAGATTGTTTGCATCCTCTTTTCTCCTCCTTAGATAGACAGATTTTCCTGCATGCAAATCCTGCTGTCTCTCCCCTTCATCCAAACATCCCATTTGCTCCTTCTGAATCACAAGGCAGCAGTAACTTTGCAAAAACAAAACACATGATTCGGGTCACCCACCTTTTGGGAAGTTCTCACACCCAAATATTTTTTTCTCCTGCCCTGTCGGGTTCCCCATCTTCTTCCTCTGTCATCTTTGTTTGGAAAGATGGTGAGATAAAAATTTCTTCTTTACCTGAACTATTCACTAGCTAGATTAGGGTATAGCCTTTATGTATATGTAGATTAAAGCCATTAGCTTTTGTTTAAACGGCAAGCTACTTGTCTTATATTTTGGAGTCAGTCTCAGTTCTTAAAGAGGATCATAGTTAGACAAGGACACATTTTCTGCTACTCTGCTGATTTAAAGTTAGACCCTAACAGGCTTGGCTTTGATATTTTTGATATTTAAATCTTTTTGTTTCCTTAACAAAGCCTGAAGCCTTAGGAAAGTTGAATGGCCCTACATTTTTTAGGTTTTTAAACAGAGAATGGAGAGCTATCTGGCTGGGAGTGCTTTAGCTGTGGATTCCTGCATGGCAGGGGGTTGGAGTAGATGGCCTTTGTGGTCCCCTCCAACTCTCTGATTCAGTGTCCCATGTCCTACTACAGTTCTGATGTCCTTTCCTGCCTCTGTGGGCAGCAGGGCATTTTAAAAGGAATTTTTACTGGTTGTCCATTCATGTCAGAAGGTTCATGAGTGGAATCTTCTCCATGTCATACAATCCTGACATTCAGAAGGAGCCTGCTGGCGCAGTGCTTAAATGCCTGTACTGCAGCCATTTACTCACAACGCCCCCCCAAAAGAAACCACAAGGTTGTGAGTTCGATACCAGCCAGGGGCTCCAGGGTCGACTCAGCCTGGCATCCTTCCAAGGTCCCTAAAATGCATACCCAGCTTGATGTGGGCAATTGGCTTACACACATTGTAAACCACTTAGGGAGTGCTTAAATGCAAGTGGTATAGAAATGTACTTGCTATTGCTATAAATGACTAAAAAACCAAAATCCTCTCTGATATAACTAACTATATCTAAGAATGAATATGAGGGCTGAAGTAGAATTAGAATTAACTAACTGGATATTCTATTTACCTGGGTAGTGTTGTTGTAACTTGTACAATTGCACCGATATGCTAAATTTTGCATATTACTACAAAATATAGTGTTATATACCTATGTTTTTGTATCCCTTCAAGTCGTTTCTGACTTACGGCAACTCTAAGCCGAACCTATCATGGGGTTTTCTTGGCAAGGTTCTTCAGAGGGGGTTTGCCATTGCTATTTTCTGAGGCTGAGAGAATGTGACGTGCCCAGGGTTACCCAGTGGGTTTCCATGGCCAAGATGGGATTCGGACCCTGGTCTCCAAAATCATAGGCCAATTAAAATACAGTGTGTGTGTGTATGTGTGTGAACATTAATGTCAGTGCCACAGAAGAGCAAAGAAGTGGGTCAGATGGAAGATACAGTCCCTCTTGGTGGAGGATGCTGGTGTCATAGTTCTCAGCATCTATGTTGGTAGGGAAGGTGTTTTCTGGGAGGGGGTTGCTAGACTATTTCCCTATGCTGTTACTGATGTATTAGTGGCTTATTATTTGGCAGTCTACATAAAAGGAGATAACTCCGAACTGTCTTTGGCTTCACATAGTGGTAGAATTCAAAGATACAGCCGTGTTAGTCTGTAGAATCAGTATGCAGAAAGATCTTGCAGTGCCTTTGAGACTTACTGAAAGAAAGCTTTCATAGACTTAAGTCTGCTACCTCAGATGCAAATGCATCTGAGGAAGTAGAGTTTAGTGTACGAAGGCTCATGCTGCCAAGTTGTCTCAGTCTCAAAGGTGCTACAAGGGCTCTCTACACTTTGGCTTCAGTTTGCCAGATATTACTGACTTGAACTTTGCCTAGCACTGATTGAATCCAAGAAAGTTTAGAGTCTATGGATTTGTCAATCATTGGGAAAAGCAGATCTGAAGACAGAAGGGATGGAGAAGATTATGAAATAGCGAGATCTAGAAAATGAGATTCAGTGCCTCTGGGAAAAGAAAAAACCATTGTGGTTATAACAGCGATAAGGTACTCTGGAGCAATTCCAAATGTTGTTGCTGATGTTAAACTTGATTTTTGTTGTTAACGCCTTCAAGTCATGGCAACCTTGTGGATGAGACATCTCCAAGAAGACCCTCTGTCCTCCCCTGCTCTGCTTAAATCCTGCAACCCCTTAATACCCATAACCTCCTTAATAAAGTCCCTCCATTTAGCATTTGGCCTTCCTCTCTTTCTACTTCCCTCTACCTTCCCCAGCAATACTGTCTTTTCCAAAAAGTCCTCTCTTCCCATGATGTGTCCAAAGTACAACAGCCTCAATTTAGTCATCTTGGCTTCCAAGGAGATTTCAGGCTTGGTCTGTTCAAGGACCCATTTGTTTGTCTTTTTGGCTGTCCATGGGATCCTTAGCACTCTTCTCCAGCCCCACATCTTGACTTACATTCTACCTGTTTCCCCAGAAAGAGAGGTCAAGGTGGCTTGCCAGTAAAACCAGATATACTAAAGTATACTAGTAAAAAGTGAAAGCAGGGTTGCTTGGTTTTTATTTTTAAAGAACAATACTGTGACTCATTGAGAGCCAGCATGGTGTAGTGGTTTGAGCATTGGACTATGACTAGGAGAACAGGTTTCGAATCCCGGCTCAGCCATGGAAACCCACTGAGTGACCCTGAGCAAATCACACTCTCACAGCCTCAAAGGAAGGCAAAAGCAAATCGTCTCTGGACAAATCTTGCCAAGAAAGCCCCCTTTGGGTCGCCATAAGTCAGATAAGTTGAAAGGCGTACAGCAATAGCTGTGACTCTTTAGAAAAGACAACGATGCTTGATAAGGTAGAAGGCAGTACAATAAGAGGAAAATCGCATTGCAGATGGATCGATTCGATCAAGGAAGGCACAGCTACCTTGAGTTTGCAAGACCTGAGCAAGGCTGTTGAGCATAGAGAGACTTGAAGTTCTCCTCTTCATAGGGTTGCCATAAGTCGAAGTTAATTTGACAGTAATTAAAACTATTAATAAAGCCCTTTCATTAACAATAGTCCCTGAAAGCTTGTTAGGAGACTATTGATGCCTCAAACTATGAGATACCCAATTTGTCTAGTCTAGCTAGTAAAAAGAATAGTTGGCCAAGGCTCCTCAGGTGCTCATGTAGATTTGGACCTGTGGATTGGTAGGAAATTCAAGCGCCTAAATCCTTCTTTCATTCCTCAATGGATCTCCAAAGACATCTAAAATGCTGGATGTAATCCTTGTTATTGATGACAGTAGCTGTCCCTTAGCATTCTCTGTAATTATGATGTCAGTATTATTATTCTGTAGTTATAGTAAATCATGCTGATCACTTCAGCTTGAGCACATGCTTCATGTAAAAATAATAATAATCCTGGGTTGGACTTTCATAGGACCTAAATACACTAAAGGCACCATCAGATCCCATCTAATTTTGGGAGCTAATCAAGAGTCAGCCTTGGTTAGTATGTGGATGGGAGACCACCAATGAATCTCAGGTACTGTATGCTATATTTCAGAGGAAGGAACTGGCAAAAACTGCCTCTGAGGATTTCTTGCCAAAGAAAACCCTGTGAAATCCTAAATCAACAGTGGACTTTAATTCAGGGACAGTTAGTCCAGTTAATCTGGAATATCAGTATGCAGAGGGATCTTGTAGCACTTTTGAGACTTTCACTGAGTGAAATAAGTTGTAGCATAAGCCTTGGTAGACTTGGTCTTCCTTCATTAGATCCATGGAGTGAGCTGTGCCCAGGAAGGACCTTTATAACCATACTGTGTAAATAGTTACAGACAACTTGAAGGCCCATACATGCATATAAACGTTCATAAGGGGGTCTGTGAAGAATTTTTAGTCCAATGTCCACATGTATGTTGACATTAGTGCACTTGTCAGTATGTTTGTAGGTGCTCTGAAGAGTGTCACAGTGTAGATATTTGAGACAGCAAGGGGGAGAGGAATGTACAAAATCATCAGAGTTGTATGCAGATTAGGGACAGAGGGACAATAGGACAAGTGAAAGAAACAATTCTTCTGCCTAGTTCAGTGTTTGGTTGGACAGATGTGAATTGTTCAGTGAATCCAGGCTATTCCTGTTGTGTAAGTAGTGGAGGTGGGTGGTTCGATAACCCATTCACTCCATTCTGGTAGTCTGTAGTTTGCATGGATCCAGGGGCAGAACATTTGCCTCTGAACCTGGCGGAGTTGCCAACCTGTTTTAAAGCTTGCATTCACAAACCATTAAGGACCAGTATGTAAAGTGATCTTGCAGCACATTTGAGACTAGCTGAAAGAAAGAAGTTGGCAGCATGAGCTTTCCTAGACTTAAGTCTACTTCCTCAGATGCATTCAAGGACTAGAAATGTATTGTATTAAAGTAGATTCATTCCACAGCCTCTGCCACACACTGGGGGCTTTTCTGTTCTTTTGGAGAAACAAAGCAGTACACAGAGACCCAAATGCCCTTAAGCAGGAAGAGTCCAGCCAGCTCTGAATGCAGCATCTTGAAACGCTTTCCCTCCTCTCACTCTAAACCTTGTGTTTCCATTTGCAGGCTTTGTACAAACTTTACAGCGCAGCTGCCACCCACAGACATTTGTACCATCACGCTTTCCCCACAGCACAGAAGACGGAGCCCGCCGAAGGCACGGAAAAAAAGACCAAGTGAATCCACTGCAAGCATTCCACGGAGATGCATGAAACACACATCATTAAACATGTTAATCGTTTTTGCATCCATGCGCCAGCCTCCGACACTCCTCAAAACGGAAGTCCGAGGAAGCTGATAACCCATTCATGTGTACCAATGGCTTAAGTGTGGCTGCTTTAATTTGGGTAATTCCTTGCTTGAGTGGATGATTCGGCATGGCTGTCCTTTCTCTTAAGAACACCGTGACTTTTAATTTAGCTGCACACCAAGGACTCTTGGGCTCTCCAGAAAGAGCCTGATTGCAGGACTTTGAAAGGCTCAGCGCCAGAGAAGGGGGCTATATTCCCCCCCCCCCCCGGGTAGGGCTGCCCTCTTCTAACCAAAGGGGCTCAGAGAAATGCCCACAGCCTCCTGATCCCCACGGCCTTCTCTGGAACCAAGTCCCGATCTCCTGCACACAACCACAGGTTTTTCTGAACCGGAAACATAACCCTTAGCCGAGAGGGACCACGTCTTGTAACTCTGCGCACAATGTTTTTGTTTTTTTAAATTCTCACTTCTTTCTTCCCTTCATCCAAGCTGTGAATGACAATTTATTCACTGTTAAAAAGAAAAAGATTGCCTTCGCAGAAGCTGCAAAGAATATTTCCTTTGCTATGGTATATTAAAAGAGATGGAAAAGTTCCTTTTTTGTACATGTATTTGAAAGTTTCACTGTATATATTTTTGTTCAGTGCATAAGAGAGTGTGCCTAGTTTTTATTATTTTATTGTCAATTAAAAGTTTGGTTCCTATGAAAATTGCCTCACTGGTCACTTTATTAAGTCCTGCTATACATACACGTGGAAGTATTCTGCGGGTAGCGGTGAATGTGATGTTACACAGACAGCATGTTACATCTGTATTTTGTCTTTGCAAGTTGTGCAAATTAGTAGTTGTCTTCTTACTGTGGTTGTATATTGATGTTGCGTAGCCTATTCCTGGCAACCCTAAGGTGAACCTATCATGGGGTTTTCTTGGCATGTTTTGTTGGGGGGGGGGATTTGCTATTGCTTGCCTGAGGCTGAGAGTGTGCCTTGGGTTTTCCCCCAGGAAGTCCTTCCCCCAGAAATCCCGTACCCCCAGCACCGGGTAACACCCAGCGCAGGAACGCCACTGAGTTTGGGCACTTAGTCTCTAAACAGTTTGCCATCACTGCCCTAGGTGATGTCCAACGCCCAATGGGACCAAAGTGCAACTGTCATTTTGCTGGCTTCTTTATGTAGCAACATAACAGCAGCCCTTTACTGGATAAAGACCCTATGGAACGGCCCAATTCTAGTTCTCACAGACTTACACCTGTTTATGAAGATATGAGTTCTCAACAGGTTTTCAGCCACCAATCCCCACTGACTGAAAAATGATATCTGCTTGTGTAAGGAACACTTACATAGACTTATTTTCCTAACAGAAGTCTGGCCAGTCAGTGAAGAGAGGGCCATTATTGGTACAGCTGACTCCCTCCTCACTAAGGTTGGCACTATCTATCTAATCTATCTATCTATCTATCTATCTATCTATCTATCTATCTATCTATCTATCTATCATCCAGTTGTTGTTGTGTGCTTTCAAGTTGTTTTTGATTATGCCAATCCTAAGGCAAACCTATCATGGGTTTTCTTGGCAAGATTTGTTCAGAGAGGGTTTGTCATTACCTTCCCTTGAGGCTAAAAGTGTGTGTGACTTGTCCAAGGACACTAATGTGTTTCATGGGCAAAATGGGAATCAAACCCTGCTTTCCAGAGTTGTAGTCCAGCACTCAAACCACTAGCCACAATGGATCTTTTTCAATATGGCATGTGGAAAAAAAATCTCTATTTTTGCACATGCCTTATCCTTATCCTCATCATTTACTTATATAGTGTTATCAATGCACATCGTGTTTTACATAGCAGCTGTCTAAAATCCTTGGGCTTTCAGAAAGACTTCAGGAAATATCTTGAAAATGTTTTATATAAACTAGGGATAAGATCCTGCATGGGCCATGTAGCTAACATGTCATAGCAATGCTCTGTTTCTCAATCTGACACCATAAAACCCACCTTGAAAACCAAATAACCGCAGAACTCAAACCTGCAGCAACACATGTAGCCTGCTATTAACTATATTTATACTCTGTCTTTCCCAAAATTGGGACTCGAGGCAGCTGTCCATACCTTTCCTATTTTGGTCTCAAAGGCAACACTCACACATACACCTAGTAGATGATCAGAAGATGTGAGGAAAATGGTTTCTGCTGACACTACTTTCACTCAAAAATGTAAACAATTGTGTGTTTTTTTATTTGAGATTTACAGGACACAGGTATTACAAACCACTTCTCCTAAGGAGTGCATTGCAGGCTGTGACTGAGGTGCCTCCAAAGTCATGGATGCAGAGACAAGTTTGGCTCTAGATAAAAAGTTTCTGTAAAACAGTTCATTGCTACTTATGAAGAAGTCTTATTCCAAATGGCTACTTGTGGCCACCTTCACCAGTGAGGGAGCCTGGAAGAACTTTCACCAGTCTCCATCCAGCTCTCTCTCACCAGAGTGCTGCTCTTGGTCAGGCCAGGGCCAAACTGATACGCTACTTGAAAGTCAAAATTAAGGCAGCTGCTTGTTAAGTGCTTGGGTCTAAGGGCAAACAATCTTGTGCGATGCTTTCAGGATCCACTGGGCTCTTCTTTATATTGCCACAAACACTGATCTGTCAGTGTAAGAGTGGTCCCCCTTTTCTTGAACCAAAAGAGGACCAGTGTGACCAACAATGGGAATTCAGAAGGATTTCAGAAAGAAGATGCTCTGTTTTCAGGACATTTCTTACAATGACACTGATCACTTGAAAATTAAAAAGTTTGCTTTTCCCCACTATAAATTGGTTGCTGGAATAATTAACACAGATTCCAGCCAAAATGTGGGTTTTCCCTCCAAGTAGCTTTAGGAGTAAGAAACTAATTTTATACCATATAACAAAACGTCTTCTGTATTCTATAAACATGATAGAGAAAAAAGGTAATTACAAAAGGTGCAACATCAAAAAAGTGAAGCTGCCTTTTCAACCAAAGCTCTTGTTCCATACCCCTCCGAGCCCAAGAGTGTAAGAGGTCCTTAAAGGTCTCACAGACCCTCCTCCCAGGGCCACTGCAGGAGAGCCTGCTTAGAAGTTCTTGCCGTGTTGCTGTGCATACCACTGCTGCCTCTGCTTGCGGTTCTCCAGCTCTGTGAGGAGAGCCTGCCGATATGCTTCATACGTCTTCACGATCCGCTCCAATTCCTTCATGAAAAGCAGCTTCAGCATCCCCTGGTAGGTATCCAAGTCTGCGAGTTGGAAGAGTTCCCACTTCAAGATGTGGTCGTACCTGTTGGAAGATCCAAGGGGATATCCTAAGCAACAGTGGGACAGAAATAAAGATAACTGAGGCATCCAGGATAAATAATCTTCCTGTAAAACTCTTTTTGTTGACCTCCAAGGCTCATAGAATGCATTTTGTGTTGATTATATTGTTTGCAACGATATTAATAAAATCCATTAAAAACTTTTTAAAAAAGACAACCCCACTCATAGACACTCAGAGCAGAGGAAGGAGGGATTGCCAAATTGTCTAGCTATGTCCCTGTAGCCAGATGCAAAGTGATTCCTGTATATACTCATTATGTAGAAAGATCTTGTAGCACTTTTGAGACTAACTGAAAGAAAGAAGTTGGCAGCATGAGCTTTTGTACACTAAAGTCTACAAAAGTCTACAGATGCATATGCATCGGAGGAAGGAGAGTTTAGTCTAGGGAAGTTCATGCTGCCAACTTCTTTCCTTCAGTTGTCTCAAAGATCTTTCTACATACTGAATCTACAGACTAACATAGCTATATCTTTGAATTCTGTACACTCATTTATAAGTCTAGACATTTTAGTCAAAAAATTGACCAAAAACCTGTGTTGACTTATCCACAGGTAAATGTAAATAAAGTAGCTTCATTTATATACCGCTTCATATCGCACATGGGATGTTAAGCGGTTTACAACTGTGAGCTGATTGCCCCCCAACATAAAAAGGAACCATCCCCTGGAGAAAGGCAAGAGCATAATCTGTCTTGGAAGCACTGATTCTCCCTCTATTCTCTCGTTCATCCTGCTCTTAGTACAAGCACAAATAGTATAATGCCTGCTGAAATTTTGTAAGTTCTTTGCCATTATTTTCCTTTGCCTTTCTCCCTCAATATGAATGTCTAGTCGTAACCAAATGCAGGGGCAATGCTCATCTCCATTTCTAAGCCGAAGAGCCAGCATTCTCTGAGGACTACTCTGTGTTCATGAGGCCAGCATGACTGCATCGAACGTTGTAACCTTCCCACTGGGAACTGGTACCTACCTATCTACTTTCATTTGCATCCTTTCGAACTGCTAGGCTGGCAGAAGCTGGGACTAATGACAGGAGCTCCCCCCATCATGTGGCACCTGGGCCTCAAACTGCCAACCTTCTGATTGTCAGAACTGGCGTCTTAACCACTAAGCCACTGCATCCCTCGTGCTTTGTTACACGTCCAAGTTTTACCCTTGACTTATCCATGGCTCATATCAAAATTCATTGCCCAAAAACCTGCCTTTGACTTATACATGAGGTTGACTTATAGTCAAGTATATACAGTACATCATCTGCTGAATTCTGTCAAGGCCTCCACAGGACTCAGCAGCTGAGGCAATCATTTTGCACCTGGCTACAGGCACATAGCCACACACCTTGGCAATCAACCCCTCCTCTGCTCTCTTCTGGGCACAAATGGCTGTGGATGGGGTGGCAGCTTTAGACATTATACAGTAAGTTTAGGAGGTGGGTTTGGTTGCTGCATGGGGGGGGGGATCCCAACCCCCATAGGAACCAAAAATAGACATATGCAGGGACAGGCCTATGCCACCCACAGGATGCCAGTCTGGGGTTTATAGGTGGTTTCTAGAAGCATAAAATGTCTTTTAAAGCCATGTTAAACAGCCAATTTCAATAACAGTTCCTGTTAAGACATCCATGATGCTTACGACTGCACCTCAAACACAGCATTCTGGACCCATTCAAGACTACCTTAACCAAGATGCCAACAGGTTTTTTTTTTTTTTTTGGTACAGTTTATAATAAATCAACTCTTTTAAAAAAAAGTTTCATGGACAGTTCTACTGTAATGCTTAAATGCTCAATGCTCACTTCACAGGTGCTCTGGCATAGACCTGAAGCCAGTCAGGGATCTCTGCCGTGTGGTATGGATTTGCAGGCACAAGGATTGGCTGGCTTCTTTCAGCTTGCTGTGGCTGATATTTCACAGGAGGAGGCTGATCGTAACGGGGAACACTGCACAGGGACACAGCAAAGAGCAAAAGAGAGTTATTCAGAGATATATGTATGAAGAAGCCACTGTAGGGTAGTGGTTTGAGCGTTGGACTAGGACTCTGGAGACCAAGTTAGAATCCTAGCTCTTCCACTTAAACCCACTGGGTGACCGTGGGCAAATCATACTCTCAGCCTCGGAGGATGGCAATGGCAAACCCCATGTGTAGAAACTTGCCAAGAAAACCCTGTGATAGGCTTGCCTTAGGGTTGCTATAAGTTGGAAATGACTTGAAGGCACACAACCATCACTATATAAGAGAAGATCCTATAAAGCTCCTATAAGATACTTATAATAGCAGTGAGTTCCACTGCTGTAGGCCAGACAGCAAGAGCCCATCTGCACTATGAGCCACACTCCACTGTTATCTATCTCAACAGGAAACTGACAGGGAGAAATCTAAACCAATGAAGGAGAAGGAGAAGGAGCTGGAGACAGGAGGGGAACTTCTCTCACCCAAGCCTGTCTTCTGGGCTCTGAGGGCCCCCTTGGAAGCCAGGTTTGGAGCAACTGCCTTCCCCTCTTGCTAATGTCTTGGGCTATCTGTTTGTCCATCTCTTCCTTCCTTTGCTGTTGCTGTATCCATGGTCTTTGCTTTCCTTCTTCTGCCAGCACAGTGACACCTCACAGGAGAATCCAACCAGATCTCAACCTTGGACTGGAATGTTTGGTTTTTACCTGGGTTTTCTAACTTGCAAATCTGAGCCACCAGAAGCTACCTCCACACAATTCAATAGTAATAGCAATTACTTTTTTATACCGCTTCAGAGTGAACTCAGCACTCTCTAAGCGGTTTACAATGTGTAAGCCAATTGTCCACAACAACCTGGGGACTCATTTTACTGGCCTACAAAAGGATGGAAGGCTGAGTCAACCTTGGAGCCCTGTGGGGCTCGAACTTACAATGTTGTGGCTGTAGGACTGGGATTTAACCACTGCGCCACCAGGCTCCTTATCAGGAGGTATGAGGAGGCTCCTCTATGCCACTCTACCATTGTAGGACTTGGAAAAACAGTGGAATCAGTCATGCTCTGACCTGTAATTTTCAGTTCCTCTGCTGACAAATTCTATTTAGTATTACAAAAGGCTTTTTGTTTTTAATGGAGGCAAGATGAATTCTTGTTACTGGTGCTCAGTTCCACTGGTGTGGTCATTGGGTCAATATGGTGCCCTCCCCCATACCTAAAATGGTTCTCTAAATTCTCAAAGCAAACCACAAAACATGTATCCAGTGTTTGGGGGCTTATTGTACAGACAGACTGGGATGAAGAGTCTGTACCCCAATCTGTGTTGGAATGATGACGTGTACAGGCCCTGTAGCACACAAAAATGCCTTACTTTCAGTGCTAAGAATATTATCCTTGGGACCCCCCCCCTTTACATCTGTATGAAGACATCATGCCCCACCCACTCCTGTAATATAGGGGGGAAAATGTAGTCATCCCTCCACATTTGCCACTTTGACTTTTGCAGATTTGATTATTTACAGATTTGATTAATATGGTCTCTCTGGGAATCTCTAGGTCCTCCAGCATAACTCTATGGTCAATGTCTGCCAGAAGTTGCACTGGAGGACCTAGAGATTCAAAGACAAACTAATTCTCTAGGCATCTGTAGGTCCTCCAGTGCAATTCTATGGTCAACTCCCAGCAGATGTTGACCTTAGAGTTGTGCTGGAGGATCTGGCGATTCCTAGAGAGGTGTTTTCTCAGGATTAAAAAAAAAGTGTTTTTCAATTTTGCATTTTTTTCACTTTCATGAGAGTCCTGCACCCCTAAGAGGAGGGAGGAGGAGGAAGGATCAGGGCCTCCAAGCCTTGTGTCCCCCTTGAGCAACTCTTGTGCTCCTGCCCCCCGGGGTTCCTGCTCCACCATTTGAGAACCACTGCCTTAGTCTAATATCAACGCATTTATAATAGAGTTTAAATCTGCCAGTCTAAAACTAAGAGATATAGCACAAGCAAAAAGCCATAAAAACAAAGGAAAAAGGAGGCTGACTCCAAAGCCCTCTGCCGTAGCAGTGGGAAGCTTGGGCTAACTACATGTTGTGATGAGCCCTTAATAAGCACGACCGAGGAAAACACCAAGGTCTAGGCAACCCTGGCATTTTGAAGTCTTTGTTCTTCACCTGTGAATCAGAAACAAGGGAAAGTCCTAGCAGGAAGACAATGAATGCTGATCTTCCACAACCCTACATATATATATACATACCTATTGAGAAGTCAGCCACACTAAGGACAGCCTTAAAGTGCATGCTGTGTGGTGCTGGTTTTTGAAGTTTTAAGGGTAGGGATTTAGTTTTATTTTATACTAGTGCTATTTTAATTTGCACTTTTGTATGTTTTAAACTGTACTCTTTTAATTTCAAGCCACTTTGTGTCCAATTTCAGGAAAAAAGCAGGATATAAATATAACAACAACTAAATATCCAAGCAAAATCCAGGAACATCTCACCTTACTGCTTTTTATCTTTCTAATCACTTTTCATCTTTTTAAGAGTTTATTTAAATTACTTTATTGTTTTAAACTGTTCAAATTGTAAAATGCTGAATTCTTCTGATATATAAAGTATAAACATTTATACTTTATATAAATATTTTAATTAATAAATAAATATTCTTAATAGCATGATTCAATTTTAATGTTCATTTCTGTATGTTTTTAGCTGTACCCTTTTTAAAAATGTAAGCCATCATGAGTTCGAATTTTGGGGAAAAGGCAAGCTGATGATGATACAGTCGGCCCTCTGTATCCATGGATTCCTTTTCCATGGACTCAACATCCATAGCTTGAAAATATTAAAAAAGAAAACCTTGATTTTGCCATTTTATACAAAGGCCACTATTTTACTACACCAATGCATTTAATAAATGTTGGTATCCACAGGAGGTATTGGAACCAAACCCCAGTGGATACCAAGGGCCCACTGTAGTAGTAGTAGTAGTAGTAGTAGTAATACCTGGGTGCACAGGGGTGTTTGTACTGTGCTCTTTTATTGATGTGGTCAACATAATACACTCCAAACTCGGCTGATTCGACACGCTCCCATCCTGGAGGTAGCCCTTCCCTCTCCAGAGGATGGCTCCAATGCGTTGTGTTAGTGTTGTGGTCTATGTAGTATTTTCTCCCTCTAAGAGTCCAGTCCACTGACCAGCCAGGAGGGAGTGGTAAATCTTCTGAACTGTGGTTTGTTAAGTTTCCTAGTGATGTAGCTGCGACCCTTCCAATGCCTGGAAAAGCAAAAAAAGGAAAACAGGGTATTAGTGAATCAGTCTTCAATAGGCTTGTTTCAACATAACACAGTTTCTTTCCGTAGAAAAGGAGCACAAGGAATTATAATCAGCTCTGTAACAGGCATCCTCAAGTGTTGATTTACAGTTTCCTGTCATAAGAATTCTGGCCAAAAAAAAAAAATAAAAAAAAATGCTCCATGTTCTTCTGGCTTCCAGACATTTATCCAGACATTGGGAAGTCAAGTTGGAAATATTTTTGAAGTATCCTTCATGTAACTTGGCTATGAATGAGTCCCTAGACCAAGAGACCCTGGTGCACACAGATCTAACCCACAAAGCACATGGCTGTTGCTGAATAACACTT
>CM034701.1:4046033-4059750 GCA_020142125.1 Phrynosoma platyrhinos
CCTCTGAATAAATCCTGCCCAGAAAACCAAGTTATAGCTTTGCCTTAGGGTCTTCATAAGTCGGAAATGACTTGAAGGTATACAAAAACAACAACAACGGCCTCCCTGTGCTGGCTAACATAAAATAGTACCTCTCAGAATCTCATCTTCAAAAGTAGAGATGTGATGGTTGTTAACCACTGGAGGAAATTTAGACTTTGGTCTGAGACTAGATACAGAACTTGAAGAAGACGTCCCAAAGGAACCGTGAAGTTTTAATGATTGAAAATATCAATTTTAGGCTTATAAAAAGGGGTAGGAACAAATGAAAGACCCCAATTTAAAAGAATATTCCTCTTGGCTAAGTATATGTGATGGTAAGTTAATCACTATGTCTGTATTTTTTCTTCTTCTCTGATTGGAACTCATATTGTGTGCTCTCATTTGATTTCAATTGGATCAACTTGGCTGTATTGCTGATTGGAAAAAAACATATCTTGTAATTGATCACCTTTATTAGATGTGTCAATAGAATACCCTGTTCATCTGAAGAGTCTTCCTCAGAAGGGAAGCTTGGCATTTCTTGAAATGTATGTAACATTAAAAGTACCCATTTTGGAGAACCAAAAGTAGACCTCTGGCCAGTTTGAGTTTTTTGTTTGTCCCTGTGGACCCTGAAGGGTTCCAGGGCATAAAAGTGGCCCCTATGACCGATGCAGTTGACCACCTCTGGCTTAGGAGAAGGAGCTTTTGCATAACCCAATCCAAGCATCCTTCAGTATTTTGGGCATGTGCAGATTGTTTACATGCTTGGGATAGTCTGCGCAGGCATTATAGCACAGAACACAGTCCTAATCCAGGCAGGGCAGAAGGAATTCAGATGCAATTGTGATTTCTACACCACCACCCCCGGCCCATTGCAAAGATACAACTTAGGAAGATCTGTTTTTAAAGAGTCCATATATTAAAGTAATACAAAATGTCTATTAACCCCTTTCCCCAACTAAAATAAATCACACTGAATCAAGTAGTTGCAAATAAAAAGATAAAGTCACTGTAAGATAAGCAAACTGACCACTGCTGAATAATTGGGGGTTGGGACCCAAATCAGGGCCATCCATTTGCTTTGGTTGCAGATGCTTGAAATTTGGATTCCTGAGAATTTTACTATTCATTTGAGGTTAAAAGAAGTAGAAATACCCCATTCTCCAGCAATGCTTGAAACATTGTTAGGCTCAATAAAGCATTTAAGGGTGAATGGAGGTGAGCCACGTCTGAGCCATTTCCATGTTCATAGGCTGTAGCATTCATAAGGATATGTGAAGCTGCCACAAACTGAATGCAGCCACTTGAATCTTAAAAGAATAAACCAGGATCTTTTCTGCATGCAAAGCATACCCCAGTTAACGGAGCCTGTGACAATGAAGCTCCTTTTTACCAAGTCTTTTTCCGCCCACCCACCCTGTTCTCTTTTCCTTCTTATCCTCTGTCTAGCTGGAAGTTTTTAAAAACAGCATGGGAATTCAGAGGATGGTGAAGGACTGGAGAAACATATACTTTCAGTCTCAAGTTATAGCAGCGTGTCTGCAGCAAAGAATGCAATAAAGTCCAAGCTGGAAAAGAATGGGATTCTTCTCAAGCCAATCCTACTATGAGAAAAGTGAATTATTCTGCCTCACCAATTACTTCCAGCATGTTTTTAAAAAGCACAGAGCTATAAGTTTGGCCACCAAACTGGAAATCATAACAAAAGTAGAGGCTGGTGAAAGAAAAACAAACTAATCTCTGCATGCATTTTGGAAGAAACTTTCAAATGTTCTGTACAAGGCTCAGATTGTTTTGTTTACGTATGACAAAGCTTATCTGATCTAGTTGTTTCATTTCACATGTGCATAATTTTGAATAAATTTTGAATAAAAAACTTTGGTGAAACATGTTGAACTATTCTATTTTTGTGGTATGGGAACCTCTCTCTCTATTCTTTCTACTATTCTTTCTACCTCTGGTGCAAAAAACTTTTGCTAAGAAGTAATGTCCAGGAAAACATCTATCATATATACTTGACTATAAGCTGACCTCATGTATAAATCAAGGGCAGGTTGTGGGGCCAAAATTATGGATTTTGATATGACCTGTGGATAAATTGAGGGTAAAGTTTAGGGACATATAACAAAGGATCTAAAGGACAAAGTGAAGAAAAAGGATTCCAAAGAGCGCTGCCATTTTCCCACCAGGGATTCAAAAAGGCCAGAAGCAGAGCTGCAATGGAGAGAGTAAAGGGTGTTAATCCTTCTTCTAGGTTCTCCCAGGATGGATTAAGTTTTGCCTTTCATCATTGTACTCAAAGAATGGGATGGTTTCTGTTTTGATAAAAGTCAAGGTATAGTACTTACATTGACCTGTAGATAAGTCGACCCAGGTTTTTCAGGTTGACATGTTTTAGTAAAATTTCTAGACTTATACACGAGTATATACAGTACTTTGTTAACTGAGGTATACCTGTACTTAGCATTTAAGGGTGCATGCCACCAGCATCATCATCCCATTCCTTCTTCCTAACCAGTGTTGAACTTTCTAGAAAGTAAAATAGGAGTTTACAATAAGGCATCCAAAATGGAGTTTGTGCATGTACATGCGAAAACACAAATGTGAGATTCCCTTGGGACAAAGAATGACTAGCCCTGAGAATAGCCATCATCACTAATATTCAAAAGGCAGCATTTAAAAAAACACAACTAAAATATTCAACATTTCAATAAAGTGCATGAGGTGTGCAAAGTTAGGCAGGCATGGCATTGCTAAGACCCCAGCTGGACTGTGGACCCCAAAGTTGGTGAGGCCAGGTTGTTGACTATTCTGCTCAGGTTGGCAATCTTTTCTTCGAGCAAGTAGTTTTTCTTCTCCACAGTTTTATGCCTCTGTTCAGTCATCTCCAGAGCTTTTAGAAGCTGGGCATTCTCAACATAGAGGTCTTTAACCATTTCATTGGCTTTTCTGTTCTTTGTAAGCTGGAACACAGAAGACAAAGGGTTGTTGCGTATAGAGTGAAAAAGGTGACTCTTTCCATCATCCATTTGGCTGTCTCTCTGTGTAGGAACAAGAACTGGATTCAAGTAACTCTTTTCACACTATGGAGTATTGACTTAGGAGCCACCAAGCATCAACAGTGAGGTGTAACTTCATGAGAATCACAGAATTATAAAATCATGAGTTTAAAGGGAACACAAGGGCCATTAATTTCAACTAAAGTACAGTTGCCCCTCCAAAACCCGCGGGGGATCCGTTCCGGACCTCTCTCCCACGAAAATGGCGGCTCGCTAATATTTGAGCCCCATTGAAACTAATGGTGTGCGTGCCCGTGGCGTGTGTGTGAGGACGCTTGTGAGCATGCGTGGCCATTTAAAATATAGGCGCTTGACCCTCCCTGCGAAGAGCGAGACTGCGGACTTGAAGTCTGCGAACGGGGAGGGATAACTGTATTTCCAAGAGATAACCACCTAAACTCTGTTTAAAGACCTCCAACAAGGAGAGTCAATCGCCCTCTGAGGCAGCGTATTCCACTGTTGAACAAATCTTGCTATTAGGAAGATCTTCCTAATGTTTAGGTGGAATCTCTTTTCTTATAAATTGAATCCACTGGTTTTGTGTCCTAGTCTCTGGAGAAGCAGAAAACAAGCTCCCTTCATCTTTTACATGACATCCTTTCAGATATTTATAATGACCATCACGTCACCTCTCATTCTTCTCCTCTACAAGTTAAATATACCCAGCTCTCTAAGTTGCTCTTCATAAGGCTTGGTTTCCAGACATTTAACCATAATGGTCAGCCTTGTTTGGACACATTTCTGCTTGTCAATATCCCTCTTCAACTATGGTGTCCAGAACTGGACACAGGACTCCAGCCAAGGTCTGACAGAAGTAGAACAGAGTGGGATGCTACTTCCCTTGATCTGGACTCTATGTTCCTATTGATGCACCTTAGAATTGCATTGGCTTTTTATGTTTTGCTGCCACTGGGTACTCTGGTCTACCAATTCCCATAGACCAGGGGTAGGCAACCTTTTAGAGCCGGGGGCCGGTCCCGCGAAGCCCTCTCTGCCGCTGGGCCAGGGGGGGGGGATGGCGGCGTGCGCGCGCAACCCCCCCGCACGTGCCGCCGCGGCCGCACGGCAGCCAAAAAGCACGGCGGCGTGCGGCAGTGGCGGCAACCTTCCGCCTGGGCCAGTAAGTACAGGGACCTGGGCCTTAACAGGCCCGCGGGCTGTAGGTTGCCGGTCCCTGCCATAGACCCTTTTCACACATACTGCTTTCAAAGCAAGGCTCACCCACCCATGAAAACTGCTGAGTGACCCTTGACAAGTCACATGCTCTCAGCCTCAAGGAAAGGCAACGGCAAACCTCCTCTGAACAAATGTTGCCAAGAAAACCTAAATAGGTTTGTTTTAGGGTTGCCATAAGTCGGAAATGACCTGAAAGCACACGACACACATTCACCCATTCTATATTTGTGCATTTTGTTTTGCCTTCCTAAATGTGGCACCTTACATTTATCCCTGTTGATCTTCCTTTTGTTAGTTAGGTGCTTTGCAGTGGTGTTACTAGCAAGAGATTCAGGATAGGCAACAGATGTCCTGCCTGTTTTTCTGTCCTCTAGCTTGAACCTCTTTTTGATCATGTCTCTGCTCCAAAGCCATCCTTTGATGCTAAAAGAAAGAATACTTCCAGGAGTGTCTGTTCTCTTCTAAAACAAGGAGAGGACCTTCCATTAAGAGTAGGGGCTGTGAAACTGGCTTGTAGGTTACAAGCAATTTTTTGCAACCCATAAAGCCTCATGTCAGTCTGTCACATTCCCTCCCCAAAAAGTTCAGGTAAAATCCTGTATTCCTCAAAATGACTTCCATATGTTCATCTGTCTACCAGCAAATATCTATCTGGCTGTGTGTGGAGGCACTTTTGGATGGGTGCACCTGTCAGGTGTGTGTGTGAAAATTATCCACTACCTCACCCTGTAGTTTCAAACTCCTTCTTTAATGTACGTGTCTTGAGACCTTTCAGACATACTGCCACTTTCACTGAGCCCCTGGAAGGCAAAATAAGGACACAACTAAGTTGCCTATCTTTGTTGTAGTTGTGTGCTTTCAAGTAGTTTCTGACTTATGGCAGCCCTATGGAGTTTTCTTGGTGAGATATGTTCAGAAGGGGGTTGCCTTCGCCTTCCTCTGAGGCTGAGAGCATGTGACTTGCCCAGCATCACCCAGTAGGTTCCCATGGCTGAGGGGGGATTTGAACCCTACTCTCCAGTGTTATATTCCAACTTGTTCAAACCATTACAGCACACATGCTCTTGCTCTATCTATCACTTCTTTATTTTTGTCTCCTTCATCCAAAGAACCTTTACAATCCCTCCCGCCCCAAATATACAATAAAAGTGTCCAGTAGATGGTAAATGTATAGTCCATTGCTGGTTGGCCATCTGAAGCTTGTATATGCATGTATGATGACCGTAAACCTCTCGAGTGCAGAGACCTGTAATGTGATCTGCTCACTCTTGGGAAAAGGGTGAGATATATAAAAAGAATTGCAAGACAGTGTTAATTTCCCTGCACCAGGATCACTTCCACCCTGGGTTTTCTACTACAAGTGCAAGATGATTACAATTAAAAGCTGCTCAGCACAAGAACGAAACATTTTGGGAAGCATAAAGTTTGAAGCCCTAACTGTACCCCCAAGGCTGGGATGAGGCATTCTGTCATATGCCAAAGAGTTGCACAGTGCTACTCAAGAGGGACTCTCAGACTTTGTGTTCACTGACAAAATAGCAGATGACAACTAAGGAACCCTCTTAAGCTGTACATAGTGGATCATGATTTAAGATGACATTACAAGGATTCCTTAGCTGAGCATAAAAGTTCCACTATGCTATAGCTCTCCTCTTATGTCCTCTAGGACTCACTGTTTAGCGCTGGTGGATATGTTCCCACAGCCAGATGCAAAAAGATGACATCATCTGCTAGGGTTCTCCAGATGTCTCAGCAGGTAATTTCATCATTCTGTGTCCAACTATGGGGACATAACCAGAAGCTTCTCTGATCCCTATCTGTTTATCGCCAGCCATTGAATGGCCATTGAGTGAGAAGATTCAGCAGCCAAATGGTGAGTCCAGGGTGGTGGTGGCTGGGTTACTGCAGAGAGAGGAAGAGAATTCCAATCTCTGCAAGAACCAGAAGAAGACATATGCAGCTGTAAGTTGGACTTGGGTGCAGACAGTGTGATATAGTGGTTTGAGTGTTGGGCTAGACTTTGGAGACCAGGGTTCAATTCCCAGCTCAGCTATGAAGTCCACTGGGTGACCTTGGGCAAGTCACACGTTCTCAGTCTCAGGGGAAGGCAAAGGCAAAACTCCTCTGGACAAATCTTGCCAAGAAAACCCCTTGATAGGCTTGCCATAAGTCTCAAATGACTTGAAGGCATACAACATAACACAAGTTGGACTTAAGCATATGTCCCTGAGAGGATGGCAGGCCTTATGTGCAGCCTTGGGGTTGCAACATGTGCAGATGAGGGGTGGCTCTGTGCGCCTCTTAGAGTCTTCCATCTATAGGGTAGACTCACCTGTTCTTTCAGCTGATTGACTTTGTCTTGGAGAAGCCGCTTCACAAGCCTCAGCTGCTGTTCGACATCCATCATGCGTTTCTCCATGGTCTTTAGCAGCTGCTCATGTCCGCTCTGTAAAAAAGGAGAACCAGACTCAGTGAAGATTAAGAGTCTGAAGGCGTCAGGAGATTATCATTTTCTTACAACATGAACATTTGTGGGCAAGAGCCAGCTTTAGTCAGATGGGGAAAATGGGCTGAGAAAGTGATGGGTCAGGAGACTGGGGAAAGTCTATGCTACATGGCAACACACAAAGAGATGTCTATAGGGATAGGCTCTGAAAGAGAAGCAGACACAAAAAGTCAAGTCTAAATATCAATGAGACCATAAAGACAGGGGCCTTATATGCAAACAGGGTTCCCCATTCAATTCAACAGAGGGCATGATCCATGCACACAAAGGAATCTGCACACAACTGAAATGGGTGGTGGTTTCCATTGAATGGAATGGGTGAAACTCTTACAAGCAGGGAATTCCATCCTTTTGGTGTGGCAGCTCTTCAGAAGGATTCTTGGGCACATCACAGATTGTCATGTCCTGGCACGCTTCATTTTCCCATGGTCAAAAACACTGAGGCACCTGACAACAGTTTGGATACTGAAACCACAGAACGTTTGTGCATAAGAACCACCTTGCTAGATTAGACTAAAGAATGATCTGATTATCTGAACACTGGCTGACAAGATGTTTCTTAGAAAGTCCACAACTAAGAGCCAGTGTGGTGCAGTGGTTTGAGCATTGAACTACGACTCTGGGGACCAGGGTTCAAATCCCCACTCAGTCATGGAAACCCACTGGGTGACCTTGGGCAAGTCACACACTTTGGGCCTCAGAGGGAGGCTAAGGCAATGCCCTCCAAAACAAACCCTGCCAAGAAAACCCCATGGTAGGTTCCCGTAGGGTTGCCATAAGTTGGAAGTGAATTGAAGGCACACAACAACCACCACCATCACAAACAGGCCATAAAGTTGATAGCTCTTCCTCATTGTCTCCTTTTCCAATGCTCAGAACGGAGTTCAGAGGTACCTTGCTTTTGAGATGTTCCTTTGTCAGAACAACTTATGAGCAGATGTACACAAAGGGATCTTGTAACACTAACTGAGCGAAAGAGGTTGTAGCCTAAGCTTTCCTAGACTTGGCTTACTTCCTCAGATGCATGGAATGAACTGGTGTCCAGGAAGGATCTTTATATTCAGACTATATGAATAGCCATAGAAATGTAAAACTTGTGGGAATGGCGATAAGGGGACGAGTTCAGTTTTAATTATGGTTGTTGAAGGACAAAGGCAGGAGGAAGGATGTCCATGCCAGCATTCCCTGAAGATGCCAGCCACAGATGCAGGTGAAATGTCAGGAATAAACTTTTTTAGAACATGGCCACATAGCCGAAAAACCCACCAAAAAACCATGGATGCTGGCCATGAAAGCCTTCGACTTCACAAAGGTATCACTGTTTGCTGGATTATTGTTGTTACTGGAATTGCTATATGGCCAACACGGCTACCCCTGGATGTTTTACAGTCCCTCAGCAATAGATTGAACAGGGATAATGGCTTCCTGACTCACTACACACATTTCAACACTAGCTGACCCCATCCCCAGGAGGATGTCCTACACTCACCTACAGGCTAGTTTCCAATGCCAAACTGGTCTTCTGGAAACTCTTCATTTCCAATACACACTGGCCAGTTCACAATGTCTTTGTTTACTAACAACCATTGTTAAAACTGGACTTGCACTTCATTTCCATACGCAAAGGATTTTGAATCTGAATTGACATTCTCACATACCAATGGCATATATAGGTCTGTCCCTGGTTTCCACTTCACTATAACCATCTGGGGAAGTAGAGTGAAGTCTACGAAAGCTCCTGTTGCCAACTTCTTTCTTTCAGTTAGTCTCAAAGGTGCCACAAGACCTCTCTACATACTGATTCTACAGATTAACATGACTATATCTTTGAATTCTACTGTTATGTAGCTAAAGTTATTGAGAAAGTTAGCAGTGGGAGGGAGGAACAACTGTTCTTCCCGGTGCAAATTCTATTCCTTATATTTTCTGCAGGAGTTTTGTAAAACATGAGAATAGTCCTGCTGGATCAGTGCAAAGACCTGTCTAGGCCAGGATCCTCTTCCTCACTCTTGAAAGCTTAAAAAGTAGAGAAGTCTCTCTACTTTATCTTCTCCAATAACTGGTATTCGGAGGCATATTGTTCTTGATGCTGGTGGTAGCATACAGCCATCATAATTAATAGTCATAGACACCCTTATCTTCCATGAATTCATGGGTCTCATACATAAATTATCTTGTTCGTCACGTCATGCATAATTTCATATACCCTTCTCATTCCCCCTTATTCAACTTATTTCTAAACTAAAATGTCCCAAATGTTGTACCTTGCTTCGTAGGAGAGTTGCTCCAGCTGCCTGATCCTTTGGTCCGTAGCGTTGTGGCACTCCTAGAGCTGCTGGCTTTTAGTTATCACAACTCCAAGCTCTCTTTCCTAGTCACTTGCTAACAGCTCAGACCCTGTCATTGTTTATACTGGTGAAAAATGTCTACATTTGTCTACACTGGTGAAAAATGCCGCACTCACCCTAAAGCTGGTGCTGGCACTCTCCGTGACATAGAGCTACTTCCAGGGAGGAAATGTAGTTTGTGGACCTTAACCTGATTTTGCTTTGAGGTGTTGGTTGAGGTGTTTGCTTTGGGTATTGGAGGAGACCATGGTTCATATCCCTGCTTGGCCATTGAAATCCACAGGGTGATCTTGGGCACAACTTCTCACCTTCAGAGGAAGGCAACAGCAAACCTCCACTGAATAAAGCTGGCCGAGAAAACCATAGGAAAGGGCGGCTTTCGTTCACCCTAAGTCAGAAATGGCTTGAGGGCAAACAACAAAGAGAACAACTGTTAGGATATACAAAATGCAAAACTTCTGCCCAGTCTTCATGGTCTCAGACTATGTCATGCCCAAATTTCAGTTGGTTTATCCTGCTTCTCTTGGGTTTATCTTTAGAGTTTGTTGCCTAAACCTTGCAACAGCCATATGGCTGAATGTTGCATGGAAAAGGAACTTCCAGCCTGCCTAATTAGGACTCCAGCCTAATTAATGGGTACACCAAGCCCTGGTCATTGGGAAGACACAAAGACACTGACGTACTTAAAACGTGTATTTTATTTGCCCAATTACAGTCAAAAAAAGTGTAGCTCTTTCCCCATTTAAAAAGTATTTATACACCTCGTACAAAAACCTTTGTATAAATAACCCAGTTTTCTTTCTTCAAATCCAATATATAAAAATTAGTACCTTTTTTTGTTTAAAAATAGTTACAGCATACAATCTGAGGGGAAAAAATAGTGTTTCTCTTTCCATACTCCCCTGGATAAGCAATTTTTAAATAACATAAATAAAAAAAAGAATTAAAAAATGAAAGATAAGTGTGTGAGTCCTTTTACCTGACACACACATGTGCACAGACACACACACGCACACACAAACAAAAATAAATTCTGACACAAATAAATAAGGGGGGGGAAGAAACCATAATACTGGAGAGATTTGAAAATAAAACAAATTGGGTTTTTTTTCCTCTTTAAATTAAACACCAACAACAACAACAACAAAAAAGCAATTTGATCCCTGGGTTTCTCAGCTTATGCCAGTTTGTGTGAGTAAGGAATGAGGTGCATTAGCAGTCAAGGGGTGTCAGAGGTGACCAATCCGCCGGTACGTATCGGCATGCAAGGATCGCTGCTCCGGAAGCAAGGCCTACGGAAAGAAGGTAAGGAGGACACACTTCACCCACAGGTCTTTGGAAGAAAATAAAATAAAAACCAAAGAGCACATCACACACTTAGTAATGCAAACACATTAGCACTGTTTCGGCCATTGCAGCAACACAGATGCAACAACGAGAGTTAAAAAAGAAAAGCATGCAACACATGCAGTGTATCGCGGAGGTTTGTTTTAAAGATTAGTATCTGCTGTTCAACAAAGGCAAGCGACACACAATCTGGAAACTACAAGAGATTGTTGGAAGAGCCTGGAACAGACCCAGTTGTACATGGGGCAGGAGTGACATTTTTTGGGCTCACATGCTGTCTCTTCTCTTTACATGTTCAAATTTCCTCTCTGACCTTCAAGTTTCAGGCAAATGATAGCTTGTCGTAATGCAGGTTGTTACTTGCACTCCACCATTTGGCAGACAGGAGTTTGCAATCCGCTTAGACCATAGTTTGGAGAGGAAAACACAGATCATGGTTTGCTGATCTGGAGATCACAGGAAACCATGGTTTGCCCAAAAGAGTAAACCAGGGAAGGAATCAAAGCAGGGGAGAGGAGGAAGGCAGGAAACAGGGAGTTTACAAGCTAGATGGTGGCCAAACCATGATTTTGGTTAATGCTTGAAATGATCCGTTATTTACTTCCACATTCCAGTCAGCCTCACACATCATGCAGTGTTTGAATGTGATTCATCTTCTTGTCTAGTATTTTGTGGATTAAAACAGATATTATTGTGTATCTGCAACTAATCTGTTCTTGAACAAGGATTGCTGCTGAAAGTTCTTCTCTCCCACTATTACATGTTGGCCAAAGATGCTCATGATATTAAACCATGGTTTAGTAGCAATAATTTTGAATGCAAGCATTACTTACAAATGATGAAAGTACAGAATAATGCACAGGGTGCAAGGGAGGTCAAAGCCAATTTAGTTTTTTTATGAGAGAGCTGCCTGTCACTTAAAACAAAGGTGTGGCTCTCTAGAAGTTTTGGGACTACAATTCCCAATATCCCTACCTGTTAGCTGCCCATTAATTATTTATTTAAAGTATTTATATCTCATCCTGAATCCAAAGATCTCAAGGCATCTTACTTTAAAGGTCTCAAGGCATCTTACTTTAAATTAAAACAATAAATAAGAATCATTTTAAAAGACTAAAAATATATTAAATTTAATATATTAAAATATATTAAATCCCTTATCAGTTAAAAACCAGACAATTTAAAACCAGTTAAAACAATTTAAAATTCAGGTTGAGTCTCTCTTATGTGGAATTCCGAAATCCGAAATCCTCCAAAATCCAAATTGTTCACATTGGTGGCTGGGATAGTGATACCTTTGCTTTCTGATGGTTCAGCGTACACACACTTTGTTTCATGCATAAAATTATTTTGAAATATTATGCATAAAATTACCTCCAGTCTATATGTATAAAGTATACACATAAGTGAATTTCAAGTTTTGACTTGGGTCCCATTTCCAAGACACAGTTGGCCCTCTGTATCCATGGATTCTTTATCCACGGATTCAATCATCCACAGCTTGAAAGTATTCCAAAAAATTATACATTCCAAAAAGCAAACTTTGATTTTGCTATTTTATGAAAGAGACACCATTTTGCTATGCCACTGTATTTAATGGGATTTGGACATCCATGGATTTTGTTATCTAGGGGATATCCTGGAACCAACCCCCAGGGGATACCAAAGGCCCACTGTATTTCATTATGTCTATGCAAATATTCCAAAATCCCCCCCCAAAAAATAAAAAATAAAAATAAAAAAAAATCCAAAATCCAAAACACTTCTGGTCTCCAGCATTTTGGATAAGGGGGAATCAACCTGTAATACCAACCACAGCATATGCGTAACTTGCATAAAATCAATTAGACCCAACAGTTTTTAAAAAAGGCATGCCTTGACTTGACGTTCAGTGATTCCCAAACTCTGGTCTTCCAGGTATTTTGGACTGCAGCTCCCAGAAGCCTCAGCCATCTTGGCCAATGGTCTGGGATTCTGGGAGCCGAAGTCCAAAACATCTAGAAGGCCAGACTTTAGGAATAACTGCACTGAAATTGTACCAGCATTGGTGCTAACCAGGCCTTCAATACGTCCACCAAGTATTGTTTCAAATTACTGCTATGATGTCTGCAAAAAACCCCTGCTACTTAGCTAACTACTAAGTCCTCCTCTGTTTGGCAGCGTCAGTTGCACGTGGGCTAATAAAAGATGTAGCCTATTTATGGCTACGGAATTAGGAATGCACAAACAAAAGCACAGACATTGATTAGACAAAGTGAATTCAAGGGGAAAGAAAAAGTACTTAAGTGCAACATAATGAATGATGAAACTACAGAGCACTTCAGAAAAAGGTCTGGGAGTTTGAAACTGGCATAAACAGAGAAAGGATCACAGTGAGGAATGAAGAAATGAAGAGGCAGCTACTGGTGGTGGGAGGCAGCATGGTGTAGTGGTTTGAGTGTTAAGACTACGACTCTGGAGACCAGGGTTCGAATCCCTGCTTGGCCATGTAAACCCACTGGGGCAATCTTGGGCAAATCACACTTTTTCAGCCTCAAAGGTCATGGCAAACTCTCTCTGAACAAAGAAATAGGGTGGAACAACCATGCTATTGATGGTACTGGAATTACCAAAAAAGAAAAAAGGTCAGTTCAATTACCCACCTCAATTACTGTATCCCAAATAGCAAAGCAACAGAATAACACTAACAAAGCTTCTCATATACTTGCTAGTGTGACGTAGTGGTTTTGAATGTTGGACTACAACTCTAGAGACTAGGGTTTGATTCCCCACTTAGCCATGAAACCCACTGGATGACCTTGGGCAAGTCACACTCTCTCAGCCTTAGGGGAAGGCAATGGCAAACCTCCTCTGAACATATCTTGCCAAGAAAACCCCATGACAGATTTGCCTTAGGGTTGCCGTAAGTCATAAATGAATCGAAAGCCCACAACAACAACAACAATACTTACAGAACTATATTACAAGCTCAGATATACATTTCAGAAGCCCAGTACAGAAGAGCTTCTGTAATGTACAGTTAGCCCTCCACATCTGCGGCTTTGACTTTCACAGATTTGATTATTCACAGATTTGATTAATATGTTCTCTCTAGGAACAGCTAGGTCCTTCAGCACAACCTCCAGGTTAACATCCACCAGAAATTGTACTGGAGGACCTAAAGATTCTTAGGGAGAACACTTCTCTAGGCATTTATAGGTTTCCCAGCACAATTCTATGGTCAGCTTCAGTCAGATGTTGACCATAAAGTTGCACTG
>CM034701.1:4064910-4075451 GCA_020142125.1 Phrynosoma platyrhinos
TTTTTTCAGTTGAATATGTTCTGTTGTGGGAGTTTCATCTCATAATTGTAATCTCATGCAGACCAGGAGCACTCTGAATCTGTAACTCAAGAGAAATCTCTTGGTGTAATGCCTTGGAAAAAAATGAAAAGATTTCCAGTTTATTTCTTCTTCTAGATAACAACAATGGATACCACATGTAATGAAAACTACCTCCATCACCTGTTCATCCAGTCTGACTTGTTTTTTCCTGAGGCCTTCATTTTCCAAATTGATGGTCTGCAGCTCACGCTCAAGAGAAGTCATCTGGTTGATCTGTCAAGCAGGGAAATAGCATTTTATAGAGCTGGGGAGAACAGTGAGAATCACTAAGTCTACCTGGCTTAACTGAAGTGTAATTTTTGTTGGAAATCAAAAAGAACTTCAGGAGAGATGAGTACCGCAAACTATGCAAACTCCACTATGATCAGTTTGACTCTGAGTTACGCTGGTGATGGTGGGGGTGGAAGCTAAGCTTTGTGTAAAATGGCATCAAGTTGGAGAGCATCCAAGGGTGTAGATACGAGGGGGTGTCATAAAGTAATAATTATCACCCGGAAGTTATTATTTGGGTTCTGTAATTTCAAAGTCCAGGAGTAAGTTGTGCAGCCACTTGATTTCATCACATGCTGCTTTCGCTGAAACACACTCAGCTCCAGTAGAATAATCTGCAATTGTAGATTGCTTCTTACTTGTCCAACTTGCAGCTCCTCCAACATAGGGCCTTTGCAGACTGCCAGAAATAGTGCACATTAAATTGAGGCACTGCCCTGGCTCAGTGCTAAGGAATCATGGGAACTGTAATTTATTGTGGCACCAGAACTCTCTGACAGAGAAGGCTCAATGTCTCAGAAAAAAATACAATTCCCATGACTCCCTAGCACTGAGCCAGGGCAGTGCTTCAATTTAATGTGCACTATTTCTGGCAGTCTGCAAAGGCCCATAGAAGATCAAGTTTCTGGAGGCAGACTTTATGTCTGCCAGATATTATGGTATATTGATAAAATTTTGTCAGTGTCATCATTGGTCCTTAAGTGCATGATGTTAAGAAAATCAGCTCATTGCATCTTTTATCTTTGTGCCAGGTTGTGCCAGAAGTGACTAAAGTGTAAAATCCTTGTAAAGTGCAATCTGCACACTTCTACAATAACGGTATTCGGAGGGCCAAGAAACGCTGGGAAAAATGTGTCAATCTGGATGGTGACTACGTTAACAACTACAAATCAAAACATACTTTGTCAATTTTTTAAAAGTTGATAATTAAAACTTTATGATATCCCTCGTATGGTGGCAGCAAAATGAGGTCATTGCCTCTCAGATAAGAATTTTGCGCTCCCAACAAAATTTTCCTTCACTCCCCAAGTTTCTAGCACTGAAGTGATTTAAAACTTCACTTGACCATTTAGAAATACATTTTGGGCATCCAAAGAAAAGGGGGAGGCAGTTACCAAAAGAATTCAAGCACAGCAAATAAGAGTCCAAAGTGTGAATAACTTTTAATGTCTGACTTCCTGCAATGCTAGAAATTGGGGAGGGGGGGAAAACTGGAATTAAATTTCATTGGGGGCCAGCATTCATTTGGGAGAACAATGCCCAATATACCTCTGTGAGCATGATTTCCCCAAGTGACGGTTATGCATATAAAGGATGAGATAGAGAGTCAAGAATGTAAGGCAAGCTGGATGAGATGATAGTCCATGCAATCCAGCATTTTATTCCCTAAAGTCAGCCCTCCATATCAGTGGAGCATCCAGCAGATGTTGACCACAGAGTTGTGCTGGAGGACCTAGAGAGTCCTCAAAAGAATATATTAATCAAATCTGTGAGTAATCAAATCTGCAAAAGTCAAAGCCACAAAGGTGGAGGACCAATGGTATAGTCAGAAGGATAAACAATATATGCATTATTTAAACGAGTGATTACCAAACCTTGGTCCTCCAGGAGTTTTGGACCTCAAATTCCAGTGCCCCGGACAGTTTGGCCAATACTCGGGAATTCTGGGTGTTCAAGTCCAAAATATCTTGAGGACCAAAGTTTGGGAACCACTGACAACACTGAATTAAACCGAGGTACAAAAGAAACATCCAGTTCAATTGTGGATTTTATATTGGCTCATCCATCAGCCCGGGGGGAAAAAATACTCCCATCTGGGACTGACCTTCCTATTAGCTGAAGTCAGCTCCTTCTGCAGCCTCTCACACTCCCTCTTCAAGCTCAGCTTCTCTTGCTCAATGGCTTTCACAATCCCTGGTTGGCTTTGGTGTTTTTGGTGCTTCAGGGTCAGGACGGTGGATTCCAGCTGCCGTACCTGGCAAGAGCATGGCCCAAATATTATCTTATTTACTCGAGAGGGAAACATAAAATCAAAGAATCACAGAATTTGAAGGGACCACAAAGGTCATCTATTCCAACCACCTGCCATGCAGGAATACACTGTTAAATCACACCAAGGAGATGCCCATCAACCTCTGTTAAAAGACCTCCAAAGATGGAGGATCCACGATGCTCTAAGGCAGCCCAGTCCACTGTGAAACAGCCCTTACAATCAAGAAGTTCTTCTTAATGTTTAAGTGGTATCTTTCCCCCCCTTGTAATTTGAATCCATTGGTTTGTGTTCTAATCTCTGGAGCAAGAAAATACAAGCTTGCTTCATCTTCTACAAGACATCCTTTTAGGAATCATGTCACCTATCATGTTCTTTGTTTGTTGTTGTGTGCCTTCAAGTCGTTTCTGACTTAAGGTGACCTAAGGCACATCTATCATGGGGTTTTCTTGGCAAGTTTTTCAGAGGGGGGTTGCCATTGGCTGAGAGACTGTGACTTGCCCAAGGTCCATCCAGTGGGTTTCTATGTCCAAGCCAGGATTTGAACTCTGGTCCCCCAGTGTCCTAGTCCATCTCTCAAACCATTACACCATGCATCTACTACATGGCATCCCTTTAGGAATCATGGCACCTATCATAGACACATCATATTTAGCACATTCTCATATTTTGCCCATAGTGTTTGGTGTTGGCTGCATTCTATATGCAAATCTCCAGTTATTTTGCTACTTTAACTGTCCTCATACTATTTTAAGCTGGTTTGGTATATCAGCTTGTGAATGCATGTATGGAGAGATAACTAATCAGTGTTAAATCATCATATTCCTGGCAAGGCTGTTTACAATATAAAGGTGAAAATTAACCCATTCAATTAACTTTTCATGCAACGATTTCTGGAATAAAACAGGTACACAAAGGGTGCAGCCACATGGCAGAATTAATGCAGTTTGACATTGCTTTAACTGTCATGGCTCCATCTTATAGAATCCTGGGATTTGTAGTTTGTTGTGGCACCAGAGCTTTCTGACAGAGAAGGCTAAATACCTCACAAAACTACAAATCCCAGAACTCCATAGCATTGAGCCATGGCAGTTAAAGTGGTGTCAAACGGCATTCATTCTGCAGCGTAGATGCAGCCAAAAATAATCTTTTGATGGGGAAATCTCACTACAAGGTCTTTAGTTTACTTAGAAATGAGCTCCCGTAAGAGGAAGGAGAAGTGTGACTTTGTTTGCAAGCAATGCATCTTGACCTTCCTGTGCATATCATAAATTTATAGTTGAAAGAGACCCCAAGGGCTGTCCTCCCATACCTCACCATACAGAAACTTTAGTAATGTTTTTTTGGTATTAAAGCTACTCATAAATCATAATTCTCATGTTTCACTTAATCGCAGTGATTCCCAAACCTTGGTCCTCCACATGTTTTGGACTTCAGTTCCCAGAATTCCCAATTATTGGCCAAACTGGTTAGGGCTTCTAGGAGTTGAAGTCTAAAATACCTGGAGGATCAAAGTTTGGCAAACACTGACTTAATATAATGGCAATAGTAGAGACATAAACAACCAGCAACATTAAAATCATACCTTTAAATTGCAATATCACACACACAGCCTGAATGTATTAACATGTACATAGTTTCATTTGACGAAAGTGAAAATTTGGTAGATTTGATGTTTTCTTAAGAAAACCTTTTAAATAATTATTTTTAATTAAAAAATAAAATTTAAAATTTAAAAATTGTTAATGTTAATTTTTTTTAAAACCTGAGGCTTTTCCTTTCTCCTCTCACTGAGCCTCAACCCACTCACCCCATCTCTTCAGTGTTTTAAAGGGATGCAGGTGAAAGGAACAGCCTGTTTCTGCCAAAAGGCAGATGGAGCAGAGCTGACTACAAATAAATACAATCAGTTGATCTTGCAATGAAATAGAGAAGGTATTTTTAAAGCTATAGTTATGTGTCCAAATGGTTACACAGTGGAAACAAATGGACATGTAAAGTTCAGTCAGTGAACTGCATGATTCTTACTTGTAATTCAATGTCTTTTTCATGCTATGGCAAACCAAAAATAAAAATAATCCCTACATATATGGTTTTTCCAGTCCCAAAATAGTTGTGTTTTTTAACCAATTTTTCTAAGCAAAGAGTTCTAGGGATTTTTCTTTCTTTTTAATGCAGGTATTTTCTGGTGGGCAGGTTGATAAAAACTGCTAGGATACTGATGTGTGTAAATGTATTTGCAACTCTGTATTGACTTCCTTTTTTTCTTTTTCTCAAAAAAACACACATATTTTTAGCATAATCTGAATATTAAAATTCCACTCATGAACCTTTTGAAAGGCTGAATGGACACTCAGTAACAATTTCTTGAAGAATGCCTCAACTGAGAGACAATGAATGGCCATCAATTCAGTATGGCAATGTGAGCAACCGGTCCCCATCAGGTGTAACAGACCGTCTCTCACTTTGCTTCAGTTTGGTATTTATTCTCTAGCTGGTCTGTGTTTGCATCTCCTGCGCTGGTCCCTGCTGACCTGATGCAACATTTAACCCTGTGAGATCAAATGTCAACATTTGACATTTAACACCAGAACTTAGGAAAGTAACTTCTTTGAGCAACCATCTCCCATAATCTCCAAAGCCAGCACTGCAGTCCAGTTCATTAACTTTGCTAAACTATTCTAGACTAGCTGTGAGGATGGATGAAGAAATGCTGCTACCTGTTCCAAGATATATATATTTTTTTTTTGGATAAGGAAAGCTATGTGGATAGCAAGATACATCTGTAAGAGATGCCTGTTTACCTTCTCCCTGGAATGGCTGAGATCTGCCTTGGCGCTCTGGACCTCTCGCTGGAGTCTCTCATTCTCCTGCCTCAACAGCTGCTGCTCCTGCTTGACCAGCTGGTCCAGTTCATCCCAACAGAGCTTCTTCTGCTGGTTCTGCAGCCCTGCTGAGTGCATGGCTACCTCCAGAACCCGATTCTGATGACAGAAAGAGAGTGCGTGGGTCAGGGTCAGAGAACTCTGTAGCACACCAATAGACCTCACCTGGAATAATCCTGTGTCCAGTTCTGGGCACCACAATTCAAGAAGGATGTGGACAAGCTGGAGCGTGTCCAGAGGAGGGCAACCAAAATGGTGAAAGGTCTGGAAACCAAAAAGTCCTATGAGGAGCAGCTTAGGGAGCTGGGTATGTTTAGCCTGGAGAAGAAAAACATGATTGCCATGTTTAAATATTGGAACAGATGTCATATTGACGATGGAGCAAGCTTGATTTCTGTTGTTCTACAGCAGGGGTAGGCAACCTTTTTAAGATCTGGGCCAGTCCCCCGAAGTCCTCCTTTCCACTGGGCTGGGGGGGAATGGCGGCATGCACACCCCTGCCACTACATGCGACCCCCCGCGCGTCCTGCCGCCACCACCGCACATGCTGTGGCCGCCATTTTGATTTTCAAAATGGCGGTCGTGATGTGTTTGTGCATGCGCAGGAGTACTGCGCATGCGCAAACGCGTTGCGGCTGCCATTTTGGAAAACAAAATGGCGGCGGTGTCGTGCGCGGCCGCATGGAGGCAAAAACATGCCATGGCGGCGGTGTGCGGCGGCGGTGACAAGGGTCTGCCTAGGCTGGTAAGTCCGGCGACCTGGGCTGGAACCGGCCCGGGGGCTGTAGGTTGCCGGCCCCTGTTCTAGAGAATAGTACCCAGAGCAATGTATTCAAACTACCAGAAAAGAGATTCCATGTAAACATTATGAAGAACTTCCTGACGCTAAGAGTTGTTAAACATTGGAATATGCTGCCTCAGAGAGTGGTGGAGTCTTCTTCTTTGGTGGTTTTTAAACAGAGGCTGGATGTCCATCTATTGGGAATGCTTTGATTATGTATTCCTGCATGGCAAGGGGTGGGACTGGAATCTCTTTTCCTGTAGTTTGAATCCATTTCTCTGTGCCCTAGTCTCTGGAGTAGCAGAAAGCAAGCTTGCTTCTTCCTCCATATGACATCTTTATTTAAACATGGCTTTCATGTCATCTCTTAACCCTCTCTCCTCCAGGCTAAATATACCCAGCTCCCTAAGATGTTCCTCATAGGGCATGCTATCCAGACCTTTTTACCATTATTGTCAATGATAATGATAATAGGTAAGAAAAGTTCTTTTAACAGTGGGAAAACTGGCCAAATGAGAACCCCTCTGTCCCACCTGGATCCTCCTAAAACATGCAGAGGTTGGAAATTTCACTTTTTGGACTGTAACTCTCACTGACCATGCTGAGTAGGAGATTCTGGGAGCCCCCAGCCCCAACAATACTTGGTTTAAGCTTGGTCAAAAGAGCACAGACTCTGGCAATACAAACAATACAAAACATACAACAGAGCATACAAAGAGACAACCTTGAGACAAGTGCTGCTGAAAGCAAACCTGCCTTCTTTCCCACCCATCTTTGTCCTTCTCTCCCCATGATCTGAAACTGATTCCAGCGCTACCTTATCATTGGCTGTCTGTAGTTGCTTGTGTAATGATATTACATCCTGTTCCAGAGCTTCTTTCTCCTGCTGGGACAACCTGAGGTCTGACCGGAGCCAGGACATTTGATGATTGACATTCTGCATGGCATCTTCAAAACTCTGTATCTTAAAAAGTCCCAGGAAGAAGGAAAAAGAGATCAGTTCAATAGTGATAGGGCATTTAACAAATTTCAAAACCAAAGAGAGAGATATGTAGATGATTGTAGTTTCTGCTTTCCCTCTCCCTTGCCAGACTGCGAGCCATGCACCCAGACTGGATGCAGTTAATAATAATAATAATCATAATAATAAGTTTTATTTGTAACCCGCCCCTCTGCTCAGCAATCGGGGCAGCGTACATCAAATTAAAATAGTACAGTTAAGATCCAGGTTCTCACCCTTCACCCACTACCCTCCCCCCCTTAAAACAATATTAAACATAGTAGAATTAAAATCAAACGTCTAACTAAAATTAAATAATAAAAACAATAACAAATGCCGCTCTCGGTAGAGAGATCAAGGATAAGTGGCTCAAATATGCAGATCCCTGTAAGAAGTTATTCTGGGAAGGCCTGCCGGAAAAACTCCGTCTTAACTGCTTTCTTAAAGGTGGTAAGGGACGTAATAAGACGTTACTCAATAAACATCACAAAGTGAAAAATCGAAATTGATGCTACAGGGCAAAACTTTTATAAAGAGAATATTTTCCAGCCTCCATCATTGCCTGCACTGGAACATGGGGTTCTTTTCTTCTCTACAGAGGTGTAAAGTGAGCAAGGATGATCACAGTTTATTCCCATCTGACACAGGAAAGTCCTACACCCTCCCTTTTCAGAAAGTCCAGAACTGAGACCATTTGATTTTTAAGTAACATGGAAATATATTGTTACAGTAGAATAGGGAGACCAAAGTGAGGAAATGGGGATCTAGAGCTGGGCTGGGAAGACTTTAGCTGTCTAGATGTTTAGGACTCCAGCGCCCACAATCCCTTACCATTACACATGCTGGGCAGGGTTTATGGGAATTGCAAGCCAAAGTATCTGAAGAGCCAAAAGTTCCCCCTGGATGCTCTTTTAACAGTGGTTTTGAGAGACATAGCATTCATGGCTGAACTGGAATAGGAACCTGTGACTCATTGATCCAAGCATTTCTGATGCTATGTCACTCTGATCAGCCACATATCTGAGCATGACTTTGTCCCATCCTGGTATCTGCTGTAATTTTAAAAAGTGACACTCAAATATACAGCTGATGAGAGAGCAACAGGGACAAATATGTTTGGATGGAAGAGGTCCAGGTTCCTACCTTTGCTCAGTCATCCTGGCATCCTTTGAGGTAAACAATAGTATCCCAACTTGGCCTGCCCAGCCAATTTGTTTTTCTGGCAAAATGGGACAAGTCCTCTGAGCTCCTTGGAAGAAGGGTGGGAGAAAGAAGACCCCTGTGGTCCTTTAAAAATGAACAGTTTTATTGCAGGACAAACTCTCATGAGCTGATCTTATCATATGCATAAAGATTTTATCCTCAATTGGCAGATATACATTCAAAGAAACAGAAACAAAGCTCTTTTTCTTAAGAAATGCATGGGTGTGTATATGCATGTGTGTCAAGAAATCACAAACATATAAAATAGACCTTAGGACTTTTTCACAAGGGAGGCAAGCATCCTCCTCCCATGAATAAACAACATTTAATCCCATCAATCATCATTATCGGGATAGTATCCTGTGAATAAAGCAGCAAAATCACACCGCTTTTTATTTTTGGAAAATCCCAAAAATAAAAAGCAGCGTGATTTTGCTGCTTTATTCATGGGATTATATCCTGATAATGATGACATCAGGGGGACATTGTCTGAAAGCATCCCGCTCTTGCGGGATATTGACGGGATTACAATGCCACTTTATTCATGGGAGGAGGACGCTTGCCTCCCATGTGAAAAAGTCCTTAGAGAAGTCAAATGCATCTGTGACAAGAAAAGAGCAAATCCTTATTGCTAGGAATACTATTGTTCTCAGTGATTCTGCATTAACAACTTAATTACAGGAGATACCAATATCTTCCCAAACTTTGGTCCTCCAGGTGTTTTGGACTTCAGTTCCCAGAAGTCCCAGCAAACTTGGCCAACAGTCAGGACATCTGGGAACTAAAGTCCAAAGCACCTGGAAGACCAAAGTTTGGGGACCACAGTGCTAGAAACTTCAAACTGAGAGCCAGTCACACACCTTTTCTTGTGATGTTGCAATCTGTGTTTTCAGTGACTGATTTTGGTGCTCCAGAGATGTCTTCTCCTGCTTCAAGGAAGTGACAAGGTTCTCCAGGAAGGCTGCTTTAGCTAACTGCAATGGAAAGAGAGAAGTCCCAGGCAGGGAAGTTGTTAGTATATGGCCTGGTATCCTGGATTCTTGGGCACCTGCAACAGATCCCTTGCATGCACCACCTTGGTGACTCCCTCATAATTACTTTCTGACCTGGGTCTCCAGAACAGTGCTAACTGGACAGACCTGGCCGCATGTTAACTTTCCACAAGTCCCCAAACTTACATCACTCTTTGGGTTGCCATGATTGCCATGGCCATCTATCGGCTATGCTTTGATTTTGAGTTCCTGTATGGCAGGGGGTTGGACAGGATGGCCCTTGTGGTCTCTTCCAACTCTATAATTCTATGATTCAAAAAATGACTTGAAGGCACAACAACAACAACAATGAAGGTTGCATATGTGACAACATAAGAAGCCCTCACCTTTTCCACACATCTGTTCAGCTCTTCATTGAGAGCTTCCTTCTCTTTCAGCAGCTTCTCATTTTTCACTATGACACTGGAAATCTCATTTTGGAGGTCGGAAAAATCTGGGCATCTGGGCAACTATGGAAGGAAATCAGCTTTAGCATGCAATACCTTGGAAAAGAACTAGTATGCTGTAGTAGGCTGCATATTGGACTACAGTTCTGGAGACCAGGGTTCAAATCCCTGCTTGGCTATGGCAACCCATTGGGTGACCTTGGGAAACCCACACTCTTTCAGCCTCAGGAAAGCAAACCCCTTCTGAACAAATTTCATCCTGAAGGATGATAGGGTTGCCTTAGGATTGCTGTAAGTTGAAAACGATTTGAAGGCACACTATTACAACAATGCTTTGGAAGCTAGGAATGATGCATTTTTTAAAAATCCCCCCTGTATTCCTTAGTGATATGAATGATTGAACATATGTCAATTCTTGACTACTTTGAATGCAATTTTTTTTCTGCTCAAAAGAAAAAAAAAGATTGCACTTATTAAAGGTATATTTTATTTATTAAATTTATTGATATTATTGTCCTGTTGCATAAGAAGAGGCTACTGTCAAGAAATGATATGGAATAACAGAATGGTTTCCCATTGGGAAGGTCAGACAAAGCTACATTTTATCAACCTATTTTGTTTAATTTATATATAGAACATATCATTCAGAAAGTAGGGTTAGAATGAGGGGAAGGAGGCATAAAAAGTGCAAAAGCAGGATTATAGCTAAACATTAAGAAAACAAAAACAACGTCCACAGATGATCTCAAAGGGGCGGGATATAAATAAATTTTATTATTATTATTTACATAACTTTGAACTAGGTAATAAGATCTCAAAATAGTTAATGATTGCCTATATCTTGGCTCAATCATTGATCAAAATGGATACTGTATTCAAGAAATCAGAAGACT
>CM034701.1:4192887-4204599 GCA_020142125.1 Phrynosoma platyrhinos
AATCTCCTTCTTTGGAGGCTTTTAAACAGAGGCTGGATGACCATCTGTTTGGGGTGCTTTGATTCTGTGTTCCTGCATGGAAGAATGGGGTTGGATAGGATGGTATTTTCCAACTCTATGATTCTAACCTGTGGCAGGGCTATCAAAGCAGCACAAGACCAAGAAGGTTTAGTCCTACACTAAAATATGAACACATAATAGGAGCCACAACTGAGAAACCACAACTCATCGTCAATACAAAACAGGGAGTGGTAGCTAACATGTTAGAAGAGAGAAAAGAGCCTTGAAAAATTAGAAAATTAGGCTGAAACTAACAGAAATAAATTCAACAGAGGCAAAATTCTGCATTTAGACTTCAAAAATTGAATGTACACTTATAGGATTGGGATACCTGGTTTAACAGTACATATGAACAGTATCTTCGGATTATTGTTGACTATAAGTTGAATATGACCCAGCAGCGTGATGCTGCAGCAAACAAGGCAAATAAAATTCTAGCCTGCATGAATAGAACCATAGTTTCAAAGACATGGTGGGCAATAGTCCCATTATATTCTGCGCTGGACAGGCCTCACCTGGAGCACTGTGTTCAGCTATAGGCATCTAATTTGGGGAAGGATATGGACAAGTTAGAGCAGGTTCAGAGGATGAAGGATGAAAAGAGGTATAGAGAACAAAATATATGAGGAAAGGTTGAGGGAGTTGGGCCTATTCATCCTGGTGAAAAGAAGACTGAGGGATAATGTAATTGTAGTCTTTAAAGATCTCAAGGGCTCTTACAGAGAAGAGGAGGCATATTTCTTCTCTGCTCCCCCAGAGAGTAGACCAGGTCTAATGGTTTTTAAGTTACAGGAAGATAGATTTCGATTGAATATTAGAAGGAATGTCTTGACAGTAACAGCTGCTCAACAATGGAACTGCAAGTGTCTAGAGAGGTGGTGAGGTTTCCTTTTCAGGATGTCTTCCAAAAGAGGCTGGACAGATACCTGTTGGGGATGCTAAGCTCAGAGGTTCCCAAACTTTGGTCCTCCAGACATTTTGGACTCCAGCTCCTAGAATTCCTAGCTGTTGGCAAAGCCGACTAGGGCTTCTGGGAACTGAAGTTCAAAACATTTTTGGGCGCAGAGTATGGGAAGCTGGAAGCTGGAGCTGGAGATCCTGTATTAAATGGGAGGGAAGGTTGTACTCAATGGCTTAAGGGGCTCCTTCTAACTCTATGAAGACCCTCCTCTGCACAGCAACAAAACAAGCATCAGTAGGCAACAGTACATACAGTACTGTTCTTTTTGGCTAATGTATGTGAAACTAAACCCCTAAATCAAGGATGGGCACAGTGGGGAAGGTCTGATTTTGCTCCCAAGATCTATGGGAGAGGGCTGCATATACTGCCAGATAGGCCAGAAAGTCCACCACAAACCTATTTAAAAGGTAAATAAGCATCCAAGATAGACAATTCACCCTTTGGGATGGGGAAGGGAAGACTAATCCAAGGAGTCTGGTTACCTTGAGGGCCACAAAAATAGCTTGAGGGCCAGGCATATACCAGGAGAGCCACATTTTGGACACCTGTGCCAAAGGTGGGGAATGTTGCAGTGCTCCAGAAATGCAACTCCCATCAACAAAACTAGTAATGAAGAAGGCTGGGAGATGCAGTCCAACAACCTCAGGAGGACTACACTTTCCCTACCCCTACTATAAAACTGTGGGTAACCCCATTCAAAAGCAGGTAATGCTGTTTTATATACACTCTTCAGCAGCATCCACACTGCAGAAGAGATCCAGTTTCACACCACTTTTAACTGCCATTGCTCATTGTTATGGAACTATGGGATTTTTTGTGTGAGACATTTCTTTTCTGTCAGAGAGCTCTGGTGCCATAATAAACTACAATGCCCAGAATCCCATAGCACTGAGCCATGACAGTTAAAGTGGTGTGAAACTGGATTCTCTCTGCAGTGTGGATGCAGCTTTTAAGGAACAAATCTTCTGGTACTATAAAATTAAAACTTTTGTCCAATATTAACTCAGGAACAGAGTGGGGAACATATGAATTATTTTATTTTATTATTTTATTTTATTTTATTTTATTTTATTTTATTTTATTTTATTTTATTATATCCCGCCTTATATCCCAAAATAGCTGAAGTGAAGAGACAGAAGTGTAAGAAAAAACTAAACACACCAAATCCTTGGCAAACTCCTAGCTCCCAGATAAAATTCACAAAGAGGTGGATTACTTAATGTTTGAAGCCCAGGAATAATAGTATTAGCTCATCACACATTAATGCTTTGCTTCTAAGCCTGCAAACAAAACATGGTTATTGTAGGGGAGAGACAAGGAAGGAGAGAAGAAGAGTCCATGCCTATGCACCAGGCATTGCTCAAAAGGAGAAATTTGTATATTGAAAACAGCAGTGCAGTGACAGCAGGTACCTTTATAGGCCACAGTGCAATTCATCTGACACAAAGAAGCAGAGCTTAGGAAAGTTTCCTTTCTGATTACAGAATACTAATATCTTATATGGTAACAGCTGCAAGAGTGATATATTCAAAATACAGGGAAAAATAATAATAAAACTCCAAATATAATCAAATCATAGAGTTGGAAGAGACCCAAGGGCCATCCAATCCAACCGCATCCTGCCATGCAGGAAGACTCAATCAAAGCATCCCCAACAGATGACTATCCTACCTCTGTTTAAAAAACTTTAAAAAATACATTGGCTGGAAAAACATATGGATTTAGCCAAACTAGGCAAGTTAACAAACTTACTAAAAGAGAATTCTATAGATATTTGTTTAAAGAATTGGCAGCCTTTTATAGATTACGTAGCAAAGGAACGTGGCATAATGGTTGAGTGGTGGACTACAACTCTGGAGATCAGGGTTTGATTCCCAGCTTGGCCATGAAATCCAGTGGGTGACCTTGGGCAAGTCACACTCTCTCAGACTCGGGGAAAGGCAATGGCAAACCTCTGAAAAATCTTGCCAGGAAAAGCCCATGAGAGGCTCTCCTTAGGGTTACTATAAGTCAGAAAGAACTTTAAGGCACATATCAACAGCAGCAGCAGCAAAGGAAAACAGAGGAATTTTTGGAGGATATTTGGGACCGCCAAATATTCCCCCCAAATTACATATTTCTGCATTTTTTTCTTTTGCAAATATACACACATAATACACACACCTCACAGCCTCTAGGTAGCAACGGAAGTGATTACAGTTGTTTTAGGCACAGAAGAGGCCTTTTTTTGCAACAGGAAATCCATTACATTATGACTTCCACTCATCTTCCTGTGGCAAAGAGGACCTTATCTGGCCAGGGGAACCCAAAACTTAGCAAAAATTGCAGGCGGTGGTGTTCATATTTTGGGATCAAAAAATTCCCCTAAAGTTCCCATGTAGGTCCAATATGACCCACCTAGTCCCTGGCAGCTACCCACTCCTGATTTATACCAGTGAAACCATTAATATACATGGAAGTTTACAGAAAGAAGGAAAAGAAAAGAGTATTTGTGTATTAGGTTCCTCTGTCAAAGAATTTACAAAGCAGCCTCCCCCAACCTGGTGCTCCCTCTGGATGTACTGGGCAACATCTCTCAAGCTCAAGATGCATTGGACTACAACTCCCACCCTCCCCAGCCAATCATGCTTGTAATAGAAGTAATCTGAAAGGCACCAACTTGAGGAAGACTCACTTACAGGCTAAAAATTGAGAGAAAGAGAACTGAAAGGAGGAAGAGAAAAGCGTGACACAGGAGATGGCAAGAGCCAAATGCTGTCACATTTACAACACAGGGACTTAATTGTGGATGAGGTTCTGGGTGGCTATCCTCTCACAGGAATGTTTGTTTGTTTGTTGTGGTTGTTTTTATAAAACAACTTTCCAACTTGAAGGTACACAACCTTCTGGGTGGCTATCCTCTCACAGGAATGATTGTTTGTTTGTTGTGGTTGTGTGCCTTCAAGTAGTTTCCAACTTATGGCAACCCTAAGACCACCCTACCATGGGGTTTTCTTGCCAAGATTTGTTCAGAGGAGGTTTGCCATTGCCTTCCCCTGAGGCTGAGAGTGTGTGATCTGCCCAGGGTCACCCAGTGGGTGTCCATGGCCAAGAGGGACTTGAACCTTGGTCTCCAGAGTTGTAGTCCAACACTCAAATCACTAGGCCTATCACCTCAGAATGGGCATGGGTCTGGTTTCTTGATAATGCTTCCTGTTGTCAAAACTCCCTGCTTGTGGAAAGCTAATCACTCAGAGAGAAGTTACTGATCTGATCCCTGTCCCTGACTTGCTGCCTTTCCACATGCAAGGAATTTTGCAAGCCAAGCCATACATACATACTGAAGTGGCACAGTCCCAGAAAGGCTGTGCCACTACTGATGAACAATCTTGCAAGACTGTTTTTCCCCTCCTCCAAAATTGCACTGTGGCTTTTTTCTGTCCAAACCCATATTTTATTCTTGTTTGCTTAAACATTACTGAACGTTTCTGAAAATGGGAAAGATCTTCATTTCAAGGTTTGAGAGGTAACCGACTTCCAATGATATAACTTTATTTGTTGTTACTTGTGCTGCCCTTTGTTTTTTCACTACTTTTAATTTGTGTGTGTGGAGAAATAATAATCATATGAGCTAATCACAAATTAACATGTCCTTCTAATCGTACAAATATAATATTTTAACAGTAGGGGATTTTAGAGAGTGGGAGAAAAGGTTGGTGGAAGAGCCAGCATGTTGCAGTGGTTTGATTGCTGGACTAGGATGTTGGAAGATTAGGGTTCAAATCAGCCATCGAAACCCAAGGGTGACTGTGGGGGAAGTCACACTATCTCAGCTTCAAAGGGAGGCAAACCTCATCCAAACCAATCTGGCCATGATTAAGCCAGTATGGTATAGTGGGCTGAGTGCTGGGATTGGACTCTAGGAGATCAGGGTTCATATCCCAGGTTCATAGTCATGCCCCAACCAGGTGACCTTGGGCGAAGTTCCACTCTCTCAGCCTCAGTGGAAGGCAGTAGAAAAACTTCCTCTAAGTAAATATTTTTTAAAAAACATTTTGAAAGGGTTGGCATAAGCCGGAGTTGACTTTAAGCCACAACATAACAACAAATGGGTATATAGAGACCTTAACAGAATAGCATAAAAACCTGAAAAAACCCAGTCAAAACACTTCCAACAAATGACCTTTCAAAGTAACTTTTGAAAGTAACTAGAAACAGTTTCTCATTACACCTCTAAAGCAAAATCAAGGTGTTTTTTTAAACTCTTGAAATGTGAAATTTTAAACATGTACAACATGATTTAAAAAATTCTTTTAGTCCTTTCAAGCTGTTTCAACCTGTTTGAAGTGTTAAATATGTTTTTATCTTGTTCTTTATTGATTTTAACCTGGAATTGTTTATACTGTTTAATCCATTTGCTGTCCTGAGACCTCACGATATAAGGATGGGATAAAATCATCTTAATAAGTATATAAAAACATAAATTTAATAATCAGGTAAGTGAGTGGCTTGTTAACAGGTGACCTCTGAGCTCCAATTATTCCACTTGGAACATCTAATGGCTGTTTTGGAAAAAAAAATCACTCTCCAAAGGAATGGGCCCAAAGCAAAGCCGGTAACTTCTTTCAAAATGTTAGAGTTGCCTCAGATTTCCACTTTTCTCAATCACTTCACAGGCTGCAGCTGTTGTGGATTGATTAATTGTCAAGCAGTCAAGCAATTAACATCCCTCTTAATTGAACAGTTGGGTGTTGTCTCAGCAGCAAGAGTACCACTGTCAGAAGCAGGTAATGACATTGGCAGCAAGCATTTGTGCCAATACAACAGGGCAGAGCCTACCCCACAGAAGTGCAAGTTTGCAAGCAAGTCTGTAGGAACATACTAAGTCTCTACTAACCTTCTTTGGCACAAGAACAAATATATGTTGCCCATTTGGGGCACACAATTAGTCCAAAGGAAAGGCAGAGAACCACAGAGATGCCCAAAAGGGTTAACTGCAGCTTTGTGTGCTATTTGTGGTGTCCTGTCTACCATTTCAAGTGATGAGTGCACCTGTGTTGCACAGCTATGTGCCACTTTATGTTACCACTTTAACTGCCATAGCTCCATCCTATGGATCCACTGGATTTGGAGTTTGGTGGGGTGCATAGAAATCTCTGACAGATGGTTCTAATGTTGATAATAGAGTGCCCTGTCGCCAAACTACAAATGCTAGGACTTCATAGTCATGCATAGTCAAGGGTGTCAAGCCACTAGAACCGTGGCTGTTTGTTGTTGTTGTTGTTGTTGTGTGCCTCCAAGTTGTTTCTGACTTATGGCAGCCCTAAGGCAAACCTATCACAAGGTTTTCCTGGCAGGTTTCTTCAGATGGGGTTTTCCATACCTTCCTCTGAGGCTGAGAGAGTGCGACGTGCCCAAGGTTAGCCAGCGGGCTTCCATGGCTGTGTGGGGAATCAAACCCTGGTCTCCAGAGTCAGGATCAAATGCTCAAAATGTGCATACCCTCCCCCCGCCCCCGTAGGTGCAGCACTTTGGATAGCTCCATTAAATTTCTGACCAAAACCTGGGACTGATTTACTGCCGTGATGAAACAGGAGCCGCTACTGCCAACAACATTTGTTGCCCATCCTAACAAATTATCTTCCATGCTGGTTGGGCGACACAGTGCCCAACAGGAGGAGAGAAGAATACATAATTTTCCTGTATGTCACACTGCAGTGAAGAGCATAAGCTCAGAACCACTGTTTAAAAAAGAATAGGAGGAGAGTGGAGAATCCTGGTATCCTTTGCCATCCATTTCTACAACATGTGAAAATTACCGTATCTTGCCAAACCTCTCATTTCACAAACAAAACTAAGCCATGCTTCATAGGAACAGAGCCAGAAAAAGGATCACAGAATCAAAGAACTGGAAGGGACAGCAAAGGCCATCTAATCTGACCTCCTGCCATGAAGATATATACAACTATAGCATTCCTTCAAACTCTGTTTAATGACCACCAGCCTCCAAGGCAGTCCTTTCCACAATCCAACCAACACAAAGCAGCAAGTGGCACCCACAGTAGCCAACAATCACACTGCAATCCACTCAAGACACTTTCTTTAAGGTTCACAAAGTCAAACTCACAGCTGGTAACTAACTGCAAGCACCCACCAAGCAAGAAATTTATTTATTTAATTTATATTCTGCCTTTGTCCCAAAATGGAACCCAGAAGGTGGCTTAGAATTTTAAGTTAGAAAACATTAAATACATAAACCAATTAAAAACACGTGAAACAATGAAAAGCACATTAAAAGCACAGTAAAGATTTTAAAAAAACAGCACACCTCATTAAAAGATCTTTCTCCCAATTAAAAGATGGAAGCTTCTTTAAATAAAAGGGGTCCTTTTTCCACTTGCTTCAACCAGTTCCAGACATTGGTGCAGAACTTATTGTCATTTATTGCTCCCTCTCATGACTCCTAACCCCAATTATTTGGGACAGGCAATATTTTTAAATTTAAAAAATTAAAACTCCTTTCAAGGTGGCAAAGAAAGGGAATTTATTAGCCAGGCTGCGCTTAGTGGAAGACTAACCAAGGATGAAGTTGCCCAGAGTGTGCTCTAGGAATTTATGATAATAGTGTTGGAACAAGACGTGAATATTCAAGACACTCCAGCATTTGCATCGTAATGGTTCCCCCCTCCAGTCCAAGAACAAGCTATTCCACTGATAAGGAGAGGAAGAAAGACAGTTTTCCTATCTGTTATTATTTTGTAGAAAGGAAACAAAGAAAATTGCAAATGGATGATGGGCCAGCACAGTTTCTCCAAATTTCTTACATGAGATAAAACCTCAAAAAGATGGTTTATTCTCTTCTTATTTTTGAAGGATGCCACCAAACCCAGGGTTTATATGTGGAGAGGGGGGAACTGAAGCCAGAAAGGGGACAAGAAATATCAAGTCTGCTCCTGTCCTGCCAATGACACTGTTGTCTAGGAATAGCAATTACGTAATTGGCAAGCTCACTACACCATACTTTCTTTCCGAGAGAGAGGGAAATCTTTTGTTCTGTACCATATCAGCCTGGGGGAGCTTGCCAAAAAACATAGGCCATGTAACTGATAACCTGGAAAGCCTCTCTTCAAACTGCAACTTTTAAAATAAAACAAATTTGAGCTTGTTTGAGCAAAGTTTGAAGGAAGAGACAAAAACAATAAATAAGAACACACACAAAATCAATTCCACATAGTAAGCAACAGACAGGCTCTCTCAGATCGATCTCTTTCCTCTCTTAATCTCTTGACCGTTCCAGGATATATAAATTGATACCCTGAGTTTTACCTGCCCTGGGTTTGAAAAGGTGGATAAGCCATATGGTTCAGTTTGCAAGGGTTTGGGGGAGCAGATGGAATAATACATCTCCTTCCTCTTCTAGGGAACCTTCCTTTGCCTTTCTTCCTGGAAAGGGATGTCTTTCCTGACTCGCTTCTTAAGCCCTTTTCTTTTTGGAAGAGCCAGACAACAGATGTGCCCTCTTTTAAGTTTCTCAAAGCCAAAAGCTTTGAGAGAAGCAGGACAAGTGAAGAGGGGAATCCCAGACTCCTACTATTCTAGCAAGTCTCCATACTAATTTTTTTAAGTTTAAAGAACAATTTGTGCTTAAGCACAAACACTCTTGCTAATGAGTACCCAGCTTATTGGCAGCAATAGGCTAACACATTGTAAACCACTACATAATTAAGTGTACAGCACTATAAAGCAGTATAGAAATGAAAGTGCTATTGCTATGCGCCTTTTTAAAAAATCTAGCAAGTCTATGCTTTTCTTTTTAAAGTTTAAGGAACCATTCAAGGCTCTAACATCAACACGTACAAACACAAACAGGCACTATACTTTTCCAGCACATAAACATTGCATTAAATATTTGCACTGATTTTTTTTTAACATTTAAAGACCTCTTTGCAAAGCAATACTTTCCCCTTACCTTTAGGCAGTCAGACTCTTCTCTATAAAGCCCAAGGACCCCTGACCCTTTGCCCAAAGCTGGAGTGAGCGAACCTTGGCAGCCCAGCCTTGCAATTGACAAGAAACAATGAAACCGACTAGACCTTCCCTCTCCCTTTTCCCCCTTTCTCCATTGTCCAGGCTGAATGAAAGGCAGTGAGGAGGGAGAAAGGGAAAGCGGATTGTGCTGAAGGCAGGTGCTCTTACAGCAGCTTTTAGGGGTTGCGGTGGAAGGATGATAATCAAAGGATGATATTTCAGCATCTGAAAAGTCTGAACAGGGCTCTAGTTCTTTCTACAGTAACCCAGGAACCATGCAAAGGGGGAAAACCAAGAGATGGTGGGGTGACAGAAAGCCAGTCCCAACATGAATAAAGCTGGTGGATCCTTTGCAGAAAGGGGTCTATGCCACCCCAGGGTAAATCCCATGGCTGCCATGAGTCTACTCTGGCTAGGACTATATATGTGGCGTCTGTGTGCCGTGTGCCTTCGAGTCCTTTCTTATTTTTCAATTTTTTATAAACATTAGTCAAAATAAACAAAAAAACATAAAAGCAAACAAACTGACAAAAAAAATCCCTCCCATCATATAAAATGTATAAACCATTCTCATCCTTACTTACAATCTCTTCCTAACCACATTTTAAAATATATCATCAAACAATATCAAACAATGTCAACTCAAACAATATATGCATATTTTGAGAACTTGAGCTTGTATACCTTGACTGGATGCCTAAATTTTGGGTCTATGGACCATATTAAATTATGACTGGCTGAATGTCTTATTAGCTTGAATAGAAGAAACAAACAGCCTCTACCAACTGAAATTCATATTAATGAATATTTTCAATCCCCCCCCCCAAGTTCTCATCTACCACATCCCTTCTTCTACCATCTTCTACTTAATTCTCTCTTACAATCCTTCTTCTCCCCGATACTAAATATTTCCTTATACCTGCTAGGTCTTTCCTTAACCTTACTCTTGCCATCTCTTTCCTCTGTACCTACACTAACACATTTCCATTCTCCATCCTCCTTCCACCTTCCTTCCAACTTATGGAGACCCTAAAAGGCAAACCTATCCTGGGGTTTTCTTGGCAAGTTTTGCTCAGAGGAGGTTTGCCAGGGCCTTCCCCTGAGGCTGAGAAAGTGGTGCTGTATTGTTTTAAAGTATTTTTATAACGTGAAGTCATAGGCTTTCATGGCCGGCATCCATAGTTTTTTTGTGGATTTTTTCAGGCTGTGTGGCCCTGTTCTAGAGGAGTTTCTTTCTGACGTTTCGCCAGCCACAGATGCTGGCGAAACGTCAGAAAGAAACTCCTCTAGAATATGGCCACACAGCCCGAAAAAAACCACAAAAAAAACTATTTTTATAACATTTTAATCTAATTTTATTTTATTCTTTTAACATGTAATTTGTTTTAATACTGTAATAATTTTAATTCTACTTAAATGTACCATTTTTGTATGCTTTTTAATTGTTGTTTTTTAATGTTGTGATCTGCCCTGAGTCCCAGTTTTGGGGAAAGGGTGGAATAATAATAATAATAATAATAATAATAATAATAATAATAATAATAATAATAATAATAATAATAATAATAATAATAATAATAATAATAATAATAATAATAATAAGGCTCAAGGCCACCCAGTGGGTTTCATGCCTGAACTGGGAATCAAACCCTGGTCTCTAGAGTCTAGAAATTGGGATTTCCCACCAGAGGAGTTTTGCAAAAAGAGGGATTTGCAACACCACCTTCCTCTCCGATCCAAGCAGAGCTACTGCTTTCCGAGCCCCCCCCCCAAAAAAAAGGGGGGCTACAGAAGTGATGGCCTAGCGGTTTCAGTGGTAGCCTCGGACTCCAGAGACCAGGGTTCAAATCCCGACTCGGCCATGAAAACCCACTGGGTGACCCTGGGCAAGTCACACCCTCTCAGCCTCAGAGGATAGTCATGGTAACCCCCTCTGAACAAATCTTGCCAAGAAAACCCCATGATAGTTTCACTTTAGGGTCGCCATAAGTCGGAAGTGACTTGGAGGCACACAACAACAACAACAGAAGTGATGCAGACACAGACCACCCAAGGTCCAGCAGCCCCCCAACTCACCTGCCCAGGAGGGAATGGTGCTCCACACCTTTGCCAATGCTTCTGCAGGTGTGGCCAGCACTGCCAAAAGCACCGTCTTCCTCCTTGGCAGTGCCTTCCTCTTCTTTGCAGCGCCTTCCTCCAGCCTGCAAGCAGAGCCCAAAGAGGGAGGCTATTGTTAGCAGACTCAGCTTGGGGGTCTTTGGGGGAGGAGCAGGGGGCAAGGTGGAAGAGCCCCAGAGACATTAGCATCTCAAAGAGGGGGGGAGGAGAGAGAGGAGGAGGAGAGAAGCCAAAAAAAACCCTAGATCACTCCTCCTTCTCCTCCTCTTCTTCCCCCCCCAGATGCTAATATCTCTGGGGCTCTTCCACCCTGCAAGGACCCCCAAACACAAGCACCCTCCCCACCCACCCGAAAAAACTACACAGCAAACCAGGCTCCCTCTTCTTCATAGTTCGAGACTGTGGACAAAGACACACTGCAGAAATAATCCAGTTTGAGACCGCTTTAATTGCCCTGGCTCACTGCTAAGGGGTCCTGGGAACTGCAATTTGTGGTGACACTAGAGAGAGAGAAAAAGATGGCTAAGGGCCTTTGCAGACTGCCAGAAATAGTGCAAATTGAGTCC
>CM034701.1:4297470-4310753 GCA_020142125.1 Phrynosoma platyrhinos
AGAGAATAGGACATGGAACAATGGATGCAAGCTGCAGGAAAAGAGATTAGACCCAAACATTAGGAAGAACATCCTGACTTTAAGAGCTCTTTGACAGCAGAAGATGCTGCTTCCTTGGAGGGTGGTGGAGTCTCCTTCTTTGGAGGTTTTTAAACAGAAGCTGGATGGCCATCTGTCAGGAGTGCTTTGATTGTGTCTTCCTGCATGGCAGAACTGGGTTGGACTGGATGTACTTTGGGGTCTCTTCCAACTCTTTGATTCTAAGACTAATGCTCTGTCTATGCCACACAGTCTCACAAGAGAGTCACACAATCTGGCCCTAAATGTAGAACCTCCGCTTCCCTTTTTAACAATCCCAGCAAATTTCTAGTCCTGTCTGCCATGGAAACCCACTGGGTGACCTTGGGCAAATCACATTCTCTCAGCCTCTGAGGAAGGCAACGGCAAGCCTCCTCTGAAGAAATCTTGGCAAGAAAACCCCGTAATAGGATCTCCATAAGTCAGAGATGATTTGAAAGCACACCACAGCAAGGTCAACAAAGATATGTTTGCAACAGAGCTGCAGCTAAGGTTACAGAAATCCAGAATGATGGATGAAATATATCCTACGCAGAAATATCACAGTTGCATATGGGGGTTTGGGGGCTGGTTGTGGGAGAGAGAAATAACCGAAACCAGAAAATTGGCAACAAAGCCTTTTAAAGTAGTTCTTGCATCCTTGCTACAAGTATATTTAAAACCAGTATTTGCAAGTTACATGAAATGAAATGCCTATTTGAATAAACTTGGAATAAATTGAATATTTTCAAGATGCCAGGTACAAAGATCCTTTATTTAGAGAGGTGTTTGGCCATTATGACATTGCTATAGAAAGGGACTTTTTTTTAATGTGGGAGGTCTGTACTTCTATTGTCATCACTGTTTTAAATGTTTTAAAACTGTTTTGTAGTAATAGGGACAGATTATTTTATTTTTAAAAACTTTTGTATTTTAAATGTGTGGGTTGTTGTTGTTTTTTAGCTCTATTTGGTTTTAATCTATGGAAGTGAGTCACCTTGGGCCTCTTCTTGGGAGAAGGAAGGGATATAAATTTAAATAAATGAATGAATAATCAGGATCCCAAGTATCCAAAGCAGCCTTCAAGCACTGCTTACACCTTTGCACAAAACTGTGGCACAGAGCTTGGTAAAGTTACTTTTTGGAGCTGCAGCTTCCCAAATCCACCCGCCAGCATGACTAATGAATTACAACATGGCCAGTGGATGACAGCTCACAGACCATGCTGACTGAGGGATTCTGGGAGACGCAGTCCTAAAAGCACCCTTTTCAAGTTCTGTGCAGGCAATTGGTGTGATTCTGGCAATAATGACAACAGAGAATCTTGACAAATTCAACCTGGACAATGAAGAAAATAAAATAGTAAAAGAATTCCCATCCCTGGGATCAAACATTGATAGAAATGGGGACTGCAGCCAGGAAATCAGAAGAAGACTAAGAATGGGGAGGGTGGCTATAAAAGAGCTAGAAAAGATCCTAAAATGCAAAGATAGACAACTCAGAACAAAAGTCAGAATCATACAAGACATCGTATTCCCTATTGCCATGGATGGATGTGAGAGCTGGACAGTCAAGAAAGAGGATAGGAGGAAAACCAATACATTTGAAAGAATGTGGGGCTGGAGAAGAGTGCTGAGGATCCCATGGAGAGCCAAAAGGACAAACAAATGGGTCCTTGAGCAGATCAAGCCAGAGAGATCCTAGAAGCCAAGATGACAAGACGTAGACCAGGGGTAGGCAACCTTTCCCCTTTAAGGGCCGAGGGACTTCAGCTCCCAGAATCCCAGGAGGTATTGTCCAACATGGGACTATTGGCCAACATGGCTGAGGCTTCTGGGAGATGAAGTCCGTTGGCCTTTATAGGGGAAAGGTTGCCTACCCCGACTTAGACTGTCGTACTTTGGACACATCATGAGAAGGCATGAATCATTGGGAAAGAGTCTGAAAGACAATAATGTTCGGAAAGGTGGAGGGAAGTAGGAAGAGATGAAGGCCACAGCCCAGATGGAGGGACTCTATTAAGGAGCTCAAGAGTATTACGGGGTTTCAGGACTTAAGAAGAGCAGTGGAGGACAGAGGGTCTTTTTGGAGGTGTCTCATCCACAGGATCACTATGGGTTGAGATCGACTCAAGGGTAGTTACCAAGAACAAAAGTTGGAGAACAAGGGCAGTTTAGTAGAAGAAATACCCAACCCGAGTGTCTTTGCTCACATATCTAACCTAGTGTGCATGTGTGATGAAAATACCCTCCCATCCCCTAAAGGATATTTGGGGGCAAAAAAAAAAAAATTAAAAAGGAAAAATGACCTCTTTCATTCTTTTTTGCACCCTCCATCCCTGATTTGGTGGGCATTCTATGAGCTGCAACCTAGGGGCAACTAATGGCTTGCATGTCAGTGGGGCAGTGAATCTGGTCTGGGTTTTATTCCAAAATTTAACGGAGCTGCCCAAAGCACTGACCCTATTCTCAGGATGGGCTGCTCCTTTATGTTGTTGTTGTGTGCCTTCAGGTCGTTTCCAACTTGTGGCAACCCTAAGGCAAGTTTCCTTGGTTTGGCAAGTTTCTTTGGGGGGTGGACAGGTGGACTTGCCATTGCTATCTTCTCAGGCTGAGAGAATGTGACTTGCCCAAAGTCACCCAGTGGGTTTTCATGACCCAGGTGGGATTTGAGCCCTGATCTCCAATACTCAAACCGTTACATCAGACTGGCCCCTTATCTCTTTTATAGCCCCAATTAAAATCTAAAGCAGATTCAGCACTGCCAAGGAAGGTACCATCTGGCACTGCAGCTAACTCACTGGACGCCTGTGGGACTCATGGGATGAAATAAATCCAACCAAATCAAAAGACAGCTGTTTTCCAGACATTTCACTACAGCCACAGAAACGCAAACCCGTTGCCGATGCTTACAGTCCCGGAGGTTGAAATCGTTGGGAGCCCGAGCAGACCACAGCCTCATGGTATTGACAGTGTTGTTCATGTAGCCGGGAACAGGAGTGTCGTAGGGCAGAGCCAGGACCACCTGTGGGCAGAAAAGGGGCATGTCATATTGGCATTACTCTGAAAAGGGGCTGGCTGCAGGACCCATTATTGCAAATGTGGGCAACCTAGTTCAGTCCGTGGGCCAAATTCAATGTTAGAGGTATTTGTGGAGGCTACATTCCTGTGCACATTTTAGCTTTAATCTCTCCCTGCCAGCAACCGAGTCTTAGGAGAGAGATTCCAGTCATTTAGAACAGGGAAAACTCAGAATAAAGTAGGAGACCCTCCAAACCAGGGGTAAGCAACCTAAGGCCTCGGGGGGCCAGATGCGGCCCCCCGAGGCCTTTGGACCGGCCTGGCCGCCCGCCATAATAATATTGATTATTGTTGTTATTACTTGTTCTTGGGGTTTTCTTGGCAAAATCTCCACAGGGGGTTTGCCATGGCTTTTCTGGGGCTGAGAGAGTGTGCATGCATATTTTTATTATTTTTTTAATTTTTAATTTTTATTTATTTATTTATTTATTTGTTTGTTTATTTATTTTTGGTGCTTCGGCCCCCCAATTGTCTGAGGGACAGCGACCCAGCCCCCGGCTCAAAAAGGTTGCCTACCCCTGCTCCAAACCATAGTATAACTGGCAAGGTAGTGTGACCCATATAGGGGCCGCTCTGAAACCATGGCCATGTCTGCATGAGCCAAATAAAACATCTTCCCCCTACCTTTTGGGGGGTGACTCCAGACAACACGTGACCCAAACCCCAATGTGAAAAGTCAAGATGACGTCCGGCCCATTCAGCACCAAACCTGGGGTATACCTCCCTTAATATGTGTTTTAAAAACTCACCTTTTGTTCCAGATCTTTGTGGAAGATCTGGAGGGCTTCCGTTGTGATGCCAGGTGGCTGTTTGCAGGTGCGTTCCACTGTGCCACCTGGCACTACCATGGGTCACTTCAGTCTGGGGTCAAAACAAGGCACCCAGCCATGGGACTGACGCTGGGCAACTCGCTCTGATCTCAGAGCAAAGCGACTCGCGGTGTTGGCAGCACTGGGTGGCATATGCATGCATGCAAACAGCCACCCAACACTCGCAATGGGAGCCCAGGTAATGGGGGCATATCGGGGCAGCTGCGGCACCAAAATATTCCAGGCTGCTTCTGGAGTATTCTGGCCCATGCAGACAGGTTCCCTAAGAGGGCTGGTTTTGGCCCCAAAGAAAAAGGTCCCCCGCCTACACATTAGGGGATGCACCACTTCCTTCCAAAGCTGGGTGCCTTTTGGCTCTCTCATATCTGGGTTGGGGGGGGCACAGTCTTGCAAGGCAGGTCTAGAATAAAAAATATAGGTCTAGTCTTCAACTGGCCTTGTCACTAAAGATCCCTTCAAGAAAGCTAGATTTTGGAACTGGGACCAGCACATCTCACCCATTTAGATTTTATGGGTTCCTGGTGATGTCCGTGGGGTATGTGTGAATCCACTCTGGGGTTAGTAGGAACTTTAAAGGAACTATCTAAATTGCTGAACCAACTGGAGGGAGAGTAGGGTCTAGCCCAGTGGTTCCCAAACTTTGGTCTTCCAGGTGTTTAGGACTTCAGCTCCCAGAATTCCTGGCTGTTGGCCAAGGTGGCTGGGCTTTCTGGGAGCTGATGTTCAAAACACCTGGAAGACCAAAGTTTGGGAGCCACTGGTCTAGCACCTTGGACAGCTGCTTTAGAGTTCAGACTACGGATGCACCTACACTGTAGAAATAATGCAGTTTGACACCACTTTAACTGCCATGGCTCCATCCTACATAATCCTGGAACTCGTAAATCCTGGAACTCGTAATTTTGGGAGGCACCAGCACTCTTTAGCAGAGGGAAGGCTAGAGACCTTGTAAAACTACAAATCTCAGTATTCCCAAGGATGAAGTTATCCAACTGCATTTCTGCAGCATAGATGCAACCTAAAACCCAGAGCAAATTCACCCAAACATTGATATGGAAGACACCAACACTGCTGCATCCTTCACCCCAAGGAGCTTGGCAGGGGAGGCACAGAGGTGTTTTATTCCAACAACAGTGTTGTAAGGTAGGTCAAACCTGGCAAGTGGTGACTTTCCTGGGTTGTCCAGGGAGCTTCACATCTTCTGGGGCACAGAGAGATCTGATCTGCCTACCACCATCTTAAAAACCACATCTTCTGGGACATATCTCTCCATCGGATACCTGAGTATCGACCCATTTCACGCCAGTCTGGGTGTGTTCCACTCTTCCATAGAAATGAATGGGAAGCATGTATTCCGGCCGGGCTTTCTCCCAGGGATTCCCATGTCTTAGCCAGTCATCGGCTTCCTCCACCTGTAAGGAGACATTTCCATGCTGAGGATTAGAAAGAAGAATCACATAATTTTTTTTAAAAAATGACATGCTAAAGTTAGATAAACTAACAATAATGATTAAGGACGGAATGATACCCAAACTTGAAGAAAATTAGAAGGAATTGATACAGTTTTGGAAAGATAATTGGGGTAAGACAGCAGTTATATTTTTGGAGAGTTGAATAAGAAGTAATATCAGTGTTTGTGAATAAGTGAATGAGTAATTGGATAAATGCATTACTGAACAATAAGTTTCAGAAAAAAGAAACAGGGGACAAAGTTCAAGCGGTAAAGACATAAAGAAAGAAAATTTAAATTAGGAACAAAATCAGAAGGATGGGAAGAGGAAGTCACTATATATATATATATATATATATATATATATATATATATATATGTTTTAGCTTTGTATTGTCTTGTCAATGTATATATTGTCAATGTTTATATAGTTTACATGTTGATTGTAGGATTCAATAAAAATATTTTAGAAAGAAAGAAAGAAAGAAGGATCATAGTATGATAGGGTTGAAAGGGACCCCAAAGGCCCCTTGCCCTCGAAGAATCCACACTTCAAGAAGTCCTGAAAGACACAGTATATATAGACCCACTCTCTTCCATTCCAGCATTCTCTGAAGATGCTAGCCATAGATGCTAGCGAAACGTCAGAAAGAAACTCTTCTAGAACATGGCCACACAGCGCGAAAAACCCACAAAAAACTCCTGAAAGACAGCCAACCAATGTTTAAAAACCTCCAAAAAAGGCAAGTTCAGAACTAAAAGCCATTGGAGAAAGGGTTTTGAGGAGGACATCTCTCTCAGAATACCACAATCAGCAGGCCCTGGGGGTGCAATTCTGAGACATAATTTTAAAAACCCCAAACCTTTCCAAGCTTTGATTTCGACCATTTCCTTGCTCTCTTGCTCCTTATATCAAATGTTCTTTAAATAAATGGCTCTGGAGTTATTGTCTCGAAAATTTCTGCAGTTCTGATTTTAAGGGGCCCTCTGAAGAAGGCTTTAAGAATCCACAGAGGCTGAACTCATACAATCATAGAGTTGGAAGAGATCCCAAGGGCCATCCAGTCCAACCTCATTCTGCCATGCAGGAACTCACAATCAAAGCATTCCCGACAGATGACCATCCAGCCTCTGTTTAAAGACCTCCAAGGAAGGAGACTCCACCACACTCCAAGGGAATATGTTCCACTGTCGAAGAGCTTTTACTGTCAGGAAGTTCCCCCTAATGTTGAGGTGGAATCTCTTTTCCTGTAACTTGCATCCATTGCTCTGTATCCTATTCTCTGGAGCAGCATAAAACAAGCTTGCTCCCTCCTCAATATGACATCCCTTCAAATATTTAAAAAGGGCTATTATATCCCCTCTTAACTGTCTCTTCCCTAGGCTAAACATACCCACTTCCCTAAGTCGTTCCTTGTAAGGCATGGTTTCCAGACCTTTCACCATTTTAGTTGCCCTCCTTTGGACACGCTCCAGTTTCTCCATATCCTTTTTGAATTGTGGTGCCCAGAACTGGACACAGTATTCCAGGTGAGGCCGGACCAAAGCAGAATAGAGTGGCACTATGACTTCTCTTGATCTAGACACTATACTTCTATTGATGCAGCCTAGAATTGCATTGGCCTTTTTAGCTGCTGCATCACACTGTTGACTCATGTTCAACTTGTGGTCTACTTGGAGTCTTAGATCCCTTTCACATGGAATATGCATAGGTACTTTTAAGTAGTAAAAGGCCATCTCTTCAGCTGTCTGAGATGTGCCTCCTTCCCCTCCATACGGATTCCATGTCAGTGGGGCAGTGAATTCTCTCCACATTTTAATCTGAACTGTACAGGAGGTATCCAAGACGCTGAAAGCTATCCTCTCCTCCAAACAGGTGGACACCTTAGACAAATAGTTTTAACATTCAGACCATAGAACAGATAGACCACTGTACTGATAAGGTAGGCACTAGCCACCTCTGGGTATAAAGCAGCTTCCCATGCTATTTGCTTAGTCTAAGCAAATATTTACTTATACTTACATAGTGAAGGAGTTACATTGCACTTTTCAACATGTTCCTTGGCCAGCTTGCAGAAACGTAAAGTTATCATGAACCCAGGAACAACGGCAACTTGACTGCTTAAAGCAGCAGCAGACAGTGTTTGGCTCTCTAAAGGATAGGAACTGCGACTCCCATCACCCTAGTCAGCATAGCCAGCAGCAAGGAGTCCTGGGAGTTGCAGTGCAACTGTATCTGAAAAGAGGTACCATTCCCATCCCTGGCTTAAAGCCACAAGGCACCATGACAATCATACATCCATAGTAAAACGCTGATAAATACATGCATAGAGTGTATTTATATAGAGTTTTTAAATTTTAAAATGTGTAATGTTTTTAACTTTTTAAAATTGTTTACAGTGGTCTCTCCAAATTTGCTGGGGTTATGGGTAAAGGACCCTTGTGAATGTGGAAAAACCTCAAATAATAAAAAACCACTATTCTTTTTTACCTATGAGAACACCTCTCTAGGAATCTCCAGGTCCTCCAGTGCAACTCTGTGGTCAACATCTGCCAGAGGTTGACCACAGAATCATGGTGGAGGACCTACAAATGCCTAGAGAAGTGTTTTCTCTAGGAAATTCTAGGTTCTCTAGTACAACTGTATGGTCAGCTTCTTGCAGAGTTGCGCCGGAGGACCTAGAGATTCCTAGAGAGAACGCATTAAGCAAAACTGCAAATAATCAAATCTGCAAAAGTCAAAGCCACAAATGTGGAGAGCCAACTGTAATTGTTTTTTAAACTTTGTATTTTTAAAGCTTTATATCATTTTAAATGTTTACTGCTTTGAATTTGTTAGCCACCTTGAGTCCCTATGCTGGGAGGAAGGCAGGATAGAAATATAATATAATATAATATAATATAATATAATATAATATAATATAATATAATAAATTTACTGTACTTGTTTACATATGACATAACCTGGAGGACCAAACACTGGGAACCACTAGGCCAAAGCAGAGTAGTGCCATCCTTCTTTCCAAAGGCCAATTGGTGTTGCATGATAATAAGCAAGAATTCAAAGACGTAGCTGTGTTAGTCTGGAAAATTAGTATGCAAAGGAATCTTGTAGCACCTGGGAGACTAACTGTGTGAAAGAAGTTGTAGCATAAGCTTTTGTAGACTTGATCTATTTCCTCAGATGCATGGAAGTAGGCCAAGTCTAGGAAAGCTTATGCTGCAACTTCTTTTGCAAAGTTGGGGGGGGGGGGTTGCAGACTGCCAGAAATAGTGCAAACTGAGTCCACTTTTAGGGTTAGGGTTAGGGAATCATGGGAACTGTAGTTTATTGTAGCACCAGAGCTCTCTGACAGAGAAGGCTCAATGTCTCAGAAAAAAAAAATTCCCATGATTCCTTAGCACTAACCCTAACCCTAAAAGTGGACTCAATTTGCACTATTTCTGGCAGTCTGCAAAGGCCCTTAGTCTCCCAGGTGCAACAAGATCCCTTTGCATGATAAGCAGTGATTTGCATGGTTTTGCTTAGGGCCTTAGAAAAGCAAAATTCTCTCCTGTCGCTCAGTGCAACAAGCGACAACCTGCCCTTTGCACCTGAGGATTCCTGCGCACAACAAGTGTGTTTGGAAATGATGCAAGAGCACCATGCCAGAGAAGCCACTCTTATCAACCTAATAGGAAGCAGCCAATACAACTCCCCTCTGCAATCTCTCTGGGGTTATCCATTCACCAGACTCTCCTCTGTTATTGTTGTCCTCACTGGAAGCTTTGGAAAGAAAGAAGACCCAGTAAGAAGACAATAAGGGCGGTTCGACAGCAGAAGACACTCCCTTGTAGAGTAGTGGAGTCTCCTTCCTTGGAGGTCTTTAAGCAGAGGCTGGATGGCCATCTGTCGGGGATGCTTTGATTGGGAATTCCTGCATGGCATTGGGAGTTGGACTGGATGGCCTTTGGGATCTCTTCCAACTCTAGGATTCTTATAATTCTATAATTCTATGAACAGCCTGGCTGACTGTTCTCCCATCTCTCTCTCTTTTTCATGAACTTTTCAATGAGGAGGGAATCAATGAGGGGGGATAAATGAGGGGGGGATCAATATATACTCACTCTCTTCCATTCCAGCATTCTCTGAAGATGCCAGCCACAGATGCTGGCGAAACGTCAGAAAGAAACCCTTCTAGAACATGGCCACACACCCCAAAAAACCCACAAAAAACAATTGCATAGTTACTCTTGGACTGGAAAGACCTTTGTTTATGGACCTCTATGCTCCCATGGGGTCCTTTTGCTGCTGTTGATCCCACCCTCAGCCCATACGCTGACCGACAAGATGACAGCAGTCATGCTTGGGAGTTCCAGTTGTACTTCTGGTTCTACAGGCGCTAAGCTACTTCTCTGCCTCTTGCCCTCCATACTCATTTAGGTTCCTTTCCATCCAGGTGTCACAGTTACCTGCCATCCATCTCTGATCTTCTGGTTGAAGATGCCATACTCATAGCGTATCCCGTATCCGTAGGCCGCAAGCCCAAGGGTGGCCATCGAATCTAGGAAGCAGGCTGTTGAAAGAGAAGCATAGTTGGAAGGGATCTGCGCTTTCATTGTGATCAAAACCCAACACAAGTTGCATCTTGGCAAGAAAACCCCATGATAGGTTTGTGAAGTCGAAGGCTTTCATGGCTGGCATCCATAGTTTTTTGTGGGGTTTTCGGGCTGTGTGGCCATGTTCTAGAAGAGTTTCTTTCTGACGTTTCACCAGCATCTGTGGTTGGCGTCTTCAGAGAATATAGACCCACTCTCTTCCATTCCAGCATTCTCTGAAGATGCCAGCCACAGATGCTGGCGAAACGTCAGAAAGAAACTCTTCTAGAACATGGCCACACACCCTGAAAAACCCACAAAAAACCATGATAGGTTCTCCATAGGGTTGCCATAAATCGGAAATGACTTGAAGGCATGCAACAACAACAAACCAATTTGATTGCAGGGTCTGTATGGAGCAATCCTAAAACTCTGGGGTTTCTATGAGCCAGAAATCTGAGGCTGCATCTGCACTGCAGAAATAATGCAGTTTGACACCACTTTAACTGCCATGGTTCCATCCTATGGGATCCTAGGATTTGTAGCTTCCTGTGGCACCACAGTACTCTGACAAAGGCGGCGAAATAGCTCATCAAACTACAAATTCCAGAGCACTGAGGCATGGCAGTTAAAGCAGCGTCCAACTGCATTATTTCTGCAATGCAGATCAGACCTGAGGCACATGAATGTGCAAAACATTCTAGAGCGAATTGGTTGCCATGGCAAATACCTGCTTGAAAGATCTCCTGGAAAATGTGTAGGATGGACAAGTTTGAAGATAAAAGGGGCTAAGGGACTAACTTTTTGAAAGTTCTTAATTTGCTTAATAATTTTTTTTTTAAAAAGTACTGAAGTTTGCATTACTCATTGCAATGTTCAAAAGTACTTAGTTTGCAATTACACATTGCAATGTAATGGGAATTAGTTCCCATTCCGTTATTAAAGCGGTGACAAACTGCATTAATTCTGCAGTGTAGATGCAGCCCAACTCTAACTTTAGAAAACAGGTATTTGTTTAATGTTAAAAAATACAGGAGAGACCTGCAACTTCCTGGAAGCTTCTGGGAAAGGCAATTCACACACACACACACAAACACAAACACACATACACACAATCCATGGGGATTTAAATTTTGGATTTGTTTTTTACCAGGAAAAAAAAGGTGTCCTGGGGAGTGTGGAGATCCTGATGGTTGCAAAAGCAGCCTTGGGTGGTTGCATTCTGCCCTTAGGGCCAGACTTTGCATGCTCTTGTTTTAAGGAACGGCTACACCCAAAACTATAATAACAACATGGGAGGTTGGCTAGGATCCAGAGATATAACTTAGTCACTTCCTGCTTTCGTTCAAAAAATTAAAGCTAGGTGCAAAAGGTCTGGAACTTCAATCCCTGGAGCCAAATCTAGTCCTCCTGGGATCTTAAAGTATGCATTTTGGACTTCCACAGAGGGCCATACTGACCATCATTTGGTAGATTTCAAGCTTATGTACGATGCCTCCTCATCCACCCCATTACAAAAGCTGAAATGCCTCTCCTCAGCCTTAGGGTGCATCTACATTGTAGAAATAATGCAGTTTGACACCACTTTAAGTGCCATAGCTCCACCCTATGGAATCCTGGGATTTGTAGATTTTACAATGAATTTAGCCTTCTCTGCCAAAGAGTGCTGGTGCCTCACAAAGCTACAAATCCCAGGATTCTGTAGGATGGAGTCATGGCAGTTAAAGTGGTGCCGTAACTGCATTAGTTTTACCTTACAGTGTAGATGCACCCTTAGTCACTGGATCAATATGATGGTAGAAAATGCTGAGATTTTTGCTTCAGGCTTTTTGCCTTTGGTTGTGCCCATCCCGGCATGTGCTCCATTTAATCCTCCTCCAGCCCTTAGACTGAAAGAGGTCCCCCATCCTTCTAGGCTGCTGCCAAACTGCAGAAATAAAGCAGTTTGATCCCATTTTAACTCCCATGGCTCAATGCTATAGATTACTGGGGTTTTTAGTTTGGCGGGACACTAGAGCTTTCTGACAAGGCAGACTAAATATCTCACAAAATGACAAATACTGGAATTCTATGGCATTGAGTCATGGCAGTTAAAGTGGTCTCAAAGTGCATTATTTCTGCAATGCAGATGCAGAAGAGACGACACACTTACCCGCAAGCCTGCCCAACCCTCCGTTGCCCAGGCCAGCATCTTCTTCAATCTCCTCCAGCTCTTCTATGTCCAATCCGAGCTGCAGGACAACATGAAAAGAAAAAAGAGGCTCTCAGAACTGGCAAGTTTCTTCAGAGGTGTTTGGCATTGCCAACCTCTGAGGCTGAGAGAGTGTGACTTGGCCAAGGTCACCCAGTGGGTTTCTTTGGCCGAGAGGCATACTGTCTAAGATAAAGAGGCATTCCGGCCAACATTTCACAGATGAAAACCAGCACACCTGTGGCCGAGCAACATCAATATATGCTAAAGTTGGCAAAAGTTATGAATAAGGAAGACCAGACAAATGAGGAGCAGTTGCAGCAGTTTGCTTTTGCTTAAATACACTTCTCCTCTTCCTCCTGCTGAATTAACTGAGTGCAAACTACAACTTTTGCAATTTGAGCTCAGTATGCTGCAAGTCAACAAAGCTGAGGGCAAAGGGGGAAAGCGGCAGGAAGAAAGACAAACTGGGGCTGTGTCTGCACTGCAGAAATAATGCAGTTTGACACGACTCAGTCCTATGGAAATTCTGGGATGTGTGGTTTTGTGAGACCTTTAGCCTTTGGTCAGAGCACTCTTGGTGCCACTACAAACTACAAATCCCAGGATTCCTTAGCATTGAGGGCATTTTAAAAGTTGTTGAAAAAATGGCATAACAGGATTAAACTGGGCTTGACCTGTCCAACTGAGACATTAGGAGGGTGTGACAATGAGAACTCAGACATTAATAGGTCAGATGCCCAGACTTGAAAATTTGCAGCCTTCACAGCATGCAAGCTCAGAGCCATTGCAAAAAGAGCAGAAACTGAGAAAGAGCATAGAGTTTGGATAGGACTGGCCGATCTATGCAGAAAGAAAATCTAACAACAAGCAAGAGAGCCAAAGAATTCAGTCGGCTGGCATGCATCTGCTGGATGATGAAAGAAACCAACAAAAGTCCCAAAGGCAAAAAACCAAGATATATACCAAAAACCAAAGAAGGGGGTTATGCCTAAAGAATAAAAACAACAATGCCCCACCCAACTTCAAAATCAAAATAACTTAAAAATAACCTTCCATATTCACAGTTTTTATGTATTAGACGTAATTGCAAAACA
>CM034701.1:4356219-4375815 GCA_020142125.1 Phrynosoma platyrhinos
GTGTGTGTGTATAATATATATATTATAATAAATTATAATAAACCACTCCCCCACAAATGGCCATCCAGCCTTGGTTTAAAAATCTCCAATGAAGGAGACTCCACTACCCTCCAAGGCAGCAGCGTCTTCCGCCATCAAACAACTCTTACCATCAGGAAGTTCTTCCTAAGGTTTAGGTGGAACTTCTTCTCCTCTAGTTTGAATCCATTGCTATGATTTCCACCTTAATTGCCATTGATGCATCCTAGAGAATCCTGGGGTTTGCAGTTTGTGGCAGGAATTCTAAATGCCCTCCCTGAACTACAAATCACAGGATTCCACAGGATAGCGCCAAGACAGTTAAAGTGGAATCATAGCACTCTAACTGTGTAGTATGGAAAGGCCCTTGGTAAAATCCAAGAAAGCAAAGTGGGTATGTTGCCTCTCCTTGCCTTAGGATTTTATCACACAGGAGGAATCCTGTGTAGAAACTAGATTTAAAGTGAAAACAACCCGCTTTTACGGGTTGTTTTTCACATGACATTTGGGGCTAATCCAAACAGAAAGTAGACAAAACCCTCAATTGCGGGTTGTCTTTCAGACGACGTTTGCGTGAAAGAGAAATAACACGAAAATAACTTCCGAAAGTAAAAAGGAGCAGGTTTTGGTGACTTTCCGTTTGGGTTAATGTCATGTTGTTTCTCCTTTGCACAAATACATCTGAAAAACAACCCGCTTTTGCAGGGTTTTTTTTCCGGATTTTAAAATCCCATTTCTGCATGGGATTTAAGCAATTTGCCTCCGTGTGATAAGGTGCTTAGACCCCTATGGCCTCTTGACATTTCCTCGATGCTCCATCGCTCTTTCTCCATTCTGCCCCGCAGGCCTCTAGTTTCCAATGGGGCCACTCCATGCCAAGGGTCGATCTCCTGGCAGCCTCCCATTCTCACTCCCAAAATCCCCAGTCCCCTTCCTACGCCTTACTTGTACATTTCTGTTCAGGCTGACGGCAGGAAAGAAGATGCCTTCTAGGTTCTCAAAGGCCACCGGCCCCTGCTGGTCTTCATTGATGGAGAAGGTCAGAGTCCTCCGGTTCAGATCAAGCAGGATGCCAACCGTTGCCCCTTTGGTGATGCCTCCTTCGGTCCTGTTGAGAAGCAAAGTACACCGGGGCCTTATTAGGACTGCATTTACAGGTGGCCCTCCATATCCATGGATTCTGCATCCAAGGGTTGTTTGTTTTTTCCAAAAAGCAAAACTCAATTTTGTCATTTTATGTTGCAAATATGGATGTGTTGGAGTATGTGCTTTCAAGTCGCCCGTTCATTCATGGTGACCCCATGAATCCTTAGATTCCACAAAGTCAAGGCAGCATCAAATTGCTATCACAATGTACAGTCGGCCCTCCATATACACAGATTCTTCATCCACGGATTCAACCATCCACAGATTGAAAATATTTTTTAAAAACTATAAATTCCAAAAAGCAAACCTTGATTTTGCCATTTTATATAAGATACCATTTTACTTTGTCATTGTATTTAATGGGACTTGAGTATCCATGGATTTTGGAATCCACTGGGGGCCAAACCAAACCCCAGCAGATACTGAGGGCCCACTGCATATTTCACTTTGCAGAAGTGAAGATGCCATACATGGCTCCTCCTCTTGGTCCTATTTTATCTTCCCAACAGCCCTGTGATGTAGGTTAAACTGAGAGATAGTGTCTGAATTTGCACTACAGTGGGCCCTTGGTATCTGCTGGGGTTTGGTTCCAGGAGCCCTTGAATAACAAAATCCATGGATGCTCAAGTCCCATTCAATACAATGGCACAGTAAAACGGTATCTTATATAAACTGGCAAAATCAAGGTTTGCTTTTTGGAATTTATAGTTTTTTAAAAATATTTTCAATCTGTGGATGGTTGAATCCGTGGATGAAGAATCTGCACATACGGAGGACCAACTGTACATTGTTATAGCAGTTTGATGCTGCCTCGACTTTGTGAAATCTAGGGATTCATGGGGTCACCATGAATGGACAGGCGACTTGAAAGGACATACTCCAACACATCCTTATTTGAACCATCTATGTTCACCTGGGGCTGCCATGCTGTTCCAACACAGAGCATCGGTTGCGCTACGGTGGAGTGACGGATGAACAATCGGTACAGATGCACACAGAGGACCTCCTTACTGTGTATCTGGAAGACAGCTAGGAAGTGCCAGCGAACAAAAAGAGTGTTTGATGTACGCCAGAAGTGCCAATTGCACATCAGAAGTGCCTGATGTGCCTCAGAAGTGCCCCGTGCACAATAGGAGCAACCAATGCACTTCAGAAGTGCTCAACGCACATTGGAGCACTTTCGCCACTGCCCAGATTCACATCTTCACAATTCACTACCATTGCATTTCTGCAACATAGCTACCAATTCTAAAGTTACAAAATGTAGACCTATCCAGGGGTAGCCATGCTGGGCATATAACAAAGTACAGTATTGTCCAAAATCCACAGAACAGTGATACCTTTATTGGGCCAATCAAAATGCACATAATACATGCACTTGTGGATTTTGGATGATACTGTAAAATTTAGACTGTGGGATAGGATCTTGAACCCAGTTTACATGTAAATTGGGTACCTCTAGTGAGTGCCCCTTGGTGCAAATTGCAAGGATGCAACTGAGATCTTTTCATCCTGACTAGAGGAGAGGCACAGCATCGGTGGGATTTACTTTCACATTGATTCATATTTAACAATTGATTCAGGGGGTTTATACTGGCTGGGTAAGATTTCAGCTAACCTTACATTTATAAAATAATGTAAAGCAATGCATTTGTCAAACAATTAAATAGTTAAAATAATTAAAACAGTTTAACAGGTTAGTTACAAAATGTACACTTATCTAGGGGTAGCTGTGTTGGGCATATAACAAAATACAGTACAGTTGTCCCTCCGTTTTTGCGGACTTGAAATCCACTTATCCGTGAGGGACAAATGACACAAAATGGAGCGCATGCCCACGGCACACACCTGCTCACGCCCGCAGACATGCGCCTCCATTCAAGCCAATAGGGCTTGAATATTTGCGTTTTTCCTTGTTCACAGGAGGGGTCTGGAATGGATCCCCTGCAAAAAAAGAGAGGTGACTGTATTGTCCGAAATCCACAAAATAGTGATACTTTTATTGGGCCAATCAAAATGCACATAATACATGCACTTGTGGATTTTGGAAAACCGTGTACCTGTACAGAAATCATTAGGCTTCAAAAGTTTTAATTGAAAAGCCTCATTTTCATTGAGCGCTGGGAAGAAATAAACATTGCTGCCAGCAAGGAGAAAGCCTTCCCTAACTGGGGTGCCATAATGAAAAAGGACCTGCTCTCTCACACAGTGCATGGCACCCCAGAGAGGAACAGACTTCAACCATCGGGAAGGCATATACAGGGAGAATTTCCCCTCAAATATCAAGGTCCCCAAATGGTTAGGGCTCTAAATGGCACCATTTTCTTAAATGTCACTTTACTCTAGGGCAGTGGTAGCCAACTCTTGGAGGTCAGGGAGCTGCATTCAAAGATATAGCTGTGTTAGTCTGTAGAATCAGTATGTAGAGAGATCCTGTAGCACCTTTGAGACTCACTGAAAGAAAGATGTTGGCAGCATGAGCTTTCCGAGACTTCAGTCTACTTCCTCAGATGCATTTGATGGAGTGGAAAGCCAGGGACAGACCTATATACGCACACCATTGGTGTGTGAGAATGTCAATTCAAATTCAGCATAGGCCTTTTGGAATGACATCCTGTTGCTTGCACTTGTTGAGAAAGAAGATGTCTGTCTGTATCTGGACAGGTTTCTTGAAGAGGCTGATGGATTTCCACTCCATTTGGGTAAACTTGGTGTTTTTCATAGTGGTAGAATTCAAAGATATAGCCACGTTAGTCTGTAGAATCAGTATGTAGAGAGATCTTCTAGCACCTTTGAGTCTAATGTCACCCCAGTCCAGGGATCCTTGGGAGAAGTCACCCCCCCACCATTGCTTCCACCAAAAACATTTTTTTTAAAAAACGCCCCCTGATGGCCCCTAGCAGTCTTTAGTGGCAATTTTGCCAGATTTTCAAATTTGGGTTACTAAAAAAGGGGGTGCTCCCTTGGGTCTAAAAAGGACAGGGGGAGGCCAAACTATGATCAAACTGCGCCCTAAATTCCTTGGGATGCAGGGGCTCAAGTGGTGAAGACAATGACTCTGTTGCTTGCAAGATCGGCAGTTTGGTAGTTCAAGGACCAGATGCTGCATGATGGGATGAGCTTCTGTCACTAGTCCCAGCTTCTGCCAACCTAGCAGTTCAAAAGCATGGAAATGCAAGTAGATAAATAGGTACCACTTTGGTGGGAAGGTAAACAGTGCTCTGTGCAATCCTGCTGGCCACAGGATCACAGAGTAGTCCTTGGACAACATTGGCTCTTCAGCTTAGGAACGGAGATGAGCACCGTCCCTTACGGTTGGACACAACTTGACAACCTTATCAGCGGGGAATACCTTTACCTTTTAAATACCCTGGGGTGGATTACGACACTGTTTCAAATTGTGTCTGCAGGCCACAAAACCAGCCCTTGGCCCATAGGTTGCAGTTTCCCTTCCCCTGCTCAAGTGGGACTAATAAAGATTGGATTTTAGCTGGAAACAGCAGGCTCAGCAATTCAGAATGTGCCAAATGGACAAGCCAACAGAGAGAGAAAGATGAGAAACAAATGAGAATAGGCCACATATGTGTGCCCCATAAATCTGAGCCACATACCTGTTGGTGTGCGAGTTGTTGTGCATAAACCAGCTCCGGTTATTGTCCACATACATGGCCCAGGCTTTGTCGTCTTTCCCTAACATGACGTCCTTGAGGACATCCAAACGGGCCACACCGAAAGCTGGGTCCGGGTGGTTGTCGTAGCGATCGATGGACAGTTCCCAATAGTGGAGCCCTTTGGAGAAGCCGGTTTTGCCCAACACAACCCGGTCATCGTAGCTGTTGCAGGTGACGGTCAGGTTGTCGTTGGAGAAGATGATGTCGGAATGGGCTGTGCTGGGGTCAAAGGAGAACCAGGCCACTGCAACAAACACACACACACAAACACACACACACACAAAGGGCAGGTGAGTCTCAGTGAAAGGGAAAACAACTGGCCCGAGGGAGCAGTGGCACACAGATGGAAGAAAAGAAGCATCTCATGCTGCCATGCAGGGAAGGTGTTTGGGTTTGCAGTTCAGCCACAGGCCATGCACCTATGGTGTCTTGAGTGCTTTCTGGGCAAATTCAGAGGGAGGCAGGGAAAGCCGGATTGAATTGGCTTGACAGAAGGGATAGGAAGAAGCCTCCATTCAGAAAAGCTCCTGCTACTAAACCTTTTGGCCAACGGAATAATGGAAATGGAATGGGAGCTACTCAGAGCCTGACTCCATATTGCACAACTCACTATGTGAAAAATCACCTCCCCTGAGCAAGAGGAAATTGTCCCAATCTAGGCTTCCAACTATGACTCAATGCTTCCAGGAGTGGGCTTGGGATACACAAATGGTCACACACACACAGCACTGTACACATGTCCAACTTAGATGAAGGCTTACAAATCCAGGAATCCAACAAATACAAGGGGCTGTAGCCTATTTTTCAGAGGAAGAGACTGGCAAAACCACCTCTGAATAGTCATTGTCTAAGAAACCCCTATGAAGTCCATATGTCATCAGGAGACCTGAAGGCACACACACACGAAAACAACGTTCAATTCCTACCCAACGGTGGGAATTCCCACCCTTGCTCTCAGCATCACCCACAGACAGTAACACAAAAAGGACTGTTATTTGAATAATAAGTTTGGGAATCCCTGCATCACCCCATATCAAGACTTTAGAAAGCATTTGTGAGTGGCATCATAGTTTAATTGGGGGAAAGAAAACCAGGTGTTTTTGGGATGTGAGATGACACAAAGAAGGACAACCAATGACGAGAATCCTGTTGGTGACATGCACATAGTAACCTGGAGTTATGCAAGCATGAATATTTTAAAAGATTTTGAACAGGGGGAAATTCACCTTGTGCAATGCTTCCTCCTATACAAGACTTCTTCAAATAGGTGGGCACATGCTCCCTTTGCCAGCTAGTGGCCAGGGAAACTACAGGGCACTTGGCAGTGTCTGGATGTAGCTAGGAGGAAACAGAAGCTGTCACCTTCCCAAGGTCTCCAGCATACTTACCAGAGACCTAGGAGGATAACAGGGACTCCTTCCTCCCAGTTGCAGATGTACAGCTGAACACACTGCGTGGGACTGGCATCCTGTTGATGGTCTTCTTGTTGCTGTTAATTGCCTTCAAGTCAACCTTGACTCATGGTGATCCTGTGGATGAGACATCTCCAAGCCCCCCTGCTCTCCTAAATCTTGTAGATTCATGCCTGCGACTTCCCGAGTTGAGTCTAGCCATCTGTTATGTGGTCTTCTTCTCTTTCTAACCTCAATCCTTCCTAGCATTATTGTCTTTTCTAATGAGTCCTGCTTTCTCATGATGTGGCCAAAGTATGACAGCCTTGATTTAATCATCTTGGCTTCAGGCTTGATCTGCTCTAGGACCCTATTATTTGTCATTTTGGCTATCCACAGTATTGTCAGCACTCTTCTCCAGCACCACATTATCTCATATGCATTGATTTTCTTTTTATCCACTTTCTTCACTATCCAGCAATCACATTCATAAATAGTGATGAGGAATACAAGGGCTTGTATGAATCTCAGTTATACAGTAGGCCCTTGGTATCAGCTGGGGTTTGGTTCCAGTTTTCCCCATGGATATCAAAATCTGTGGATGTTCTAGTCCCATTGTATACAGTGGCATAGTAAAATGGTGTCCCTTATATAATATGGCAATATCAAGGTTTGCTTTTGGAATATATATATATATATATATATATTTTTTTTTTCCCCAAGTCATGGGTGCTTGAATCTGTGGATAAAGAATCTGTGGATACGGAGGGCCAACTGTATATCTTTGCTCTTTAGGATCTTGTCTACTTTTTTCATTACTGCCCTTACCATTCTAGTCTTCTTCTTATTTCTTGACTGCAATCTCTGTTCTGATGTTTGATCCAGATACAAGAAATCTACTATTTTGATTTCCTTGTTATCTAGGTAAAATTTGTGTAAGTTCTCCGTGGCCATTATTTTTGTTTTCTGCATGTTCAGCAGCAAGCCTACCTTTGCACTTTCTTCCTTGACCTTCCTTAGTAATTCTTCCAGGTCTATGATGTTTTCTGCTAGTAGTATGGCATCATCTGCAGGTCTTACACATGCCTAAGTTTCCCTACAGAAGCAGTTGGACATTTTTTTTATCTGATGCAGACCATCTGTATTCACCAAGGTTGCAGAAGTAGAGTTGTGCATGCAGTCCCATTGTGCACTGCACATGATGCATGGATGTGCATTGACCCACTTCCACATTGCACATTAATAGGCAGTGCACATGCGATGCTCACGGATATCTGATTTTGCATTTGGTGGTTCAGTGTTGCAATTCACTAACAAGGCAGCACTGAACAAGTGGGGAACCACTCCATTTACTAAATTTAAAGCAAAGCAAAGCAGCTTCATTTATATACCGCTTCATACCGCGCTATGCAGTGTCTAAGCGGTTTACAACTGTAAGCTCATTGCCCCCCAACAGTTGGGTATTCATTTTAGCAACCTCGGAAGGATGCAGGCCTGAGTCAAACCTGAGCCCTAGCTGGTATTGAACTTGCAACCTTGTGGTCTATGAGTAGCTGCAGGACAGGCATTTAACCACTGCGCCACCAGGCCTGGAGTAGGAGGATGGCTCAGTTTTCTAACGCTCTTCCCCAGCCATGAAATGGTCACAGAGATGCAGTTTACACTTGGGAGCTGTCTTCCACACAGGCACAAGCAGGATCTCAGCCCATGCAAGATACAGGGACTTGGCCAAAAATGTTGACCTTGCAAGACTTTGAGAGGTGATGAACTGAAAGCATTTAGTGATGACAGCTTTGTGCCCTGAATGCTGTAGAGATCTACAGACGTATCGTAGCACACAACATAAAGTCCCTCTTTTAAAAACTGTCCATGGCCATGGGTCCATTTAGAGGTGTGTCAAACTGTATTAATTCTTCTGTCAAACAGACAGAAGCCATTGCCAAACAGAAGTGGAACGTGGAGAGGTGGACAGGCTTAACCCTTCCTTGCCCACCTCCGTCTTTGGCATAAAATGCATGCTCTCAATAAGGTGTGCCACATATTATCCAACTCAGAGTAAACTGGGAGGGGAGGCATATAGGATGCTGAGCCTGACTAAGCCCCCACAAAAACTATGTGGCTTTTGAGCAGCAACCGAGGCCTGTGCAAACTACCAGAGCTTAGAAAAGTTCTTTAAAAAAAAAAAAAAAAACTACAACACCCAGCAGTCAAGTTGGCAGGGGGATTCTGGGAGCTGTAATACAGCAAAGTATTTCCCCTCGCCCCATGGTCTACAAACTATAAGTCTTGATTCGATTCAGATCCAGGGATTTCCAGGAAGACGAGACAACGCCTCATTGTCAACACACAAAGGAAACACAATCCTTAGACCCACGCCACATAGATGGATGGAGAAGGAAGAGACAAAACCTCTGGAGGCACCCAAGGTGATTTGCTGACAATCCCCAACACACACACACACAGACACACACATACACACTTTTCCCCATGCACCCCAGAGGTTCCTACCTGCAACCAGTTTTTTAATATCAACTGCAGTCATTCCAAGTGCAATGCATGAAGGAGAACAAATGAGAAGCAAAATCAGCATTGGTAGGTAGAAACTTTGCGCTTTGCGGGATTGATGGTTTTCACCAGCGGAAATCAGTCTGTCTGTTGAATGCCGTCATTTTTACAGGCAAACACCTGCCCCACCCTGCCTTGCCAAGCCCGCTGCTAACCAAGCTGGTACTGTACGTTGGTTTGGTGTTAATATAAACCCTGTGTAGTAATAGAAATGACAATACTAGAGACCACAAACAGCTATGCAGAAAGGGTGGACAGGGTCACAGACAACGCAGATTGAGTTAGTTCTCAATTGGCCCTAGGATGCCTGTCCAGAACTGTCAGAGACCAAACAGACATGCCTCTGGTTCCTTCACCCCAACAATACAAAAAAAAGAGGGGGAAAAGATGTGGATTGATTTTGTCCTTTGTAGCAGATGAATCCAAGATAGGATAATAGGACCATCTTCCTAGAGATTAAGGGGATAATCCAACAATACCTTCTGAGCAAAAAATGGGAAAAGTGACTCTTCCACAGCCACCTCCTTGCCTTTAGCCAGCATGAGAGAGAATAGGTGATCCAAGGCCAGCTATCATGTTTGGTGGCTGTATGGAACATGGTGGAGCAAGTCCTAGGGTGCATCTACACTGGGTAAATAATGCAGTTTGACATCACTTTAATTGCCATGGCTGCATCCTACAGAATCCTGGGATTTGTAGCTTTGGTTTCAGTGTGTGGTCTTAGATAGGGAGGCCTGATTACAATCCCCTTCGACCCATGATATTCCATAGAAAGATCTGGACAGGTTATACTTTTTAAGGCTCATCTAATGCATTGGAGATGTTCTCACCATAAATATTAGCCTAAACTCCTAAAGGGCAAGATACATTAGGAGAAATAACTTAATACTAGAGCCCTGGTAGAGCGCAGTGCTTCAATGCCTGTGCTGCAGCCACTCACTCACAAACCATAAGGTTGTGAGTTCAATCCCAGCCAGGGGCTCTGGGTCGACTCAGCCTGGCATCCTTCTGTAGGTGACTAAAATGCGTACCCAGCTTGTTGGGGGCAGTTAGCTTACACTTTCTAAACACTTAGGGAGTGCTTAAGTGCACTGATAAGCGGTATAGAAATGTACTTGCTGTTGCTATTGCTACTATAGTGGGCCCTTGGTATCTGCTGCGGTTTGGTTCCTGTAGATTCCAAAATCCATGGATGCTCAAGTCTCATTAAACACAATGCCATAGTGAAATGGTGTCTCTTATATAAGATGGCAAAATCAAGGTTTGCTTAGATATTCCAAGAAGCTGCATATTTATATATTCAAGCTGTGGATGTCAGAGGGATTTCCTTGAACCAAAGGGTCCTTCTGCATTCACAGCCCTGGTTACCAGGCGCAAGGAGGCTCCAGTGGTCCTCAGCTGGACCACTGGAGCCATTGCAGAAAACCATGGACTTGTGGAGGCCAAGAAACCTTTCTTGGCTTTTGGATTTCCCCATCATCACCTGGCCTAAGCTACTGGTCACTGCTTTTCTCTTAGAGCTGTATGAACTCTCTTTTCCTCTCTGTAGACTTTGGTTCTTCAGCAAGACTTCACTGACTCCTGCAGCCCACAGACTAGGCTCCCTGTTTGTCTATACCTTGGGTTGCTTGGATTCCTAACTGTATAGACTGGGGTATGTGCCCCTATTCTTGCTATTCTGACCCATTATAATTTTACTTCTCCTTGCCCTTGGTCAGCTGAACTTCACTGCACCAGTTCAGCCAAAAGTGTCCTACTCCACTGAGGACTATGTCTTTCTTCTCTCCCCGATCTTGCAGTGTATAACAGGAAGATGGGTGCTCCATGGAAGTAAAGCAGGGCTGGACAATGTTGTGGAGTAATCCCTCACCAAATGGCAAAATGGCCATCATTTTGAGAAAGATCACAGAGGAAAACAGATGTATACGGAAGTAGTGCATGTCTGGGATACTTGCAAGGATGGAGTGGAGGTATCTTCACATATTTTCATGCATAGGGGGCTTTCTGTAAGATTTGGCTGACTATGGAAGCATATTGCATCTTCGTGGATCCTGAGGTCATTTTTCGACTACCTCCGAACCAAATTCGTGCCCCTCCAACTGAAATCAAACTTCATTTTCAAAGTCATTTCCTTGCATTTTGTAGGTTGTCACCTCCCTTTTCTCCCCATCCCACAGTTGTGACAAATACGTTTGGACAAACCAGAACGGACAATGTCTTTCACTGGACATTAGGCCAGTCTTTGCCAGATACGAACAAGAAAAGCCAGGGGGAGACGTGCGACCAAAACAAAAGAAAACGGCCATCAAAATGGGAGGAAAATACTTGCCTAATTGGGAGAAAGGTCCCGACTGAGTCTCATAACCTATAAAGAGATACTACATTTCACACGTCGACACTAAGAAATGACAGTTGGACAAAGGGTGGCAATAAAGGCAGATGGGCTTGTAGGACACGGCCGTCAAGAGAGACCCACCAGATTCAATCAAAAAGTGCAAGGCCAAGTGGAAAAGCAGAGCTGTGTGCATCCCCAGAGTCTGTGGGGGAAAGAATATGGGGTCGCCCTCCTGGATGAGACCTAAGACCTATTTGGCCAGCATTCAATTTCATAAAATTATACATTTAGAAGGGGCCATGAAGGAAGACACATCTAACGCACTCCTGAAAGAAGCCCATCAAAACTCTTTTTAAAGACCTCCAAAGATGGAGAGTCCACCACCCTCTGAGACTATCTAATCCAAATAGATATTGCAGAAATGAATTCCTTCCATCTCTTTTAATCCGAAACTATTGGTTTGCTAGTGCTAGTTTTCTAGTGTCTGGAGCAGCAGAAAACAAGCTTGCTCCATCCATCTTCTACGTGACATCCCTCCAGATATTTAAAGATGGCTATCATGTCACATCTCAGTCTTCTCTTCCCCATGTTAAACATATCCAGCTCCCTTACTAATTTTTCATAAAGCTTGTTTTCAAACAGTTGATCATCTTGGTGGTCCTTTTCTGGACATCTTCTAGCTTGCTGATATCCTTTTTTAATAGTGGTCACCAGAATTGCTCATGGATTCCAGGTGAGGTCTGGCCAAAGCAGACCAGAGTTTCCCATTGTCCAATTGCAAGTTGGACACCACCAGACTGCCCTGATCTTTTCTGATTTTAGAAGCTCAGCAGGGTTAATCCTGGTGAGTACTTGGATGGGAGACCATCAGAAGGTGAGGAATCTCCAGGCTGGGTTTGGAAAGACTCCTGCTCTTGGAGAGCAATAGCAATTCCTGTTTTATGTGCATTTTCTTTGCTGCAGATTTTGCCATTTACCCACAAGCAGTATGTACAGCTGCTCCAGGGATGGCTGTGAGAAAACATGTTTGAAGAATATCACCTAATCTCATCTGATTTAGGAAGCTAAGCTGGTTCCGACCTGGTTAGTCTTAGATGGGAGACTACCAGGAAAACCAAAGTTAATTCGCTGATCCAGAGGGTGCCACCAGCCTCCATCAGACCAGGATGCTAAAAGAGCTTTGATTTCAGCCAGCTGCTGAACTCTCCAGATCTTCTTAGCATAAAGTGGAGTTTGGGATATTGCAACTTGAGCTTTTCATGCACACCTTCTTGTTCTTCCATTTTCCAATTAACAGCAAATCTCTTCCAATCTGGTGCCCACCAGATATGTTGGACTGCAACACCCATCCTCCTCAGTCAGTATGGATGACAATGCTGGCTGAGGGATGGTGAGCACGGCAATCCAAGGGATCTAGATGCCTGAGGATGCCAGCCTGGGACAGAAATATTTCCACCTCCTTCCTCCGTTATTTCATTAACAAAAATCTTTCTGAGGGAACAGAAAAAGTGACGTGCGAAAAGCCAAGCAATGGTATACTCAGTTGTGCAGACATCGATGTAGGACTTGAGGAGCATTTTGCAGAATTTTACAGGGAAAAGTGAGGAATGAGCACAGCCCTGTTTATGTAGGCACAGAATAAAGGCTTTTTAAATGAATCTGGATTTGTACCAACTTGGGAAAGTGCAATCTTCACCAGACCTCAGGAAATGTTTCTCCTTTTTGGGGACCAAGGGTGCATCTACATTGTCGAAATAATGCAGTTTGACCTCACTTTAACTGCCTTGGTTTTCCCTATGGAATACTGGAATTTGTAGTTTTGTGATGCAACCTGTATGCTTGGGCAGAGAAGGTAAATGGCCTTGTAAAACTATAGATCCCAGGATTCCATAGGATGGAGCGATGACCCTTAAAGTGATGTCAATCTGTGTTATTTCTGCAGTGTAGATGAACCCTGACTTTTCTTAAATCAGCCAGCCAGCATAGTTGGCTGAAGGATTTGGGAAATGGTAGTCCAAAAAATGTCACATTCCCAAGCTCAGCTCTAAGCTCTGCCACACTGGTTGTCTGCCATATGCACCATCTCCACAAATCAAAAGTCTGAAATCTGAGCCCTCAATTTACCCTTCAGCCCCCCCAACCCCATCCTTTCCAACCCTCAAACCCCTCCAAAGACCACCTTCCTCCAAAGATGCAAACTCCACGTGACGAAGAAACAGGCAGAGCCACAAACTCTTTGCACACCAGACACGAGATTTAAAAACGTTCAAAAATATCGAAAGCCAGTCGCACAAAAGCAGTTCGGATGCAAAACCCATAAAAGCACATTGCAGGGGGCCAGGGATATAACAGAGAGAACTAAGGCTGGGTTTTGGGGCAGGGTGTTCCCCCAGCCCCCCATTGCAGCCCAGCAACTGAAACAGCACATCATTCCTCATTCCAAATTACAGGGAAGAGGTTGAGGTTATTCTACTTTTCTTTATGTTGGTGTCCATCTAGTGCCACTGGGTGATGACTGGAGAATCTACTCACCCAAAGGAAAAGGTGAAATATTGGTTGTTGTGGAGGTGGGGGAATGGGATGGGAAGGGCCAATGATAATGGCTGCAGGGTGGGGTTGCCAGATCTAAGGGCCAGATCCCGAGTCTCTGGTTTTTCTGGGTCATATCCAGGTGGGAGATGGAGATGCCGGTCCTCCCATTTCAGACCTAGCCAAAAGGAAAGGGCTGGGTGCAATCTTCAGCTTGGTTAACAAAGCAGCATCTTGCTGCATCTTACAAGCATTCATTTTGCAACCTGCAAAGACTATACAAGGTGGGATGGGGGTGTCTCTATATTTAGTTTATTAGCGTCTTCCTTCCCTCCCAGTTGTTGTGGCTCCAGGACTCACCCTCCACTCTCCTCTCTATCCACCTTCTGGCTAGAAGCAAGTAGGCTCAATTAAATGTCCCTAAACCTGCCACCCTAAACAAATAAGAAGGAACAATCCCTTCCTTTCCCCTTGCTCTGGGAACAACCCTTTTAACTAAGGGTGGCTCTATGCTTGCCAGAATACTCTGGGCTGCCCTGGAATATTCTGGCCCCGAATTCACCCCTAACCTGCTCTCTTTTGCTGCAGGTTTTCGACTCTCACAATGAACGACAATGGATGGCTGCCTTCCCACGCAGCCCCATTTGTTTTCAGGTGCCACTGCTGAGATCAGAATGAGGTGCCCAGCCATGCTATCAATGCTTGGTGCCTTGTTTTGTCCTCAGAGTAACTGATGCCCACAGCGGCAGCACCGGGCAGCTGACAGAGATTGCTGTCGTTGTTGCAAAGAGAGCTAAAAACCTGCAGCAAAAGGTGAGTTATTTACATGCAGGTTAAGAAGAGGAAGTTTCAGGTCAGGTGCAGGCATCATGAAGACAGTCCAGACCTAATTCAGGGTTTTGGGCATGTGTCATATAAACAGGACACAGCAAGCCCAGGGGGAATTCAGGATAAATCATCCATGTAGACAAGGCCTAAGATAGCTTTTTGTGGGTTTTTCGGGTTGTGTGGCCATGTTCTAGAAGAGTTTCCTTCTGACGTTTCACCAGCATCTAAGATAGTTTTTTGTGGGTTTTTCGGGTTGTGTGGCTATGTTCTAGAAGAGTTTCCTTCTGACGTTTCACTAGCACCTGTGGCTGGCATCTTCAGATATGCTGGAATGGAAGAGAGTGGGTATATATTACAGTTTACATGGGAATCACTCCTCCCTATGCAGGGTCTCACAGTATATATATACCCACTCTCTTCCATTCCAGCATTCTCTGAAGATGCCAGCCACAGATGCTGGCGAAACGTCAGAAAGAAACTCTTCTAGAACAGCCCAAAGAACCCACAAAAAACTATGGATGCCGGCCATGAAAGCCTTCAACTTTACAAGGCCTAAGATGTTTGCCTTCATTTCCAATCAGGAAAGTGTGTATGTGTTTGTCTTTATGTGTTTGAATGATGAGCTGTGAGCAACCTTTCTCCATTATAGGTATCCATAATAGCACTTTGACGCCATTCTTAACTGTCATAGCTCCATCCTAGGGAGTCTTGGGATTTGCAGTCTAGGTAAGGGTACTTAGAATTCTCAGCCGGAGAGCTCTAGTGCCCCACCAAATGACAGATCCTAGGATTCCTTAGGATGCAGCCGTAACTGCTACACTGGTGCTCTGAGAAAGGGGACAAAGTTTGATAGCAACCAAGAAAATGTTGTAAGAACCAGAATCAATCTGAGGGCTGCGATTCCAGCCAAAGGTACAGAATCTACCTTCTAGAACATGAAGTTGGCAAAATGTGACTTGGAGGCCACATATGGCCCCAAAGCCTTTTTTGCTAACCAGTGGCTCTTAAGAGTCCACTTACTGATGCTTCCCAGGATTTTTTATTTAAAAATGGGGGTATGGAGAATGTGTTTTTGATGTTGTTGGAAGCCTCCAGGAGTGGCTCTCTGAGATCTAAATAGGCTTGACACCCAACCTTGAACCCTTCCTCTGAAAATCTCACATGCAAAACAAAAAAGTCAGCAGCTGGTTACTTCCAGTTTTGATTCTGGAACTTTTTTTTTATTTGTCAAATTCAGATCAGATGTGACCTGCAATGTTTTGAGGGCTGAATATTTGCTACTGAGCCCTGCCAAAGTTTGCCCACTGCTTCTAGAAGGATCATTTCCGCTGGGTTGCTGGACCAAAAGATGGACGTGTTGCAGGGCTGAGCAGTCAGTGTGGTCACCCTTGCTCAGAACTCAGTAGCTTCTTTGTTTGTCTATGCCACGAGTGGGGAGAAGGCTTTTTGCATGTCCTGGCTCACTTCCAGACATCCTTGATTCCTCCCCACCCCATGAAAAATAAGCCAATCACCTCTATTGTGCTTGTGTGACATAGATCTACACTCACATTGTTTAGGGGTGGTTGGGTTACACCACTTTTCTGCCAAATGCCAACAATGGGCAACCCACTGACTAGTAAGGATCAATTCTCTTGTAATTCGGTGCAGGGGTGCAGGGAGTTCAGACCACACCGTGTGACACTCCAGAGAGTGGATGTACACCCGGTGGGGTGGTATATCTAGTGGGACCGGCACTGCTACTGGGTGAGCAAGAAAAGGTGTCACCTCCTTTTTTGCTTGCTCAGAAGCCATGCCAGACCCTGAATGGGCCATTCGGAGGCCAAAGCACGGATGCATAGAAAGGACTGGGGGGTATGGCAGACTGCTCCAGATGCTTTGATCACTTGCACCCCGGCTGGCTGACTGGCTGGCTCCATTCGCCCAGACCACTGCGTCCAGACCATTGCAAATGGTAGCCAGCCAGCCAGGGTGCAGGTGAGCAAAGCATCTGGAGCAGTCTGCCATGCCTCCCAGTCCTTTCTGTGTATCCACGCAGGGTGACATCAATTGCAAAAACGCCCCTGACTCTGTGGGTTTCTAGGTACGTTTGTCTCCGCAGTGTAGGATCTCGACTGTTGTATTTCACTGAACTACGTAATCTGTTAATTTATAATGATGACAACTAAATATGGATCCATCCATGATAAGAAAGCCAACCTGTCCATAGCCGCTACCTCCTTGGGCTTTCTCCTATGCAGTTCAACAATCTACAAACTTGTTACACAGAAACACACATGTCACACATGTCTACACCCTGACAGTTCCCTCCGCAGTGGAAAAAGCAGGCCACTGACAACACAGAACACTTGGTCCCATCTCGCACAGATATCATGGGCAGGAGGCGAAGGGTGGGGGCAAAGAGGGGACCAAATAAAAAAAAAATAATAATCCAAAAGGGAAATGCAGAAGCAAACCAGCCACAAAACGAGAAGTGAGCCCTGCAACAAAAACATAAGAAACGGGGGACTTCCAGAAGCACAGCTCAAGAGGCAATGCCCGGCGTGCTCGGTTTCACCCACCGGCCGAATTCAGAGATTGTAAAGAGGAATGCAAGGTCATTTGGTGGTGGGTCGCGTTTCTGAGCTCAAAGTAGGATCTCCCCGGAAAGCTGTTTTGCAGGTTAAGGGTAGAAGAGAAAGGGCTGGATCTACGCAGCTGCAGCCTTTCCAAACCCACGGGGAAAGTCAGGGCCTGCTCTTCGGGTTCGGAGTCTAAACGTAAGATAGGAAGGCAAATGCAAGGTCAGAGCTCTGTTCATACGCCGTCACCATGGAAGTGATTCCAATAAATTCCCAAAACCTCTCCTTATACAAGTGCCATGGGGTGGAAGAGCTGACCGATGCAAATTAACATGCATGACTCTGTTTTTGGAGCATAACATGGGGCCATCATTTGGTAACTTAAAGAGTTACTCTCTTTTTTTGAACTATAGCCACGTGGGATGTGAATCAAAGGGGATCACATCAAATCAATTTAAGATGAGATATAAATATTACAATAAATGATCAAGCAAAGCTCAGGTTGGTTATTGTGTCAGCAGAGCAGTGAATCAGCTCCTGGTTTTACTCTGATGGAATGATTCAAGGTGCTGAATCCTGAACCAAAACAGGTTCAGGGCTTTACATGTCTCCTTTCACGTTTGGATTAAAACTGGCACAGTTTTGCCATCCTACTGACATGGGAGCCACCCAACATCTCTGTAAATAAATGCATAACCAAGGAACCTTGAATCAGCTTGGCAGCCTCTTCTTAGGCAGGATTGCTTTTTCTTGGAGAAAATCACTTTAGAAGAGCAAACAGCGCCATTTGGAATCATAGCTTATGTCTGCCAAGCCATAGTGGCCCTTTACATTTCTGGGAGCATTTCTTACATTCAGAGCATGGCAATCTCATCAGATCCTGCTTGGGAATATCAGAAGCATCCCTGGAGCAACTTCTGCAGACCCCAGGGAGCTTTCCAAGGTCCTGCAATAGCTTTGTCTTCTCTTACTGATGAACCTCTCTGTTACAGGACAGTTTTCTCAGAATGTATCCAGCAGTGCCTTACAAAACTGTTAGTCTAGCAGGAACAAAACAGGGGAGGTGAAGTTCAGTTCCTGACAAATGACACGAAAATGTAGGGCTAATAGAACGGTAGCTGGTTCTCCCATTCCCCCCATGCCAATGTGGGACATAAATCCACCCTCAGTTTTTGTAAAAAGTTGAAAGGAGCTGTCTCAGGTGATGAACCTATTCTGGGGAACGGGTTCCGCATCCTGGACAGCATATTAAAATTGAGGTTAAAACCTGGAGTGGATCCACCGCCCCACTGACACAGAAACCACAGGCGACTACTCTGGGCTAGTGTGAAAACTGTCCCTGTGTATGTACAAGTCATCTAGTCCCAAAGAAAGCTCCAGCACTGCCTTGGCCATGGATTAAATGGTCCAGTCAGTTTTGCTCAAAGAGGGGGAGTATTCTATGGTCCAGATGATTCCTATAGCCATTAGAGGCTTCAGCCTAAGGATCCTTAGCCAGCTGTCACAAACAGATTATGGGTGTAGCCTACGTGGGGTGCAGGATTTTGCTAGCACTTACTGCGAGTTTGTTCCCCTCCAATCCTCAGGTCCTCCTGCAAATGTGACACAATCTTCCTTGCAATAGATGATCTATTTGTGACTTTTTGGCATACTAGTAGTAACAATGGACACTTGTGTTTGCTCCCAACAATAGCACCACATTTTTAAAATAACCTTACCACAGTTAAGTAATATTACAGCAGAATGCCTCTAAACACATAAATACCCTTCTATGGAAAGGTGTTTTTTTTTGTTCTTATCACGGTTGGATACAGTTGCACTGATAAAATGACTGGGGAAAACATAACAAAGAGACGTTTGAGAACCATGGGTCTAAACAATAGTACAGTTGGCCCTTCACATTTGCAGCTTTGATTATTTGCAGTTCTGATGAATAGGTTCTCTCTAGGAATCTCTAAGTCCTCCAGGGCAACTCTGCCAGGAGCTGACCATAGAGTTGTGCTGGAGAAACTAGAAATTCCTAGAGAAAAGACTTCTCTAGGCATTTGTAGCTCCTCCAGCGCAATTCTATGGTCAATGTCTGGCAGATGTTGATCACAGAGTTGCACTGGAGGACCTGGAGATTCCTAGAGAGGTGTTTTCTCAGATAAAAAGAACAGTGTTGTTGTTTTTATTTGCATTTTTTTCCACATTCAGGGGGGTTCTTCACCCCTAACCCCAGCGAATGTATACATTCTCAAAGAATCCTGAACCCAATTGGTTAGTCCCAACTGGAGTAAACCTAACGAATTAATTGTTAAATGGTGAGTTAACACAAACCAATTGGTTCAATGTGTCTGCTTTAGTTGGAACTAACAAAAGGATTTAGCAAGACAGAGAGATAGCAGAGAGAGAGTGAGAGAGATTAGTGTTGCCATGTTTTCTAAATAGCAATAAGGGATGGTTAAAATCCACAATATTTAGGGCTGACAGTCAGGAAGTAGCTGTTAATAAGTTTGTGATCTACTGAAATTATAGATAGATAGATAGATAGATAGATAGATAGATAGATA
>CM034701.1:4383122-4396359 GCA_020142125.1 Phrynosoma platyrhinos
AACCCACAAAAAACTATGGATGCCGGCCATGAAAGCCTATGACTTCGCATTTTGTCTCTTTGATATTGACTTCAGCCCTCTAGCTCTGCATTCCTCTTCAGAGCTTCCAAAGCCGTCCCATAACAAGCAGGGTGATCAGATGTCCTCCTTTTCCAGGACATGCCCTACATTTCAACCTTCTGCCCAGGAGGGATTGCAAAATGTCCTCCATTTGGAGGGAGACTAAGAAGCATGCATTTATATTTACGTGAATGTTTTGAGTCCTCCATTTTTTTGTCGAATGTCCTGCATTTTGTGGTGCCTCGTCCTCCTTTGTGGTTAGGACACCTGGTCATCCTGCAGAATATTGAATATTTCATTGCCATTTTAACTGTGTGAGTGTGTCTGGATGCCTCTGTTTGTGTGTGTGCGCACGCATGAACAGCCCTGGGAAACAGTTGAAGAGGAGAGGCGGATCTCAAATAACCAAACAAATGCCAAGAGAAAGCATCTGAAATTAAAGATTACAAATGCCATAAATGGCTGCAGGAGGACTCTGGGTCAAATCCATCTGAAGGACGAAGGATGCCAGTTGAGGGGAAATCCACAGAATTGGGGAAACAGAGCTGGAGATTCTTGGCATCACCTTGTCTTTGCATTGGCTTCAGTTGAGGATATTTAATGAAGATGAGAGCTACCCACAGGGCTGCAGGTGAGGTGAAGCAAGGTGAAACTACAGGTAGGCATCTGACTAACATCTCCAATTGTTTTTCTCCTGTTGGTTTGTAACATCTTGCCTAATGATGAAGAAGCCCGTGGAGCTTCGAAAGCTTGCATCAAGGATATTGTGAATTTTGGTTGGCCAATGAAGGTATCGCTGTTTGGTGGATTTTTGTTTGAATTTGCTAAATGGCCAACACAGCTCTCCCTGAATGTTTTCTGTATTGTGAGATATGGCATTGTAGCTGCAACAGGGGAACCAGGAAGGAATAGCCTATGGACTGGGAACTTCAATCAAGGTAAAACAATTTTTTTCTTCTGAAATTTGGACTGAATTCGCATGTTTTACCTCTACATCCACCAAAATATTCCTGATGCAAACACATAGAGACTTCTTGAGGAATCCATTGTTTTCTGCCACAAAGAGGCCTGCCTGTGGCTTCACTGGAATGGAGACGTATTGGGTTGCAAAAGAAGGGTCCCTGTTGAGATGCAAATGGATTTTAAATTTCCTGGACTTTGCAAATCTCCCTATAGCCACATCATGGCCAGAAGGAGGAGGATCCTGCTTGCAAAAGATATCCTCTCCACCATAGACCATCTTAACTAAAGACTGGAACAACATGTAGGCATCTGACTAACGTCTCCAATTGCTTTTTCTCCTGTTTGATTTGTAACATTTTGCCTAACGAAGAAGCCCATGGAGCTTTGAAAGCTTGCAACAAATATATTGTGCATTTTGGTTGGTCAATAAAGGTATCACTGATGGATTTTTGTTTCAAGGTGTCTACACTATATTGTTGCCATACTGCAAGCATCCCACAGGAGGGCACTAGATCTCTGTGATCAAGTGAGATCTCAAGAGATTTTTTTCCCTTTTTTCCCATAGCTGGGATGAGCAGTTATCTCTTGTGGTTGTTAGGTTTATCTTCTTATCTTCTCCCCAGCTTTCTACCTGAACCAGGACTTTCCCCCAAAACCAGGACTCAGGTTGGCTTGATCAAGGCTGGAGTTATTTTGGGCTAGACACAGAGAAAGAAGGAACCCTGATGCAATCTAGTCCATCGGCCTTCCATATAGAAAATCCACAGCCCAAATTTCTGTGGGAGCTGCCACCCGATCTCTGCTGAAAAACCTTTAGAGAAGGAGAATCCATGTCACCACTGTTTGGAGCTGGTCTATTCCACTGCTGGACTGCTCTTACTCTCTGGAAGCTCTTATTAAATGTTGGATCAGGATTTATTTTCTTTTAATTTGGAACCACTGGTTCTGGTCCCTTCCTTTGTTGGGGGTTGTACTAGATGCCCCCCTAGTGTCCCTTCCAACTCTATGGACGTTATCACACGGGGCCAAATCCACACAAAATCCACACAAAATCCCGACCGAAACCGGATTAGTGGCCCGTGTTTTCACACAACCGAAACTGGACAGAAAGTGGGCAGAAACGCGATCTTTTGAAATTTGGTTCTTTGGAGGAAATGCAATTGCGGAATTACCTTAATTGCGCAATTACCGTAATGTGATAACCAAATGCGCTTTGGGGAGCATTTCCCCGTCATTTCCCATGGTTCCCACGAGCATTCCTCTATCTGCGCATGTGCAAGAGGCTCATTTCTACTATATTTACGGGATATTTTCGCTTGTGTGTGGACGTTCAATGCACTTACTGTAAATTCGCAATTAAGGTAATGACGTTTGCGGAAACAAGGTTTATTTCTCGTTTATTTTCAGGATGCCTCATTTCCACTTTATTTTTGCTTTCTGGGCCACGTGTGACAACGTCCTATGTGTCTATGATGTGAGTTTCTATTGCAGAGCCAAGATGCCTTCTGAGCCTAAAGACACAGAACCAAAGCCCTGGAGTGCCCACTCTTGCATTGCATTGCACTGCATTGTATTGTATTGCATTGCATTGCATTGCATTCCCCAGGAAAGTTCTTCTAGGAGATGAGTACCAAAGCACAAAATATGAGATGTTGGGTGAGGGCACTGCACACAAATCTTTTATCTCCTTATCTTCTTTACAGCTTAAGCTGGGGTTCCTGCTCTTTCCAGATAATGAAATCTCTGGCTTCTCCGCTGGCAGTTGACGCTTTCAGAATATTATGGAAGGAACTGCCATCTGCTGCTACACACCCAGCCCTGCGTGTATAAATCACCAAGTGACTGCTGCTTTATCACAGGCACATTAAGGAGAGAGCTCCAAGGACACGGAAAAGTCAATCGAGGCTCGTAATCTTGGCTTAAGCAGATGGGAACCCAACAGGAAGGAAGACCAGAGAATGACTCCAACAAAGAGTACCTTTCCACTACGAGAGAGCGGAGCTGTAACCCAAAAAGGTCTCAGGGCTTGATCTGTGCCTGGAATTATTTATATCCCATGACACTCACCCTTGCAGTTCCATCACTCTCAGCCATCCACAGGATTTCTGAACATGTGCAAAGAGGATGACCAAGATGCGACTGCAATGAGCAGGACCTCTGCTACCAGGCAGATAGGTTTTTTGAGTCCTTGTGTCAGGAACGCATTAGCTTAATGCTTCCCTGCCAGAATTTGTTCTGATTGATTTCGATTAGAGATGAGATATATAGATGACTATAATGGTTAAAACTGTGAGGCTGTGCTGTAAGTGTTAAGGAGTTTTAAAAGAGCTTAAAAAGGCTGGGAACTAAAAGGCTCCTTTGGTTTGCATGTAGGATGTTCCCACCTTGGGAGTTTGAAGTTTAAAAATATGGGGAAAGAGATAATGAGAATGGTTTGGAAAGCGCTTTATGTATAAGTATATTGGTTGATGGTTTTAATAAGGGGTGGTTTTAGATTTTTATATATTCGGTTACTAATTATGTTAGACACATATATATGATGATGTTGATAAATATGTGATCCCAGTCCCAGGTGATCCATCACATAAAGAGTGCAGATGTTACTTCAAGGTTGTTTTGTCTATGGTCAGTGGGAAGCTACAGATTCACACGCATCATGCCAAATGCCGGACTTTCCGGACAGTAGAGCATTATGTCATATTAATGGCCAAAGCGTGGGATTTGGTGACCAATCACTGAGTTACCCCAGCCTATGGGGAGGGACATGGCTATGTTCCATAAAAGTGTTTCAATATGCTTTAACTTCAGGCTTGTCAAATAAGTCATGGACCTTTCTGTTATGTTTTCTTTACTGTCCTTTTGACTTTAAGTCTTGGATCTGTTTTTATGATCTGAAAGAAGACTCGTGGGCATGCTGTACCTGACACCACATACACACACACACACAGAGACACACACACCCCCCCAAAGTAACAACTGCCTAGTGGTATAAAAAGATTCATTTGTATTAGTCACCTTGTTGGATACTTTTTCTATTTACCTTGTAGTCTGAGGCTAGAAAAAAATATGAAAGCTGAAAATGGATTGGGAGGATGAATTTTTCACTGTTGCTAACCTAGTTGCGCCATTCTCAGAGCTATGGAGGAAGGGAGATGGCTTGTGCTTGCATACTTTGATTTTCTTTCTTTACTCCTGCACTACATAACCCTTGAAGGGGCAGGGGTGCCACGAGGAGCGTTGGAGGAAGTGCGGACAACACCGGAGGACAACCAAAGGGAAGGTGGCACCACTGCTCCCCTAAAATCTGCCTTTGGGCAGAAATGGGCTCTGGTGTTCGCCTACATCCCTTTAAAATGCTGGAGCTCAGCCAAAGAGATGGGGGAGTAGAGTGAGTCTCAGTGGAAAAGGCCTCTTTTTTTTTGTAAAAACAACTACTATTTTTTTTAAAAAAAAACCATAGTCTTTTAAATTTTTATTTCAGAACATGATTTTAACCACATGAAAATATAGAATCATAGAACCCTAGAATCTTAGAGGTGGAAGAGACCCCAAGGGCCATCCAGTCCAACCCCATTCTGCCATGCAGGAACTCAAAATCAAAGCATCCCCGACAGATGGCCATCCAGCCTCCATTTAAAGACCTCCAAGGAAGGAGACGCCAAGGGATTGGATTCCACTATTGAACAGGAAGTTCTGTCAGGAAGTTCCTCCTAATGTTGAGCTGGAATCTCTTTTCCTGTAGCTTGCATCCGTTGTTCCGAGTCCTATTCTCTGGAGCAGCCAAAAACAAGCTTGCTCCCTCCTCAATATGATCTCCCTTCAAATACTTAAACAGGGCTATCATATCCCCTCTTAACCGTCTCTTCTCCAGGCTAAACATAATTCTTTAAGTCGTTCCTCATAGGGATTCATGGTTTCCAGACCCTTCATCATTTTAACTGCCCTCCTCCTTTCAACCTCCTTTTTGAATTGTGGTGCCCAGAACTGGACACAGGATTATTCCAGGTGGGGCCTGACCAAAGCAGAATACAGTGGCACCATTACTTCCCATCATCTAGATACTCTAGTCTACTTCTATTAATGCAGCCTAAAACAATTTTGTTTGTATTTTGGCTGCCCATGGTATCCTCAGCACTCTTCTCCAACATCACAGCTCAAATGAGTGGACTCTCTTGTTATCTGCTTTTTTTTACTATCCAGTTCTCTCATCCATACATTGTACAGGAGTCCAATGGCTTGGGGAGTTCTAACTTTAGTGCTCAGTTCTATATCTTTGCTCTTTAGGACCTTGTCTAGTTCTTTATGTCCCAGCTATTTAAAATTTATGTCACAACTATTACTATTACGGTACATTCAGTGATACCTGGGAATTATGATTTATGAGTAAGATTAGTACACAAAGCATTGCTAAGGATTCTGTATGGTGTGGAATGGGAGGAGGTCAATGGCCAGGTGAACACCATAAGTTACTGCACTGGCTAACATCAACCCTGGTGACGTGTCAGTATCTGGCACCAAAAGAATAATAGTAGTAGTAGTAGTAATAATAATAATAATAATAATAATAATAATAATTTATATCCTGCCCCTCTGCAGTGCAAGAACCCCTGGAGAGGCCTGGGACTATACCTGCTTCTGGAACAAGAGAGCAACTACCTACCTACCTTAAAAGGTTGGTGTAAGGATAAAATAGGGGGCTGGCAAGAAAACCATATACACTGTCTTTACCTCCTTGAAGAAAACATGGGATGTTAGTCTAACAGGAAAATAAATGTAAGTAGCTGAGACCTCTTTACCATTGTTGGCTGATTCTCATATATGGAGCAGTACCAACGCAGGAGTTGTGCATACTTCTCTGCATGTGGAACTGCATAGTAATTGCACTATGCAACCACTTTGTCAAATGGCAAAATTGTGAACTGACTGCACATCCTAACCAACAATCAAAGGCACCTCTTTTCTGACATCTTCTTGGTGACTTAGACATACATAAGTTTCCCTACACAAGCAGCTATCTGTTACAGAGGTCCACATTCAATGGAAGATGCTGGAAACAGAGTTGTGCATGTAGTGCCATTGTGCGCATGGTACTATTGCACATGCAGACATGGGCTGCACACTGCAATTGAGCATTTCACATGTGTTTGCACATTCAGTTACACAAGTTCACTAAAGCACAAATGTCACATAAATCCATGTATGTAAAAACCCAACCCTTAGTCTTTTAAACAACTTCATATAACTAAATACATAACTTAAATGCTGGTTTTATATCCTTGCTGTTAGCTATTAATTTGAATGCTGTTAATTTTGTATTTATTGCATTTTGTTTCACTGTTGTAAAGCTGCCCCGAAGGGTGAAAAGCTCCTTTTCGAAGGTGAGATTTAAATCTTAGATTTTAAACATGTAGGGTTGAACATTGGTTGTGCTATGCAAGCCTTGTGTTAAATGGTAATGTGACACAACTGAATGCACAACCAAGTGTACATGTACATGCTACATGCACAATGAGTGATGTGCAATGCACAGTGACACCACAGGTGTAGCTCTGTGCCATCACCTTGAACTCAATGAAGAATGTGAAGTCGTAGGCTTTCATGGCCGGCATCCATAGGTTTTTTTGTGGGTTTTTTCGGGCTGTGTGGCCATGTTCTAGAAGAGTTTCTTTCTGACGTTTCGCCAGCATCTATGGCTAGCATCTTCAGAGAAAAGATGCTAGCCATCTTTCTCTGAAGATGCTAGCCATAGATGCTGGCGAAACGTCAGAAAGAAACTCTTCTAGAACATGGCCACACAGCCCGAAAAAACCCACAAAAAAACCTATCAATGAAGAATAATTGTGCACTGAATAAAAATCTCCTACTGCTTCCATAGAGGAACATGCATGAGACAGCAAATGGATTCTGGGCTTCGTGCAAAGGATTCCAGCAGCAACCACAACATCTGGTGTAGCAATAAAGTGAACACAGGAACATCTGGCTGTAGTAATAAAGTGAACTCAGCAGTGTTGTATCAGCAGCAGCAAAGCCAGCTTAAATGCATCGTGTCTATACATTAAGCAGGATTAATAATACATTACAGACATCTTTTCAAAAAACTCCTCCCCAAATAGTTTCATATAAATATTCTGTAGTGCAAGACTGACCATCAGAGAGTACTCAATTAGCTCTCATTTTCTGGAACAAGTTTGATGAGCGTTTAATCTACTTAAAGGATTGTATTTGCGATATCTGGCAGCTTTCATCTCTGCCATCACAACTCTGGTCCTGCAAGGTTAAAAACTGGGCTACGTATATTTTGCACCACTGATAACAGCAACAAGAATGCCATGCTTCAGCCACACACAAAAAAGTCCAAAAGCAGGGCTCTGAAGAAATTATTGATGTAATGTAAGACAAATCTATTTCATAGAATCTTAAATCTGGAAGGGGCTGCAAGGGTTATCTAGTCTAAACCCCAGCCATGGAGAAATACACTATTACAGCAATCACAAAAGATCTCCATCCAACCTCAGACCTCCAAAGATCACAACCCTCCAGTACAATCTGTTCCACTCTTGAATAGCTTATACAGTCAAGAAGTTCTTCTTAATGTTTAGGTGGAATCTCTTCTTGTAATCTGAATCCATTGGTTCATGCACTTGTCTCTGGAGCAGCAGAAAACAACCCCTCTTCATCTTTGATATGACTTCCCTTCAAATATTTAAACACTGCTATATTTAAACACACCTCTCAGCCTTCTCTTCTCCAGGCTAAACATCCCCAGCTCTCTAAGTCGTTCCTCATAGGGCTTGGTTTCCAGACCCTTCACCATTTTAGTTGCCCTCCTTTGGACACGCTCCAGTTTTCCCAAATCCTTTTTGAATTGTGGTGCCCAGAACTGGACACAGTATTCCAGGTGAGGCCTGACCAAAGCAGAATAGATTGGCACTATTACTTCTTTTGATCTAGACACTATACTTCTACTGATGCAGCCTAGAATCACATTGGCCTTTTTAGCTGCTGCATCACACTGTTCAGTTTGTGGTCTATTAAGACTCCTAGATCTTTTCAAAGGTACTGCTTCACATATACTGCTGTGGTAGCAGCAACTCATGGTTTAGTTTGGGATGGTGATTTTTTTTACAGGAGTATTACAGGAGCATTCTGTTGGAGCTCTCCAAGGTGCTGAACCCATTTGGGGATAAGGCTTCAGCACCCTTAGACTCAAAACCCAATGACAGGTTTGCTTTAGGGTCGCCATAAGTTGGGAATGACTTGAAGTCACACAACAAAAACAACCCTTTGAATCATAGAGTTGGAAGGTACCTCAAGGGCCATCTAGTCCAGCCCTCTTCAGCCATGGAGGAAGACACAATCCAAGCAGTCCCAACATGGCTATCCAGACTCTGCTGAAAAACCTACAAAGAAAGAGAATCCACTAGATGCCAAGGCACTGGATTCCACTGTTGAACAGTTCTTACTGTCAGGAAATTCTTTGTAATGTTGAGGTGGAATCTCTTTTCCTGTACTTGAATCCATTGCTCCGGGTCCTGGTCTCTGGAGCAGCAGAAATCACGTTTGCTCCTTCCCTATGACATCCCTTCAAATATTTAAACAGGGCTATCATATCACTTCTTAAACATCTCTTCTCCAGGCAAAACACACCCAATTTCCTAAGCTGCTTCTCTTAGGGCTTGGTGGTTTCCAGACCTTTCACCATTTTCTTTGGTTGCCTTCCTCTGGACACACTCCAGCTTCTCAACATTCTTGAATTATGGTACTAAGAACTGGACACAATATTCCAGGTAAGATCTGACCAAAGCAGAATAGAGTGGTACTACAACTTCCTTTGATAGCTCCTGTGTTGGGGATGGTCCATCACTGTATCAGTTATGAGAATCAGCCAACAATGGTAAAGACGTCTCAGCTATTTACATTTATTTCCCTGTTAGACTAACATCCCATGTTTTCCCCAAAGAGGTAAAGACAATGTATATGGATTTCTTGCCACCTCCTGATTTTATCCTTACACCAACCTTTTAAAGGTAGGTAGGTAGGCTGAGAGAGACAGTGACTGGAAAAAGTGAATGGGGATTAAACCTGGATCTCCCTTGGTTTAACCCAGCGGTAGGCAATCTTTTTGAGCCGGGGGCCGGGTTGCTGTCCCTCAGACAATTGGGGGGCCAAAGCACCAAAAATAAATGAATAAATAAATAAATAAATAAAAATTTTAAAAATTTAAAAAAAATTTTTTTTAAATTTAAAAATATGCATGCACACTCTCTCAACTCCAGAAAAGCCACGGCAAACCCCCTGTGGAGATTTTGCCAAGAAAACCCCAAGAACAAGTAATAACAACAATAATCAATATCATCATGGCGAGCGTGGCGGTGGTGGCAGGACTGGCCTGGGGCCGGTCCAAAGGCCTCGGGGGGCTGCATCCGGCCCCCGAGCCTTAGGTTGCCTACTCCTGGTTCAACCAAACACTAACCATTACAGCACACTGCCTCAGAGCAGGCTGCTTGGTTTGTACAACATCCCAAAACACTTTGACATTTGTGTCCCCTCAGGATCCAAGGAGAGATGGTTTTCAAAATAGTTTTTAAAGCAGCTCTTAACTTAGTAATGCAATTGTTAAATGGTATATATATATATATATATATATATATATATATATATATATATATATATATATATATATATATATATATATATATGCTTTGCTTTTATCTCTAATATGATTTTACCCTATCTGTTTGCCATATTGTTACAAGCCATCTGGAGTCCCAGTCTTGGGTCAAAGTAAGGAGGCAAACATCCAGTAAATAATGGCTGTCATCCTGAGAGAGACCTGCATCAGTCCCCTACAGAAGTAGTTGGTCATTTTTGTCTGACCTGGAGGTCCACATTGAGGTGACGTTTGCCCAAGCAGAGCTGTGCATGTGATGCCATTGCAAATGTGGTGCAATTGTGCTTAGCACATGGAAATGTGCACTGTGCATTGTCATTGTTGTGTGCCTCTAAGTTGTTTCCAACTTATGGTGCCCTTAAGGTGAACCAATCATGGGGCTTTCTTGGCAAATTTTTTCAGAAGGGGTTTGCCATTGCCATCCTTTGAGGTTGAGAGCATATGACTTGCCCAAGGTCACCCCAGTGGGTTTCAATGGCTGAGTGCTGATTCAAACCCAGGTCTCCAAAGACATAGTCCAATGCTCAAGCTACTACACCATGCTGGCTCCATGATTGCAATCATGCATTTCATGTTTGTTTGCATGTTCAGTTGCGTGGTGTTGCAACTCACTGATGCACAATCACCATGTACTTCTGTGAGTGCAAACTTAGCCTCCATCTCCTTGACGCAGGATCACAACCAATGATACAAACAGTAGTCCATCACACCCAGAGGGCTTGAGTTTGGAAAGGAATGAGAGTGGAAAAACTTCCAGGTTGAGCCTGTAGCCTCATGTCCCTTTGCCATTCCTCCTCTCTCATCTCCCTTGTGAACTGTCCTCAGCATTTAACCGGCAAGAGGGCTTAATGCAATCTTCAAGATGCTTGTTTCCAGCGTAGGATTGGAAGCAGGATGATTAATGACTGAATCACCCCAGCTAGCTAATCTCAATGAAGAGGAACTCTCTAGTTGTCAGACAGAATTGTACAGTTGCCAGGAGCTGCTTGCGTCCCACCCAAGGAACAAAAGAAGTGGGAGAAATGGATGGCTAAACTCCTTGCCTTCCACCCTTTCTTCTGTGCCTTTGCATTTTATTTTTCTCTCTCAAATGGCACTAAGGAATCCTCTTGGTGTCTTATACATGTATAAGTTCCCCTATGGAAGCAGTTGGACATATTTAGTCCCAACCCTACCCCAAAGAGACAGAGTGTAATTTTACACTCATGGGGACAATTGTGCATGGGTGAATTACAACACTAAACACCTGAGTGTGTGCAAGCAGATATGAAATGCATGACTGCAATGTACAAGGCACATTTGCATGTACAATCTGCAATGGCACCATATGCACAATGGCAATGCATGCACAACTCTGCTTCCACAGAATTTTTTTTAATTGTCTATTTATTTTTATTCTTTATTGTATGTTAGTTATGATTTACTTGGTTTTAATAGATGTTAGTTTAATACGTTTTTATGGGGGTGGGTGCGGGGTTGGGTTTTTTAGATTGTATTGATGCATTTTTAATTGTTGTAAGCCGCCCCAATTGTTTTAACAGAGGGGCGGGGTATAAATTATCATCATCATCATCATCATCATCACAACTTTCATTGGAATATGGCTGTCTTCATCAGACAAAAATACCCACATTTGAGTGCTGGAACTTTCCCATTTGGGCCTGCAAGGAAATAGCCAATCCTCAACATTTTCACATCTCACAAATCCTTCCAATGGACAAGAAAAGACAGAGAGGAGGAGGAGAAAAACATGCATTACCACTGTTGTTCAGCAAAGAAATGCTGAAGAAAAATAAAGTTGCACTCTGTCCTTTTAAGAGACCCCAAAAGCTTATTAGCAGCTTTGCAAAGTCAGCTGTTTCTTCTTCCTGCTGTTTCTGCCACACTTAGGATTGACTTCCAGTCACTCCAGGCCCATCCATCTCTCTGTTGTAAGCAGGATAATCTTAGCTGCAATCCCTGAGACTTTTGTGGGTGGTTCTTGCAAGTCCATATGGCATCGGAGGTAGGACGTGACCAAATTCAGCATCTTGAAAACGGTGGCTGTTGTTTTCTCTGAGATGCTGCCAGTCTCTAGTCCTGAAGGCCTTAGGCATGTAGACAACACCACCAGAGTTTAGCACTTTGGATGGCTTCTTTAAAGTTTGCACTTCAAAGTTCAGGCTAAAGTGAAGAGTGGATTTACTGCCCCCAACTAACATCAGGGCTGCCAGCCTTCAGTGTCACAGACTGCTTCCAGAGATCTCTCACCTTGAATCTCTAAACATCAGGAAATATCCACACATACACACACACACACACACACTTACACAGGGAATGTGTGAACCCATAAAAGTGGGGGGCAGGTCAATTTCCAGCCCATGTTGATCCATTAAACCCTCCACTAGAGCTGCATTTGATTCCTGCTGCATCGCATTGGCATCTGTGTGAGCAGAATGTTGGCCATCCAACAGGGCTACGGTTATGCCATAGTGAAGAGCAATATGAGCCTCTTCACTCCTAAAAATAATAGCAACGCTCAAATAGATCAAGGCCTAATGGAAAGATGGGAAGACATCAAGAGAGCCCCAAGCGCTGAGGATGCCACTCTCTGTGCATGCAGAGAAAAAGAGGCAAAACTGCATTCTACTGAGCAGATAAACTGTATTTGGGTTACATGGACTGGAAAGCAATTTGCTGCAGCCTTTTCACAATCCTGGGGGAAGACCTCTGGGTCCATTCGACCCAGTTAGGAGCAGCTCATTTGCCCTTTTGCCCTGCCTGTCTTGCAGAGGTGCCTGGAAATTGCCTAGTACGTGCACAAATACGCCTTGCTTGTATTCAAAGACATAGCTGTGTTAGTTGGAAAATCAGCATGCAAAGGGATCTTGTAGCACCTTTGGGACTAACAGAGAGAGAGAAGGTGGTAACCTGAGCTTTCATAGACTTGAGTCTTCTTCCTCAGATGCAAGGAATGGAGGGTTCAGGGACAGACCGATATAAACAGGCTGTGTGGGAGAATAGCAACAGCAATGCAAACCTTGTGGCCATGAAGATACGGTGGCAAGTTCAGTTTTAATAAAGGTCATTGGGGGACAAAGGCAGGAGGAAGGATGTTGCCTAAAGCCAAGGTGAGTAGATAACCAAATGCATGGTGGTGGGGATATTGGAAGGTAGCGTGGGAACCACGGAGGAGATGTGATGGACTAGCCAAGAGAGCCCTCATGAGGCTGGAGACTCAGGTCTGCAAAAGGCCATGTTCTCAGCTTCATTCTTTCGGTCAGGCTCAAAGGTGCTACAAGATCCCTTTGCAAGCCTTGCTTGTGTATTGCCCCAATCCCTCACTCTACGGAAAGGGAACTCTCTGTAACCCTCCATCTAGAATCCGTCGGCAGCCCTCCTCCCATCCCTCTCCAAGGTCACTCCGTAGGGCTTTCTCGGCTGTCCTTGGTCCATGGCACGCACAGCGTCCCCAAACCCTCCATCCATCCTAGGCTGTTCCTATAGCAACTGTTGCCTAAGCAATCTCCAGGCCCCTCCCTCACGTGACCCACTCCACCTTCT
>CM034701.1:4469011-4479345 GCA_020142125.1 Phrynosoma platyrhinos
CGTGATAACGTCCATTGATAAAGATATTGAATAGCCCTGGGCCCAGGACAGAAACCCACTGGACACCCCAGTGGTCACTTCTCTCCAGGATGAAGAAGAAGAGGAGCCATTGCTGAGCACCCTTTGGGTTCGGTCAGTCAACCAGTTACTAATCCACCTAACAGTTGGAAATGATTTGAAGGCACACAACACACACACGGAAAAATAGGGCTCTGTGTAGTTGGAGACAATGGGCTTTGAACCAAAAAGAAGATTACAGTTGGCTCTCCATATCCAGCGATTCCACATCCAAGGATTCAACCATCCATGGCTTGAAAAGATTAAAAGAAAATCCAAAAAGCAAACCTTGGTCTTGCCATTTTATATAAGGGAAACCATGTTACTACGCCATTGCATATGTTGGGACTTAAGGCATTCATGGATTTTGATCTCCATGGAGGGTCCTGGAACCAAACCCCGGCAGATGCTGAAGAACCACTGTATTTCTTAAAAGAAAGAAATAGATGAGAAAAGGAGAAAGAAACTGAGAGAAAAAAGACTACTGTTTCAATCTTTACAACCTTCAAGAATAGTATAGAGAAGCAGCGTGGTGCGGTGGTCTGAGGGCTTCCATTTCACTTCTGTTTACAGTTTAAAATTCTGGACTATTCCTAAAGTAACAAAATGACTTTGTAAAAGGTGATAATATCAAATATTTCCATTTTTCCAAAAAAGGTTCTTCTCTGTTTTCTAGAAAGAAAGAAAAAAAATCCAGATTTTCCTCCCTATGGCTTCAGAATTTCCATACGTTTCACATTTCTAAGCCTGCCAAAACAAAAACGTCTCCATTTGCCACAGGAAAGACAACAAAAGAAGAAACTAGTTTAATTTTTTTCCAGCTGCTAAAAAGACCCTTTCCCATTCTCCACCAAATATTAAACGATAAAACAATTTAAAATAAGTTAAAACCAGGTTAAATGTACAAACTGGATACAAGGATTAGACTTTATTGTTGTTGTGTGCCTTCAAGTCGTTTCTGACTGAATGGTGACCCTATCATGGGGTTTTCCTGGCAAGATTACGGTTATGGTTTGCCATTGCCTTCCCCTGTGGCTGAGAGAGTGTGACTTGCCCAAGGTCAGTGGGTTTCATGGCCAAACTGGGAATAGACTTTAATAAAAAGCCATGTTTTTAACTTGGTGCCAAAATAAAGCCAACATCAGTGCCAATCCAGCCACAATGGGGGCCCTTCCACCGCCGAGATTTGTGAGAGATCCACGAATGTGCCACTTTTATGGGTGGACTCTTCTCTACACTTGGTCCTTTTATTCAGAAAGATGCTATTTCCCCTCCTTAAGTAGAGAAAAGAGAGAAGTTTTAAAGACACATCGAGTGCTGAGAACTAGGCTAAATGATATTGCTAGCACCACCATTGACGGATGCCTCACTTGGACTCCTGTTGGGTTAAATTGTGGTTTTGCACAAAACATTTGGGCTCCATCCTTATTTCCTTTCTGTCCATGGTGACACTGTGCAGATGATCAATGCACTAACAGAGATTCAGTTTAGACAAGCAAAGGGCTCTCAGTCCTTCGCCTGTGAGGTTGCAACCTGGATAGTTCTCTGCAAGATGATTGGAGTGGGCAGAATACTTTCCAATATTTCACAGATGAAAACCATAGAATCATAGAGTTGGAAGAGACCCCAACGGCCATCCAGTCCAACCCCCTTCTGCCATGCAGGAACTCTCAATCAAAGCATCCCCGACAGATGGCCATCCAGCCTCTGTTTAAAATCCTCCAAAGAAGGAGACTCCACCACAATCTCCAAGGTCACGTGTGGGAAAGCAACATTGGAGTATGGCCAAGATGGGAAATGTCATTAATGAGTCTAGCTTGGAGAGGCTGTAACAGTTTGCTTTTGCCTAAGCCTACTGGGAAGAGCAGGATTTGCCCCTTCTTTTCTTCTCCTCCCTTGCCAAGTTGATTTTCCCACGTGCCTTCAAATCATTTATGACTTACGGCAATGCTAAGGCAACTCTATCATGTGTTTTCTTGACAGGATTTTTTTTTGGGGGGGTGCCATTGTCTTCCTCTGAGGCTGAGAGTGTGTGACTTGCCCAAGGTCACTCAATGGGTTTCCATGGCTAAGTGAAAATTCAAAGCCTGGTTTCCAAGAGTACTAGTCCAACACTTAAACCACTGTGAAGTCGTAGGCTTTCATGGCCGGCATCCATCGGTATTTGGAGGGTTTTTGGGGCTGTGTGGCCATGTTCTAGAAGAGTTTCTTTCTGACGTTTCGCCAGCATCTGTGGTTGGCATCTTCAGAGAATATAGACCCACTCTCTTCCATTCCAGCATTCTCTGAAGATGCCAGCCACAGATGCTGGCAAAACGTCAGAAATAAACTCTTCTAGAACATGACCACACAGCCTGGAAAACCCACAAAAACCGACTTAAACCACTACTGGTTCTGTCAAGCTTGCCAGACAGGTTAAAAATAATATGGGTTTTTGGGCTATGTTCAGATCTAAAGGGAGAACAAGGAACAAGGAGAAGATGGTGAAATATTAACAGTAATCCATACCAAAGAAGACCATAATGGATAAATAAATATGCCTCAGGCGAATGATAGAAACAGTATATAATAATTCAAACAATGTTGATACCCATAGCCCATGCAAATAAACCAAGATAAATAACCACAAAAATGCAGGCCGAATTCCAACAATGCACAACATGAATTGCAAATACTCATTTAAAAAAAAACAAACCCTACACCCATTCTTAGATTGAAACAAGACTCCAAAAAATACAAGGCCCATATGTGTCCAGCCTATGCATGATGGCAAAGACTAGGGATGATTCAAATTACAAGAAAAGAGATTCTACCTACCTCATTTTGCCTGGAAATGAGCCAGCATCCATTGGAGCTATGGTAACAAGGAAGACATATGTTTTCTGGAACCCTGTTCAATACTGTGAAATTAGTGGTGCAGGTTGAGTCTCTCTTATCTAGAATCCCGAAATCTGAAATATTCCAAAAGCCGAAACATTTTTCATGTGTAGCTGAGATAGGGTGACACTTTTGCTTTCTAATGGTTCAATGTGCACAAAATTGTTTTTAAAATACTGTATAAAATTACCTTCAGGCTATGTCTAGAAGGTGTATATGAAACATAAATGAATTTCGTGTTTCGACTTGAGTCCCATCTCCAAGACATCTCATTATGTTTGTCGTTGTTGTGCACCTTCAAGTCATTTTCGACTTTGGGAAACTCTAAGATGAACCTATCACAGGATTTTCTTGTCAAGTTTCTTCAGAGGGGGGTTGCCATTGCCATCCTTTGAGGGTGAGAAAGTTTGAGTTGCCCAAGATCACTCAATGGATTTCCATGGTCAAGTGGGGATTTGAACTCTGGTCTCCAGAGTTATAGTGCAACACTCAAACCAGTATACCATGATGGCTCTCATCTTATTATATACGTATATATATATACATATATTGGATTCTAAAATACCAATCTGGACCCCCCTGCAGATATCAAAATCTGCAGATACTCAAGTTACATTGTCCCCAATGGTGGCGCATGCATGCGGTTTTGCTGCCATTAGGGATAACAGGACTTCAGTGATGGAGCATGCATGTGGCTGTGCCGCCATTAGGGACAGCCGCCATTGTTACCAGTGGTGGCGCATGCATTATGCATTTTTTTAAATTGTATTTTTTAATTACTGTTATTTAATTTGTTTAGTATGTTTGGGGGGATGGGTGGGCGGGTGAAGGAGGGATGGGATTTCAATTTGATTTATTGTTTTGAAGTTTTGCAATGTTGTACACCGCCCCGATTGCCTGGCAGAGGGGCGGGATATAAATAATAATAATAATAATAATAATAATAATAATTATTATTATTATTATTATTATTATTATTATTATTAATGCGCCACCATTGGGGATAGCGTGGGCTTGCCATCTGCAGAAACTGAAATCCGTGGATAGTAAGTTCACGGACATCAAGGGCCGAGTGCATTTGCTTTTATGCCCATGTTTTCAAACTGAGGCTATCATAGTTTGGTCACATTTCAAGAAGGCATGACTCATTAGAAAAGAGAATAATCCTAGGAAATGTAGAGGGCAGTAGAAAGAGAGGAAGATTGCATGCCAGATGAATAGACTCAATCAGGGAGGCCACCGCCTTGACTTTGCAGGACCTGAGCAGAGCTGTGGAGGACAGGAGGGTCTTGGAGATGTCTCATCAGCTGGGTCTCCACGAGTCGGAGTCGACTCGAGGGCAGCTAACAACAAAAACAAATGTCTTATTATGTACATATGCGCTAATACAGGTATTTTGAAATTTTTTAAAAATCTGAAATCCAGAACACTTCTGATTGCCAGCATTTTGGAGACAGGAAACCTAACCTGTAGCTATGGGGTCCTCAAACTTTTTGAGCCGGGGGCTGGTTCGCTGTCCCCCAGCTCATTGGAGGGCCGAATTTTAAAAAATGGCGGCTGAAGCCCTGCATGCACGTGTGCGCATGTGCACACACACGATTCAGACACCATTTTGTGGTCCAAAATGACGGCCGGAGTCGTGCGCATGTGCCTGGCATCAAGTGTGCATGCACACGACTCCCGGTGCCATTTTGGACCACAAAACAGCGACGGAGTAGTGCGCATGCACATGCAATGCCGGGCGCCATTTTGTGTTTCAAAATGGCACCCGCCGCCGAGCGCACATGTGCACTACTCCGGCACCGTTTTGTGGTCCAAAATGGCGCCCGGAGTCGTGCGCATGCGCACGCGATGCTGGGTGCCATTTTGCAACCCAAAATGGCACCCCGCATTGCGCGTGTGTGGCGGCAGCAGCGGCAGCAGGACCAGCTGCGGGGCAGTTAGAAGTCCTTGATGGGCTGGGTTTGGCCCATGGGCCGTAGTTTGGGGACCCCTGCTGTAGCTCATCTGGGGACCAAGCAACCTTTGGTGTTCAGTTCAAGTGGCGACCATGGATGCAAAGCAGGACCTAGGCAATCCCTTGCTTTCCTGGCAGTGCTGTTTAGCTGGCTTCCACGGTGTCATCCTGAAGACAAGCCACGCTGGGTACTTAGCAGTTCACTGCGTTTCCAAGCTATGCCATGGGTTAGTTGTTTTGCATTTTATAATTAAATAAAGCCATCAGTTGCTTAGGAACACCAAGTGCATTATTCTCATAGCTTCTGGTTGCCGGTTATTGCCATTACATCAGCCATTTGGAGGTGGGAGGAAAAATGAGTGCTTGAATGATGAATGAAAACGCAGGGGGTCTAAAATGGAATCCCCAAGTCCATCTCCAAACCTCCCCCTCCGTACTTGATTCAGATCATGCTACTCTTGATAGCAGAGTTGGACGGTAGGGTTGTGAATCTGTTCCTGTTTTAAATCTGGATTTCAGAGGAGTTCCCTAAGGTGCTGATCCTGTTTTGGAAATAATATTCAGCATCTTGGACATTGCCTTTGAATTCTGGACTACCACCCAGAGCAGATTCACTGTCCTACTGAGATGGAATCCATCAGCTGCCCTTACTTTGTAGTCTTATAAAACAGCAGCTATGGAGACCCTCACAAAAGGGTCAATGGGTCAAGCCTTCTTTAAATTAAGTGTAATTTGAGTACTGTCAGCCCTCCACATCCACGGATTTTTTTATGCACAGATTCAAGCATCCATGATTAGAAAATATAGTCGACCCTCCATTTTCGCAGGGGATCTGTTCCAAACCACCCTGAGAAAATGGATATTTGCCAATGTTTAAGCCCCATAGGCTTGAATGGGGCACGCCCCACAGGCATCCATGGGGCGGACACCTATGGGGGCACGCCCCATTGATTTCAATGGAGGTCACCCCTACGTGAATATGCAAAATCGCTGACTTCAAGTCCACAAGAACGGAGGGTGAACTGTATTTTAAAAATATGTAAACTCCCAAAAGCAATCCTTGATTTTGCCATGTAATACAGGGGACACCCCTACTGTGCCATTTATTTCATGGGCATTGAGTATCTACAGATCATGAATCATGAAATGTGGATTGATTGCTTTAATATATATTCCTGCCTCAATCCATGGGGAGAGAGATGAAATAAATAAATAAATCATGCTAAAGCACTCCTGAGAAATGGGCATCCGATCTCTGTACTTAACAGTTTCATAATAATAACAATCACAACAACAACAACAACAACAACAACAACAACAACAAGCCTTTTCATTTGAGGAAGTGGGCTAAAGTCTACGAAAGCTCATGCTATCAGCTTCTTTCTTTCAGTTACTCTCAATGGTGCTACAAGATCCCTTTGCACACAAAATTGTTGTTGTTGTTGTTGTTGTTAATCTATTGAGTTCAGAGTTTGGATGCCCACTTCTCAGGAGTGCTTTAGCAGTGTGTTCCTGTATGGCAGGTGGTGGGACTATGTGGCCCTTGCAGTTTCTTCCAACAATCAATCCATATTTAAAATAGAGGTGATATGATAGCCCTGTTTAAGTATTTGAAAGGGTGTCATATTGAGGATGAAACAAGCTTGTTTTCTGCTGCTCCAGAGAACAGGAGCTAGAATAATGGATGCATACTACAGGAAAAGAGATTCCACCTAAACATTAAGAAGAACTTCCTGACAGTGAGAGCTGTTTGAGAGTGGAATATAATTCCTTGGAGAGTGGTGGAGTCTTCTTCTTTGGAGATCTTTAAACAGAAGCTGGATGGCCATCTGTCAGGTATGCTTTGATTGTGATTTCCTGCATGGCAGAAGGGGGTTGGACTGGATGGCCCTTGGGGTCTCTTCCAAGTCTATGATTCTATGATTCTATAAATTTGTATCAGACTCCATTTATGAACCTTAAAGAAGTGTTTTGGGTTTTTAAAAGATTCCTCTTCAGGACCACCTTCTCAGCCACCTCAGAAATCACTGGAAGCCTTCCCAAGCCAAGGAGTTACACAAGTGGCCTTCCCAATTGGAGTTGCTTTCTGTTCCTCCGTTAGCACACAGCAGCCTTCCTACAGGCAGTGACTCACCCGCATTGTGGGCAGGAATAAGTGACTGTGTTGCTGCCTTCCAGCAGAGATTTGGGCAGCCAGCCAGCCAGGCAGCCTTCCTCTGTTGCTCTGGCTCATGGAAGCAGAAAACCCATGGGATGGGCAAACCCAAGTGGTTGGGGAAGTCAGAAGATCCAGATGTCATCACCTGCCTTACCGACCAAAGTTGGGAAATGTACAAATATTGTACATTGCAGCAAGGGGATTGCAGCAAGGGGACAAATATTTCATCACACATAGAACCATAGTATCATCATCGTTGTCGTTGTCATCGTCGTCGCCGCCATCTTTATGTCTTACTCCATGGTTTGAGGTGGGAGACAACAACAGTTAAAAGACAACATCAGTTAAAACACACATAATTTAAAGGACAAACAAGATGTACTCGTACTAAAACAATCCACATCTAAAATTCATCATTTAAAATTCACAATTTAAAAATCATCTGGATCAGTCTGCTGGAAGAGACTGGTCCTTAATGCTGTTTTTTAAAGGCAGACAGTGTATTCAGCTGTTGAATCTCTTCTGGCAGGTCATTCTGCAATCTGGGGGTGGCTGGAAAAAAAGTCCTCTGGCTGATATTTGCCAACCTAGTACTGGCTGACTTGATTAAATATCCGTCAGAGGACCAGAGCATACAGAGCAAACACCCCTAAGCTATGAACACAGGTTTTCAGGGAGAGTGTAACCCCATCCAGGACTGGTTGATACACCCCCAAACCCAGGTTAGGACCTTTGACAGTAGGCACCTCTGTCATGTCTGGTTTCAGAACCAGTCTTAGAACAGGAAGGAACTGGAAGGTCCCCTAGGCCAACTCCCTGCCATGTAGGAAGACACAACTACAGCACTCCTGAAGGATGCCCATCATCTACCTCTGTTTAAAGACCTCCAAAGAAGGAGACTCCACCCTCAACCCCACTGCCATCCTCAAGCAGTCCATTCCACTGTCAGACAACTGTCTTTAGCTGTCTTGAACCTCCCACCACTCAGTTTCAGTGAATGTCAACTTTTGGGGTTCTAGTCTTGTGAGAGAAAGGTATGTAATAAGAACCTGACCTTGGGGAATTTATAATTAGCTCAAAAATAATAAATAGGATCTGAACCCATTGTATGTAGAGGGAGAGGGGGAATAGTTCTTGTAGAGACAGGATTTTTCCAAAAGAATGGTACTTTTATTAAGAGAGAACAATAATTCAATAAGCAAGCACACACATACACAGAGAATCAAACATACAAAGACATCCTAACATACACTCATACAGACAAGAACTCAGGAGTAAAGTAGTTAGCTTGGAGAGGACACACAAGGCTTTCTAATGGTGATAATTACCCGAAAGGAGGCTGCTCCTACGATGAACGAAAAGGGATAGACTCAACTGTTATGAAAGGAAAGTCAACGGAAAGAGCTGGGACTCTAGTCAGAAATCACAGTGGTACAATGTCACCACGAAATCTAACCAGACCCAATGTGCCTGAGATTTTGGGGATCGTTTATACCCTTAAACCTAGCCTGAGGCGAAGAGTTGCTATTGTATATCAAACATTTCCTATTACCACTCTTTGAAGTAGACAATTTCCAAAAGGAGGAGATGGGATGTTGATGTTATCTCATTCTTAGCCAGTTGGAAATCTCTGTGCCTCCCGAATTCAGAGGGTGTGAATGTCCTGACGCAGCTCCTAAGCCTGATCTTTTTGATCTGCAAATGGTTGTAAATGCAGATGTGACTCTTTTTGGAATGCCCCTACATGATGTGCACACTTTGAGTTCATGGCAGTAAAGGATCTTCCCAGCCTGGGGCTATGACAGGGTCCCGAAAGGGGTCATTATATCAAGTCAACAATTGTAACTGGTTTTTAAATGGTTTCATGGTCAAAATAAATGGAGAGGGGTCTACACTGCCACCGCAACACATTGCAAAAGTACTGGGAGCCAGGCATTCTGAAAAAAATCAGAAAACTGCCCAGAATTGACTCATTTTGTCCAACTTTTGGGTTCAACAGAATTTTCAGTAACATTCCTGCATCTCCTTAAAACCCTCCAAAGAAGGAGACTCCACCACCCTTCAAAGGATCGTCTTCCACTGTCTAACAGCTCTTACAATCAGAAACTTCTTTCCTAATGCTGAGGTGGAATATCTTTTCCTGTAACTTGAATCCATGTCCTAGTCCCTGGAACACCAGAAAACAAACTTGCTAATTCTTCCATATGACATCCTTTCAAATATTTAACCATGGCTATCATGTTACCTCTTAACCTTCGCTTCCCCATGCTAAATATACCCAGCTCCCGCAGATGCTCCTAATAGGGTACTATGGTTTCCAGACCCTTTGCCATTTTAGTTGCCCTTTTTTGGACATATTCCAGCTTCTCAAAATCCTTTTTGAATTGTGGAGCCCAGATCTGGACACAGGATTATTCCAGGTGAGGCCTGACCAAAGCAGAATAGAGTGGATCACATTGGCTTTTTTAGCTGCTGCATCATACTGTTGATTCATGTGTGGGTTATGCTCTACTATGATTCTTACCAGGGGGTATTGTAAAGTATTATCACCTTTAAAAAATTTGACAGAAAGTTTGTTTTGATTTGTAGTTGTTAACTTATCTCTACATAGTCGCCATCCAGATTTACACATTTTTCCCAGCATTTCTTGGCCCTCCGAATACCGTTATTGTAGAAGCCTGCAGATTGCGCCTTACAAGGATTTTATACTTTAGTCACTTCTGGCACAACCTGGCACAAAAATAAAGGATGCAATGAGCTGATTTTCTTAACACCATGCATTTAAGGACCAATGATGACACTGACAAAATTTCATCAATATACCAAAAATACTTCTGAGTGATAATTATTACTTTGTGATACCCCCTCATAAGGCACAATCCTGAGACTTCTACAATAATGGTATTTGGAGGGTCAAGAAACACTGGGGAAAATGTGTAAATCTGGATGGTGACTATGTAGAGATAACAACTACAATCAAAACAATCTCTGCCATTTTTTTTAAAGGTGATAATTAAAACATTACGATAACCACCCTCCATTGCTGTAGATCCCTTCCCCATGTTGTCAAGCCAGGTTTCACCCATCCTGAAACTTTGATTTCATTTTTACTGCCAAAATGTCAAGCTCCAACTATGCCTTCCTGATATAGGTCCCAATACAAATAAGTACAGGAGGAAGGATTATCAACTATCTAAAATATGCAGATGACATCATAACCCTAGCAGAAAACCTCCCAGATCTGGAACAACTACTAAGGAAGATCCAAGAAGAAAGTGCAAAGGC
>CM034701.1:4507638-4526698 GCA_020142125.1 Phrynosoma platyrhinos
CCCCCCCCCCCCCCCCCATTTTAAGGCACAAATAATTCTGTGCACCTCTGTTAGAAACTCAGTTTGGAAGGCGTGCTAGTTTTGCTTCTATATTAGCAGCTAGTACGTATGTCATCCTTATATAATTTACATATCCTTACATGAGGTAAGTCTCAAAGGTGCTACAAGATCTCTCTACACACTTATTCTACAGACTAACATGACTGTATATTTGAATATGTCATCCTTGTCTGCCTTTTATGTCTATGCTTATGTGGCATGATACCCAGCATGTGTAATGGTTTGAGCATTGGACTGTGACTCTGGAGACCAGGGTTTGAATCCCCGCTTGGCCATGGAAACCCACTGGGTGACCTTGGTCAAGTCACACTGTCTCAGCCTCAAGAGGAAGGCAAAGACAAACCCCCTTCTGAATAAATCTTTCCAAGAAAACCCTGTGGTAGGTTGGCCTTAGGGTTGCCATAAGGTGGAAACAACTTGAGGGCACACAACAGCAACAGTGCTTGTGTGCAGATAATTGCCTAGATTTTCATGTTTGTAGTAAGCACACATTTCTTCTGAGAATCAAATATTATGTGTACAGTATGTAGCAGATGTCAGGAGGTTCCCCCCTCCTGAAATGTATTACTATGAGCAATTTCACCTACCTTGTGTTGTCAGAATACTGCTATACATTTCCATCTGTCTGAGTGGAGGGAAAATAGAATTGGAATATGTGGTTGCAGGACTGCTGGACAAGAATGGTCTACTCTATTGTTTCCTTTTATTTGGAGGCAGCAGAGTAGTCCTTACCTAACAGAACCCTGTGACATTCATAGGGCCGCCATTAGTCGACAGGCAAAAGGCACCAAATGCTGTCTTGTCTTGGAAGCTAAGCAGGGTCAGCCCTGGTTAGTACATAAATCAGATTCCTCCAACAAACTCTATATTTCAAAGGAAGGCTGTATTCAGAGGAAGGGATGGACCAAACCACCTCTGAATATTCCTTGCCTAAGAAAAGCCTATAAAATCCATGGGGTCACCATAAGTCGACAGGTGACTTGAAGGCACACACACGCGTGCACACAGGCCCAGGAGAAGCTTTTTTTCTTGTGAACAGGAAGAAACGTGCTCACTTCCTGTTGCTACAGAAAGGCCTCTCTTGGGCCCAAAATCCCCCAGGGGGTCAAAAACCTGGAAAAAAATATCCCCTATTAAGAGCCTTTGGGTGCAAAAAAAAAAATTGATTGTGGGAGGGTGCAATGGGGGTTGTGACCTTTCAAGGTCTCAAAGTCTCCCCTACACTAAATCCAGTCAACATAAAGCTTTTTGTTTATCTGAAATAGTGGTCAGGATCATCTCCTCTTACCACCACTCACCACTTCGTGGACAGCCCTTGGAGAGTGGGGATGGTCCCTTTAAATGTCTGGCACTAGTTTGGTTTATTAGCTACTCTAGGATCAAAACAATTAAGAGATTACAATAATGATTAAAAACATTTCTAAGATGCACAAAAATTAAATGTTTCTAAAAACCAACCTTGGTTTTAAGGATCAAAGGCCATATGTGTGATGCAATACCTCTTTAAGGCTGAGTATGAAATATTAAAACATGGAACACCACAATTTTGGATGCCTGTCAGTAGATCAAAAACTCCTGCATTACAGTCCCACTAAAAGTATTCTCTCATCACAAGATGCTCTGCTATACCTGTCTAGTTTGTGCCCTACAGGCTGCCATGTTGAAAGTAAAAAAGTAGTCAAAAGTCTTGTTTAATATAACATCTAGTTTAGCCCTCCTTAGCAACTGAGAATGCATATTTGTGTAACCTCAGAATTCAAAATTTTATATGTAATCTTGAAAATAGTTTCACCAGCTCTGGTTGAGGAAATTGCTAGAGATCCTTTTTAAAAACTAAAGATGACTTTTTACCTATTGCTTTACTTTTCTAAACTCAGGGACCCAATTTTACATCTTTAAACTCACACTTGGAAAATCAGACCTTTAGAGGCCAGACAGCAAACATTCCTTGTTTATTTTATTTATCTACAGTGGTCCCTCCACATTTGCTGGGGTTAGGGTTGAAAGAATGTGCAAAAACCACAAATAGTAAAACACTATACTTTTTACCTGAGAGAACACCTCTCTAGGAACCTCCAGCTCTGTGGTTAATATCTGCCAGAGGTTGATCATAGAATCTGCTGGAGGACCCACAAATGCCTAGAGAAGTGTTTTCTCTAGGAACTTCTAGGTTCTCTAGAACAACCTTATGCTCAATTTCTGGCAGAATTGCGCTGGAGGACCTAGAGATTCCTTGAGATTCAAAACCACAAATAATCAAATCCACAAAAATCAAACCCACAAATGTAGAAGGCCAACTGTATTTTGATTTTGTGTGTGTGTGTGTGTTCACCCAGTTGTAGGCAGTTTTCTTTCTATTTGTTTTATCATTCTGTAAAAATATTGGGGGGGGGGGGGGGGGGAATGAATATAAAAAGTATATTAAAAAAAACAAACCACAAAGGTAAACCTCAAAAAGATATGATTTCTGTCACTTTGTTAAGCTTGTGCTTTCGTTCCTTGGTGCAGCTTAGATGGCCAGCACAAAACCTTTATATTAAAATACTTGAAATACTGTTATTTTTACCTTAAAGCTGGGTCAGCTTTCTGCTTTTTAAATGTATATTTAAACAGGCTTCTTGCTGTTTTTGCCAGCTTTCTCCCTCCATTTTCATTCTTCTTTTTAGAGAGGTCTACAAACTCTGTACAGGTCATGTTAATGTTCCATTTCGCCTGCACCTCGGTCTTCCTAATGATGTCACTTCAGAGTCTGTTTCTGGCCATGGTCCACAGTTTTGTCATTAAATATAAAGCCTCTTTCACAGTAGGCCTTTAGAAGCAGAAGTGGAAAATGTGTAAAAGCAGCCCGCTTCTTCATTTCACTAAGACTGCCCTCTGATATTTCTCCAACAACTTCTCTGATCTATATTCCATACCATCCTGGGAGACAATCTCTTTCTTTCTTTGTTGTAAAATACATTAGTCATCCTACAGCTTATTGATCGCAGTTATGTATTGCTGCAGCCAGAAGCGGTAAATCTACCTGTTTCCCATTATTGCAAAGTGGGAGTGCTTACTTGATTTTTTAAAAAGTGATATTTCAATATTATAGCATTTCTTTGGGTATTCAAATACACTGTGTTAGTAGACTTCCCTTCTGAATTTTTTTGTTATCAGCTGGAGATTTATTATTGAAAATGACCTGGCCTGATCTGCCATAAAATTTGTCCTCTCTTCTTTTCTTCAGCTACTGAATAATTGAATTTGATTTGAATTGAATTTTCTTCCCTAACACCATGGAGTTCTGGAGAGCTGCTGTTATAGTGTTCCAGCTTCTTCACAGAGTCCTGAAAGAATGTCATCAGACTGCAAAAAAGGGAATACATAATTATCAAATTATAAATAGTTAGGAGGGTAAATGGAGAAATTGGTTTCTCTTATAAGATGGGAAAACATGGTGTCATGCATTAGCATTAATGGATAGTAAGACACCAGGGTTCGATTCTCAGCTCAGCCATGAAATCTGCTGGATGACCTTGGGCAAGTCACATGCTCTCAGCCTCAGGGGAAGGTAAAGGCAAACCTCCTCTGAACAAATATTTTCAAGAAAATCCCATGATAGGTTCTCCTTGGGGTCGCCATAAATCGGAAACGACTTGAAGGCATGCAACAACAACAGGTTTAAAACTTTGGTTCAAAACCCACTGCAGAAATAATTCAGTTTGAGACCGCTTTAACTGCCCTGGCTCAGTACTAGGGAATCCTGGGAATTGTAGTTTATTGTGGCACCAGAGCTCTCTGACAGAGAAGGCTAAATGTCTCACAAAACTACAGTTCCTAGGATTTCCTAGTATTGAGCCAGGGCAGTTAAAGCAGTCTCAAACTGGATTATTTCTCCAGTGGGTTTTGGACTTAAGAAAACTTAATCACTTTACAGGATTGAGATGCACAAGATGCCTAGACAAATCTTTACAGACACAGAACTGTGTGGAAGGGTATTTATAGAAGACATTCGTAGAAAATTATTAAGATATTAATACTGTGACCAAGATCAACAATGTTATTGTTTCGGATAGCTGAATTAGAAAGCGTTCTGGTCTGAAGGGAGGAGGACCATTTTCCATCCTGGGTTATTTTGTCCTATTTTTTAAGTGGAGAAAGCCACAGCCATTTCCAAAAGTGATTCTTTTCACTGTGCATTGATTTTCATGTACTGGAGGCGGATTGCACAATGAAAATACATTGTCCTCTCCCCACCCCCACTGCATTGCATGAGCAGCATTGTTAATAGAAAATAGAGCCAATTGGTTCAGTACTCTGTCTTGGAATTGTTTCTGAAAAGCTGGTGTAGAAATCTGGAGCTCTGGCTTAATGCATTCCTGGCAGTCCACTCCCAGCACAGTGATCCAGAGATGCATGAAATCCCAAGCAACATCATCCCTCACCACCACCCCCAAAGTGGGAATGGTGAGCTGGTTTCCCTACTCTTTTTGCTTAGATGTTCTGTGATTTACACAACAGCATTCTTTCTTTTTAAACATTTATTCATTGAGCTTATAGCTCACCTTTCTCCCAAAGATGGAATGTGACAGCTCATAGTTACACTAAATAAAAGAGAAGAAAGCAAGAAAAAATACTGGAATTAAATTCAGAACACAGTTTAAAGCCACCTCTTTAAGAAAAGTAGTACACACTGGTAACAAGCCCTGTCCTGAGCAGCAGATAGATTGCCAGAAAGACTGCTGGAAAGGAAACCTATTTTGTTCTGTGTGGGAGTTAATGGTTCCCAAAAACTTCATGGGGAGCATCCAGCAATTCCAGGCAAGGGACATAACCACATCGTAAGCAAATGTTGAGCTAGCAAGCTAGAGCTTGTGTGCGGTCGTATGCTTGTTTGGAAAGAAAAATTGGCAATATGGGTATTAAAACTGACAAACGTGCCCATCCTTTTTATTCATGTACAGTATATATCTAAAGAGTCTGCATAACCTCCTTATGTATACTTAGAAGTCTCATATTAAATTTACTTAAAGAGACCATGTTTAATTTCTTAATAGAAATCATATATACTTAACGCCATAAGATTGAGAAAACATCCAGGGGTAGTAGCCATGTTGGCCATATAGCAAATCCAATAACATCCAAAACCCACCAAACATGGAATGGATGTACAGAATTACATATTTAAATTTAAATTTAGACTTGTACATTTAGATTATAGATTTTTATACAGTTTTTATTATATAATATAATACAATACTATAGAGGTGTTATAAGGACAAGTTAATGGGAAGAAGAATTGATGATAAAGGTTTAATTATATAGGGTTAATATATTTTAACACTTTATAAAGGAAGTACAAGTATTATGACATTATGTAAGACAATCAGAACAGCAGAAAATTGAAGTTTTGTAAATATGGATGTAAACGAAAGTAATATTGTATTGAAAATATGTCAGAGATATTGTGTGTGAAAATTATATTATATACAAAAATGAATAAAGAGATTTTTTTAAAAAAAAATCCACCAAACAGTGATACCTTTATTGGGCCAACCAAAATGCACAGTATACACGTTGCAAGCTTTTGAAGCTCCACTGGCTTCAAAAGACCCCTCCATACCATCCGAACTAAGAACAAATACAGCAAAATGCAGGCATCTGACTAACATCTCCAGTTGTTTTTCTCATGTATGGTTTTTAACACCTTGCCTGATGAAGAAGCCAGTGGAGCTTTGAAAGCTTGCATCATGTATATTGTGCATTATTGGTTGACTCAATAAAGGTATCATTGTTTGGTGGATTTTTTGATATTATTGGATTTGCCAGGAAATGGGTTAGTTTTTAACAAGCCACAAGACTGGGGCTTAATTCTTTGAAGTTTTAACCTCTGATAAAGGTAAGTTCTTCCATTTGGACTGCAGTTAGCAATTATTATGTATACACAGTAGTCCCTCCACATTTGTTGAGCTGGATGTCTGTAGATGTGGAAAAACTGCAAATAAAAAGACTATTCTTTTTTCCTAAAAGAACACCTCTCTTGGAATCTCCAGTTCCTCCAATGCAACTCTGTGGTAAACATCTGCCATAAATTGATAATAGAATCACGCTGGAGGACCTACAAATGCTTAGAGAAGGGTTTTCTCTAGGAACTTCTAGGTTCCCCAGCAGAACTCTATGGTCAACGCCTGGCAGAGTTGCGCTGGAGGACCTAGAGATTCCTAGAGAGAAACACATTGATCAAAACTGCAAATAATCAAATCCACAAAAGTTAAAGCCACAAATGTGGAGGGCCAGCTGAAGTACCTAAATGTTTTTCCAAATGTAACAATATAAGGATGTCTTGAGAAATTCAGTGTCCTCTGCCTAAGAAAGAGGCAGTTAGCTTTGCCCTGGAAGAGGCAGCCTGGATCTCAAGGGAAGTTATTTTTCATTGCTAATGGAGTTGAAATTTTATTCCCTGTCTTTTATTGCCCTTGTTCACCTGGCCAAGAATGGAAATGGCCTCTGCATGCATTGAGATCCCTCCAGAACAACTAAATTACAATAGAAATGTCTGATACAAAGTGTGGGCCTCTGACTTAGCATCATCCCTTTTCCTCTCCTGTATGATTTTTAATATCCTTTGCCTGATGTAGAAACCAGTGAGCTTTGAAAGCTGGCATGAAGTATTTTCTGCATTTCGGTTGCCCAGTAAAGGGAACACTCCTTTGTGGGGTTTGGATTTTTTTGTACTTTGCTGGATGGCCAACATAGCTACCACTGAATATATTTCATGGCTACCCCTTTGACATTCTTACTCCTAGAGGCTGATCCAACATTGAAATCTTCTGTTTATGTTATGAGAGGTCTAGAAGTGCTCTTGGTAGGTTATCAAGGCTTAAAAGAATGTTACTGATTTTGTTACATTTTTGAAAATTACTGTTAACTCTGCTGAAATCTCAGGATGGCAGATGGCTAACACTCCAAATCAATTCTTGTTAGTGGAAAATTAAAAGGGGCTGTTCCTCTTGGCATGCTTGAAATGTGATTGTTACCATTATATAACATTGGTGTTTAAACTATTTATTTTCGAGATTACTTATGCCACTTCTAAGGACCAAAGTCTTTTAAGAACTAGTGTACAGAAAAGAAAAAAAGAGCAAAACTTTTGTCATCATAAAGGAATTATACATAAAACATCAAGTACTGAAAACCATAAACCAAGTAAAAACTATCCACAGTACTGTCTAAAAGAGCAGCATAACACAGTGCATATTGGCATTATTACTAGTTGGATTTACAAAATCACACCATCTACTTAGCAAGAGTTCAGGGGGATATACAATAAAAACATTACAAGTTCAGATAAAATCCAAGTAGCAAAGAAAACCGTACAATAAAATTTACAAGCACATTCCATCTTTCCCCTCTCTCCAGTCCTGACCTCTGTCATGTTAAATTCTCTGAATAGGCAGCAGAGGTTCCTACTTCAGTGTACACAGAAGGAACTTTATTAGCTCCTCCAGGACAAAATGTACCCAAAATACATTGTTTAATAAAAATTAAAACAGCTTGTACTGCTACACAAGGGCATATAGCACATACTCAACTTTCTTCTTGACCAAATATAATAAACCATTTTCTAAAAGGTGCTGTCATTTCTGACTTCAAGATAGTGTGTGCTGGAAAAAGGGACAATATTAAAAAGGGACAACTCTTACAGTACTAAGACTGCTGGAGGTCACTATATTACAACCTCTGCAGCTCACCCAATTCTACAAAGTCCCAAACTTTCTGCATAACATTTGGAGGGCAAGGGGGCAAGGATTGCTAGAGAAGGGAGGGAACCAGGAGCTTTGATAGTACAAGCCCAGTTGAACATGCCTAAATACATGATAGGAAAACAGCAGCAAAAACTATTTTAAAAGGAGCAGCATCGGAATTTTCAGTCACTAAAAGCTTCCACCAAAAGATCAGTAAACCTCAATCAGTGCTTATAAGAGCAGATTGTTAAACATAGAAAATGCAGGGGCTTGGCTAGGATAATAATAGGGAAGAAACAAGTACAAAATATTTTTCTCCTTAAAGTGGAAAGATGCCATGGAATTTTTCTCCTTAAAGTGGAAAGATGCTTCAGTTCCCTTGCTCAATCCCTCCCTCTTTTCTCATTTCCAGATTCTCTATTCTCTTGGAGCCTCCTGTGTTACCTTGTACATGAGACTTTACAGCACTACCAAGCAGTATTGCAGGCTTCTCTGTCAGAGATGCAGGGAATAAATAATTGCCTGTGGGGTTTTCCTGACCCTTGGATTACAGGAGGGGGATTACATTGGGTAATATCTACTAAGGAGGTCTTCCTGCTGATCTCATTGCATCTGTGTGCATAATGGGGAAAGAAGCAGCATTGTTCTGATGGGAATGGGGGACTGCAGGAGGGAGAGGAGGTAAAAATGAAGAGACTTCCACTTGATTAACATTGAATTTCATCTATTCGCAGCTACAGCAGTTTCCCCTTTGGTAGGCAAAGACTAAACTGGAATTTATGAGGGAAAGCTGGGGTTCTGGATTCTTCTCTGACCCAGAAATATACTAAACCCAGAAATAAACAAAGCAAAGCAAAGCAGCTTCATTTATATACCGCTTCATGCTGCGCTATGGGGTGTCTAAGCGGTTTACAACTGTAAGCTCATTGCCCCCCCCCAACAGCTGGGTACTCTGCTGATCATCCTCTGCACTTAACAAGTCCCTGCTCTCACATTTCTGTTAACCTCATTAAAGTGCACCACTGAAATCACACACAAATTGAGGTGATGGCTTGTTTTGTACTGATGCACAGGCTGTTTTTATTGTTTCTGACTTAAAATTGAAGGCACTGGTCTAAATCCACTTGCTAGAGCCAGTCAATCTAGATCCACTGTAGCAATGGCAATCATGTAAGAGTTGACTTACCATTCAGTAGTTGATTCAAGTGACCTCTTATAACTGGAACTAGTTGGATTTATTTTCGCTATCTAAAACAGAGTGAACAACTTCCAGGAGGTGGAGAGCCAAGAAGCCCTACCTCCCCAGTTTTAAGGGGCAAGGACTTTCCTTTTTCCATCCCCAGGAATATCTATAGAGATGTGATTGCCCATTTTGAACTGTTTTCAGGCCCCTAGTGACTTAACAATTTTAAAACAGGCAGTTGGGCAGAAATGACCAATAATATGAGCCTTACTTTGTCACCCTAGTTCTAAATGCTGGCTGTATTTTGAAAGAGCCAGAATGACCAGCCCCCAGAAGATTCTACTCGCTTTGTTTCTTCATGAATTACTTTCCTGACCTTGCCTCTTTTTCAAAGAGCTCAGAGTAATGACTCATGCAGAGTTTTAGAGTATAGCCTTCTCTGAAAATGGGCAATTCTGCTGCCCTCAGTCTCAGGCCAATCATACCTATTTCCTCTAGTAGCCAAGACCAAATGGAAGATGGGAATATCAGAATTATAAAGCATTCAGTGAACAACTAGTATATTGTCTACAGGGCACAGTTAGGAAAGATGAAGCTATGGAGACCCACTGAGTGGCATTTCATAAAAGAGTCACCCAGCTGTGGACAGAAAAACTGTCACAAACCTTCTCCACTTTCCATCAATAGGCCTGTTTGCCATTATTATTATTATTTTGCCACCCCATGCTTTCTCTGTAGCCTCCTACGCCTTGAAGACAACAGAGCTCAGAACTCAAGACACAGAGAAAATAATGTAATTGTTTTCCCAAATACTGGCATAATGTGCTTGTGACTGGTTTTTCTCAGGACATTGAGTGTACCGTCATGTCTATTTTCTTTGCTCTGAACTAGTATTTGGCTGTCCTAGGTTGGTTTTTTTGTGTGTGGTTTTTGTTTTTTTTATGATTCCATCTTTATTTGGCCTCTGACAGACTTCTTCAATGGATCCATTTTTTAAAAAGAATATAAGCTTTTGTATTGTCATTCAGTGCTGGTTCAGCTTGACTCCCAACTGACTTTCGTGGTGCTTATTGTTCTCCTGTTTCTTAGGTGGGGCACCGCAGCTTCCTCTTGATCCCTAACTTCCCACTTGTGAGATACCACAGCATTCATTCACCTTGCGATGTCCCTTTCCACACTGAACAGCACTGGCATCTACCTGTAAGGGTAAGGTAAGTCCATCAAACCACAGCACAGTGATTTCAAGGGGTGTCACTTTTTTTTCAATATCCTCATTGAATGGCCTGGAAGCTGTACAATGAGCATTGAAAACTTCACAGTGGACTTGCAGTTACCTCCACAGGGAAACTCCAGTGCTGTTCAGGAATGGAAGGCTTGATATAGACAATGCATGCTGGGATGTTTCTTTCTTTCTTTCTTTCTTTCTTTCTTTGTTTCTTTCTTTCTTTCGTGAGGGTCTGAACAGCAGGCAGCATCTGCTAATCCAGTAACCAGTGGCCTTTTCTCCTGGTCAAGGAGCAAGGTGGGATTAGTAATGTCTCTTCGGTTACCTGGCATTTTGAGACTATGCTTTAGAATTGTGCATTATTGTTGTTCCAGTACAGTTATATGCTTAGGTATCTGCAGAGTAAGATATGCTGAGTAAGTCTGTGTATCTTGCCGTTGCATGCCTCTTGTTTTTCTGTGATTTTAATTTAATCTTATTTTCACCAGTAAGCATTTATGGGAAAGTATGATAGAAAATTGATAGATATTGATAACCAACTTCCTCACAAAGTCAGTGCCATTTGTTTTACTAAAATTTATTTCCAATGTCCCCCCCCCCCATGTTTTCTCTGTTCATCCTTTATTTTAATGAGTGTTTGTAAACTTTGTTGCTGCCCCTTTTCAAAAATTTCACTTTGAAGCTCAGTGTTTTTACTTTTAGTTATCTACCATCTCCCTCCCTTCTCCCTCCATTCACTGTTCAAATGGAGAGGATATAAAGAGAATACAGAGGCTGCAGGGCTTAAGCGCAAATGGTCTGAAGGTACAGTAATTGCAGATTTGTCTTCTTATCTTCTTGTGTAGGAAGCTTTCCGTTGTAGCTAGCATGTTTTGGTGTAGTGTTGTAGATAGGCACATGCTTTCCTATCTGCATGATACTGATAATTATTGTCTTCCAAAATTGAGAAAGAGGAAGAAAGCACTATGGAGCTCAGTTAAATTATAACTGCTTTGTTACAAAGAAAATTAAAGGCTGACACAATGCTCTAGCAATGTATACTAACAATTCGTTAAGAATCTAAAACACTCTGTGCATTATTTGCTTCAAATAAAAATGGTTCCTTTCTCTAAGGAGTGCATGACAGCTTTTAGAAGCTTAGTCAAATTATCTGCTAGGTCTAAACTTAAAATCACAGCCCAGCTCTGAGAATCATTGGAAGATTTTTACCAGATTGCTATATCTCAACCACACAAAATTGTGATATGGAATAATTAAAGAAATATCAAGTACCATGTATGCATAGTGCGATGTAAATGTATTTGTTAGAAACATTTATATCCTGCCTCTCTGCCTGATTCCTTTGAGGCCTATAAACAATAAAAATATTAATACACTATACTTTTAAAAAATGAAAACTCTGAAGGGAGACAGATGGGTATTGGGCTGGTTGTCTTTCCCTACTGTTAGGTATTACAGGATTTAGTTCATTGCTTTTCTTTGCTTATTTACATTCTTGTCCATTTTACTTTTAATAAAAACCGTGCCACCATTTTTCTTGTGTAAGAAATGAAGTAAGGGGTAGAATAACTAGGAATGGTGCGCTGATTTTTTAAAAGACTAATTTCTCCCTCATAGCAGTTATTGACAGGTCTATTAAAATGGAGTCTGTTTTGTTTTGTTTTGTTTGTTTTTGTATTGTTACCACTGCTTGGGCTTACTTCAGTCTTGTAATTTTGCATTAGGCAGCCATTCCCTGGCATGATCCATTAAGCCTGTTTTATCTATTTAAAAAAAAAAAAAAACTTCATGTTTAGCGCTTCTAAAGGCAGGTACTTGCCTGCAGGAAACTTTCTTTGGAGGCTGTCTCTGCATTGCACACATGGGTTCTGCAGCTGCCCAGAGCCTCACTTCAGAACCTCTAGAGCTGTGGTTCCCAACCTTTTCTATGCCCCACACCCCTTGCAAATGTTTGACTAATGTTCACATCCCCTACAAAAGTGATACCACATTTGAGGATGAAGAAGTCTCATTTCTAAATTTTGAACCACAAGTTTAATCACATACAATATTGTGGGTGAACAAACTGGATAAGCTTTTTGAAATATAAACTTTTATCTTAGTGCATAAAAATTTAAATTGAGCAATTAGATTCTAATTTATTTAGGGGGGGAAATGACTGATGACTCGTTACACAAACCACTCTTAGTTGCACCCCCTGAAATTCCATCTCGCACCTGCTGCCTCTATGGGCATCCCAGGCTGGGAACCCCTGCTCTAGAGCTTCTAGTGCAGGGGTAGGCAACCTTTTTGAGCCGGGGGCCGGGTTGCTGTCCCTCAGACAATTGGCGGGCCGAAGCAAAAAAATAAAATAATAAAAATAAAATAAAATAAAATTTAAAAATATGCATGCACACTCTCTCAGCCCCAGAAAAGCCATGATGGCAAAACCCCTGTGGAGATTTTGCCAAGAAAACCCCAAGAACAAGTGATAACAACAATAATCAATATCATCATGGCGGGGGGCGGCGGTGGCGGCAGGACCAGCCTGGGCCAGTTCAAAGGCCTCGAGGGGCCGCATCCGGCCCCCGGGCCGCAGGTTGCCTACCCCTGTTCTAGTGCATACTCAGGTGGGTTGCTGCTGAGTTCTGTTTTACCACAGCAGTTGTGCCTCCATTTGGTGAGTTTATTTGCCTCACTGCTGGACAGCAGCATACCCTAATCCTCAGACTTGTTGCTTAATCCCCAGTGAAAGACACACTTACGCTTTGCTGGCCATGATGCAATTACCAATCTTTTATCGCTCATAGCATTCCCGGCATTGCAACCTTGGACAAGTAACTGGCAAAAGGTTTTAATGGCACAAGGCAAACAAGCATTTAGAAATCTGAAAATATGAATGCAGCTGAGGGGAGAGATATGGTTTGGAATGGAGAAGCAGCAGGCAAAAGAAAAGGTTAATTCACCTCACAACTTCACATTTGCCTTCCCCCAAAACTACTTTTTTTTTTTTTTTAGAGAGAGAGAGAGAGAGAAAGGAGACAGCAGAGGGTTGTTTACATGTAAATATCTTTACAATCTAGTTCAGCACTTCATAATATATGATATAAGTGTTTAACATTTATCAGCATGTTTGAGACTCGCTAGCACATGCTTGCCTTTCCATGTGCTGTCTTCTCTGCTTTTACTCCAGAGCAGTTCCACATAAGTCTTTCCTATCTGCTACACAGATGAGTCATCTTGTTTCAGTCTGTTGTACTATGGAATTACTGGACTAGGCTATAAATATTTTAAACACCTTGATGAAGGCACCAGATTTTTAGACATGCAGGCAGCTGTGCACATCAAGAGAGATTCTGTACAGTGATACCTCCAGACAGTTACTTGGGGAGCAAGGGAGAGAAATAGACACTCCCCAGTTCTAAATTTGTGAATGCATGCTATTGTTGTATGTGGTAAATTGCCTATTTAAGATGCATAATCTAGCCTTGACTTACATGCAGGCTGTGTATATTCTGCAAACTCATCCTGCTCCTGGCCATATAAAAACTAGACAAGTGAGAGCACAATGTAGACACATCACAACTACCTGAACTAAAAGGAGTGTAGATTTTAATGTTTGTACTTTAGAACTGTCTTAAATAGTGGAATGCAGAACAGGGAGCCTTACAATCCATGATCTTTCAGGTTTCTGAGCTTCAGTCAATCAATCAATCAATCAATTAATCAATGTCAAAGATAGATCAATAATGCTAAGCAAAGCAGCTTCATTTATATACTGCTTCATATCACGCTATGGGATGTCTAAGCGGTTTACAACTGTAAGCTTATTGCACCTCAACAGCTGGGTACTCATTTTGGCGACCTTGGAATGATGCAGGCCTCAGTCGAGCCTGAGCCCTGGCTAGTATTGAACTCACAACCTTATGGTCTATGAGTGAGTGGCTGCAGTACAGGCATTTAACCACTGTGCCACCAGGGTTCCTTGTATGCTAGACTTGTATGGGACCTAATAGGCACCCACTCGGTGTCCTTTCAACTAGTATGTAAAATATTCTTATGAATCAGAAACACAGGCAACCTGCAGATGCGTGGAATACACACAGCCACATGCTTGCTTTTGTGTGTCTCTTCCCTTTTTTATTCTTCCTGGCTTTGTGAGAGGTCCTGCCACTCCTCTTTCCTTAAGCTAAAGGTGGTCCTTTTTTGCTACAGCTATTCATAGTTTGAAGCTGAGTCGCAATCATGTCGACTGGCACAGTGTGGATGAAGTGTATCTCTACAGTGATGCAACAACCTCTAAAATTGCAAGAACTGTCACTCAGAAGCTGGGTTTTTCCAAAGGTAAGGCTATTTACGTTTTTAATGCAGGCTGACAAAAAAAATTTCACCTTAAATAGTTTTTATTCTGAGAAGGAAAGACAACTCCATATAAAATTTGAGGACTAAAACAGGGATTTTTATTAATTGCACTCATATGTGGAAGCTGTTCAAAAAAGGAGTTGGCTCTCCATCCAAATGTGGGCTGTAGCCTCTCTGTTTGTACCCATTTTTGTAGTTAAGGGGATTATGTGAACTCTGTGGTGGTAGGCACCGGACTAATATTGTCCTGTTCTCTTGAGCCTCTGTTAGGTCAAATAAGGACCTGTTTGTTTTGTTTTGTTTTTTAATTATAACTGCTGTTTACCAGTGGTGTTATGTATATTGTAGATTTTAGGGTGCATTGTTTAAGCTGGCTTGAAGGCATGCTTTTGTATTATGTAAAACTGTTTATAAGCCACCCTGAGGATCAACCTTGCTGGAAAGACCAGGAAGGAATGTTAAAAACAAACAAAGAAGAAAAGCTTTGGAAGAAAATGGCTGTTGATTTCTGGTACTAACAATAAGTATAAACACTGGCATGCTGATTGCTGTTTGTGTTTAGAACATTCCTGGGGTGATGTGAAAGAGAAAGGGTAGAGGAGGAAAAAACAATTGAAAACTTTCCTTTTGAGTGGTATATACTTCTATTCATAGGGATGCAGTGGCTCAAGTGGTTAAGATGCTGACTCTGTTGATTGCAAGATCGGCAGGTTGGCAGTTCAAGGCCCAGGTGCTACATGATGTGGTGAACTCCTGTCACGAGTCCCAGCTTCTGCCAACCTAGCAGTTTGAAAGCATGCAAATACAAACAGATAAATAGGTACCACTTTGGTGGGAAGGTAAACAGTGTTCTGTGCATTCATGCTGGCCACATGGTCACAGAGTAATCTCTAACAATGCTGGCTCTTCAGCTTAATAACGGAGATGAGCATCGCCCCCTATGGTCGGACACAAGTTGGCAACCTTGTCAGCGGGGAATACTCATGGTATCCCAAGATATTTTATTAAGTTAAATGCTTCAGTTTAGTAGCACATGATAAAATAAAAGTACACCTCTGGGCTGGTTTGAACAATTATATCTCAGTATAGTAATCTAAGTCATACATGAGTCATTTGTCCAGAGATACAGCCTCTTTGCTCCTCTCTTTGATTGCTTATTCTGTTAATCTGAAAGTCTCTAACTAACAAAAGTTTCCCATTTTTTCCAAACTGATGAATTCTGGTTATCCAGGACAACCCAACCTCAGAGGCAGAGACATCACAAATTCCCAATGTGCAGTTGGCAAAGCATCTGTTAGAAAGATGTGTGGCTGCAAACAAATAATGAACAAGTCCATGTAGAAGTGGACAACAGACCAAAAGAATAATTTGAACTCATTAGAAATAATGGGTCGTGCTAGATACTTTTGAATGTTTGATCTACAATAAGCCGTAAAAGACCAATTTTACTGAAGTACAATTAGCCATGCAAATAAATCACACGTATTACCAACCCTTTTTTTCCTTAAGAGGTCTGTGAGACTGTGTGTGAGAGAGAGAATGTACAGATGCATCTCTGCCTCATCACTTGGAGAACACTTTTACTTGCCACAAGAGATGATGGGAGAGGCCTTTTGAACTTGAATTAAGCAGTGACCATTGCTTTTCTGCAGCTTCAAGTAGTGGAACAAGGCTTCATAGAGGCTATGTTGAAGAAGCTACACTAGAAGACAAGCCATCACCAACAACTCACATTGTGTTTGTTGTCCATGGCATTGGACAAAAAATGGACCAAGGAAGGATTATCAAAAACACTGCCATGTAAGTGCTTCATTTCACTTTCTTGAAAGTCTTTTGGGGTATTTTTTTTTCTGTTTTTTAGAAAATGTGCTCCTGTTAAATTGTGAATTTTGTGACATAATTCAGTCCTTTAATTTTTCTGTCTTATTTTTAAGCTGCAAGTCTGTTGTCAAAGATACTATAAATGTTACTTTGGTATGGCATATTTATTTATTTATTTATTTATTTATTTATTTAAAGTGTTACTGCCTCAACCTTTAGCCAAAAAGGCTCCCAAAACAGCTTACAAATTGTTCATTTGATAGTTCCCTGCCCTCAGGCTTACAATCTAAATAAGACAGACACACGAGGAGAAGGGAATGACAGTGGGGTAAGGGCTTAAGTCCAGCCAATTCTGGCTGTTCTTTTCTCTCTAAAAGGCCACAGTGATGGCACTTAGGATGGAGGGAAGGTCTTTCATCGGCTGATGGGTCTAGGTTTGAAGGAGCTGAAGCTGGCTCTTCTTCTCTCCCTCTGATCCCAGAGCAATGGCAGTTGGAATGGAGGGAGGACCTTTTCATCAGCTGATGAGCCTAAGCACGATAGAGCTGTGTCTGTCTCTTCTTCTCCACCTCTTAGGCCACAGCAATGGCAGTTGGGATGGAAGGAGGGCCTTTCATCTCCTAGACCCAGGTAGCATGATGGAGCTGTGTCTGCCTCTTCTGTTCTGCTGCAGCTGGGACAGTGGCATTTGGGATGGAGGGAGGGCCTTTCATCACCTGATGAGCTGATGGAGCTGTGTCTGCTTCTCTCCCTCAGCAGTGACAGTTGAAATGGAGGGCCTTTCATCTGCTGGGCCTAGGCATGGGGGAACTGTGCCTGCTTCTTCATTTCTGCCTCTGACCCCTAAGCATTATGGAAATATGCCTTCCTCTTCTTCCCTCTCTCTGAGGCCAGAGCAGTGGCAGTTGGGATGGCTGGAGAACTGTTAAGATAATTCTCCAGACATTGTTTTGCCATGCTTAATTGCTGTGTTTTGGCATATTTGTGTTAATATGGAACGATGGGTTATGCTATCCTATTGGTGATACTAGGAAAAGGAAAGATTGTGTATCAGTAGTGGACTGGGACAGTGAGCAGATCTGTGGGAGGAAGTATGAGCTGTGAAACACGAATGTCATTCTTGGAAAGCTGTAGCTTGGTACTGGGGGAAATAAAAAGGGATAAGACCTGGACTATGTTTTGAGTTGTTGACAAATGGGATGAAGGCTTTTGTAACAGGTGAATTGCTTGAATTCTGAGTATACTGTGTAACTGGGTAAAAGCTTTTCTGGATGCTGAAAGTTTGTGTTTCTGGAGTAGAGTTAGCCTGTTACAAGGGCCTTTTCATCAGCTGCTAGAGATGCAGCTTACCACACTATTTGCTGTATTCCATCTCCTAGTATTTTTTTCACTAAAATCAAGGCAGACTTACCATTATCACCTCAAAGCCACAGAAGTGACATTTTTACTGGTAAACAACAACAATCATAATCAGGCTATAGTGTTTTGGATAATTTCTGGCCAATGTTTTGTGGTCCATTTTTGGGCAAAGTGATTGTGTAAATAACATTTTTCTACCAGGACTTTAGTCTTTTTGGATGAAGAGGACTATCTACTAGACGTCCTTTTCACTTCTAGGCCACATTTTAACACAAAAAAGACGTTGGTGGGCAGCCTACAATGGGAGCTAGAAGTGCCATTACACTGCCTTTTGTACCGTATTGTTGAGCATAGTAGTCTCTTGAATGCTTTTCTAGGTAGAGTTGCTATTAAAAGTGATTTCTTCCCCTCCTTGGCGAACAGGTTCTAGGAGGTAATGTCAGAAGGACTTCTACTGGATACTTGGCCTTGATGTCCTACAGAGTTCTGTTTTATGTGCCTTGCTCATGAGCATAATCATAAAACCATTGAAGGAGAATATCCAAGAGGGTTGAGAAATTGTTACTAATCAGCAATAACATACAGTCCTCATTCTTTTTCATTTAAGGCCAGGGAAGCTATGTACATCTTTTCTTAGTATGAAAGCCACCCCATTTCTTGTTGTCTTTTCAGTAGAGCACTGTGTAGTTGTGATTCAGAGTGGCCCATTCCTGTCCATTTTTAACTCACTCACCCCCAGTACTGCTATGTTCATGCGTTGCATTTCCATTTTTACTATGTCTAGCTTCTCTTGGCTCATGCCCTCACATTCTGCATCCCTGTCTTATGTGTCATGCTGCTTTGGATGCTATTTGCCTTTCTAAGAGTATCTGCTCTTTGTCTTGTCATCTTTCTCATGCCCTTGGCTAATCTTGCAAATGTGATATCCCTTTATCTCTCCCTCCATCTCTTTCTATTAATGCTCTGATCCTGTCTGTGTCTCACTTTGGGTGTCTCATCATAGGGCTTACTAGGTGGATGCGGTTATACAAGGAGGGCCACCTACTCCTCCCAGTGCTCAGTGCCAACCAATGTTAGATATGGTGTCGCAATTCACTCCTGCCAGTGGCACCCACCATTACTGCTGCTCAACCTAGACAATGAAGAAATAGAAATAGTAAAATAATTCCCATACTTGGGATCAAACATTGATAGAAATGGGGACAGCAGTCAGGAAACCAGAAGAAGATTAAGAATGGGAGGGTGGCTACGAAAAAACTAGAAAAGACCCTAAAATGCAAAGACATACAACTCAGCACAGAAAGTTAGAATCATACAAGCCATTGTATTCCCTACTACCATGTATGG